>CM068296.1:40664607-41264607 GCA_034768395.1 Linum lewisii
GAATAAATCGGGATTGAAAACCGCAGGTCTTGTGATCGCCAATGTTCTGGTGATCTTAGGGGGATTCAAAATCTAAGCTTGTCTATCGTCTTGTCAAGTCAATCAACCTTTCAATTTGCTTTCTGTTTTCATTTCAAATTTCCTTGTTTATAGCTTATAAGTCGTGGAACTCATACCACGCAAACTTGTTTAAACCTGAGTAATTTGCCGACTCATTTGAGTAAACGATTAGTTGAGACCCATTGAATACGATCTATCTTGCTTTGTGCTTGGTAGTTATTTGACTACGATAGCGTGAAAACGCATCCCATCAAGAAGCTCCTTTCAATGCTACAAACTCCTGATACAGCGGACGTCAAGTTTGAGGAATCAAATCAACGATGGAAGAAGATGCTCAAGAGTTGCTAGAAGACGAACATGATAATCTAGCCCACGACTACTGTGAGCTAGAGGTATCTGATGAAGAATCACTAGCAGAGGTGGTTGACGAAGATGTAGAGCTTATCCATCGTGTAGTTGAAGCTGAAGAGGAGCATGTGGAGATTGAGGAGGTATCCTCATTAAATCTTCCATCGAGCCAGCCTGTAGTTCAAGCTAGAGATGAGCACAAGAACATTGAGGAGTCAGCCTCATTTGTGGTTCAGATAACCAAAATTGAAGAGGTCATGGATTTGGAGGCATATGTGCTCAACTCGGAGAGCAACCTAGATGACCCTTGGGTGGAGAAGACTGAGCTCATTAATTGTGACACACTATACTATCTCTTTCCTCCTTTAGAAGGAAAATTCGAGAGGAAAAGGTCAGTCAAGTAGAGCCACGATTTACTTTTTCATCACCAGCTGCATCTTCATCCTTCTAGAGTGCTATTTGGCACTCAACCGCTATCCTTGAAGAAGTTGATTGACTTCAAGGAGCTTTTGAGCTGGGGTCCATAACTAGGTACCGTCCAGCTCAAAGACGTTAAGCAAGAGCGCTTTGTGGGAGGCAACCCACGGCTAGAGTCCGTTTTCAATTACTGAGTTAGTTTTTTGTCGTTGTTTCGTGTGGATCCGGGACACTTGTCCCTGTTTCCTTTTGATCTTTTTGTTGTTTTTGTTTTGTAGGACCTTTGTAGCTGCTTCACTCTGCTCCAGCCATTCCGTTCCATCCTCGACATCGACCATCACCTTCTAGGTTCTTCGTATCTCTCTACTCTAGTTTAGTCCTGTGAGGACACAAAACAATCTAAGTGTGGGGTAGGATACTAGAGAATTTTGCATGATCTTGTTTATTTTTCTGTGATTTTGTGGTGCATTCCAATTCCTCTAGCATAGAACTACTCGGTTCTTGACTTGTGATGTTAAGTCAACTTCAATTTTTTTCACAATGACGTTTAGACTGTTCCACTTAGAAACTATAACCAGCATGACGGAACTGATATTAATTGAGTCTAGGTCAGAACAGATATTGAATCACTCCTGTAGTTGAAGTTTTAATTGATTGACTTAATACTTGTTTTAAAATGCGCGATAACACCGTTCTAAGATGACAAAGGCAATTAGAATTTTACCACTTTCAACCAAAAAGCCTACCCAAATCGTTTTCCTTTAGGATAACCCCGTTGAGCCTTGGCCTGTTTGTTGGCTTATACACAATTTTCAGCTTTCTCCTCCATGTTTTTTCATTACCAATTTGATCCATTGTGATTGTGGATTGAGATTACACAGAAATCCAATTCGAAATCTTATGTAAAAGTTATAACTAGCTAGGATCAAGTGGCTAAATTGACTAATCAAGTAGTTGAGTTGTGAAGAAAATGTTTAATTTATTCAAATTCATTAAGTGCTGAAAACAAAGCTAGGCAAGCCCGACACCTAAGTGAAGTGTTCGGGTGGAGCACTAGCATAGGCACAAATATTGTGAGCTAGGCAGCTCCAACACCTAAGTGAAGTGTTCGGATCGAGCACTAGTATGCAGTAAATAAATGGAGGAAGAAAAATCTTGAAAGAAATCATTGTTTAAATCGGTCCTAGCTAGAACATGTAACGTACAGATCTAGAAGCGGTTGAAGTTGAGTCGATAGCCATGTCACGATCACTTACTATTTCCAAAATATTTCTGACCTCCACCTAATCTGCATCATGTCCCGATTTCAAGACCTTTTGATTAGAGTTGGTGTTGTCGTGGTCGGATAATTTGTGATAAATTATTTTCGGTAAGAAATGCATCTTAATTAACTACTATTTGAAGTGTGCAGAAAACAGTGAGATCTAAACTTGTTTGGTTGATGTTCTTGCATGTGTAAGCTACTTTTTCTACGTGGAACAGTTTAAACCAAATCGTTAGAAATTGAATCTCAATTTAATTTATCTTGTTATTTGTGAACTTGAGTGTATTCTAATTCAGTTTGCTTGAGGACAAGCAAAAACTTAAGTGTGGGGTATTCTGATGACACTAAAATTAACGTGATTATCAGCCCCATTTTAGCGATATTTCATTTCTTGTAACACGGTTTTAGGGGTAGTTTAGGGTATTTTCACTCAATTGCACTATTTCCTACCGATTAGGTTACTTTGGCCCTTTTTGGGTCTATTTGATGTGTTTTCTAGTGTCTTTATGAGTACACAGGTATTCATCGTCAAATAGGTGGCCTCGGACGTGTTCAAGATGCAATATATCCTCGAGAAGTGAACCAGAATCAAACCAGGAGTCAAACCAAGTGAAGAACCGATGATCCACCTGCCCAGCACTAAGTTCTGGCTGAGAATAATAACATTCTCGGCGAGAAGATGTTGAAGAAATCCAAGCAAATACTCATCGAGAAGTTAGCAACAGTTTGTGAACATATTCTCGACGAGAACTTTAAAGTTCTCACCGAGAAATTATGAAGAAACTAATTAAGATTTTGCGTCGCTACTCCAAAATTAGTTTGCATGCATATTTTTGGCGAGAACTCCATCCTTTTCCAGGGTAGAGGAGGAAACCTAACTATTTAAAGGGCACCCGACACATCATTCAAGGGGAGCCTAATCATCATTCAATTAGACTTTTACAGTCCAGACTTCTGAGTTTGAGAGGGAGTTCAGAGTTTCCTGGAGAGATCTTGACACCATCTTCCCCATCGGAGTGCTCGGAGCTAGGAGTGAAGATTGCCAGAGATCAAAGTTTCACCGGAGTCGTCAGAATTAGGTTTTTCAGTTCCTGTCTGTTATCCCTTTGTATGATGAACTCCTTTGTTGTCTTTAATTCTTTTGTTATCAACATGAGTAGCTAAAGTCGTTTAAGCTTAGATTAGATGAACCCTAAGTGACCCAGGGTTTTAAAGCGGTCATGGATAGGTGGTAATTAGATTCAAATTCAGACAGTTTCTCTTGCATGATTGTTTTGTTCTTCGTTTCCTGTGTTTCTTGTCTAGATTGATCACCTATATTAGATTCGTGTTAAGCTAAGGATAGTGGCGAACGTCCGCCTTACTTAAGAACATCAAATCAATCAATTTACCAATTCAATGGAGTGTGCCTTTCGTAGGAACCATTTAGGGTTAATCCGCTTCTAGAGTAACTCATTAATCACAATTAATTACACTAGTTAGTTCTCCGTTGTAGAAGTGAAAACGCACAAACAGTTAATTAATATTGGTAGTTGATGAACTGCGAAACACGTGTCATCAAATAACTACCAAGCACAAAGCAATTCCAAGAGTTTCTTCTAACTGACTACTCAAATGAGTCGGCAAATTACTCAGGTTTAAACAAGTTTGCATGGTGTGAGTTCCACGACTTCTAAGCTATAAAGCAGGAAATAAAAAATGAAAACAGAAAGTAAATTGAAAGATTGATTAACTTGACAAAGACAGACAAGCTTAGATTTTGAATCCCCCTAAGATCACCAGAACATTGGCGATCACAAGACCAGCGATTTTCAATCCCGATCCATTCGGTTCTTAGACACCACCATAACTCTTGACCCTTAGGTTTAAGACTAGCGAACATTCGCTCTATCCGATCTAACTCCCAAGATTAATTACCACTCGTGTGTTTGCTTCTGCGACGGAAAACTAACTGGCATGATTACTAGGGATTATTGAGTTACTCTAGCAGTGGATTAACCCTAACTGGTTCCTACGAAAGGCATACTCCATTGAATAGGTTAATTGTTGATTTGGTGTTTTAAAGTGAGGTGAACGCTCGCTACTATCCTCATCTTAACAAGAATCCTAACTAGGTGATCAAGCTAGAAAAGAAACACTGGCCACGAAGAACAAATCAAACATGCAAGAGAAACTGACTGAATCTGAATTTAATTACCGCCGCATGACCGCTTTAAAGCCCCGAGTTACTTAGGGTTCATCTCTATGACTTTAGCTACTGATATTCAATACAAAAGAATTGAAAACAAACAAGGAATACATCTTCAAGTAGGAAGAATAGAGAAGAACTGTAAAACCTAATTTTTGATGAATCCGTGAAGCTTCAATCTCCTGAATCTTCAACTCCTAGCACCGAACTCTCCGAGATGGAAGGATGGCATCACGATCTCTTCCCGGCTCTTCGAACTCTCTAAACTATCTCTTGATCTTTGAAGTCTGGAAATTAATCCAAGGAACAAGTGTATTTCGAAAAGTGGCTGCCGGTTTGTATTTATAGGGTTTGCAAAATCCTAGCTGAAAAGGATAGACTTCTCGGCGAGAACCTTGAGAGTTCTCGCCGAGAATTTCAGTTCAAAGCTCTCTGTCCGTGTTGTGGCCATACTTCTCGGCGAGAACTTGGAGGTTCTTGCCGAGGACTTCAGTTGGAAGCTCCTGTGTGTTCTTGCCCAAAACATCTCGGCGAGAACCTTGTTCTTCTCGCCGAGAACTTCAGTTTAAGCAAGGGAGGATTTTGGTTTTGACTTGTATGACTTCAGGATCGATTTCGGGCTATCCTTCGGGGTTCCCTTGCTTTCCGAGCACGTACGTGGCTACGTTATGGATGGAAAAAACCTGTGCTATTACCAAACACTAGAAAACCATCAAATAGACCCATAACGAGCCAAAGTAACCAAAACGGTAAGAATTAAGGCAACCGAGTGAAAACACCCTAAACTACCCTGAAAACCGTAACTCAAGCAGAGAAATGTAGCTTAAATGAGGCTGATAAACACGTAAAATTGAGTGTCATCAAATACCCCACACTTAAGCCTTTGCTTGTCCTAAAGCAAACTAAACCTGAATGCACTCAGATTCATAGATGACGAGATAGATCAAGTCAAGGTTCAAGCAATCACAATGAATTATTAAACCGCTACTCCTAGAACTAATGACCTAACATGCATACATGTCAACCAAACAACTTGGTCTCACTAATTATCTGCACACAACAAGTAGCAATCACCAATCAAGCACAAATCCGACCTAGCCGGCTAGTCTCCTCACAAAGATAATATTTAGTACAAGGGGGACTCTTGCACTCAGTGTTTAAGGACATGTTTCTGCTCTCAATCACTTTCTCGACCGAACTATGTCATAAGTTTGCATTTCGACCACATCTCCACCACTGTGACAACACGAGTAACTAGTCAAAAGGACTTTCGCAAGGGACTGTATCGATTCCTACACTACAGGGGTTTATGATGAATGGATGATAGGATAAATGATGGAATTGGCTTTGGTGCGGTGTAGCTTTTGACTAACTTCCCTCGAATCTAGCCTATGGCTTCCTACTGTCTAACCAAACACGGGTGGAATAGTGAACGATCGTCCTATGATACCCTTAAGCAACCTAGCACTTTATTTTGTATTTTTTTTCTTTTTGATTTTTCTGACTTTTCTTTACATTTTCTTAGACTTCGTTCTTCCATTTGTAGGGAGAAGAAAGTTATTGAACTAAACTACTTGACTTTGAACTTTCTTTTGATTTTTTCAAATTTTTCTTCTTTTTCTCTTAATTTTTTTTCTTTGAGCTGATTTTTTTTAAGTTGCTAGAGGGGTTTACATGTCTGGACATAATAGGTAAGACCATCTGTTTAATGGCTATAGGCAAGTTACCACAGACCGACTTCCGGTAGGCTAATCTAGAACTACTACCACAGGGGCTTAACGTTGTGATGAAAAACATGGGAAATGGATGTAACGTATAACGAACCAAAAGAAGGGCCACGCTCAAGGGTTTACACCTAAGGGATTTATCGTTAGGTTGGCTATCTGGCTTAAGTATCTGAATCTAGGGGCCTCTATCCTCCTAGAACTTGTGTCATCGCGTTATCTCGAATAGGTCTCATGTAAATTCTAACTCATTTAAAGTACGAGAAAGCTCACTATTGGTTTGCTAGTCGGATTCGATCATTTTCATGCAATCAAGGTGAAATACTACAAGAGTGATTCAATTTTCTGTTCTCACCAGTCAATTTAGCATCAATGCAGGCAAGGTGGTTACAGGTTCTAGGTTAAGCAGTTTAAGCATCATTATGAAAGATTGAAAAATAACTTAACATCACAAGTCAAGAACCGAGCAATTCTATGCTAGAGAATGAAATAAGCCACAAAATCACAAAGAAAGGCAATCAAGATCATGCAAGGTTCTCTAGCACCCTACCCCACACTTAAACCATTCTGTGTCGTCATAGGACTAAACTAGGAGAGAGAGATACGGAGAACCTGGGACGAGATGGTTGGCGAAGGGGATGAGCACGGAGAGTCCGGAGCAGAGTGGAGTAGCTACTCGAGTTCCTACAAAACAAAAACAAACAAAAGATCAAAAGGATACCGGGACAACTGTCCCGGATCCACACAGAAAAAAGTTGGATCGAAATCCAAAAGAAAGAAATGAAAAGAAGGGAAAGGATACGACTTGATCACTGTCCCTCAGGTGGGGGTGGTGGTTGTGGAAAGGGAATGCCGAAGTGGCCGAGCAAGGCCTGATGTGCCGCCGTCTCCTGCTCGTGGTGGCACTGGGTGATGATCCATCTGACCTCCTGCTCCTCATGCCAGGTCGTGGCTCTGGTCTCGAATGCAACCCGGTCCCTCTGCCACTGATGGGAACTGAAGGAGAAGTCTGTCTGCCACTGATCCAGGCGGGCGAGAGCCTCACCATACTGGTCTGGGTTCTGTGGTGGAGGTGGAGGTGGCATCGTCTTGGTGGGAGCAGGCGCCGGTGTGTAAGCGTCGAGACTGGCCGAAAGGTTGAGGCCACGCACGATGGCGAGTTCAACACTGATGTGCTCAATCTCGGTGCGAGGAATGTTGGGGCCCCATTTTTCACAAATTTGGAGTGTATCGATCAGACAAGAGATGAAGGGGCCACCGGGAAGTGCAGTGGGAAGTCTCTTGGAGGTCATGCGCTTAAGGAAAAATCAGGCTAGCCACCATCCGGGGTGAATGCGTACGTTCTCCTCCACAGCACGGAAGAGGATGAACTCTTCCAAGGACTTGTGGTGGCGCCCTACCTTACTACAAAAACACAGAGATCTTGTCCAAACATAATGAAGGAATTTAAAGAGGGGGTGAGCGATGTTACCAACAGTGGCGTGGCTAGGATCGGCCTCGGGGTCACCATTGATGAAGTGCCATATCTTAGGTTATGGGTCATCGACAGCGGAGTTGACGTCCTCAAACCCTAGGCAAGTGTCCGTGACGGTAGCATGGGGGTCGAATAGGAGGGCGAACTCGCCGAGGGTTTTCTCATATTGAACTCCACCGAGGCGGAAGTGGACACACTTCAAGAGTCGATGGGGCTTCTGTGTGGTGCATTCAAACGAGCTCCAGAATTCTTGGAGGGTGACCAGAGGGTAGTAGGAGCCGTAAGTGGTCAAAGATCGCAATCCGGTCTGCTCAAGGGTGCGGTCGATGCTCGATTACCATTCCTGGTTGTAGTTTTTGATGCTGTCCAATGAGAGGGTTGCCACTTGGGCCGGGGGAATGTCCTTGATCTTCTTGTAGGTCTCCAGGGATGTCGGGGGAAGGGCGACGATGAATGGGTGGAGCTCCTCGGTGGTGTTGTGAGCTAGAGTGCTTGAGGCAGGGATCTCCGGAGCGGGAATGGCAAGCGGAATGAACTCCGGAGTTACGGTCACTGTGCGGATGAGGAGGCAGACTGAATTCTGTCCCGTCTAGCCTTTGTCCGTCTCTCCCGATCAACTCAGTGGTCTTGAACTTCTCTAGGTTCCTGAAAAGTACGGCTCAACACAACCTGAGGTTAGAACCTAGAAACCCTACCCCACACTTGGTCGGAAAGCTCAATTCCATAAAGAACGAGGGGGACCGAGTGGAGGTAAGTTAAACCAACATTTGATAGCCGAAGGCATGCATAGGAGTTGCGGGACAGCAAAATAACATCTAGCATGCAAATTAGACCGACATTCCATCAAAAACCAACACTCCAACTAATTGGGAAATGTAAGCATGGTAATTCAAGGTCAAAAATCATTAATTGATGGCACAATGCTCCCTAATCAGTCTAGATCGCAAAGATTCAAACGATTCAGCACAAATCACACCAAAACAGTAGGCACGCATATCAAGGTAGACCGAAAAGTCAACCGAAATCAAGTTCAACAAAATTCAACAATCAATATGTGAAAAGATTCGCAATGAAAAACCCAACAACTAACCTTGAAGACATTTTGGCTGAAAATTAACGAACGAGAAGGAATCGGCAAAAAACTCGAAAACAGTGTTTCGGGTGGAACCGAAGCTAGAGAGCTCCGATTTTGACGATGTATGTATCAAAAAGAATAGGGGAACGAGTGGGACTGAGCGGCTGTGGCGACAGGTGGCGGCCACTGCGAAAAATTGAATGGCGGTGGGTTTCAAAAATTGGCGACAGTGAAAAAGGAGAGGGGGGCTGCTGCGTTTATTCGAAAAAAGGGGGTGGAGAGAGAGAGTCGGACGGAAATAGAAGATAAGGGGGGATTTTTTAACTTTTGACTAAAGTTTTCACCGAAAACTTCTTTTAAAATGGTTTAAAACAGACTCGAAGTGCACTGGGTTTAGAAAATATTTTCGCCGAAAGCTATGAATGTTTTCGGCGAGAATTTTTATCAAAATTGAAACAGGAGGTTTTAAAAAAAAACTTCTCGCCGAGAACTTTATAGTTTTCGGCGAGAACTTCTAACCTGGGCAAAACAGAATTTCGAAAACATCGGTAACGCAACTCCGAAAAACAAAACAAAAACAACAAAAATCAGAAAAATCTCAAATAAATTGGAATTGAACCAAGAACACACGACACACACAAGAAAAATAAGAGACCACAAATGACACTTTTGGCTCCCCCGAACCGACTCTAGACACGGGAGCTGACTAAAAAATTCAAAAACTGACTCCAACCGTGGGTTGCCTCTCACGAAGCGCTCTTGCTTAACGTCCTTGAGCTGGACGATACCTGGATGGTGGTTAGGAGACGTCCCAACTCAAGATCGCCTTCACGTTCGCGCCAGAATTGATGAAGTACAGCTTTGGTTTACCTCTGGTGAGTAAGAAGCGCTTCCCATTTATATGCGTCAATTGGGTTCGTCCGTCGGGAAGATGCCCGGTGACTTCAAATGGCCCGAAAAGGTCTATCGGTGGATCCTTCTTCTTCGGTGGCTCAGTAAGAGGGGGTGGAGCAACTGGCTCGGTAGAGGGTGGTTTAATGATTGGCCTCCAAACCATCATAGCTTTCTTTGCATTCTTCTTCTTCACCTCGCCAGGATCTTTAGGTTGTGGTGATTTAGAAGAAGACGCCTTTGGTTCCTCCTTCTTCTTTGTCGGCTTCTGCACTGGAGGCTTCTTCTTCTGGTTGCTCACCTGTTCAGCACCTGCAGTAGCTATATTTGAAGAAACACTCAAAATGACATTAGTAACGGAGTTGACCGATGCCAACTCCACAGTTTCAATAGAAAGACAGTGTGCTTCTCCCTTAGGAATGAATTTCATACCGTCCTTGAGAAGGAATGTTACCATATCCTTCCCAACCCTTATTGTTAATGATCCGCTAGGGACATTAATGTTCATTGTGGATGTTGCCATAAAGGGTCGACCTAGGAGAAGAGTAACATCCTCCTCTCGGGTATCCATGACGACAGCTAAGAAAGTGAACGGAGCGCAACGAACAAGCACATCTTTGATTACTCCTCTAGGTGCCTTTAGAGACTTGTCAGCAAACACTAAATGCATGCTAGTTGGTTTTAGTTCACCTAGGTTCAATTTCTCATATAAACACATAGGCATAACATTTATAGATGCTCCCAGATCAACCAGACTACGCTCGACCTCGATATCATTAATAATGCAGGGTAATGTAAAAGAACCTAGGTCGGAGCACTTAGCTGGGATGGGTATGGATGTCGAACAAGATCGAACGGTGGAGAATTCTTCCTTGGAGGAAGTGGCAAACGCTTCCTTCTTCTTCTTCAAGTTGTGATGCTTGATTCCCTTGCCAAGCAACGCATTGTGGAATGGGATTCTTGGTTGATATGGAGCAAGAGGTGGCTCCGATGCTCGTATAGCTCTTGGCGACGCAGCCTTCTCTTCTTCATCTTTGATTTCCGGTATGTCAATAGCTACGACATCAGGAGTCATGATCGGATCGAAAGATGTAGTGGTAGCTAAGCTCTTGCAACTTCGAGTAGAAACAGTCTTGACACGCTCATTCTTCGGGTTTGATTCTGTCTGGCTTGGCAGCTTACCAAAGGGGCGGCCACTAGAGAGCATGTTGGCAATGTTTTTCACTTGGCTCTCCACTCTATGGCCTTGTGTAATCTGCTCCTGATTCAAGATAGCTTGAGCCTTGAATTGACTGTCGTGATCATCTAGCCTAGAGATGATCTGGGTCAGCTTCTTGTCCAATTCACTATCCTTGTTGTCTTCATGCGTAGGACGTTGAGGCTGTTGTCCACCGGTGAATCCAGGAGGGCCTTGATAATTGTTGTTTAGGTACTGATTCTGGCGATTGCCAGGTGTTGTACTGTAATTCCCTTGATTCCTGTGCGGTGGCTGGTAGACACCTCCAGCTTGGGTGTTCGGCTTTTGCTCTTGATATGACCCAGATGGTCGGCTATTTTGATTCTGGTTCTGGTTGTGGTTTGAGCCGGGGTTGTAGGGAGGTCACTCTTGGAAACTTCTCTGTTGTGGAGCTGGTCTGTAGTTGCAGTAGTTGGCATAACCTTGCTGGTTATTAATTAGGGAAACCATGGGTGATGAAGCTCACCTCATCTATAGACTATACGTCTATTTTCCCAAAATTCTGGCAACTCCCTCCGTTATGAGCACAGGCTCCACATTAGTCACAGTCAACTACATAGACAAAAGCTGATGGAGGTTTGATTGGCGTAGTAGACTTCTTCAGATGCTTCTCAATCTCTACTTTAACCTGCTCTTCAATGTTGAGCTTGCTTCTAGCTCCTTCTGTTTGTCTCTCCCAGTTTCTTGACTTGAAAGCAAAGTTAGCAAAGTGGAGCATAGCAACTTCTGGCGTGAGAGCATTGCAATCCCCTTCAGCTAAGGAATTGACCCATTTAGATGATTCCTCATTCATACCCCGAGCAAAGATTTCAGCTAGTTGCCTCTGCTCGAAGCCATGATGAGGGCAGTTGTAGAGAATCTCTTGGAATTCATTCCAAGCGTCGTACAAGCTCATCTCTTCCTTCTGTCTGAACCTGGCGATGTTATCTTTGTATGATGTGGTTCTTGAAGGAGGAAAGTATTCCTCTACAAACTCCTGAGCCAGCTTATCCCAACTGTCGTAGTGAATGGGAGGCTTGCTGTTGAGCCATCTTTTTGCTGGGCCCTTGAGAGAGAATGGAAACGCTCGCAAGCACAAGGTGTTCTTGTCGAGGGTTCCCTCTTGAAAGTTTCGCAAAGAGCAATGAAGTCCGCCAAGTGTGTACAAGGATTATCGTGTGGTTGTCCTTCAAACTACACGTCCCTAGAGATCATTCCCAGGAAGGAGATCTTGATCTCATAGTCGGAATCAGCTTCAGTGCTAGAGATGGAAGATCGAACGCTAGTCGCGCTCGACTTGTTATAATCTGCAAGGCTCTTCTGAGCTGGCGGCGGCGGCGGAGGTGGAACTTGGTGATCTATGTCACCCATTGTAGGAGAAGATGGTTGTGAATCTGAATCTGATGAAGCGGATGAAGATGAGGAGCTCTCCTTCGGCTCTCGATCTTAATAGGTGTGAAGGATGAGGGCGGAATGGTAGTAGACTGCTTCGGAATTCACGGTTACTTGGGTGGAGCAGAACTACCCGGTTTGTCTGAAGTAGAAGACTTGATAGACTTAGACTGAGAACGAGTGAATGGGCGGTGATTCATAAACATGTGAACAACCTACAAAGAACAAAAACAACGAATCGGTGTAAAATCGAAGTGTGATGGAAAAATGAAAGATGGAAAGGTAGAAGAATAAAATGCCAAATCTTCTTTCAAATAGTTAGAAGAGTCACCCTGGCAACGGCGCCAATTTAATGAACCGCGAAACGCGTGTAGTCAAATAACTACCAAGCACAAAGCAAGGTAGATCGTATTCCAAGGGTTTCTTCTAACTGGCTACTCAAATGAGTCGGCAAATTACTCAGGTTTAAACAAGTTTGCATGGTGTGACTTCCACGACTTCTAAGCTATAAAGCAGGAAATAAGAAATGAAAACAGAAAGTAAATTGAAAGATTGATTGACTTGACAAGACGACAGACAAGCTTAGATTTCAAATCCCCCTAAGATCACCAGAACATTGGTGATCACAAGGCCAGCGGTTTTCAATCCCGATCTATTCAGTTCTCAGACACCACCACAACTCCTGACCCTTCGGTTTAAGACTGGCGAACGTTCGCTCTATTCGATCTAACTCCCAAGGTTAATTACCGCCCATGCGTTCGCTTCTACGACGGAAAACTAACTAGCGCAATTACTAGTGATTAATGAGTTACTCTAGCAGTGGATTAACCCTAACTGGTTCCTACGAAAGGCATACTCCAACGAATAGGTTAATTGTTGATTTAGTGTTTTAAAGTGAGGCGAACGTTCACTACTATCCTCAGCTTAACAAGAATCCTAACTAGGTGATCAAGCTAGAAAAGAAACACTGACAACGAAGAACAAATCAAACATGCAAGAGAAACTGACTGAATCTGAATTTTATTACCGTCAATCCGTGACTGCTTTAAAGCCCCGGGTCACTTAGGGTTCATCTAATCTAAGCTCTATGAGTTTAGCTTCTCATATTCAATACAAAAGAATTGAAAACAAACAAGGAATACATCTTCAAGTACGAAGAACAGAGAAAAACTGTAAAACCTAATTTCTGATGAATTTGTGAAGCTTCAATCTCCTGAATCTTCAACTCCTAGCACCGAGCTCTCCGAGATGGAAGGATGGCGTCACGATCTCTTCCCGGCTCTTCGAACTCTCTAAACTTTCTCTCGAACTTTGAACTCTGGAAATTAATCCAAGGAATAAGTGTATTTTGAAAAGTGGTCGCCCGTTTGTATTTATAGGGTTTGCAAAATCCCAGCCGAAAAAAGATAGACTTCTCGGCGAGAACCTTGAGAGTTACGCCGAGAACTTCAATTCAAAGCTCTCTGTCCGTACTGTGGCCATACTTCTCGGTGAGAACTTGGAGGTTCTCACCGAGGACTTCAGTTGGAAGCTCCTGTGTGTTCTTGCCCAAAACATCTCGGCGAGAACCTTGTTCTTCTCGCTGAGAACTTTAGTTTAAGCAGGGGGCATTTCGGTTTTGACTTGTATGACTTCTGGATCGATTTCGGGCTATCCTTTGGGGTTTCCTTGCTTTTTGAGCACGTCCGTGGCTACATTATTGACGGCAAAAACCTCTGCTATTACAAAAACAATAGAAAACCATCAAATAGACCCATAACGGGCCAAGGTGACCAAAACGGTAAGAATTAAGGAAACCAAGTGAAAACACCCTAAACTACCCTTAAAACCGTAACTCAAGCAGAGAAATGTAGCTTAAATGAGGCTAATAAACATGTAAAATCGAGTGTCATCAGTAGTTAGATCTGATAGAGCGAACATTCGTGGAACTTAGACCTAAGGGCAAGAAGTTATGGTGGTGTCTGAGAACTGAATCAATTAGGATTGAAAGTCGCCAGTCTTGTGATCGCCAATGTCCTGGTGATCTTAGGGGGATTCGAGTCTAAGCTTGTCTGTCATATCGTTAGTCAAAACCCAATCAATCTATCTTTTACTTTCATTTCTATTTCCCTGCATATTAGTTTAGAATTCGTGAACTCGCACCACGCACAACTTGTTTAAACCTGAGTAAATTGCCAGCTTCTTTGAGTAGTCAATTTGAAAAACCCTTGAGAGATTCAATCTACCTTGCTTCTAGCTCGGTAGTTATTTGACAACACGCGAAATCATGTTCATCACTTATGCACCACATCACTACCCGAAACTCCCTCTTAACAGTTCTAGCAACACACACCTTCTAAAAACACTCCTCCCACACTAACCCAAACTTCTACCTAACACACACGCACAACCGAACCTCCAAAACACCACTTACCACAAAAGCACAACCGAAACACAACTCAAACAAGGCAACAAAACTTCTGAACTAACACCCACAACTAGAACCTCACACTCTTCGAGAACACTACCTAACTTAAACCAAAAATGAACAAAAAAAGATAGGTTCCTGAAACACTCTCCTTGACTCTTCTCCTCAAACGACTTCCAACTTCCCCACTAAACACACATCTAAAGCTTCCACCAAAAACTAGCATCCCAACTTTTGTTCTATTTCTAAAGTTCGAGCAACTCACCTAACCCGACACTCTACTCCCACTCAACTACTGCTCATCACTGTAACTTCTCATACCATGACCTTCTTCGTGACTCAGGAGGACAGAGAATAAACCAATTTCACTTGACCAAATTTCAAATCACTTTCGTTCTTCAAAACTTACTTTCACTTTCAAAATCCCAACTCAATTAAAACGTTTGAAAACCCCAGGAATGCCAGTACTGCATCGATGTTCCGTTCTTTCCACTAAGAGGGTAGCTAATCCCCTAGAAAAAAGAATAGTTCACCTATGCAACATAGACAAACCAGGCTCTGATACCACTTGTAACATCCACCCTCAATCGACCCGGGTAGACCCGTGGTTGAACTGATAATGAGCATTACTCAAAGTACATTAAACGAAAAGATTAAAACAACAAAAAGAAAATAATGAAAAACTTATTAAAACAAAAATGTGAAAGGAGGCCTTTAAACATAAAATCCGAGTACCACTCATAAACCATAATCCAAAATCCAATCCTCAAAATGATTACAAAATTCCAACCATAAATGTCAACTGAAATATAAAAACCAAAAGCAACGGTCAACTCTTGGTCCAAGCCTTCGAAGAACTTCTCCACACTTCATGCTACCTCCTAAAAGTCCACAACATACCAGCACTCAAGACCCAACTGAAACACCAAAGCTTTAACTCCACACCCTAACCACGAGGACATGGAAAAAGGGGAAGAGGGGGGGTCAATTTCCTATTGAAATTGAGTGAACCCACTTGGTTTATCTATGCATTGAACCTATCCAAAAGAAGCGATTCCAAACTCCTCACGAAACACCGACAGTGGAATCAGACTCAACCTTAACCTATTTTAATTCCCTAAAACAGTCTAGGCGATCACATAGGTGCAGTTCTTTGTTCAACATTCATACACACACACACACACAAATTCACATACACCACAATTCACAATTGATTTATCTATGTGAGTCATTAGGCGCCATAAAAAGTTGTTCCCTCACTACCCTCCGACCATCACAACACGACGCACCCACTCTTCTTGGAGGGTCCAAGACGCATCCTCAACGGATCCTTATTCCATGGACAATCACAATCTATCCCATAGGAACATTGTTTTCAATGCCGGATCGGGCCGGCCGGTCCGACCGGTCCAACCCCTCCCACCGAAAACGGCCCCCCAGCTTTCTGACATGGATCAAACCGGTCATCTGACCGGTTCAATCCGAAAAATCGGCCGGTCCATCAAAAAAATAGCACCCGGTCAGACCCTGGGCGTTTTGATTTTCCCAGAAATTATAAAAAAAAATTTTGAATTTGGAATCAAATTATCGCATCAGAGGGGAAAGCTTCAATCTTCAGTTTATTTTCTTGATTCTTCTTTCCGATCAGGTCACCAGAGCAGCTCTACCCTCCTTCAATCGGTCGTCGCCTCCTCCTTCAATCGACACCATCGGCCGGTCCTCCTTCAATCCTTGTCGCCTCTTGTTTCTTCTTTCAGTCGACGCCGACGACTTCAGCTGACGCTATCTCGGAGCTGGAGGCCGTTCAGTCACTCATACCCTCTTCTCCCACCTCATCAAGAAGAATAGAAGAAGAGAAGAAGAGAAGAAGAGAACGAAAATGCAGAAGAAGAAGAATAGAAAACTGAAGAAGAGAGGGAGTAGCGGCAGAAAGTAAAGGAAGAGGGTGGGATTAGGGTTTTTTTCAATTATATATAATATGGGCTTATTACATTTTGGTCCTTAATTTATAGAAAGTGTCATATATAGTACTAAACTGATAGGTTATATAAAATAAAAAATATTAATGGTAATTTATTTACATAATATTTTAAACTCTCTATACCTCCGGTTTGATCCAATTTAATTTAAAATTTGGCCGGTCCAGCTTAACTATATAATATATTTAATTAATAATTAAAACGGTTCGACCCCGGTATGTAAACGGTCCATACATGGTTAAACCATTAAACCCCGAACCCTTGACCTTGCCGGCTCGACCCCCCGGTCCGGTTCTGAAAACATTGCTCAGGAGTTAGCAACTAATCCTCAATACTCAACCAAGGTGATCTGCCAATGTAGACCTGACCCAAAACTAATTCTTGGTATCCAACCAAGGTGATCTACCCACATAGACCATACTCAATCACATATCTTTGGGGTAACATTGGCTCCTTCCGGTTCTATGATTTCAAGTAATCACATCAATAAATCCATCCCTCAAATTCATCCATCAAATCCAACCCTTAATTTCCTCATAAAACCATCCAATTCCAATCATCGAGTCCATCATCAGTTCCACATTTACATCAAAAGCAATTCCAATCCACAATTCATAGATCACAACTAAATCAATTACAAACATGAATAGTGCAATTCCATTCAACCAATTCCATTTCACAATTCCATGTCCCAAATCCACTACCCAATTCCATTACCCAATTCCATGTCGTAATTCTACACCACAAATTACATTATAAACCACCATTACACATAACATCAATTTCACCCAATTCAACTCATAACATCAATTTACTAAATTTAACTAATTCCATGTTTTTCCACTTCAATAAATTACACCTAAAATTCATGCATCAAGATCATACAAGGGTAAATGACTAGCTCACCGACCACCCCACCTACAAGTACAGGGATAGCCATGTCATGAGTCCAGGGTTACCCTCCTGTCCTTCCTTCATAGGATGACCCCACATTGGCAGGGCCATCCTCCTGTTCATCATTAATAGAACGACCCCACATTGACAGGGCCATCCTCCTGCACCCATAACTGACAATAGCAGAATATACAATTTCCACAAGATCACCCGGACCCGTCGTTCCTAACACTCACTTCTAATTCTGATCCGTTAATCATCAATATTAATTGCTTACCCCAATCCCAAAAAACCAAACATCACATCAATCAACATAAATCCACAATCAATCAATTGGCAATCATCAACAATCAATCACATAACCATTAACCAATTTTACTCTCTTCAATTTCCATGCAATCCCTAATTTCGTCTAGGTCAAAATTATAACTCCTCACATTAACCAGCATTACCTATCGTACGCTAAACCCTCACATGACAAGAAGACGAGGCTCTAAACAACTTCTAGAAACCCAAACGAACAAGCTCTCCTCCTTAAAAAATGTAGCTTCTTCCTTCAGTCACTGACAGTGCCTAACTCCGAAATACCTAGAATACAGATATGTGATCCAAGAACGCACAGAAGAAAACGGATCCTCGATCGGACACCCGTAGTTCCCGGAATCAAGGTTTTAAGTAGGGGAAACCTTGGTTCGTCAAAAGAGTTTTCGAAAAGAGAGAGAAAGGGAAAAGTTGTAGAAATCCATCAAAATCCGTCTTTTATAGTCAGACCAAGACACACGGTGTGTTTTATAACTACACGACATGTTTATTCAAGACACATGGCATGTTGTACAGACACACAGGCGTGTGTGTCCTTTTGCCAAAATCGATGAGCCTTTCTGAATAATAGAGCACGACCGTGTGCCATAGATATACGGCGTGTATCATGAAGACACACGGCGTGTAGTTGAACTACATGGCTTGTTTTCTTCACTGCATAGTGATGACACTCGAATTAACGTGATTATCAGCATCATTTAAATGACATATCTTTGCTTAACACATGGTTTTTAGGGTAGAATAGCGAATATTCACTCAACTGCCCTATCTCGTGCCATTTGTGTTAGCTTGGCCCTTTTTGGGTCTATTTGATGGTTTTCTAGTGTCTCCATGATAACACAGGTTTTTGCCGTCAAATTATGTAACCAATGACGTGTCTAAGGCATTGGAATCTCAAGGAACCGCACCAGAATCAACCAAGGAGTCAATTAAAGTCAACACATCCCCTGCCCGAATTACACAGCAGTTTTCGGCGAAAAGATCTTGAGTTTTCGCCAAAAACTCAAGAAGAAAACTCCAAAGTTCTCACCGCAAACTCCCAGCAATTTTGAATAGTGGAAATAGATGGAGCAAGCCAAGTTTATAAAGGGAGTTTTCGCCAAAAACTCCCCAAATTTTCGGCGAAAATTCAAGCACATTCCCAGCCATCCGCGGACAAGTATAAAAGGAAAACCGCCGGCTGAAAATTGGCATCTGATAACTTACACTTTGGACGAAAATTCCAAGACTTGTACTAGAGAGGGAAAGAGTGAAAAGAGTTCGAGGACCAGGAAAGGATCGTGACGCCATCCTTCCATATCTGAGAACCAGTGCTAGGAGTTGAAGATCCAGGAGATTGAAGCTTCAAGGATTCTCATCAAAAATTAGGTTTTATAGTTCTTCTCTATCTTTCCTACCTGAGATGTATTCTTTGTTCGTCTTCAATTCTCATGTATTGAATATGAATATCTAAACTCGTAGAGCTTAGATTAGATGAACCCTAAGTGACCCAGGGCTTTAAAGCAGTCACGGATCGGCGGTGATTAGATTCGAAATTCATTCAGTTTCTCCTTCATGTTTGATTTGTTCTTTGTTCTTTGTTCTCTGTGTTTCTTGTCTGGTTTGGCCACCTAGATTAGATTCTTGTTAAGCTAAGGATAGAAGTGAATGCTCGCCTTAGTTTAAAACATTAAATCAAACAATTAACCTATTCATTGGAGTGTGCCCTTCGTAGGAACCAGTTAGGGTTAATCCACTGCAAGAGTAACTCATAAATCGTTAGCAATTCCACCAGTTAGTTTAGTCGTCGCGAGAGGCGATCGTACCCGGGCGACTAATTAATCTTGGTAGCTAGATTGGATTGAGAAAACGTTCGCCAATCTTAAACCTAAGGGTAAGGAGTTATGGTGGTGTCTGTGAACTGAATGAACTAGAATAAAAAATCGTTGGTCTGTTGACTGCCAAGCTCTGGTGATCTAAGGGGGATTCAAAGTCTAAGCTTGCCTGTCGTCTGTCTAAGTCAAACATCCAATCATTCTACATTCAAATTTCATTTTAATTTACCTTGCTTTTTAGTGTAGAAGTCGAGGAACTCACACCACGCACTACGTGTTCAACCTTGAGTAGAATTGCCAACATATTTGAGTAAGCAAGTAGAAGAGGCCCGTGGAATACGATTTGTCCTGCTCTGTACTTGACAGTTATTTGATTGACCGCATTACAACGTTCATCAAATTGGCGTGGTTGCCGGGGACTCTTCTATTTCGTTGAAAGAAGAGTTGGCATTTTTATTCCTCTACCTTTCCATCTTTCATTTCCTGTCACACTTCGATTTTACACCGGTTGTGCTTGTTTTTGTCCCTTGCAGATCATAACAGGTACATAATTGGATCACTTCTGTTCCATCTTCCCTACCGCAATGGCTGCTCCAAAGAGTCTTGCGGACTACAGTAAGCCGAGTGCATCTAACGTTCGGTCTCCCATCACCGTGCCTTCTAATGACGATGATTCTGACTATGAGATCAAGATCCCCTTCATGGGACTAATATCTAGGGACATAAAATTTGAAGGAAAGCCAGATGATAATCCTTGCACACATCTATCTGACTTTCTGGCTGTCTGTGAAACTTTCAAGACTGGGAACCTCAACAAGAACGCTCTATGCCTTCGAGCCTTTCCATTCTCTCTCAGAGGTGCAGCTAATAGATGGCTTGGAAGCAAACCACCCGGTCATTACACCGATTGGGAAACTTTAGCTCAAGACTTCCTTGAGGAATACTTCCCTCCATCAAGGTTAACTGCCTACAAGGACAGCATCTCCAGGTTTACCCAGAAAGAAGATGCAAGCTTGTACGACACTTGGAATGAATTTCAAGCCCTTCTCTTCAACTGCCCTCACCATGGGTTTGAATAAAGGCAGCTGGCTTAATTCCTTGCTTGTGGTATGCGCGAAGAATCTGCAAAGTGGGTCAACTCCCTAGCTGGGGGAGATTGCACCGTTCTTACCCCTCAGGATGCTCTTCTTCATTTTGCTAGTTGCACTTCAAAGTCAAGAAACTGGGAGAGATAGAGGGAAAGTACAAAGAGTCAGATGAGCATTGCAGATCAAGTCAAGGCAGATGTTCAAAAGCATCTACAGAGTATTGGCATCTCCCTCGATCCCCTGTCAGCTACCATCTTTTCGGCTGACTGTGGATGGTGCGGAACCTGTGCCCATAACGGTGGAAGCTGCCTTAACTTTGGTAAAACAGATGACTAATCTACAGAAGAAGTGAACTTCATCAGTCAAGGCTTCACCAACAACCATAAAGGCTAAAACAATTACAGGAACTACCAACCGCAGAACCAGAACAACCGATTCTCGAATTCTTACCAGTGACCTCCTGGATGGACAGCAACAGCCTCGAGCAAAACCGCATTACAATAGAGACGAGGATTATGAGAAGAAGTTCGATCGGATCATGAGCAGACTCGACGAACACGACAATCAATTCAAAGCTCAAGCTGCACTCAATCAAGGACAAAGGGCTCAAAGCCAAAGGATAGAAGATGCAATAAGCAATATGACTAAAATCCTTACTAGCAATCCTTTCCTTAATCAAGCAGCATTTCAAAGAGACATCGGGGTAAAGAATGAACACACTCAAGCTATCACCACCAGAAGCGGCAAGCAAACAACCGATCCAAAGGCTCCAGAACCTGACATGATACCAGATACTACTGCCATGGATATGCCAGAGATTGAAGATATCACAGAAGAGGAAGAAGCAACACCGACTCCTCCTCCCAAGATAGCTCCTGATCCCGTCTTAGCGCCATATATACCTCGGATTCCCTACCCAAAAGCTGCAATGAGCAAAGCCAAGGATCACGACACCTAGTATAAAAAGTGGTACAATGTTCTTAAGACTGCAGAGATCAAGATACTAGTAATTGAAGCTGTAGAGATCATACCACCACTTGGGAAGTTCTTTAAGGATCTCGTGAAGAAGGTGAAGAACGGAGAGGCATACTCTGTCATGCTTACCAATTAATGCGCTTCTCTTTTCGGTGAGCCATCTCCCATACGACAGCCGCCACCACCGCCAGTTAAGTGTTCTGATCCCGGTCCTTTTACATTACCGTGCATTATTACTGGTATTAAAATTGACCGTAGTCTGGCTGATTATGGTGCTTCTATTAACGTGATGCCTGTTTATCTTTATGAAAAGTTAAACCTAGGGAAATTAAAACTGGTTACTCTGCATCTCGTGCTAGCCGATAGGTCTGTCAAACTGCCTAGGGGTATAATAGAAGATGTAGATGTTTGCTGTGGTCCTTTTACCATAATTGCAGATTTCGTTGTTCTGGATACCCGAGAGTTAGACGGAACACTTATCTTAGGCTGACCTTTCTTAACAACTGCTGGTGCGAATATCAACTGCAAACAAGGCCTGCTAACTTTAAGTGTAGGACAGGACAATGTTACCTTCCGCATTAAGGATAGCATGAGATATTTTGTTGCTCAAGATGATAATTGTTATACTGTTGATTCTATGGAGTTGGCCTCGGCCAACTTCACCACTAACGCCTTATCTAGTGATCCACTAGAGTTGTGCTTGATTTCAGGAATTGACAATGCACTAGAAGATCCAAAGCAATGCCTGTGGCAGGACGAGTTAGATGATCGGAAAGCGACATCCACAACCACTTCTGCGCCTGCACACATCGAACCAGCATCAAGTCGGATCACTACCTCATATGAGAATCCGCCAAAAACTCTCCCTAAAGGAGCTGCCTGAACATCTAGAATATGCATTCCTGGGGAAGGAATGCCAGTTGCCAGTCATCATCAATTCGAGTTTACCTCCCGAGCAGAAAGAGCAACTGATCAGATTACTCAAGAAGCATATCCGAGCCATTGCCTGGCAGTTGGCCGATATCAGGGGCATCTCTGAAACCTTCTGCAAGCATCGGATAGTTGTAGATGAAGAATTCAAACCAGTCAGACAGCCACAACGCCGATTAAACCCTCTGATGCAGGAATTTGTGAAGAAAGAAGTCCTCAAGCTTCTGGATGCTGGTATCATCTACCCTATTGCCGACAGTCCTTGGGTCAGTCCGACTCAGGTTGTCCCAAAGAAAGGAGGAATCACCATCATCCCTAATCCGAAGGGTGAGCTCATTCCCATTCGCACAGTTACCGGGTGGAGAGTCTGTATTGATTATCGATGACTCAATGACGCTACAAAGAAGGATCACTTCCCACTGCCATCATTGATCAGATGCTAGAACGGTTGGCTGGTCATGACTACTACTGCTTCTTAGATGGGATGTCCAGTTACTTACAGATTCCCATCGAGCTCGACGATCAAAAGAAGACGACTTTCACCTGCCCGTTTGGTATGTTTTCTTATCGTCGTATTCCCTTTGGTTTATGCAATGCTCCTGCTACTTTTCAGAGATGCGTGCTTGCTATATTTGGAGATCTAGTAGAGAATGTGGTGGAGGTATTCATGGACGACTTCTCCGTCTATGGAGACTCATTTTCCAAGTGCCTGGCCAACCTGGACAAGGTGCTAGCTCGTTGTGAGGAAACCAACTTGGCTCTTAGCTGGGAGAAATGTCACTTCATGGTTACCGAAGGCATTGTTCTTGGCCATAGGATCTCTAAGCTCGGAATAGAAGTTGATCGTGCCAAGCTTGAAACCATCACCAGCTTGCCGCCGGCGACCTCGGTCAAGACAGTTCGAAGCTTCCACGATCATGTTGGATTCTACCGGAGATTCATCAAAGACTTCTCCAAGATCACTCTCCCAATGACCAAGCTCCTAGAGAAAGATGTTCCTTTCATCTTTGATAAAGCTTGTCTTGCAGCCTTTGAGGCACTGAAGACTAGACTCACCACCGCACCAATCCTTACAGCACCAGATTGGAATCTTCCATTCAAAATCATGTGCGACGCTAGTGATTTTGTCGTCGGTGCAGTTCTTGGTCAAAGAAAAGAAAAGAGGTTTCATCCCATCTATTTTGCTAGCAAGACGTTGAACGATGCTCAAATGAACTACACTACTACGGAGAAAGATCTCCTAGCTATCGTCTTCTCCTTTGACAAGTTTAGACAACACCTGGTTCTTTTACACACCATCGTCTATACAGATCATGCTGCTCTATGCCATCTGTTAGCCAAGCAGGATTCAAAGCCAACGCTCATCCGGTGGATCCTCCTTCTCCAAGAATTTGACATAGAAATTAAAGATAAGAAGGGAGCTGAGAACCTAGCAGTCGACCACCTTTCTCGACTCGAGGAGTCACAGACAGGTAAGTCTACTACTACCCGATCAATGATTTTTTCCCTGACGAGCTGTTGCGTGTTGAAATCTATGAACAGGTCAATAGCATAGCCATCGAGCCCTGGGCAATCACTCACGCTCAAGACCTAAGTGACGCAACTGATTCAGATGAGCCCTGGTATGCCACCCTACCTAATTATCTCTCTCACGGCATCATACCTCCTGAGCTGGACTATAATGCACGCAAGAAGCTCTTTAAAGAGGCCAAGTCGTACTTTTGGGATGAGCCTTTCTTGTACCGTAGTAGTACTGACGGGATGATCCGAAGATGCGTCTCTTACATCGAAGCGGCTGACATCATGCGTAAATGCCATGAAGGCCAGTTTGGAGGACACTTCGGCGGCAACCGCACTGCACGAAAGGTACTTGAAACTGGATTTTACTAGCCTTCAATCTTTAGTGATTGCGATGCTTTTGCTCGTAATTGTGATGCTTGCCAACGATCAGGTAATATCTCTAACCGTAATGAGATGCCCCAAATTGTTTCTTTAACTGTTGAAATCTTTGATGTTTGGGGAATTGATTTTATGGGTCCGTTCACACCCTCCAATGGAAACAAGTACATTCTTGTGGCCGTTGATTATGTTTCTAAGTGGGCCGAAGCTAAAGCTCTACCCACTAACGATTCAAGAGTGGTGGGTCGGTTCCTTACTCGTCTTTTCACGCGTTTTGGTTCACCACGCTTCATCATAAGCGATAGGGGTACCCACTTCCATGGACATTTCGACCGGGTATGTAAACGCTTTGGCGTCACCCACCGAATGTCCACAGCTTACCATCCTCAAGCTAATGGTCAAGCAGAAGTGACGAATCGTGAGCTCAAGCGGATTCTTGATAGGACAGTTGGCCGGTCTCGCAAGGACTGGTCATCTAAGCTCAATGATGCCTTATGGGCTTATCGAACTGCCTATAAGACTCCCATCGGTACCTCACCGTATCAGCTGGTCTATGGCAAGGCATGTCATTTGCTAGTTGAGCTTGAGCACAAGGCGTTTTAGGCTAATAAAGAGTTGAATATGAGTTATGCAGTAGCAGGTAATATGCGCCACGACCAGATCGCTGAGTTTGAAGAGCACCGTCTCCACGCGTACGAGAGTACGAAGCTTTATAAGGAACGCACCAAGAGAATTCATGACTCCCAATTGAAAATGATCAAGCAGTTCTACCCCGGAGATGAAGTCCTCTTATATAACTCTCGGTTGAAACTCTTCCCGGGTAAACTAAAATCCCGATGGTCCGGCCCTTATACCATGGTGCGGCAGACATCCTTGGGCAGCGTCCTAATTAAAGGCCATGGTCAAGAACCGTTTATGGTCACCGGTCACAGGCTCAAGAGGTATCTGCAGGGATTAGCTGTTTCTCTCATCGACGTGCACTACTTTGCGTCAGACCCATGACACGGATCCAGGTATCGTCCAGCTCACGGACGTTAAGCAAGAGCGCTTCGTGGGAGGCAACTCATGGCTGGAGTCAGTTTGCTTTTATTCTGAGTTGTCTGTGTTTTGAAAAAAAAAGAGAGAAAAAAACTGTCAGCCGTTTTTCAAATGAGTTTTCGCCAAAAACTTCACAAGTTTTCACCGAAAACTCAGGTTTTCAAATCCCCTGATCCTCCTGTTTCTCGCTACCCCCGAAAGAAAACAGACTTCTCGCCGAAAACTATTTTGTTTCAAACCGAGTCGTTTTGTTTTGTAAAGGATTTTTTGCCAAAAAATCACCACAATTTTTCTGCGAAAAATTCTGAGTTTTTCCGCCTGATATAAAAATCCATCCTTCGGCCTCCTTTTCGCGAAACCCCCCCCCCCCCCCGCAAAACAGATTTTTTCGTCGCCGTCTCTCTCTCCATGTTCGCTTTCGCTACTTGTCGCCACGTTCCCGTCGCCGCTGCATTCCCACCGCCGCCGACCCGACCTCCTCCTCCTTGGTCGTTTTCAGCCTAGAGCCCTCGAATCTGAGTTATATAGCTTCGGTTCCTCCCGAAACGAGTTTTCAAGCTTTTTGTTGATTTCCCAGATTTCCAATCGTTTTCTCGAGTCATGTCTTCACGGTTAGTTGTTCGGCCCTTGATTTTGAATCTTTTGGCGTATTGACTTCCGGTTTTCACCACGTTTGACTTTGGTTAACTTTTCGGTTTTCCTCGAATTGCGTGTTTACTGTTGCGATTTCATCTGGCTCAACTGTTTGCCTCCTTTTGATCTGTGTTGCCCTCGTGGATGATTTTCAAATGCTCGTATGCCGATGTTTTGTCTTGTGCTCTGCCTTCTGACAAATTGCAGCTTGTTTCATGCTTAATTGATTGAATGTCGTTTTCTTCCCTACGTGCTGGCCGTTTCTTTGCTGCTATGTTTTGATATGGTGATCTCTCGGTTCATTTACTTACCCCCAAGTGTGGGGTAGGATTCTTGTCATCTAATTATGGTCTGCTCCGAGTTGTGTATTCCAGGAATCCGAAGCATTTCAAGACAACCAGTGCAGATTGAGAGCAGCGATCGAAAGCTCGCCAGACCAAGGCTCCATCCTCCAGTCTTCCCACACCGTCTGCTTTAGTACCAGTAGTTGTGACCTTGGTTCCACCAGCAGTAACGGCCCCGGAGATCCCTACCCCCAATGCTCCTGTCACCGCCACTTCAACCATGCACCCATTCATCGCCACTCTTGAGCCGCAACAATTGGAGGTCTACATGAAAATAAAGGACATTCCTCCGGCCAAGATGGCGACCCTCTCCTTGGATAGTCTCAAGAACCACAATCCGAATTGGCACTCCACTATCGTCGAAGTCCTTGACAACGCCGGCTTGCGATCTTTGACCACCCTTGGTTCCCCCTACCCTCTGGTCGCCCTTCAAGAGTTTTGGAGCTCATTTGTGTGTTACGCACCACAACCCGGCAGCAATAGGGCGTCAGTCTCTTTCCGCCTCGGTGGTGTTAAACATGTGAGGACTATCAATGAGTTCGCCCACCTCTTCGACCCCCACGCCGTCATCTAGGGCTCCAGCCTTGGGTTCCCAGACGTCTACTCTCTCACTCATGCACCCTACCCCGAGGTATGGAAGTACGTCTCCAGCCAACGTGAGATCAAACCCATCATCAACCCCATGGTCGGTGACATTGGCTACCCTATCCTTAAATTCCTGTATTACGTTTGGATGCAATCACTGTGTTATTGCGGCAAGGCAGCCCGCCACCATGTCTCCTTGGAGGAGCTCGTGCTGTTGAGGAGGAGGCCCATTTCCTCCCTGGATGGTGGCTTGCACGGTCCTTCCACTAACTCACTACCACCAAGAAACTTCCTTCTGAGCTCCCTGGCGGGACTTTCATCTCTTGTCTAATCGCAACCTCCAGATTGGTGACAATATGGGGCCCTGATATTCCTCGCCTTCCGATTGAGCGACTCGATGCTGAGCTCACCTTGGCCAGAGGCCTCAACCTCTCGTGCAGTCTCGACGAGTACACTCGGCTACCTCGCCGGCCAAGAAGGGAGCCTCCACAGCAAGTTGCAACTCCAGTGCCTCACGCTCCTCTCGTAGAGTTGCCGCCTCCACCGCAACCACAGATGCCCGACGTGATTAATGAGCGGCTAGCGCGTATTGAGCAATGGCAGCTCAATTACTCTGCCAGTTCACTTCAATGGCAGAAGGACCGGGTGGCGCATGAGGAGACGCAGAATGCGCGATGGGCTGTTCTGCAACAGTTCATGACCAACCAGGAAGCTAGACACAAGGATGAGCTCGCATGGCGACAGCAGCTTGAGCAACGACTTGCCATTTCCCCTCTCCCGACTCTGCCTCCACCCCAACCTGCGGAGCAGTGATCAGGTTTTTTCTATCCTTTCCTTTTCTTTTCCTTTCTTATTTTTGGATTTTGATCCAATTTTTTTTAATGTGTGGATCTGGGACACTTGTCCCGGTTCCCTTTTGATCTTGTATTTGTTTTTTTGTAGATGTCTTTTGGTGCTACTCTCCTCCGCTCCCCGACACGCTCTCCGACACCGTCCACTGCATTCCCCCTTTCCAGGTTCCCCGTTCCTCTCAATCTCTTTTTAGTCTTGTGAGGACACAGAACAGTCTAAGTGCGGGGTAGGATGTTAGAGAACCATGCATGATCTTGATTGCCCCTTCTTTGTGTTTCGTGGTGCCTTGACCTATTCCTCTAGCTTTAGAATTGCTCAGTTCTTGATGTTTGACGTTAAGTTGTTTTTCAATCTGTCACAATGATTCTTAGACTGCTTAACCTAGAACCTGAGAACCAACGTGTACACTTTGATGCTACATTGTCGGGTCAGAACAGAATTTTAAAATCACACTTGTAGCTTGTCGCCTTGATTCCATGGAAATGACCGAATCCGACTAGCAAACCAGCTGTGAGCTTTTGATCCATTGCACGTAACTTGCAATTTCAATTCTTTTTTAGTAGTTTTCTATTTGCTTGAATGAGGAAGAATTTCCATGAGACCTACTCGAGACCACACGACGACACGAGTTCTAGAATGATAGGGGCACCTACATTCAGCTACTAAGCCAGATAGCCTACCTAACATTAAATCCATTACGTTTAAACCCTTGAGCTTGGCCTGTTCTTTCAATTTGATTTACATCACAGCCAATTCCCATTCGTTCATTCCCCATTGACCCCCTGTGGTTGTAGTTCTAGATTAACCTACCGGAAGTCGGTTTGTGGTAACCTGCCTATAACCATTAAACAGGTGGTCTTAGCTATTATGTCCAGATGTGTAAACCCCTCTAGCAACTAAAAGAAAGAATCGGCACAAAAAAAGAAAAAAAGTTCAGAAAAGTTCAAAAGTTTCAAGCTTTTAGTTCAATAACGTTCTTCTCCCTACATTTGGAAGAACGAAGTCAAAAGAAAAGAATCAGAAAAAAATGTATGTAAAAAAATAAAGTGCTAGGTTGCTTGAGGGTATCATAGGACGAGCATACACTATTCCACCCGTATCTGGTTAGACGATAGGAAGCCATAGGCTAGATTCGAGGGAAGTTAGTCGAAAGCTACACCGCACCAAAGCCATCATCATACATTCCCATCATCCATCTCATTAAAAACCCTCGTAGTGTAGAATTCGTTACAGTCCTAGCAGGGAAGTACATCTTGACTAGTTCCTCGTGTTGTCACAGTGGTGGAGATGTGGTCAAATTGCAAACTTATGACAGAATTCAGTAACAAAAAATGATTGAGAGCAGAAACATGTCCTTAAACACAGAGAGTGAGGGTTTCCCTTTTTACTAAATATTTCCTGAGTGAGGAGTCTGGTCGGTCAGGCCAAATTCGTGCATAATTGGTTACTATTACTTGTCGTGTACAATTTTTAGTGAGACCAAGTTGTTTGGCTGATCAGTATGCATGTTAGGTTTCTTGTTCTAGGGATTATCTGTCTAATAATTCATTGTGTATGCTTGAGCTTCAATTTAATCGATCTTATCATTTGTGAACGTGAGTGTGTTCTATTCAGTTTGCTTGAGGACAAGCAAAAGCTTAAGTGTGGGGTATTTTGATGACACTCGAATTAACGTGATTATCAACCTCATTTAAGCGACATTTCTTTGCTTAAGACATGGTTTTTAGGGTAGAATAGCGAATATTCACTCAACTGCCCTATCTCGTGCCATTTGTGTTACCTTAGCCCTTTTCGGGTCTATTTGATGGTTTTCTAGTGTTTCCATGATAACACAGGTTTTTGCCGTCAAATTATGTAACCAAAGATGTGTCTAAGGCATTGGAATCTCAAGGAATCGCACCAGAATCAACCAAGGAGTCAATTAAAGTCAACACATCCCCTGCCCGAATTACACAGCAGTTTTCGGCGAAAAGATCTTGAGTTTTCGCCGAAAACTCAAGAAGAAATCGGCAGACCATTACAAGAAGGAGTTTTTGGCTAAAACTCCAAAGTTCTCGCCGCAAACTCCCAGCAATTTCGAACAGTGGAAACAGACGGAGCAAGCCAAGTTTATAAAGGGAGTTTTCACCGAAAACTCCCCAAATTTTTGGTGAAAAGTCAAGCACATTCCCAGCCATCCGCGGACAAGTATAAAAGGAAAACTGCCGGCTGAAAATTGGCATCTGATAACTTACACTTTGGACGAAAATTCCAAGACATGGACTAGAGAGGGAAAGAGTGAAAAGAGTTTGAGGAGCCAGGAAAGGATCGTGACGCCATCCTTCCATCTCGAGAAACCAGTGCTAGGAGTTGAAGATCCAGGAGAATGAAGCTTCAAGGATTCATCAAAAATTAGGTTTTACAGTTCTTCTCTGTCTTTCCTACCTGAGATGTATTCTTTGTTCGTCTTCGATTCTCATGTATTGAATATGAGTAGCTAAACTCGTAGAGCTTAGATTAGATGAACCCTAAGTGACCCAGGGCTTTAAAGCGGTCACGGATCGGCGGTGATTAGATTCGAAATTCATTCAGTTTCTCCTTCATGCTTGATTTGTTCTTTGTTCTCTGTGTTTCTTGTCTGGTTTGGCCACCTAGATTAGATTCTTGTTAAGCTAAGGATAGAAGCGAACGCTCGCCTTACTTTAAAACATCAAATTGAACAATTAACCTATTCATTGGAGTGTGTCTTTCGTAGGAACCAGTTAGGGTTAATCCACTGCAAGAGTATCTCATAAATCGTTAGTAATTCCACCAGTTAGTTTAGTCGTCGCGAGAGGCGACCGTACCCGGGCGACTAATTAATCTTGGTAGCTAGATCGGATAGAGCGAACGTTCGCCAGTCTTAAACCTAAGGGTAAGGAGTTATGGTGGTGTCTGTGAACTGAATGAACTAGAATCGAAAATCGTTGGTCTCTTGACTGCCAATGCTCTGGTGATCTAAGGGGGATTCGAAGTCTAAGCTTGCCTGTCGTCTTTCTAAGTCAAACATCCAATCATTCTGCATTCAAATTTCATTTCAATTCACCTTGCTTTTTAGTGTAGAAGTCGTGGAACTCACAACACGCACTACGTATCAACCTTGAGTAGAATTGCCAACATATTTGAGTAAGCAAGTAGAAGAGGCCCGTGGAATACGATCTGTCCTGCTCTGTGCTAGACAGTTATTTGATTGACCGCATTACAACGTTCATCACACAGCATGCTCGTTTGTAACTTCAACCCGACTCAATTACAGACGTCCCGGACTTTGATGGGAACAGAAGAGCATTGTTTCCAATGCCTCAATCATCCAAACTAAAACAGCTTATGCACCGCATCACTACCCGAAACTCTCTCTTAACAGTTCTAGCAACACACACCTTATAAAAACACTCCTCCAACACTAACCCAAACTTCTACCTAACACACACGCGCACAACTGAACCTCCAAAACACCACTTACCACAAAAGCACAACCAAAACACAACTCAAAAAAGGCAACAAAACTTCTAAACTAACACCCACAACTAGAACCTCACACTCTTCGAGCACTCTACCTAACTTAACCAAAAAATCAGCAAAGCAAGATAGGTTCCTGAAACACTCTCCTTGACTCTTCTCTTCAAACGACTTCCAACTCCACCGCTAAACACACATCTAAAGCATCCACCACAAACTAGCATCCCGACTCTTGATCTATTTCTAAAGTTTGAGCAACTCTCTTAACCCGACACTCTACTCCCACTCAAGTACTGCTCATCACTATAACTTCTCATCCCATGACCTTCTTCGTGACTAAGGATGACAGAGAATAAACCAATTTCAGTTGACCAAATTTCAAATCAATTTCATTCTTCGAAACTTACTTTCACTTTCAAAATCCCAACCCGGTTAAAACGTTTGAAAACACCTCGAATGCCAGTACTGCATCGATGTTCCGTTCTTTCCACTAAGAGGATAGCTAATCCCCTAGAAGAAAGAACAGTTCACCTATGCAACAGACACAAACCAGGCTCTGATACCACTTGTAACACCCACCCCAAATCGACCTGGGTAGACCCATTGTTGAACCGATAATGAGCATTACTCAAAGTACAATTTAACCGAAAAGAGCAAAACGACAAAAAAAATTAAAATCTTATTAAAACAAAAATCTGAAAGGAGGCCTCCAAACATTAATTGATTTATCTAGGTGAGTTCATTAGGCACCATAAGAAGTTGTTCCCCCGCAACCCCTCCGACCATCACAACACGACGCACCCTCTCTTCTTGGAGGGCCCAAGACGCATCCTCAATGGATCCTTATTACATGGACAATCACAATATTTCCCTCATGAGTTAGCAACTAATCCCCGATACTCAACCAAGGTGATCTACCAATGTAGACCTGACTCAAAATTAAGCCTCGGTATACAACCAAGATGATCTACCCACGTAGACCATACTCAATCACATATCTTTGGGGTAATGTTGGCTCCTTCCGATTTTATAATTTCAAGTAATCACATCAATAAATCCATCCCTCAAATTCATCCATCAAATCCATCCCTCAATTTCCTTATCAAACCATCCAATTCCAATCATCGAGTCCATCATCAGTTCCACATTTAAATCAAAATCAATTCCAATCCACAATCTACAGATCACAACCAAATCAATTACACACATCAACAGTGCAATTCCATTCAACCAATTCCATTTCACAATTCCATGTCCCAAATCCACTACCCAATTCCATGTACCGAATTCCATGTCATAATTCTACACCTCAAATCACATTATCAACCACCATTACACATAAGATCAATTTCACCCAATTCAACTCATAACATCAATTCACTAAATTCAACTAATTCCACGTTTTTCCACTTCAATCAATTACACCTAAAATTCATGCGTCAAGATCATACAAGGGTAAATGACTATCTCACCGACCACCCCCACCTACAAGTACAGGGATAGTCATGTCGTGAGTTCAGGGTTACCATCCTATCCTTTCTTCATAGGATGACCCCACATTGGCAGAGCCACCCTCCTATTCATCATTAATAGAACGACCCCACATTGGCAGGGCCATCCTCCTGCACCCATAACTGACAATAGCAGAATATACAATTTCCACAAGATCACCCGAACCCGTCGTTCCTAACACTCACTTCTAATTCTGATATGTTAATCATCAATATTAATCGCTTACCCTAATCCCAACAACACAACATCACAGCAATCAACATAAATCCACAATCAAACAATTAGCAATCATCAACAATCAATCACATAGCAATCACATAACGATTAACCCATTTTACACTCTTCAATTTCCATGCAATCCCTAATTTCGTCTAGGTCATAATTACAACTCCTCACATTGACCAGCACTACCTATCGTACGCTAAACCCTCACATGACAAGAAGACGAGGCTCTAAACAACTTCTAGAAACTCGAGCGACTCTCCTCCTCCAAAAATGTAGCTTCTTCCTGCACTCACTGACAATGCTTAACTCTGAAATACCCAGAATCCAGATATGTGATCCCTTCCTCTTGTAGCCAGAAACGCACAGAAGAAAATGGATCCTCGATCGGACACCCGTAGCTCCCGGAATCAAGGTTTTAAGTGGGGAAAACCTTGGTTCGTCAAAAGAGTTTTCGAAAAGAGAGAGAAAGGGAAAAGTTATAAAAATCCGTCAAAATCTGTTTTTTTTAGTCAGACCAAGACACATGTTGTGTTTTATAACTACACGGCGTGTTTCTTCAAGACACAAGGCGTGTTGTACAGACACACGATCGTCTGTTTCCTTCTGCCAAAATCGATGAGCCTTTTTGAATAATAGAGGACGACTGTGTACCATAGATACACGACGTGTATCATGAAGACACACGGCGTATAGTTGAACTAGATGGCGTGTGTTATTCACTACATGGCATGCTTGTTTGTAATATCAAACCGACTCAATTATAAACTTCACGGACTTCGATGGGACCTCAAGAGCACTTTTTCCAATACCTCAATCACCCAAACTTGAGTTCCAAATCGTTCGGTTGGGCGACGATGTTAAATTACACCTGTGGCCAGCCTGGTTGTAGGAGTACTATCTGTCTGACTAGGAGTGCAACACCAGTCCAGTATGTGGGGTTGGTTGAAGGACCAAGGGCTCCGTCTTGGAGTTTTGGAGGCAGAGGAGGAGGCAGTTACGAGCGTGGAGCTGCAAGTGCTAGTAGAGGGACATGAGCGAATACCACACCTGTTGGAGTTGTTGGAAACCAAGGAAGGTTGTTCGCACTTACCAACGGCGCGGCAGAGAATGCAAATGACATGGTGAGCGGTATGATCTCTATTCTTGATCTTTCCGTTTACGCTTTGTTTGATTCAGGCTCGTCCCATTCCTTTGTTTATGAGAAGTGTTTGAGTAGTTTGGGTGTAGTAGCTAGTAGTCTGGGAACTATTTGGGGTGTAAGAACTCCTTTGGGGACTTCGGTCAGGTTAGATAATGTGTTGAGAGGGTGTGAAGTGTTAGTTAGAGGAGCAGAACTGTTAGTTGATCTAGTGGTGCTCCCTTTCAACGAGTTCGATGTCATCCTTGGCATGGATTGGTTGGCTAAGCATGGGGAATTGATTGATTGTCGGAAGGAGGTGTTACTTCAGGTCGAAGGCGTTGGTCAAGTGGTGTTTAAGTGTGTATGAAAGAGGGATTCGGCACCTATGGAGTTGGTTACAGCGATACAAGCTTTCTAGCTAATTCAAGAAGGTTGTGAAGATCTGTTAGTGCAGGTGTTAATTGAACAGAAAGAAGAGTTGGAGAAGGTACTAGTGGCTCGGGAGTTCACTGACGTGTTGGAGGAGTTTCCCAGAGAACCGATTAAGCGAGAAGTTGAATTCAACTTAGAGCTGGTTCCTGGAACCACTCCAATTTCCATCCCACCCTATTGAATGGCACCGGCTGAGTTGAAGGAGTTGAAGGAACAGTTGTAAGAACTTTTGGATAAAGGCTTCATCTGCCCAAGTGTATCCCCTTGGGGAGCACCGGTGTTGTTAGTGAAGAAGAAGAAGGATGGGTCAATGAGGATGTGCATTGAATATTGGCGGTTGAACAAAGAAACAATCAAGAATCGCTATCCACTCCCAAAGATAGATGATCTCTTTGATCAATTGCAAGGGGCAGCGGTGTTTTCGAAGATTGACTTGAACATGGACGAAGGTTTGGTGCCAATGACAGCTTTCAGGACTAGATATGGACATTATGAGTTTCTCGTGATGCCTTTCGATCTTACCAATACTCATGTTGCGTTCATGGCTCTCACGAACAAAGTCTTCCACGAGTACTTAGACAAATTTGTGATAGTATTCATTGATGATATCCTCATTTATTCAAAGAATGAGAAGGAGCATGAGGAGCACTTGAGGATCGTCTTGCAGAAGCTAAGGGAGCAGTAACTCTTGCAAAGTTCTCAAAGTTTGCTTTTTGGTTTGAAGAAGTGTTGTTCCTCGGTCACGTGGTTTCCAAGAGAGGAGTGGAGGTGGATCCGAAGAAGATCAAAGCGGTGGTTAACTTGTCTCCACCTAAGGATGTGTCACAGTTGAGAAGCTTTCTTGGGTTAGTGGGTTACTACCGAAGATTTGTTTAATGATCTCCACCATAACGTCTCCCCTTCACAAACTATTGAGGAAGGAGTCGAATTATGAGTGGATGGAGGCGTGTTAGAAGGGTTTTGAAGAGCTAAAGAAGAGGTTGACTTTGGCTCTAGTGTTGACTTTGCCGGTTGAAGGAGGCGAGTATGTGGTGTTCAGCGATGGTTCGTTGCAAGGTTTGAGTTGTGTGCTCATCTAGAATGGGAAGGTACTCGCGTATGCTTCTCGTCAGCTAAGAGTGCACGAGGTGAATTACCCAACTCATGATTTAGAATTAGCTTTTGTGGTGTTCACCTTGAAGTTGTGGAGACACTACCTGTACGACGAGACATTCAAGATCATGATAGATCACAAAAGCCTTAAACACCTCATGGATCAGAAGGAGTTGAGCAGTAGAAAGAGACATTGGGTAGAGCTTCTGAAAGACTACGACTGCACCATTGACTACCATCCTGGTAAGGCCAATGTTGTAGTTGATGCTAAGTCGGAAGGAGTTGGTTGATCTTAGGGCTTTGGGGTTGGAGTTGCAGCTCCGGGAAGTTGGGAGTTTGCTTGCCAAACTCAGCATTCGCTCTCTCCTGCATGATAGAATTGGGGAGGAGCAACTCAAGGATGCTAAGCTAGTGGCTAATAGATAAGAAGTTGAGAAGGGTTTGGTTAATGGTTTGTTGAAGTGTGGAGGTCGTGTGTGTGTGCCGAAAGTGGAATAATTGAGGAAGGAGATTCTTGAGGAAGCTCATTCTTTGATGTATGCCATGCATCCTGGAATGACAAAGATGAACAACGACTTGAAGGTGAGTTTCTGGTGACCGGGAATGAAGAAGAATATAGCTCAGTTTGTGTCAGTTTGCATAGTGTGTCAGAAGACGAAGGCCGAACACAGAGCTCCAGGTGCATTGTTTCAATCTCTACCCATTCTGGAGTGGAAGTTTGTTGATATTACGATGGACTTTGTATTGGGTTTTCCGCCAACCAGAGAAGGGAAGGATGCAGTTTGGGTAATTGTGGATCGCTTGACGAAGGTCGCTCACCTTATACCCATCCGGTATAAGCCTAGTGTAGAGGAGCTAGCTAAGCTTTATATCGAGCAGGTGGTAAGGTTGCACGGCGTTCCTCAAACCATTGTGTCAGACCGGGATCCGAGTTTCACATCTCATTTCTGGGAAGGTTTTCATATGACATTGGGGACAAACCTGAATTTCTCGAAGTCTTATCATCCTCAAACGAATGGTCAATTGGAGAGAACGAGTCTTACCTTGGAGGAGTTGTGCTATGGAGTTTTAAACTCCTTGGACTGAATTGTTGCCATTGGTCGAGTTTTCATATAACAACTCATACCATAGCAGCTTGAAGTCTGCATCGTTTGAAGCTCTGTATGGAAGGAAGTGTAGGACGTCATTGTGTGGGATTAGGAAGGTGCTAGGGTGTTGTCGGGTCCTCAGATTGTTCAGGAGACAGCTGACCGTGTGAAGGTGATCAAGGATAAGCTGAGAGCAGCTCAATACATGCAGAAGTCTTATGCTGACGGTCGTGCTAGGGAGCTGAGTTTTGAAGTTGGGGAGAAGGTGTTCCTGAAGGTGTCTCCTTGGAAGGGGCTAATGCGTTTTGGTCGAAAAGGAAAGTTGGTGCCATGTTACGTCGGTCCTTATGAGGTTTTCCCTAAGTCTGGCCTGGTTGTCTACGTTCTGGCGTTGCCAAGTGAGCTAGAAAGAATACACAATGTATTCCATGTTAGAATGCTTAAGCGGTATCATGTGGATCCCTCTCATGTGATAGTGCTAGAAGAAGTGGAGAGAACAAGATATGACTTATGAGGAGAAGCCGGTGGCAATCATGGATAAGCAAGTTCGGGTTTATGTGATGCTTCCTTGCAAGGATTGGGGTGTGTGATTATGCAAAATGGGAAGGTAGCTTCTTATGCTTTACGCCAGCTTAGAGTTCTAACGCGTAAAACCATGCTAGGATCAAGGACAAGTGATCGTTTGACCTAATAAACCTCAAAACCCACTCACGCCAAGTGTTCGATGAAATTCCCATGAGAACACTCTCTCGAAATGGGCTTGAAACTCATCCCTCGGCCCAGTTCTAACGTGTAAAAGCAAGCTATCAATCAATAAATTAAGGATCTAACATACTTTCAAGCATTCAAGGATCAAAGTCAACCATTCAATTTTGGATCAAACATGGGTCAAGTCTCATATCAACACCATCAACAAACAATCTTAGGTCAATTACAAGGTAAATATGAAAGAAATCAATAGGAAAGGTGAATAAACTAAACCAACCCTCAATTACACCAAGATAAACCCATTACAAGATAGCATTTTCCCTAGGGTTCTCCCAACCCAACCCATGGGATTTAGTGTACCATGGAATAAGAGAGGAAAAAATCACTCAAATACAAGAAAGTAGAAGAGGATAGCATCCTTAGCCTCTTAGATGAACTTGGAATGGTTGGGGATGGAGTTAAGACCCTTGGGAATCACTTCCTTGGAGGTGGAGAGAGCTTCCTTCATCAAAATCACCCCTGGAGCTGAACCAAAACAAGTCTCCTTCAAATTCCCAAAATTGTGCTTATATAGGTGCTTAAAAGAGGTGACGAGGGTGCGTCAAATAAGAGGGCGGGGGCGCTCATGAGCGCGGGGGTGATGCGGGTGCGGGCTCCTCTAACTCCAATTTTGCCTTAAACTCTCAGAGAAGAACACGTGATATTTCCAAAATCATGTCCGACGCGGGTTTGGAATAGATGGGGGCGCACCATGTACTTGGGACGCAGGTTATAGTGTTGGGCGCACCCTAACAGACTACTTCCAAGTCGCTCATTTGATTGAGCACACCGGGAGCCTCGATCCTCCGATCAAGGCACGGCTCATTCTGATGGCTTCCTTGTTCAACACTCCATAGTGTCTCATTCCTGCATCTCATCAAAACCAACTAAAAATTTATGAAAATGGACCATAAAAGGTCCCTTGTTCACACAAATGGCAAAGTTGCTAAAATAGTAGGAAGACCACTAAAAGAGCAAGGAATGGACACAATTATTCACAAATACATGCTAAGTATGGGGGAAAATGCTATATAAAATCCATGCATCACTCGCGATGGTCGAGAAGTGGTGGAAATTGTACGCCACTAGGGACCCCAAGTCGTGGGAAGGACTTTCACCGATCGAATGCAGCAGGGCCAACTCCCAGCGACAGCTCTCGTAGTCTCCGCCCGACTAGAGATGGTGATGCACCTAATTATTGACGTATTCAGCCCCTCATTAGATGACATTTTTTGTACTCTACTTGACTGTTTGCATGATTTGCATGAGTTTCGTACCTTTTTCCCTTTGACCCGTTTTATGTAGTTTTGCATGTTTTTTATGCATTTCAGAATATATACGACGAAGATCAAATCAAAGAGTGAAACCAATTATCAAAGAGAAGACCACACTAATCATCATCGACTCACTTGTTTAATCCTATCAAAATTAGTGATTGTTAAGAGGCCAAACCCATCATCACGTGGACATCAATTTGTTTTGGGAACTTATAAGTGGAGGTGGTGATTAATAATGGGCCTAATAATTAGAGTGTTTAGGCTTAATTAATGGTTGGATCATAGGAGGTAGGCGGGATGATTATCAGCAATCAGCATCATCATATAGTAGGGGGAAATAAAAGCGGAGGTGACAGATTGGGGCAGGAGTTGAGGAGAGGGAATTAATTCCCAGGGAATCAGGAGTCGTAGATGTGCATCGACAAGGGAAAGCAAGGTAATTATGGGAGTTAACAATTTGAAGAGCAGCTCCCAATAGCAGAGGAATCAAAGCCAACTTTGATGAATCAGTGGTTTGAACTGTTCTTTCTAATTTCTCTCATGAGCAGCTAGGTTTTCTTTTTCTTGCTTGGGTTTTGTTGAATTCTTTGAGATTATGAGTTGATATGTTGAATACATGTTTTGGATTGTGGATTAATGATGATTGATGATCTATTTTGTTATCTTGTCGCCCCGTTTCTAGACTTCCCTATAATTTGATGTTTTCTGCAGTTTTCTTGTTTTAGGGTTTCTGTTGAGTTTTCCATTGGATTTTTGGTTGAATGTGAGTTAGGGTGTGTTGCAGGTGGTTCTTGATTGTAGAGTCGTCCGACCCAACCCTTAGAGCCTGAAACTGATTGTCATCCATGTCCTACCAGTTCTGTAGCTGCATTTTCTCATAATTTCTTAGAAGTATACAAACCCAAGCAAGACTTCTCCCCCACCGTTGATCCTACTTGTTAATTTGTTTTTTAGTTGTTAGTTAGTTTCTACATTTTTCTAAATTAATCAAATCTTCGATCTAAACAATTCCACTAACTAGCATAACTAAACTGAGTATTGTAGTTTGAGAAGACCCGTGGGATATGACTCTGAGAACTCTCGAGTTTATTTGGTGTTGGGGCCTAAAAATCTCTTCATCAAATTGGCGCTTTTGCCGGGGACATTACTTGACTTCAGGAAAGGTTTAGGATTGCTTGTTTAGTATTTGTTTTCTTGTTTGTACATATTTGATCTTTTAATTTGCTTCGTATCTCCATCTTGTTCATATTTCATTGTTTACTTCACCCTTTGTGTTGGTTGTTAGCTTGGATTTTTCTACTTTGTTTGCAGGACAAGGTATGGATGTTCAAGCACAACTTGCAGCTCTCCTTAGGGAGTAACAAAACCGTCATCTTCCATCAGTTCAAGTTTCTCCGCCAGCTTTTGTTGGTTCTTATGATGAGTATATTGGTGATTATAGTAGCTCTGGCAACTGGAGTATGCAGGATCCATGTTTATTCAGATCGACAGGATTAGTCTTGCTATTATGAAGAACCTGAATCTGATGGCTCAACACACCAAGTTAGTCGTTCCATGATTGAGGAGTTGAACAAGATTATTATTAGTCGTGCAGCTGATAATGCTTCTCTTGACGCTTCTCTCAAGAGAATGAGTGAGAACATGGATCTCATCATATCTAAGCTAAAGGAGGTGGTGAGCCTGTCGTTGACGACTCAAACAAATAAACTAACAAAGATACAAAAGCTAGGGTAAATCGTATTCCAGGGGTCTTCTAAGATTGACTACTTCAAAACTGGCAAAATACTCGAATGCAAGCAAGTTGTGCGTGGTGTGAGTTCCACGACTTCTAATTCTAAGAAATGCAGAGAAATTAAAACAAATTAAACTAAAGCAGATAGGAAATTAGGGTTTGAAAACAGAGATGACAAACGAACTTAGACTTTGAATCCCCCTTCGTTCCCAGAGCATTGGCAATCAACAGATCAGCGGATTTCGATTCTCGTTCAATCAATTACTAAGACACCACCATAACTCCTTACCCTTAGGTTTAAGACCGGCGAACGTTCGCTCTATCCGTTCTAACTACCAAGATTAACTAGCCGCCCGGGTACGGTCGCCTCTCGCAACGACTTAATTAACTGGTGTAATTACTAATGATTAATGAGTTACTCTTGCAGTGAATTAACCCTAACCGGTTCCTACGAAAGGCACGCTCCAATTATAAGGTTAATTGTTCAATTCGATGTTCTAAAGTAAGGCGAGCGTTCGCTTCTATCCTTAGCTTAACCAGAATCTAATCTAGGTGATCAATCCAGACAAGAAACATGAACAATGAAGAACAAATCAAACATGAAAAAGAACTGATTGAATTTCGAATCTAATCAACGTCGATCCGTGACCGCTTTAAAGCCCTGGGTCACTTAGGGTTCATCTAGTCTAAGCTCTAACGAGTTTAGCTACTCATGTTTATCACAAAAGAAACAAAGATAAAGAAAGAGTTCATCATCCAGAGAAAGAACAGAAAAGAATCTAAAAAACCTAATTTAGACGACTCTGACAGACTTCGATCTTCAGTAAACTACACTCCTAGCTCTGGTTCTCCGAGATGAAAGGGATGGCGTCACAATCTCTTTCCGGCTCTTCGAACTCTGACTCTTCGTTCCAGAACTTCAGAGAAAATCGTAGGATTCTGATTCGAAAAGTATTTCTGATGTCAATTATGATCCCCTAATGGGCCGCCGGTTAAGTATTTATACTTAACCTAGCCCAGCCGGATTTCTTCTTGTATTTTCGCCGAAAATAGGGAATTATTTTCGCCAAAAATATGCTTGTGAATGGATGTCCCGCCGGTGATTCTCCTGTAATTTTTGTTTCGGTCCGAAAACCCAACGGTTTCGCCGAAAACTTCTTTGGCTGAGCCTCAGTGGATTGTTCTAGCATTTTCGCCAAAATGTAAGTGTGAATGGGCAGACTTTTGGTTTGACTTGATCGGCTCCTTGGATCGATTCCGGTTTGATTCCTCGAGGTTCCAACGCCTGAGACACGTCCTTGGTTACTTATTCGATGGCAAAAACCTGTGCTAACACAAAAACACTAGAAAACCATCAAATAGACCCGAAACGGGCCAAGGTAACACAAATGGCACGAGATAGGGCAATCGATTGAATATTCGTTATTCTACCCTAAAAACCATGTCTTAAGCAAAGAAATGTCGCTTAAATGAGGCTGATAATCACGTCAAATCGAGTGTCATCAAATACCCCACACTTAAGCTTTTGCTTGTCCTCAAGCAAACTGAATAGAAACGCTCATGTTCATAAATGATAAGATCGATTAAATTGGAGCTCAATCAAACACAATGAATTATTAGACAGCTAATTCCTAGAACAAGAAACCTAACATGCATACAGATCAGCCAAACTACCTGGTCTCACTAATAAACTGCACACGACAAGTAATTAGCAACCAATTATGCACGAATTTGACCTGACCGACCAGACTCCTCACATAGGATATATATAGTACAATGGGGACTCTCACTCTCTGTGTTTAAGGACGTGTTTCTGCTCTCGATCATTTTCTGTTACCGAATTATGTCATAAGTTTGCATTTCGACCACATCTCCACCACTGTGACAACACGAGTATCTAGTCAAGAAGGACTTCCCTGCTAGGACCTGTAACGAAATCTACACTACTCGGTTTATAATGAGATGGATGATGGGAATGTATGATGATGGCTTGGTGCGGGTGTAGCTTTCGACTAACTTCCCTCGAATCTAATCTATGGCTTCCTACCGTCTAACCAAACACGGGTGGAATGATGAACGCTCGTCCTATGATACCCTCAAGCAACCTAGCACTTATTCTTTTTCTTTACACGATTTTTTTTCCTTTTTTCTCTTTCTTTTGAACTTTTCTTTTTGACTTTGTTCTTCTATTTGTAGGGAGAAGAACGTTTTATTGAACTAGAAACTTTGAACTTTTCTGATTTTTCTTTTCTTCATTTTTTTTTCGAAATTTTCATCTTTTCTTACTTTACTTTTTTTTTCTTTTGTGCCGATTTTCTTTTAGTTGCTAGAGGGGTTTACACGTCTGGACATATTAGCTAAGACCACCTGTTTAATGGCTATAGGCAGGTTACCACAAACCGACTTCCGGTAGGTCAATCTAGAACTACAACCACAGGGGATCAACGGGGAATGAAAGAAATGGGAAATGGTTGTAATGTATTATCGAACCGAAAGAACAGGCCAAGCTCAAGGGTCTAAACCTAGTGGATTTATCGTTTGGTAGGCTATCTGGCTTAGTAGCTGAATCTAGGTGCCCCTATCCTTCTAGAATTCGTGTCATCGTGTGGTCTCGAGTAGGTCTCATGCAAATTCTAACTCATTCAAGTAAACAGAAAACCACTCAGAAAGAATTAAAATTGCAAGTTACGTGCAATGGATCAAAAGCTCACAGTTGGTTTGCTAGTCGGATTCGGTCATTTTCATGCAATCAAGGCTACAAACTACAAGTGTGATTTTAAAAATTCTGTTCTGACCAGGCAATTTAGCATCAAAGTATACAAGTTGGTTCTCAAGTTCTAGGTTAAGCAGTCTAAGCATCATTATGAAGGTTTGAACAACAACTTAACATCAAAAATCAAGAACTGAGCCATTCTAATGCAAGAGAGACTGGAATGGAATCACGAGGCACAAACAAAACACAATCAAGGGCAATCAAGTTCATGCAAGGTTCTCTAGCATCCCACCCCACACTTAAATCGGACTGTGTCCTCAGAGGACTAAAATTAGAGTTCAGAGTGAAGTAGAAGAACTTGGACCGAGATGATTGGCGTAGGGGATGAGCACGGGTCCTCGGAGCGGAGGGAATCTACCCAAGCGAAGCAAAGGGAATCTACCGATTGCCTTCAAAACAAAAACAAATGAAACATAAAAAGGAAACCGGGACAAGTGTCCCGGATCCACACAGAAAAAAAAGTTGGACCGAAATCCGAAAAGAATAAATAAAAAGAAGACACCAGAAAAGGAATACAACCCGATCACTGCTGGTCCGGTGAACCGGAAGGTGGAAAGTGGAGAAATTCACCGAGCTGGCGTTGCCACGCCAGCTGTGCCTCATACCGCCTGTCGGCGCGGCGCATATGTTACTGCATAATAGTCCATCGCGCCTCTTGAGTGGCGTTGTCAGTGATGCGCCACTCCTGCAGTCGCTCGTACAACTCTCCAACATTTGCGGGGTGGTGTCGGGGCTGCTGGGGAGGCGCCTGGTATGGATCGGGAATGTGCGGCGGCGACTGGTGAGCATACCTGCCTGATGGTGCGGCGAAGGTATATAGTCTTGGAATTCTGGCGGCGGCTGGGGCTGCTCCTGCTCAGCATCATCTTCTTCCTCCGACTCGACCACAGGCTGGAGTGGAGGATCTGCTACGACATGGGGACTGAGGTCGAGTTCTAAGTCATACTCAACCGCTAAGTCTCCTCCAACAGTCCTAACTCGGTGTCGTGGAATGTTCGGGCCATATTCATGGTTGATGCCGAAAGAGAGGATGAGTTGACCTATGAAGTTACCCCCCAGGAGTCTACGAGGTGGCGTCTTCCTCCTGGTCTTCTGGCGGAAGATGCGAGCCAGCACCCAGCCGGGGTGTAGAGGGTAGCTCTCTCGGATGGCTCGAAGAAGCATGAGCTCCTCCTTGAGGATATGGTGGCGATCCTTATCTGGTACATATAAAAGGGATCTACGCCAAACCATATGAATAAATTTAAAGAGAGGGTGAGAGAGGGACTTAACTGAGTTGTGCTCCCCAAGGCGATCGTCAGGCACTCCTGTCATGTGGCTCCAGAGTGCATGGTACTCCTCGTCGTCATCATCGTCGCCCCAGCCTAGATGATGATCATGATAATGCTCGTAGGGGATGCCCAGATGAGCAGTAAACTCGTCGTAGGTGAGCTGCCTGTACACCCCACCAAGATAGAAGGTGACAACCTTTTAGCGCTGCTTCCTCTTGTGCTCATCCAGATCAAAGGTCGCCCAGAACTCCTGGAGAGCAATGTCTGGGAACTCGGCAGCTATGGTGGTCAGCTCTAGGAGACCTCCCGGTGCTAGGGCGTCATACACGTTCCGGTGGTAGTCCTCATCATGATCATGGAGCGACTCCATGGAAAGAGGGCGCACGTCAGCTCCACGAATGTGCTGGATCTTCTGGAAGCACTCAAAGTAGAAGTCAGGTAGACGGGCGATAGTGCGATGATATCCAGCCCGGCGAGGGAGTGCGGGTGGAGGACCTAGAACGGCAGGTGTGACGGGAGCGGCAGCTCCTGAGCTCGAGGCGCCATCAAGTCGCGCCTTAGTCCTGCGCTCATAAGTGGTGTTCCTAAAACCAGAATGAAACCAGATTAGTCAACTAAAACCCTACCCCACACTTAGTAGAAAAACTCAATTTCACAGAGAAATGAGGGAAACTAAGTGGGGTAAGCAAAGCGGAGTAACCGGTAATCATAGACAGTAAAATACATACTTAAGAACAGCCAGAATCGGATAAGCACAATCAGAGTTCAAAAAGTCAAACCAACATTCAGAAAGTCAACATTATAGCATATTGAACCCTAATCATGGCAAGACTATCACAACGTGGAAATTGACGGCATAATATGATCTCAAATGGCAAGCACGATAATCTGAACGAGAATGAACACATACGACAGCCAAACGATCAAAAACAGTTCATGGTCAAACCGACATTTCTCACAAGTCAACATAACAAGGAATCAATCGTATGCATAGCAACACATGATCAAATGATATGGAAATTAAGCACGGAACTCCCTAAGCATGCTAGAACAGTTCTATAAGTTCAGCTAACCTAGTTCACACGAAAACATTCGGCACGCAAAACGAGGCAAACCGAAAGTCAACCCCGACAAAATTCAGCAATTCATATGTCAAAAGATTCGTATTGAAAAGCTCTACAACTTACCTTGAAGCCATGAATGCTAAAAATGAACGGTTTGGGAGGAATCGGTGAAAAACTCTGAAAACAAGGGTTTCGGTGAACTGGAGCTGTAGAGCTCCGATTTGAATGTTCTAGGGCTCAAATCGATCAGAATTGGGAGGGGAGTTGAGCGACGGTGGTCGGCGATGGCGGCGGCAGCGGAAAATGGCGGCGACGGCGGGTTTAAAGAGGGGTGGCGGCGGCGATTTGAAAAAAAAGGGGGGAGGGGTTTTCGGTGTTTAAAACGAAAATGGAAAGTGAGAGAGAGAGGGAATAAAACCGGATTTTAAAGTGGAGGATTTTCTGATTTTCGAAGGAATTTTCGGCGAAACCAATAGGTTGTTTTCGTCGAAAATGGAAGTTAAAATGACTCGCCGAAAACACTCAACTTTTCGAACCGAAAACATGAAATAGGAGACCGGGTTCGAAAATTCTAAAACGATTTCGCCAAAAATAGGGTTTAATTTTCGCCGAAAATTTTAAACTGTTCGGGTTAAAATATTTTCGCAAATCCGGCCAACTTCAGAAAATCAAAGTTAAATCCACAAAAATCGGAACGACCTCAATCAACTTGCGACTGACTCTATGACACACAGACTCTACATGAAAAATAATAAATCAAACAAACTGACACTTTTGGCTCCCCCGAACCGACTCTAAAATACTAAGGTTGACACAATTTAAAAAAAAAAAAGACTCCAGCCGTGGGTTGCCTCCCACGAAGCGCTCTTTTATTAACGTCCTTGAGTTGGACGATACCTGGATGGTATTAGGAGACATCCCAACTTAGATTCTCCTTAACGCTCGCGTCGGAGTTCATGAAGTACAGCTTCGGGACTTCTCCGGTAAGCGTGAATCTCTTCCCGTTTGCATGCAGAAGCTTGGTACGTCCATCGGGAAGATGATCAATGATCTTGAAGGGCCCGAACAGTTCTCTGGAGAGATCATCCTTCTTGAGTGCTACGATGGAAGGAATGAGGACTGTCGGCTTCTTCTTTTCTTTTATCTCCGGCTTGGTATCACCAGGATCGGTGATCGTCAGTACTTCCTTAGGAGATGCTTTCGGCTTCTCCTTCCATACTTGTTCCGGCGCCGGTTTCTCGGAACTAATTGGTGGTGCAGCTGGCTCGGTGGAAGACGGCGGAATTTTTGGCCTCCAGACCATTTGGGTCTTCGTCTTCTTGTTCTTTCCTCGAGGTTTGCTCGGTTTAGCGCTCGGTGGCTTAGAAGAGGCTTGCAGTTCCTTCTTCTTCTTGGGCAGCTTCTGAACCGAAGTTTCTGGCTTCTTCTTAATAACCTGTTTAATATCTGCAGCAACAACTGATCTAGAGACACTGGAAGAAGCATTAGTAACGGAGTTGACCGGAGTCAACCCCACAGTTTCAACAGCTAGGCAATGAGATTCTTCATTCTTAGAGTCATATTTCATGCCATCTTTAAGATGAAACGTTTTCGTTTCTTTACCGACCCTTAGAGTTAAAGAACCATTTGGAACGTTAATATTCATTTCAGTAGTAGCCATGAAAGGTCGACCAATGAGAATGGTAGAATCATCTGTACTAGTATCCATAATCACATAGTCAGCTAAGAACGTGAACGGACCACATTTAGTAACAACGTCTTTAATCTCTCCCTTAGGGTTTTAAGTGATCTATCAGCAAAGACAAGTTGCATACTAGGCGGTTCAAGTTCTCCTAGGTTTAACTTTTCAAACAGGCTCATAGGCATGACATTAACAGACGCTCCTAGATCAACTAAACAACGTTCAATCTCAACATCACTGATGACCAAAGGCAAAGTAAAAGAACCAGGATCAGATAACTTAGCTGCATATGGAGAGGTAGGTTTCTTAATACGAATGTCAGGATATCCTTCCTTGTTCCCCTTCATGCCAGTCTCGATCCTTGCATTTGGCAGCAATGCTCTAGGAAAAGGAGGCTTCACGACATACGGTGCAAGAGGAGGATCTTCCTCCTTAGGCGCCGGTTCCTGTTCTTCTTCTTCCTCCGGAGTTTCAGTGATCCTGCGTAAGACAGAACACGCATCAGCAATTAAGTTTGGGAGTTTTCGAGCGGTTACCATCTTGGCTTGCTCCTTTCTCGGATTCGGCTCTGTCTGGCTTGGAAGTTGGCCAAATGGTCGACCAGATGCTAGCATGCTCGAGATGTTGTTCACGGCTTGCTCAATCCTTTGTCCAGATGCTATCTGTTCTTGATTGAGAAGAGCTTGAGCCTTGAACTGAATGTCATGATCATCCAGTCTTGTGATGATCTGGCTGAGCTTCTTATCCAGGTCACTGGCATTGTTTTCTCTTTGATGCTGCTGCCCTGGATAGGTATTGTTCAGGTATTGATTCTGGCGATTGCCAGGAACAGTTCCATAATTGCCCGGATTGCGATGCGACGGCTGGTAGACACCTGCCGGCGGATGGTTAGGCTTCTGATCCTGAGCTGGACCAACCGAGCGGTTATTCTGGTTCTGGTTATGGTTGGCGCCAGCATTGTAGGGAGGTTTGTCTTGATAGTTCCCTTGCTGTCTGAAAGTTACGGTAGCCAGCATAACCATTCTGATTATTAACGAAGCCTTGTTGAATGAAATTTACCTCTTCGGCAGACCAGACTTCTGCCTTACCAAAATTCTGACAACGGCCTCTGTTATGTGCGCAAGCTCCACACCACTCGTAATCGGCAACGTAGACAGAGGCTGCCGGTGGCTTGATCGGTGTCGTAGACTTCTTCAAATGCTTCTCTACCTCTGCTTTGATTGTAGCTTCGAGATCTAGCTTGCTCCTTGATCCTTCAGATTGTCGTTCCCAGTTCCTTGACTTGGAAGCACAGTTTGCGAAGTGAAGAAGAGCAGCTTCAGGTGTTAGTGTAGTGCAATCCCCTTCAGCCAGAGAATTTACCCACTTGGCAGATTCTTCTCGAAGTCCTCGAGAAAAGATTTCAGCTAACTGCCTCTGTTCGAATCCATGATGAGGGCAGGTGTAGAGAAATTCTTGGAATCGATTCCAAGTATCATACAAGCTTTCTCCTTCTTTCTAGGAGAATCTGGCGATGCTGTCCTTGATGGCGGTTGTTCTGGCCGGAGGGAAGTATTCTTCAACGAAGTCCTAAGCCAGAGTATCCCAATCAGTGTAATAGCCAGGTGGTTTGCCAGTAACCCACCTCTTAGCAGGGCCTTTCAGAGAGAACGGGAAAGCTCTCAGACAAAGAGTGTTTTTGTCGAGGTTTCCGCTCTTGAAAGTGCTGCAGAGATCAAGGAAGTCTGCAAGATGAGTGCACGGATTGTCTAGGGGCCTGCCTTCAAACTGTAAATCCCTAGAGATCATAGTCAAGAATGGAATCTTGATCTCATAGTCAGGATCTCCTTCAATGCGCGGAACGGCAATGGCAGATCGAACGCTAGTCGCGCTCGGCTTGTTATAGTCTGCTAGACTCTTCTGTGCAGGTGGTGGCGGCGGCGGTTGATCGCCATTTGGTGGTGGTGGTGGTAATCTATCGTCCATGGCGGGAGATGGAGGAGGTGAAAGTGACTCGGTGTATGAAGCGGATGAAGATGACGGTACATGTGAAGATGGAGATGAGGAACTCTCCTTCGGTTCCTCGATCTTGATCGGAGTGATGAATGGATTGGATCTGCCTTTCTTCAGAATCTGTGATCGTAGAGGTGGAGCAGAATTGCCTGGTCTCTCTGCACTCTTAGCCTGTTCGGTTTGAGAGCGAGTCCAAGGACGGTGAGGCATACACCTGTAAACCTACAGATAACAAAGACAAACAAAACCAGAGTAAAATCGAAGTGGATGGAAAGGTGAAAGATGGAAAGTAGAAGAATATAATGCCAGTTCTTCTTTCGAACAATCAAAAGAAGTCCCCGGCAACGGCGCCAATTTGGTGAGCCTGTCGTTGACGACTCAAACAAATAAACTAACAAAGCTACAAAAGCTAGGGTAGATCATATTCCAGGGGTCTTCTAAGATTGACTACTTCAAAACTGGCAAAATACTCGAATGCAAGCAAGTTGTGCGTGGTGTGAGTTCCACGACTTCTAATTCTAAGAAATGCAGAGAAATTAAAACAAATTAAACTAAAGCAGATTTGAAATTAGGGTTTGAAAACAGAGATGACAAACGAACTTAGACTTTGAATCCCCCTTCGTTCCCCAGAGCATTGGCAATCAACAGATCAGCGGATTTCGATTCTCGTTCAATCAATTACTAAGACACCACCATAACTCCTTACCCTTAGGTTTAAGACCGGCGAACGTTCGCTCTATCTGTTCTAACTACCAAGATTAACTAGCCGTCTGGGTACGGTCGCCTCTCGCAACGACTTAATTAACTGGTGTAATTACTAATGATTAATGAGTTACTCTTGCAGTGAATTAACCCTAACCGGTTCCTACGAAAGGCACGCTCCAGTTATAAGGTTAATTGTTCAATTCGATGTTCTAAAGTAAGGCGAGCGTTCGCTTCTATACTTAGCTTAACCAGAATCTAATCTAGGTGATCAATCCAGACAAGAAACATGAACAATGAAGAACAAATCAAACATGAAAAAGAACTGATTGAATTTCGAATCTAATCACCGCCGATCCGTGACCGCTTTAAAGCCCTGGGTCACTTAGGGTTCATCTAGTCTAAGCTTTAACGAGTTTAGCTACTCATGTTTATCACAAAAGAAACAAAGACAAAGAAAGAGTTCATTATCCAGAGGAAGAACAGAAAAGAATCTGAAAAACCTAATTAGACGACTCTGACAGACTTCAATCTTCAGTAAACTACACTCCTAGCTCCGGTTCTCCAAGATGAAAGGGATGGCGTCACAATCTCTTTCCAGCTCTTCGAACTCTGACTCTTCGTTCCAGAACTTCAGAGAAAATCGTAGGATTCTGATTCGAAAAGTATTTCTGATGTCAATTATGATCCCCTAATGGGCCGCCGGTTAAGTATTTATACTTAACCTAGCCCAGCCGGATTTCTTCTAGTATTTTCGCCGAAAATAGGGAAATATTTTCGCCGAAAATATGCTTGTGAATGGAAGTCCCGCCGGCTGATTCTCCTGTGATTTTTGTTTCGGTCCGAAACCCAACAGTTTCGTCGAAAACTTCTTTGGCTGAGCCTCAGTGGATTGTTCTTGCATTTTCGCCGAAAACCCTAGGTCATTTTCGCCGAAAATGTAAGTGTGAATGGGCAGACTTTTGGTTTGACTTGATCAGCTCCTTGGATCGATTCCGGTTTGATTCCTCGAGGTTTCAACGCCTGAGACACGTCCTTGGTTACTTATTCGATGGCAAAAATCTGTGCTAACACAAAAACACTAGAAAACCATCAAATAGACCCGAAACGGGCCAAGGTAACACAAATGGCACGAGATAGGGCAATCGATTGAATATTCGTTATTCTACCCTAAAAATCATGTCTTAAGCAAAGAAATGTCGCTTAAATGAGGCTGATAATCACGTCAAATTGAGTGTCATCAGGAGGAAAATAATGATGCTCTTGGTTCTCAACAAGAAATTAGTGATCCTCTTAATCAAGCCTTTCAGCCTGACAAACAAACGAACATCAAGTGTTGAGGAGAGTAGTTTGATAAAGGTTATTCAGACTAGATTTTACGCATTAGAGACCGCTACCAATGCAAGATTTGATGCACTAGAGGCGTATGTGTGAAAGAAGAAGGATGCATTGGAAGATGGTTTGCACAAGCAGAAAAGAGCAATTGATCACTTGTCTAGCAAGGTAAAAGGGCTTAGTGATGGGTTGTTTGACTTGGAATTCAAGGTGACCGTGAAGACAGTAGAAGAGCAGTGCGAGGAACTTCAAGAGGCCGAAGAGGTATATGGGCACATTAAGAAGGAACTACCTATAACATCCCAAAATTTTCTAACAAGATATTGTTCGCTTTGGGCCCAGCCCTCACGGATTTGTTTTTGGGCGTTGGTGGGATTCGAACCCATGAACTCCTCCTCTCAAGATCAAACCCCCACCACTACGCCCCAAAACGCGTCATGTCAGTTAAGGTTGAACTATTCCACATAGCCCATGGATCTCCCTCGTGCTTTCTCGATGTGGGATTTGCCTAGGATGTCACATACACCCCCCTCAGGGACTCAACGTCCTCGTTGAGGTTTGCCCCACCATCGTTCAAGAGGGACAGGGAGAGGCTCTGATACCACTTATAACACCCATCCTGAACCGACCCGTGTTGAACCCGTGGCATGAACATCACTCGATGATACAACAATAAAAAAGGAGAAAACAACATTGAAATCGGATTAAAACATAAACAAGAGTAAATCGAAAGCGCCTCCATTGTTAAAATCCAAAATTAGAACCCAAAAGTACAATTCAAAACTAGGAATCCTTTACAATCCCAAAGTTCAAATCCATTGATACAAAACATCCCAACCCAAAAATAGTAAACATAATCCAAAAGATGGTCAACTCTTGTCCAAGCCTCCGAAGATCTTCTCCACGCCAACAACACATCGACACTCGACACACAATGAAGCTCCTAAACTTTAACTCACTCACTCAACCACGCGAACCTGAAAAGAGAAACTGGGAGGATCAATTTCCTATTGAAATTGAGTGAACCCACGGGGTTTAACTATGCGTCGAACCTAACCAAAAGGAGTGATTCCAACTCCTCACGAAACACCATCAATAGAATCAAACTCAGCCTTTACCCGTTTTAATTTCCTAAACAAACTAGGTGATCACATAGGTGCATTCTTCAATCCGACATTCACAAGACACAATTACAACAATATAACCAGATTCATCAATTCACAATTACAACAATATAACCAAGTCATCATGCACACGGTTCATCATCACTTCACAATGCATCTCACGACTATGATTCAACCATTCAGCACACACATCAATCATATGCATTTACATTGCACACAGTCACAGCTCACGACATCAAGCCACTAGGTGAGTTATTAGACTTCCCTAAGCCATCTAGATTATCACCTAAGAGTATTTCACCACATAAACAATGCACAATGCATGAGTTCAACATAATCATAAACCATGCAACATCAATCCCATAGCTCAGCACATCCACACATCTCAGTTCACATATCAATCCAACACAAATCACAACACTTCACATATCAGTGCACAAGCTCATCCAGCACAACACACACACATAGGGCTGGCAGTCGGTTGCCGGTTTTTTCGGTTTTAACCGAAAACCGAGCCGGAACCGAGTTGACCGAACCGAGAATAAACCGAGTCGGCTCGGTCATCGGTTGCTGAAATCAGCTAATTTCGGTTTCTGCCGGTTTTCGGTCAAAACCGGTGATAAACCGAGAACCGAGAATAAGACCGAGTCTCTCTCTCACTCACACACGCACGCGGAGATGGGTCTCAAAAAACAAATCAAATCATTCTGAGTCAGACCTAATTTTGTTTCCAATCCCTGCTCTTCTTCTCTCGTCTTCTCCCCCACGACTTTTCGGAGTCGGAGTACTGGTTGTGTCTCGACGGCGTACTGGCTGGCTGTGCCGGAGTCGGAGTGCCGGTACCCTCTCTCACTCTCTTCTCTGGTTCTCTGGCTGTCGACGGCGTAGTGGCTCTCGCCAGCATCAGCCCAGCAAACAGCTCAATCTTCAGCCCCTCTTCTTCAATCGCCAGCAGCAGCACCCAGCAGCACCTGCTTCATCTTGAAGCCTTCAACCCCTCTCTACTCTCAGCCTCTCAGTTCTCTCAGGCCTCAGCAGCACAGCAGGCAGCAGCAGCACAGCACTAGCCGCCAGTAGCCACTAAGCCAGTCTTCCAAAATGTAGGTTCTTCTAAATGTTTGATGGATTCATTATGTTTTGGTTGATGGAGTCCTCAATTCTGAACATTATTTGAACATTTCTCTTTGCTGATATCCTTTGTTTGATGGAACGGTATGATCAAGTACCTTATGATGCTGATGAGTGAGTTGAGCATTACTTAGACGACCTCATAGGGCTAGCAGGTGCAGTAGATGTTGATGTAATGAGGATTTCTGTTTGCTATATTGAAGCGTGTATGAATAATTGATAGCACGGTATGAGTTGCTGATCTTTGCACTCGTTTCGTTGTAAACCAATTTATCCTCAGTTGTTGATGACGTATTTAAGCAGAGAGGCTTTATTTGAGTTGTGAATTGTGATGTTAGAGTTGAAGGAAAGTTAAGCCCCACGATAGTTGCTGCCGGTATATAATGGCCTCTACGTGATTGTGATTTCACATTCACTAGTTACTGTGAGTGACTGGTCACAACTGGAGTGGAGGGGAGTTCAACTTGTTAGTTGTTACCAAGTTTGTTTGACTGGCTTGTTGTACTTGGAAGTTGAAATGGGTCCATGTGGCTAGATGATATAGTGCCATATACTGTGACATTTATGTATTGTTGCAACAGTATTCATTATGTTTTGGTTGATGGAGTCCTCAATTCTCTGATTTCAGTTAGGACTTGGAGTGTCTATTTGGTTTTTGCCCTGCATCAAGTATCTTTGGGACAGCAATGGAACCTCTGCTTGAGCTTTCAACTTTCCATTTGGTTTGTTTGTTATGTCACTTACTAATGAGGGGAAAATATGAAGGGTTCTGCTATCATAAAAAGTTACACTGACATGCTTTTTAGATATGTTTTGCTGGGTCAGCTGAATGGTTGGTTGAAGAGTCATAAATTCTGTGACTCTATATTTGTTCTTTTGAGGGGAAGTCAATGTTTGCAATCTTATGCATTTTGTTTGTCTTGGCTTTGTATTTATTGTATATAATATATGTTAAATGGCAGTATATATGTTGTATATAGCAGTGGGAGTATGAATGGATATTTGTTAAATGGGTTGTTCTGTTTTTTCAATGGGTTCATATTGTATAATTGCATGTTTTGCATAATTTTAAAATGGGTTGTTATGGATGGATTGCAGGGATTCAGATCAAAGAAGAATGGAAGCGGGTGTGAATACGCGAAGTGGTAAGCGTAAAGGAATTCAGACTCAATCACCTGCACAGAAACGCACCAAGGTTAATTCACGACCTCCTATTCCAAAACAACCGAGTCGCAATCCGGCTCGCACTACTCCGGCTCCTGACCCTGAACCTGAGGTACCTGCTGCTGCTACTACTGGTACTCCTCCTACTCCTATCAGTGATAGTGCTAATAGTGCTAGTGCTAGTAATGCTCCCCAATCAACACATAAGTCATGGTCATCAGCGTGGACAGTTATGGTTAAGTTTGTCGATGAGGATGGGAATAAAAAAGCTAAGTGCAATATATGCCAGAAGGTTCTTGCTGCTGATCCTACCTTGAATGGTACTTCTACTTGTAAGAAGCATGCTTTAAAGTGTATTGCAAAGAGGGATGCAAGAAATGGACAAACTACTTTGATAATGAAGAAGAGTTCAACTGTTAGAGGGGAAGCAACTCCAGATGCCTGGCAATTCAGTCAAGTTGCTATAAGGTTGGCTCTAGCTGAAATGATAATAGTTGATGAGCTTCCTTTCAGCTTTGTGGAACATAGGGGGTTTAAACGTTTTATGGAAGTATGTTGCCCAGAGTTTGACATTCCTTCGAGGAGAGCAATACGAGAGGATTGTTTCAAACTCTTTATTGCTGAGCGTCAAAAGTTAAAGGATTACTTGAGGACAGCTTGTGCTGGTCGAGTGTCGATAACAACTGACACTTGGACATCTGTTCAGAATCTAAATTACATGTGCATAACAACACATTTCATTGGACATGACTGGAAGTTGCATAAGAAGGTTATCAGTTTCTCTCGGATTACAAGTCACAAGGGTAGTGATATTGGGGCAGGGATTGCCAGATGCCTGGATGAATGGGGGTTGAAGAGGCTTTTCACTGTGACGGTTGATAATGCGAGTGCAAATGATTCCGCTATCAAGTACTTGCACGGGAAATTACATGGTTGGGGTACTCAGTTCTTGAGCGGGAACTACTTGCAAGTTCGTTGCGTTTGCCACATTATCAATCTAATAGTTCAAGATGGACTAAATAAGATTGGAATGTCAGTTAGGCGAGTGAGGGAGGCGGTGAGATGGGTTCGTGCATCGCCAGCACGTGAAGAGTGTTTCTGGAATGCTGTGGCCATCAGGAAGATGAAGTGTAAGAAAATGCCCGTACTAGATGTACCAACTAGGTGGAATTCCACATTCTCAATGTTGGATACGGCTTCAGCTTATGAAAAAGCATTCAAAGTTCTCGAAAATATGGAAAGTAACTTTGTGGAAGATCTGGGGGCGAAGACTTATCAAGGTGAGGTCATTGGTGTTCCAAGTTCTAGTGATTGGGATAGCGTGAGAGTCCTCTCTAGTCACCTGAAGTTCTTCAGTGACATGACTCGTGTGGCATCTGGTACCTCATATGTTACCATTAATCTCTTCCTCAAAGAAGTGACAAAGTTGTTTTATCACATTAATAAGATGAAAAGAGACGAGGAAACAGTCATATCAACAATGGCAAGCTCAATGGAGGAGAAAGTGAAGAAGTATTGGTCTGAGGACGTTGCCAACGTCAAAGTTAACAGACTCGTCTACATCGGAGCTATACTCGATCCACGAAAGAAGATGGAAATCATTCCATATTCTTTCAAGCTGATTTATGATCCGACACAATGTGCTGAATTGGTAGAGATGGTGAGAAGTGAATTGCATGCTTTGTTTGACCTATACAAGGCAGAGTATGAGAAACGTGTCAACATTAGTCAAAGTGGATCTGTAGCTTCATCATCACAGACTACCGGTGTTAATGGAGGAGATGGTGGAGACGAAGATGACTTTGAGGAGGACCAAGAGATTGAAGATGATTGCTTCGCTGCGTTTGACGATGATAATCACACGGGTGATGACCCTAGAGCAGAGTTGGTTAAGTATCTAGCTGAATCACGAGAACTGAGTAGTTCAGATAAGAAGCAACGGTTTGATGTTTTGGCATATTGGAAAGCATCTGCACTCAGGTTTCCTATTCTCAGTGAGATGGCTAGGGATGTACTTGCCGTCCCAATTTCATCTGTAGCTTCTGAGAGTGCTTTTAGTACTGGGGGACGAGTGCTGAGCAACTTCAGGAGCTCATTGACTCCTGTTATTGTGGAAGCTCTGATTTGTGCTGAGGATTGGTTGCGGTCAACATCTCCGGATATATTTGATCCCGAAGAAGAGGAAAATGAGAAAGAACAACTGGAGTTCGAGAAAGGTAATCTTTCGCATTTATACTGCTTATCTTCCATAGATAGTAGTTTATATTCCATATATCATTTATACTCATACCGAGTCTTGTTTTGTTTAGGTTTCGAAGAGACGGTTTTGAAGTTTGATGCTACTCCACCAGCAATTGGTTCTGATCCTCTTGTGCAACCCGTTCTACAATCATTCATCAACAAGAATGGCAATGACAATGCTATTGTTGATAGTGATGATGATGATGATAATGAATACAATGAAGACGATGCACTGGAAAATGAAATGTTTGGTATGGCGGGCGCGTCAGATGATGATTAGCTTTTAGATGTTGCGAATTGGGATGGTTGAACTTGTTTATGTTGTTAATGTTGACTTTGTGTGGTGTTTGAATTATGATGTTGTTGATGAATTTTGAATTATGGTTTATGAGTTCCTACTCATATACTTATGATGGATGGTTGATTATGGATTTGTGGTATGATGTCTTCTGTTTTCATTTCAGGGAATATTGCGAAGAACTGATTTGCCGAAATTGTAGCGTTATGCTGCCAAAATTTTTAGCAAAAAAATATCAGCAACTGTCGGTTTTATTTTTGCCAAATTTCGGTTTCGGTCCAAAATTCGGTTTCGGTGCGGGTTTCGGTTCGGTTCGGTCCGGTTCTCACCACTCAATCTCGGTCAAAAGCGTCTTACTCGGTTTTTCGGTCACGGCTCGGTCATAAACCGAAACCGGCCGGTTCGGCTCGGCTAAAAAACTGAGCAATTTCGGTTCGGTCTCCGGTCACACCTTCGGGCACAAATCGGTTTCGGTCAACCGACATTTCGGTTCGGTTTTTGACCGAACCGGCCCGACTGCCAGCCCTACACACACACATGAGCTAAAAATTGCATTTATCTATGTGAGTTAATTAGGCGCTATAAGGAGTTGTTCCCCCGTTACCCCGTCGGCCATCACGACATCCATATCCCGCAGGATCTTTCCCCGTAGGGAGATAACACGACGCATTGCCCAAGGGGATCCTTCTTCCACGGAGCTATCACGACGCATCCCATAGGGATCCTTCCTCAATGGAGATTTCAACCACCATGACTCCATGTCATGGGATTCACCCTAGTGAATCGGACTCTAACACAATGGTATTACGGATGGGGTAACGTTGGCTCCTTCCGGTTCTATCATTTTAATTCCACTAAACACAACCACAACAACTACACACATCAACCAAACAATTCCATTTAACCAAAGTCATTCAATCAATTCCACAACATAATTCCACATCACAATTCCACGTACCAATTCTCTATTCCAATTCCATGCTATAATTCTAGTCAAACCCAACCCGGCAACAATGGATACAATCACAGAAATTCATCACATCTCATCCCATCCTATCTCACATTTTTAATTCTAATTCAATAGCCATTATCTTTCATCACAATCCCCACATCACACGTCAATCAGCACAATCATCTTACAACAATCACAAGACATCCATTCTGTTTCACTCTCATAGGTTCATGCAAGACCTAATTCTATTTTAAGTCGAGTTCCAACTTCTCACGTCATTCAGAGTGTCCTAACGACTCTAAACTAATCACAGCCACATAACTCAAGCACAATTGGAAATAGACTCTCATTTCTAGCCACCTAGTCAACCATACATTCACACAAGTCAATCATATGTACCGACAAGTCGATCATTCATTCAACCAATCACTCAACACAACATAACACCAACCATCACAACAACATTCATTTACCGTTTCAACTTCCCAGTTTGAGCATTCCTAAATTTAGCTAAATAAACCATCTAATTCAACATATTTCATTTAACTCGAATTCCAGTCACAATTCTTCCAATTCATCCTCATTCTCTTCAATCATTTCTCAATTCACATTTAGGACTCCAATCTTATTACAATAAGCACATGACACGTTATCAATCACCAACACACATAGCACCCAAACACCCAATCAAACTAATCACACATTGGCACTTCATTCGATCACACTCACAATTCAAACCACACATCCAATGAAGGGCAAACGGCTAGCTCACCAGCTACCCCCACCTGCAAGTACAGGGATAGCCATGTCGTGAGTCCAGGGTTACCCTCATGTTCTTTCTTCATAGGACGACCCCACATTGGTAGGGCCATCCACCTGTTCATCATTAATAGGGAGACCCCACATTGGTAGGACCACCCTCCTGCAACCACAACTGACAATAGCATAATATATGCACAATTCGCAGCTCACAGACCCGTTCCCCCTATCACTCGTTACTAATTGCGATCCGTTTAATCATCATTAATCATTGTTACCCCAATCCCAACATTATAGCAACACAACAGTAAGCATCCATCTATAAACAATCAAAAGGCAACCATCACATTCAATCAACTGAGAATCAATCACAGAACAATTATCCCCTTTAACTCTCTTCCAATTTCATGCAATCCCTAATTTTTACTAAGCCAGATTACAACTCCTCACATTGACCAGCACTACCTATGGTACACTAAACCCTCACCTGGCAAGAAGACGAGGCTCTAAACAAGTTCTAGAAACCTGAACAGCCAAGCTCTACGGCTCAAAAAACGTAGCTTATTTCTTTTGCCACTAATAGCGCCTAACTCCAAAATATCCAGAATCGAGATAGGAAATCTCTTCCTATCATCTCCACGAACGCGTAGCAAGAAACGGATCACCAATCGGACCTCTGTAGCTCCCGGAATCAAGGTTTGAAGTGCGGGGGTTTTTGGTTCATCAAGGGGGTTTTCAGGAGGAAAGAGAGAGAGAGAAGTTGAGGATTTCTGTAAAAAAAACCATCTTTTATAGTCAGGTCATGATACACGGCGTGTATCATGATACACGACGTGTATCATGATACACGACGTGTATCATGATACACGACGTGTATCATGATACACGACGTGTATCATGATACACGACGGTATCATGATACACGAGTCTATTGCTGATACACGATCGTGTATCATAGTCTGCAAACTTTGATAAATTTTCACGTACTCACTTGTAACTTCAACCCGACTCTATTATGAACGTCCCGGACTTCTATGGGGCCTCAAGAACATTGTTTCTAATATCTCAACCATCCAAACTCAAGTTCCAAATCGTTCGGTTGTGCGGGGATGTTACACTACCTTTTTATCCGAGCTCGGATAATAGTGAGTTTTCCACTCCTTTGATGGGTACGACCATCACTACTCCTAACCCTTTGATTGAATTTGTACCCCTTCCTACTGAAGAGATTAAATTTGAAAGTGATTCAACTAGTCAAAAAGTGAACTCCATGCATTCTTCTTATGAGACGACTACAGATGACTTGGAACCTACTAAGACAACGAAGCGTAAGCGCCTTAGTAGGAGAAAAAGGAAGCAGCGTCGCCAAGAGTTTATGATGGTTGAGCAAGCAAAGAATAAGGATGAGTTACCTAAGCTTGACAACCGAAAGAAGATTTATGCCTCTCCTATAGGTGTTATTCCATTCACTCATCCACAATGGGGAAGTATCAAGTTCAATTCCCAGATCACCTCTACTTGAAGTCTGGAGATAACATGAACTATAAAGAGCTTCTTGTATGGGACGGAGACTGCTAATTTTCCAAGTATCGTCTAGCTCAAAGACGTTAAAGAAAGAGCGGTTCATGGGAGGTAACCCTTGTCTGGAGTCTATTTTGAAATTTTGAGTCAGTTTTGCATGTGTTGTTTGTTCCTTTTGTGTTTGTTTAATATGTAGGTCATCATCATTGGTGCTTACCTTGCCTCCTCACCCTTCCACTAGCCAATTCTAGGTACAATGTATCATTCCCATTTCCGTTTTGGTCCATTGAGGACAATGTCCAGTTTAAGTGTGGGGTGGTCTCGTTGCAATGCATGCATGTTGGTCAATTGAGTTCTTGTCATTAAATGGGTGATGTTTGTGCTTTGTTTTTCAATCTTTCACTGCTTCCCATTCTCGTTGGCATTTAACTTTTCACATTGCTTAATATCTTCTTGGATTTACTTACCTTCTTCCATATGATGAGACTGATGTGTTGTTTTAGCTGAACCAAATGTGTGTGTGAGAACACGTATTATGACCATCTCCCATTCTTCTTTCTTGTAGTAGCCTAGGAACGTTTCCTTATTGAATTAGTGAACATGTGATTTGGTTTTGTAGAAGACTTAGTCTAATCTATGCTTGAATTCTCTAGTTTTGATACCATGACCGAGTCTAGATAAGGGATTTGTTATCTTGTGCTGTAATTTGATTTTTATGTTCTTAATCCGAGAAATTCTGAAAAATTCGTGGTTCGGTATTGAAGTTACGGGTCGATTCACGAGTTGGCATACATGTCCACCCATTGTTAGTCCCAAAGGGAAGTCTCGATGTGGCATTCTTCTTCTAACATACTCCCGATCGTGGTTGAGGTTTAGGATAACGCGAAATTTTAAAAGTTTCCGGCTGCTCCATACCCGGTGGTATCCACACTGTACCGACCATTCGGAAAGAAAAATATAATAAATAAATAGAAGGAAAAATTTTGAAAACGAAAGAAAAGAAAAGGAAGGAAATGGTTCATTTTAATTTTTAGTTACCTTATCTAGCAAGTGTCGGGTTGCGTTCTAGAGTAAGTGTAACAGAAGTAAGTATTGTTGTGACATCCTAGGCAAATCCCACATAAACAAAGCACGGGGGAGATTCATGGACTATGTGGAATAGTTCAACCTTAACTGACATGACGCGTTTTGTGGTGTAGTGGTGAGGGTTTGATCTTGAGAGGAGGAGGTCATGGGTTCTGATGGGCCCTTGCCCCAGCGACCTTTGGGCTCCAAGATGGTACATGATTAGCCTTACTAAGACAGGCCGGTGATTCACAGACAGGCCCGTCGTAATGCAGTGGGCGGTCCAGGCAATTACTTTAAGCCCGGCCCAAACAAATTAGGAGGCCCTTCATAGCGGCCTAGTAAGGCGATCTGTAGGGTTTCGAGAATGCATGAACATGTGTCAACATCCTACAGGAGCCATCAATAGACGGTCAAGATCTAGCCTTGGCGGCCAAGACAGGGGGATTATAAATACCCCCTCACCTTCATAAGACAGGAGGACAACACTTTTACCCAGCGGGCAACGCTTTGCGATACGTCATACCCTTCCCTTCTCTTTCTTGTTATCCAATCGCCCCATAACCCCTTGAGCTGACTACTACCCCTCTTACTTACGAGGTACTTGGAAGAGCTTAGGGCCAATCCACTTGGGCTTCCATTCTCTATTGGGCCACGCAACCAGTCTGGAACAGGTTCGAATCTCACCAACACCCAAAAATAAATCCGTGAGGGTTGGGCCCAAAGCGGACAATATTTTGTCAGAAAAGGTTGGAATGTTACAATTGTCTTGCCTTTACCAAGTCAGGTTGTTCACTAGTTCGATAAAGTCTTGTTCCTCTTTTACTCTCGCAAGGTTCGGTTTTAACTCTGTGGTCAGTCGGGTAATCCTCTTGTTTGAATAGAAGTATACACCATTCTAGGAACCAAGAGGTTTTTGGTTTGCTATCTCAGGTTGTTGCATTATGGCGTTAGAGTTATTGCTTGAGGATAATCAAAAGTCTAAGTGTGGGGTGATTTGATGCACCTGATTATTGACGTATTCAATCCCTCATTAGACGACATTTTTCATACTTTACTTGATTGTTTTGCATGAGTTTCATACCCTTTGGCCCTTTGAGCCTTTTTATGTCGTTTTGCATGTTTTTTATGCATTTAAGAATATATACGACGGAGATCAAATCAAAGAGTGAAACCAATTATCAGAGAGATCATCATCGGCTAACTTGTTTTTAATCATATCAAAATTAATGTGGATTGTTAAGAGGCCAAACCATCATCACGTGGACAGCAATTTGTTTTGGGAACTTATAAAGTGGAGGTGGTGGAAATATGGAACTAGGGGCTGATTAATAGTGGGCCTAATAATTTGAGTGTTTAGCAAGATTTTCAAAACCGGACCGGGGTTGAGCCGACAAGATTAAGGGTTCAGAGTTTAATGGTTTAACCGAGGTTAGATTGTTCGTATACTGGGGTTGAACCTTTTTAATTATTAAATAAATAAATATAATTAAGCCTGATAAATAAATATAATTATGCCGGACTGACCAAACTTTTAATTAAGTCGGATCAGACCGGAGGTACAGAGAGTTCAAAATATTATATAAATAAGTTATAATTAATAGATTTATGCAATTACCTATTAATTTAAGACTCTTTGTGATATTTTCTAAAGGTGAAGGACTAAAACATAATAAGTCACTAAAACCCTACTATCCTCCTCTTTTCCTTATACCAACTCTTTCCTCTAATCCCTACCACTGTCGTTGTTGCCTCCTTCCCTTCTTCTAATTATATTTTCTATTCTTCTTTTTCTTCTTTTTCTTCTCTTATTATTATTATTATTTCTTCTACCAAAACATCATTTTCATGTTCTATTCTTCTTTTGTATTCCTTTGCGATGAATAATGGACCGGTACGACTAGATGACTGCGAGAGACAATAAACTATTGGATAACGGCTTAGACGAGTGAGCCACGGGCATAGGTAAGTCAAGACGGAGTAGGTATGTCGATGGAACGGGACGGACAAAAAAAGGAGGAAGCAAAATGAGAGAGAACTCAGATCTGAGTTCCAGTTTTCAATTTCGCGGATGCATGGTTCAATCGCTTTTTTTTTAATTTGGATTTTTTAATTGGTCTGACCGGTGCATAAATTTTGGTCCAACCGTTCGGTTTTCCCGGTTTGACTATATGCTCAAAAATTGTCGACCATTTTCGGTGGAGTGGCCAGTTCGCGGTCGGACTGGCTTGCCCGGTCCAGCATTAATTAATGGGCTGGATCATGGGAGGCAGGCAGGATGATTATCAGCAATCATCATCATCATATTGCACAGGGGGAATAAAAGCGGAGGCAACAGATTGGGGTAGGAGACGAGGAGAGGGAATTAATTCCCAAGGGATCGAGAGTCGCAGATGAGCATCGGCAAGGGAGAGCAAGTTAATTATGGGAGTTAACAGTTTGAAGAGCAGCTCCCAATAGCAGAGGAATCAACGGTTTGTAGTGTTCTTTCTAATTTCTCTCATGAGTAGCTAGGGTATTTTTCTTGCTTGGGTTTTGTTGAATTCTTTGAGATTATAAGTTGATACATTGAATACATGTTTTGGATTGTGGATTAATGATGATTGATGATCTATTTTGTTATTTTGTCGCCCCGTTCTTAGACTTCCTGTAATTCGATGTTTTTTGCAGTTTTCCTGTTTTAGGATTTCTGTTGAGTTTTCCATTGGATTGTTGGTTGAATGTGAGTTAGGGTGTGTTGCAGGTGGTTCAGCGACCGACCAATCTCTGGCGAGACTTCAGTGACTTTTCCTGCGAAGGCATGTTAACTAGTTTACACATTTTTTGTGATAACTAGTTAACAGCGTTTTCTTACTAATAACTAGTTAGCGTGGTTTTTAAACTGATAACTAGTTAACCGCATTTTTTGTTGATAACTTGTTGACATATTTTAACCCGATAACTAGTTAATGAATTATCATATAATCAAAATTTTAACGAGATTTTTTGTTAACATGATATCTAACTAGTTATGTTATTTTTACCTAGTTAACTAGTTAACAGTTTTAGATGATAACTTGTTATCAACATTAGTTAACTAGTTAACATCATGATTAAGATAATTAGTTAACATTTTTTAAGATGATAACTAGTTATCAAAATTAGTTAACTAGTCATCCTATCAACTTAACTAGTTAACATCGTAACCAAGAAACATAAACACATACATGACCAGAAACGTGAGACCCTCAATTATTATTAAGTCATTGGGCAGCTGTTGTTCTACTACAATTACCACAAAGTACATCATTGAATCTTGAACAAGAACCATTGTACTTATTGGGTACGAAAATGAACTAGTAGAAAGACCATCTACAGATTCTGAATCCAACATCATCATTGATCACCAATGTTACTAATCACCTTTGCTCGCCGCTCACAAGTTCCATTCCCATCTCCATCTTGTAGACAAAAATAAGAACACAGAGTCCAAAATTAGTAAGTAAAACCCCTTATAATATAAAGTGAACATGAGGAGCAGCAATCAAACACAGTAGGCTACATTACCAACGACTTCAAAGATCCAAAACATAACAGATCAAGAACCAAAGAACAGATCAAGATTTAACAGAACTACTCAAATCAAATGACAATGAATCTCAGCAGCATGAGAAAATCCAATCAAATTCCAACTAATCAACGTACAGGCATCAAACCTACTTGAACAAAGTCGACAAACATGCATCGTACAAGCACGAAAACCAGAGAGCTTCACAAGTCAATTCTCAAGGAAAGTAATGTTGCATATCAGCTAGATAACATCGACAACTAACTACCATCAGTAAATCACATCACTAATCGTCACAATCAGCAACAACAAAACTCGATCCGAGCTCTGAATTAAACTTTTATCATTCTCACAGTCGGATTTCAGAATCTATGCTTACCTACTTCCCGATCTAGTAAACAAAGCACCAAATCTAGTTACCTCAAATAATAGCTCAAAACAAGCTCGATCTACAAATTTCAAAGCAGCAACAAAGAGCAAAAGAGAGTTGAAAAACAACCAGATTCGTACCTTAGAGAGAGATGCGAAATAAAACAGCTGAATCATTTATCTTGTTCTTGTGAATCGACCTCTCTCTCTCAAGCAAGCGATGATAAATTGTTTACAAGAGATGCCCAAATTGATGTTTGCTGCTACAGGACACACGATCAGCAACCGACAATAATTAACTAGTTATCGTTTTCGCCGATCATGATTACGAGGAAGGAGGCGGCCAACAACGATGATTATTGTGGAGGAGAAGGTCGCCGGCGGGATGGGTTGGAAGATGGGAGTTGGGGAAGAGGATATGACGGCTGTTTGGAGAAGGAAAGGAAATAGAAGGAAGCAGACTGCTTGTTAGAGTTAATTTATTCAAAATGCCAATTTTACCCCTCTAGGTCCAATTTTGAAAAGGTTGGAGCCGAATCCTTTGCGAACATATTTTCACTACGTCAAACTTTTAAATAAATGTAGCTTTAAATGGCAAAGGATCTGCCTCCAACCCTTTCCAATGGTTGGAAGTGTTCCAACCCTTTCTCAGCCATCAGATCACCCTTTGACCATTTGACCAATCTAATGGTCTAGATTGTTAGGGGTATTTAAGACATTACAAACATAATTTAATTATTATATTTAAATTAAATAATTAAAATTCCTAGGAACCGCCGGTGCATCTCCGACTGCCGGCCACCGTCGCCGGTGACTTTTTCGGCGACCGGCCGTCGTCGTCGGTGACTTTCCGACGAGACTCCAGGGAAAATAAATTTTTTTTCCAAAATTATTTTTTTCAACTTTTTTTTGCTAAAAAAATTAGTTAACACCTTTTTTTATTGTTAACTAGTTAACATCGTTTTTTATTTGATAACTAGTTAACATCATGATTTAGATAACTAGTTAACAAAAAATTTAGTTGATTACTAGTTATCAAAATTAGTTAACTAGATAAAATCTTTTTTTTTTATTGTTAACTAGTTAACAATGTTTTTTTAACTGATAACTAGTTAATATGGTTTTTAACTGATAACTAGTTAACAACGTTTTTTTAGATAACTTGTAAACATATTTTAACCTGATAACTAGTTATCATTTTTATTTGATAACAGTTATTAAGTTGTTAACTAGTTAACAAAATTTATTACTTGATAACAGTTATTTTTGTTAACTAGTTAACCAACCGAGTTAACTAGTTAACTTATCAAGTTGTTAACCAGATAACACCTTTTTTAAAATTAGTTAACACATCTTTTTGCTGTTAACTAGTTAACAGTGTTTTTTAACTGATAATAGTTAACATGTTTTTATCTGATAACTAGTTAACAACGTTTTTTTGTTTGATAACTTGTTAACAGATTTTAACCTGATAACTTGTTATCAACATTAGTTAACTAGTTATCAAATTAACATAATTAGTTAACTAGATAACTTATCGAGTTAACTAGTTAACATCATGACTAAGATAACTAGTTAACATTTTTTAAGATGATAACTAGTTAACCAGTCGAGTTAACTAGTTAACCAATCATGTTAACTTGTTAATTGATTTTAACCTGATAACTAGTTAACAAAATTTTAGGTGATAACTAGTTTATTAATCGAGTTATCTAGATAACTTATCGAGTTAACAAGTTAACACTATATCTTAGATAACTAGTTAACCAGTTAACACTATATCTTAGATAACTAGTTAACCAATTGAGTTAACTAGTTAACTTATCATCATTTACATCATTTACAATTTATAATCATCATTTACATATTTACCAAAAAAATAATCATTTACATCATCATCATCATATAATTACGTCAGCCTGTAATTACAATGCAGAGATGTCTTAAATCAGTGATACGCAACAGTCCATAGCAAGTGCTCCTTCTGATATGCATTAACAACACTTCACTTCACTGTTGCTGCTGCTGCTACTATTACTGCTTCCCATTAAATTGAGAAATAGTTCCCACTAAAGATTATCTCTAATGGTGGTCGGCAGGGGAGTCAAACAGTAGTCAATGTGTTTTACATGGATGGTGTGGATCAAATCCAATGTCAGTTTGAGACTAAAGCAGATACACATTCAAAGGGAGTGAGTGAATTCAAGTAGAAGGTGAGAAATGTAGTGAAGAAGATGAAAGGGCAAACATCTCTTCTATCAGCCAGTAATGAACAACATCTCTTCTATCAGCCTGCAACAGGTTCCTGTCCACTCTACTTCCCCAGCAAACGACGAGTGTGTTGATTGACTCCTTTAATGCGGTGATCAAGCACATCAACAACGTCCTGGTAATGGTCCAGTCCAGAGCCTTGGTTTGCCTGCATTGTGATTACATCAGCCTGCAAGTACGCCCCATTGCCACTTCCAAATTCTGTTGCCGTATGAACTCTGCTTGTACTCTGGTTCTGAATCCCAGATCCACAAACCCATCAACGCTAATTCTGAAGTCATCGTCGTATTTCAAGAGACAAGAGTGGTTCAAGACCCTCAAATCAACCCTCCTCCCACTAATCCGTCGATCCCTCTCCGACCTTCCCCATCGGCGCTCCTCTCCTCCCACGTCAAGCTCCTCCTCCACCACTTCCTCTCCTACTACGACGCCGTCGACCTCACCGCCACTGTCTCCAGGACTAGGTTCCTGGATCTCAACCCTTACAACAACAACCAACAGCACTACAGGGCAACTCAGGGATGTCTCGTATCAGATCCGAGCCGATCGAGCTCATTCCTTGCCGATCTCTTCAATGGCGGCGGCGGCTCTTCCGATTCCATCGGATTCGACGATTTTTTATACTTACGAGAGGTGGAGGTTGACGACGGCAGAGTCGATCAGATTGTTGTAGGGATTGAGAGGCAGTCGTGCTCAAACGACTCCCATCACAAGTTAGCTCCGACGGGTCTCCGGCGACAAGACGAGAAGGAAGCTGCCGAAGTTAGATGAGGAAGATTTCTGAATGGAGAATGGAGAAAGGAGAAGGAAGAAGCGGCGGAGATGGGGAGTTAGATTAGGGTTTCATCAAATTTGTCAAAATACCAGAAATGCCTCTCCAGATTTTGGTTGAAATCGGTCCAACCTTTAAAGGTTGGGTTCGGATCCTGAGCCGCTTTAAATTTTCTTCTACTAAATTTAATTTAAAATTTTTTTTCCCACGCGATTCATATGCTGAAATAAATATAACGTCTTCTCCAACAAAAAATTTCGGATTCCATTTACAAACATTTTTGGTCTCCTTCTCCCTTTGTTTTATTTATCTACCGCTCTCTCTTACTCCCGCCGTTCCGTCTCTTTATCACAGTGTTCTGCTGCGAGGATCTGACCTTCGTTTCGGATTTTTGTTTTTATTATCTTTCTCCTCTCTCTCTCTCTCGATTTCAGGTACCTTTTCTACTTTCCCTCTTATCCTGCTTTTTTTTTTTTTATCTCTTTACCCCTTTTGCTCGAATTTTTTTTTGGTGATAGCTCCCTAGATTTTCTATGTTTATTCCTTCCATGTCAATTCGTACGATATCTAGCAAAGCTTTTTTATTTTCTAGCTTCCTGGTTTGAAATTGCTTGATCAGAACGATTTGTTTGGGTTCCTATGTCGTAAGAGTCTTGCTGTCCCGGTTCTTTATTTTTTTTTTCCATTATTAATTTCGAGGAATCAACGTGCATGCTTCGTCCAGAGACAGATCTAGGTTGTGCTTGGTTTACTTCCTGAGAATCAAATTTAAGAAGGCGGAGCAAATTGAAATTCTGGGTGGTGCTAGCTGTTCAGTGATTCACTTTTAATTTTTTTGGAAATTTGTTCGTCCATGATGAAATAATCCTTATTTAGTGTTGTTGATTCACTCTACTTTCGGCTCTTGATTCGTTTGTTGTTGGTAGTCTCTTCTTCTTCTACTTTTTTTCACTCGTCATGTTGAGACATTTGATAGGGAACTGTTTCTTGTGATTGTAAACTGGAAGGAGCTACGTTTTTTTTTAAAATAATTATTACAGTTCTGAACTAGATCAATGAGTCATAGAAGTTAGATCTAAGTTAGCCGCAGATGTTTGGGAAAGAGATTGTTCAGAAACAATAATTGTTTTGTTTGTTTGATTTGTTAATTTGGTTGAACATTACATAATTCGGTTTATGCCTCCTTGTTTGTATCAAAGTCAGTTGTCTTCAACTTTGTTGTCTATTGACATTGTTGCAAGCACCGTAAATGAATTCAGAAAAGGTCAGCATTTAGTGCTTGTGCCACTACAAAAAACAGAAGATTTAGCAACGATTTTCTGCCGACGAATTCAAAATCGTTGGCAAAAGTAATATTTTTGCCAACGATTTTTAATCGATTTTCTGCCGACGAATTCAAAATCGTTGGCAAAAGTAATATTTTTGCCAACGATTTTTAATCGTTGGTGATGATACATCTTTTGGCAACGATTTTGAGAAATCGTTGGCGAAGATAAACCTTTTGGCAACGATTTTGGTAAATCGTTGGCAATATTAATAATCTTTTATAAGATTATTTGAATGATGTCTTTGTCAACGGTTGAAATCGTTGCATAATCTTAAATAGTGTAAAAATTTATTTACAACTACCAGTATCGAACATAAGACCTTACAAGTGGAAATGTGCTGCCTTACCGCTGGGACAACTTTCAATTCTTGATTTGTTTTGCACTGTTATTTTTATATATTACTTTAAACTCTGCACCTATTACTTTAGACATACTTCGCTGGGAAAAAACGAAGTCTCATTCTCTCTGCAAAAAATGAAAAAAACGAAGTCTGCAAAAAACGAACCCTAGATTTCCGATTTACTTCTTCTTCTTCTCCGATTTGCTCTTCTTCTTCTTCTTCTTCTCCGATTTGCTCTTCTTCTTCTTCTTCTCTTCTTCTTCTTCTCCTCTTCCTCCTCCTCCTCCTCCTCCTCCTCCTCCTCCTCAATTGCTGCGTTCTATATCTGAAAAGTATTAGCGCCGACGATTAGCTCCGATGATGACGATTAGCGCTGACGATGACGATTAGCACCTACGACGAACGCACATACGAGATACATTCTTATTCAGCCTTCTTCTATGGTAAGTTTCATTAGTTTAGGGTTTGGCTTCGATTTCTTTCTGTTTTGGTTGTTGCTCAGTTCTGACATTGCTGTATATCTTCTTCTTTCTCACAAATGATCAGTTACCCTGAAGTATTACAACATAGGCTTCATCTTCTGCCTTCCTAACTGGTAAGTTTTCAATAATTTAATTGTTCTTTTACTTATGTGGATGGGGGATGAAAGCCAGCTCTTAATAGAAACATGAACTTAATGTTTCTGCAATTTGATGCTAGTATGGAATGTGGGTTATGTTACTTGTGTTGCAGTGTACTAAAAGATGCAGAAGTGGTATAGGTAAGTTTGTAGAAGTTGAATTATATATATATATATATATACATAAGTAGGGAGGAGGAGGAGGTAATCATAATATTGGAAGTCCTCCTGATAGTACATACGACAAAGAGAAGTAGAGAGAAACATAGGGTTTTTTGTTTCTTCTTAGGTGAATACTAAATCAAAATAGGAAGACAGCCTTGGTGTGACAAAGTAGGACTGAAGAAAGGGTCATGGATATGAAGACAGTAAGCTTATCAACTTCATCCTCACCCAATAGAAGCAGCAGCTATTCCTGCAATTTAGTGTCTCAGTTTGTATATCTTTCTTTTATATATATGGTAGAATGCATTTGATAAGTAATGAATATGGTTGCTGCAAATATGCTTCCCTTTGATGGACTCAGTGGCTGGAACAACTTTATGTTTGATCCAGGTTGAGGGATTTCGGTTTCTGGTCTCTTTTTGTGGTTTCTGTCTTTGGTTCTGCTCGGGATCAGTTTGTTGGCCCGTTTGTTTTCTTGTTCAAAGGCTGGTGGCTTTGTCCTCCAGTGCGCAGCTCCCTTTTCTGCTGATGGGAAGCTTTGTGGCAGCCTATTTTTGTGTCGGCTGTATTTTGGTCTGGTCCTTGCTTTGCCTTTTGTTGGCCTAGCTGGAAGGCATGTGGCTGTTTGCTGTCTGTTTTGGCGACTATGTTCATATTTATATATATACGAGTATACAAATTCACATAAAAAAAGTAATGAATATGGATAAAATGTCAAACCCGGGAATAGGTAGATCATGATAATGATGGACAGTCTACCTCTCTTTAATAAAAACTGTTTCAAATAAAAAACGAGGGTAATGTATTCAAAATGATACTAAGGCAATACGTGTTTCTTGTGCTCATTGAAAGAGGCTCATGCAATGAGGCCAATCAATCTTTAACAAGAAGAAATGTGGTGGTGGTGGAATGTGGTAACATGGATCCACGTCCATTATTAGTTATTTGAGTTTGACAATTTATTTGTTTGTTGATTAAACATTGTTTTCTTTGAAGATTTATTTTTCTGGAAATATCTATTTCTTAAAAGTCCAAAGTAATATCTATTTGTGGAAATATATCAGTTTAATCTGCTTCAGTACATATGTCTCCAACTTGGTATATATTGGTTTAATCCTGCAGTGAGGAGGTTGGCATACTTGATATGGAGGACGATAATGGTCTTGAACTTAGCTTAGGTCTAGGTTTCTGTGGATCATCCATCAAGTCTAAGGGTAAAAATGGAAGCTCATTCGATACTGGGACAGAAGATGAGAAAGCAGACAAACCAAAAAATGATTTTAAGTTTCTTCTTGGTGCTAGCCCTCAGAATAATGATCCAGGTGGTGGATCTCATTCTCATAGGGGTGATTCGGTGAAACCACAAGAGAACTTCTTCCATGACCTTACGAGTAGAAATGCTAATGGTGATGCATCTGGAAGTCTAAATGCTAGGGCTCTTTGGGTTGGATCTAGTAACAGATCCACAAGAACTGAAGAAGAGAAATGGAGCGAAGGTGGAGTCAACAAACGTAAAGTAGATTTTAGTGATGTAAGCACTCAGAAGAGGCAGGAAAGTGATGGTCACCGGGTTGATTTCCATGACAAGAAAGCATCACATATTTCCATTACAGAAGATGGCTCTACTGCTGAAAATGAAGATGTAGCAGAGTCGGAAGTTGAGGGTTCAACTTCAAGGCTTGTTTCTCAGCATGATGAGGGCTCTAAGCGGTTAGTTGGAGTTGTTGGTCATGAGGATCCCAAGGATTTTCAAAGGTTCCCTGACGCATGTGCTGGGGAGTTGCAAGGTCAAAGAAGGCATTGTGGTTTACCAGAAAATGAATTTAAACATGGGATCAATTTTGGGATTCCGTACTCAGTCAAACCATCAACCGTCATGAGCATGTCCTACCAGTTCCCAATGAAAGATCACCATCCAGCTAGTTCAGCAGGCACCACGAGCATGACACCAATAGGTTCAACTTCAAATGGTATCCAGACAGTGAATCCAGATGGTTCACCGATAACATTTGGTTACTTGCCCGTGCATCTTCCAACCCTGGATAAAAACAATTCTTGGGGTCGGGTTTCTCAGCAGCAACAACTCCAGCCTCCGTATAAAATGAAAGCGCCTGCAAACTCAGATAAACACAATGAAGGGCTGAGAATTTCTCAAGGTACTTTCATTTTCTTAATTTTCCTGTTTAACTACTGTATTGCATTTTCTTATCAAAAAAACTACTGTATTGCACGAAGGCAACATTATTCCTAGGTGTATGCTGCTGAGAAGTGGCGCATCCTTGGAAAAATCAGATGTGGCCTTTTGCCTTTCAATTATTGCTTACTCTTATAGTTGGCATATACTGTAGTGAATGGTATTTACCATATCCGTGTTAATGAAATTGGCTGTCTGTAACTCCTGTCATTTACACTTGCAGCAATGCAAATAATTGGCCGAAACCCCCCCACAGAATACGATTCTCGAGTTTTTGAACGACCCAAAGGTGATGGTAAACAACACACTGGAGAACAAGGTTCTTCTTCTAAGGCGGAGAATGAAGGAAAGGGCAGCAGCGGAAATGTAAGAGCAAACGATTCCCACAATCAACGAACAGCGGATGGGTTCTCACTCGACTTCTCGGCCATAAAGCCAGGCATCTCTCCAGATGTTAAGCTTGGAGGTTGTGGTTCCTACCCAAACCTACCTTGGGTTTCCACGACAGCCCCCGGCCCGAATGGTAGAACCATTTCAGGGGTCACATACAGATACAGCCCATGCCAAATAAGGATCGTTTGTGCTTGTCACGGATCGCATATGTCTCCGGAGGAATTCATTTGCCATGCAATTGATGGTAATGCTACTGCTACTGCTACTGCTACTGGTGAGGGTAACGATGGGGTAGGACCGGCTCAGCGTTCCACTAACACATCTGCATCTGCTCGCAGCTGAAAAGCTTAAACAAAATCTGGTGAGCTCAGGTTTTCTAGTTGAACAATCATTGTCTTGCTGAATGTTGTTTAAGATTAGTATCTTGTCGTATTGCAAAACGGTATATGTTTATGAGTAGTGTGGCTATATCTCAATATAATCAATATCCAAAGTCTTTTTTCCCCGACAGCTTGCGTACGTAAGTCTGTCTCATGTTAAGGCATTCTTTTGATTTTTGTCAATTGGCACAACTATTTACGTACGCAAGTGTCTCGTATTATAGCGGAGGAAAACCAAAGGGTACTTACTATATAATAATAATATAATAATAGTAAGCAAACAACGACGACCACTATTGTCATACTTGATAACTTAAACTAATCAATAAAGAATGGGGTCTTCTGTCGTTGACTTGTTCTGGAAATAGATTTTAATAATAGCAAGTTTGGGTCCATCGTTATTGAACTATTGTTGTTGCTTGGAGTCATGTATCCAACTGTTTGATACAGTGCGAAGCTTTAGCGTCGAAATAAATGTCCGAGTAGCTAGACAGCATCCGATCTACGTCCAACCTGAGGGTTGGACACTTCCAACCAATGGTAGTATTGTCATTTGGAAAAGTGGGAAGAATATGATAACAACTAAGTAAACAATGAGGCATTGAATCAGCACCAAACAGGCCAATGAGTTCCTCCGTTTCTTTGCTAGAAGAAGCCTCCCGCCCAACCTGACCCATACCTCGAACGCGGCAGCGATGGGAAGGACTCCCTGTTAGTGAAGGGCGGCGGAGAAGCGGAAGAGAGCGTTGAATCAGAGCCGATGAGGCTTCACAATCAAGGAGGAAGAGAAGGAAGATTTGGAATCCGAATGTGACAAGAGAAGCAGGACCTGAAGCTTGAGCGACATTTTAATGGCGGTCTGTACCTTTGCGACGTCGTTGTTTACCCCCTGAGCATCCCTTTGCTACACGAATCCTCATGATTACTACATCTTAACCCCTCAAGTATTATAGTTCACAGTTTGGTATTCTATTTTCATCCAACTAACATTGAAGTCTGTAACTTTTTATTTGTTACAATACCAACCAAAAATAATTAGTTAACTTAGTGATTGATTTGGCTCATGGTTAAGCTAATTGATTGATTTGTAGTTTCAATAAACTGTCAGAGTTGTTTATTAATTCTTAAAAGCTACAATGTCCACTACAAGGAAATGTTAGTTTAACAACAACAGCTTAACAACGGTCATTTTTTGCCGTTGTTAAATTACTAAATACGTGAAATTTAACAGCGGCCACTTAGCCGCTGTTAAATTAGACAGTTTAAAGCAGCGTGTGGCCGCTATTAAAATAAAACGATATGATTGGTTGAAATCGTTATACGCGGATAACCCTAAATCTAATCTCATCCGTTGATTTAATCGTGGTCAATCTCAGCCGTTGATTTAATAGAAACTCTAATCAGCTACAATCTTCTATTTCGGAGCCGCTGCCGTCGGAGTTGCAATTCATCTTTATTGGTATCGTAAACTGCAAAACAAGATCAACAAGCAAGCAAGTATAAACAGAAGGACAATCCGAGTCGATCGACTTCACGATCTGTCCTTAAGAATTGTTATTCCCCTCTACGTCACCCAAGGTTAACGGAATCAATTCTCCCAGGATAAAACAAATATACTCACAAGCGTAGTGGTGCTACAAACGCAGGTGATCGGCGAACACAACGAACGGCGCAATCACACGACTCGATTTCTTTGAAAGAATGAATACAGAAAGCTTTTTCGTGCAGAGAATAAGTTTAGAGAGGGGAAAAGTCTGTAGGAGAAAGTGCAGGGACTGATTTGCTATTTATAGTAAATGAAGGGGTGCCTTCTGAAAAGACACAACTCTTCAGGAGGCAGTTGGGCAGTTGACTAGTTTTGAACCGAACAGACATGTTGGTTCACCTCTGAACCGGTTTAAAACCTGACTCTGGTTTGGAATTAAACCGCAAATTCTGGATGACTTATCGGTCGGGCAGCAAAAGAATTGAACCAAATCCGAATCCGAATCCGAATCGAGGCCGAGGCGAGGCAAGGACGACGGCGCGAGGGCCCATCACCACCTCAAGCCTTTTACGAACCTTAGTGGGCTCCATTTTACCAACCTTCATTCACACATCAAATCCCCAACAATCTTCGCCGATCCTCTTCTTCATCTTCTTCCTCGCCGATCCTCCTCTTCTTCTACTTGGCTGATCCTCCTCCTCTTCTTCTTCTGTTTCCTTTTCTTTCTCTTTCTTTTTCGTCGCCGATACCCTTCTTCTTCTTATTATTATTCTTCTTCGCCGATCCACTGATCTTCTTATTATTCTTCTTCTCCTTTGTCTTCTAAGCTTCGTCTTCTCTTTCATCTTCCCCCACAGGGGTCTTCGTCACTAGTTGAGGAAGAAGCAGCAACGGAAGGAAGAGGAAGAAGAAGCAGCAACGAAAGGAAGAGGAAGAAGAAGCAGCAACGAAAGGAGGAGGAAGAAGAAGCAGCGACAACAGGAAGAGGAAGAAGAAGTAGTGACGGAAGGAGGAGGAAGAAGAAGTAGTGACAGAAGGAGGAAGTAGAAGAAGCAGCGACGGAAGGAGGAGAAAGAAGAAGCGTTCTGGGATCTGTACTATCACCGGAGCTCCGATGATTACTTTAATCGTCGAACTAGTTTAACAGTGGCCTATGGCCGATGTTTAGATATATCGTTTAACCGCGTCCACTTTTTTGCCGCTGTTAAACATGTTTGCATTGAACAATTTAACAGCGGCTCGTGGTCGCGGTTAAATTGTTTTAATAGCGGCCATGGTCGCTGTTAAATTCAGTGTTTGGCGCGGTTAAATTACTAGTTTCTTGTAGTGGTCGCCACTATTTTTTATGTTGTTGACATTGTTGGAATAACATTTGAACTATATAAATTGGTTGTCAAATAACGTGTTAACTAGTTTTGATAACTACGTATCAAGTAAATAATCTCGTTAACTAGATAACTAAATTAGATGACTAGTTCACTCGATTGGTTAACTACTTAACTAGTTAACTCGATTGGTTCACTAGTTATTAACTAAAAAATCTTGTTAACTAGTTATCTTAATCATGATGTTAACTAGTAAACTAAGTAAGAACAACATAACTAACTAGATAACCCTTGATAACTAGTTAACTCGATTGGCTAACTACTTAACTCGATTGGGCAACTAGTTAAGTCGATTGGTTAACTATAATTGGGCGTCGCTAGAAAAGTCGTTAGAGTTTGGCCCGTCGCCTGAAAAGTCACCAGAGACGGTGGTCGGTCGCCGGAAAAGTCACCGGACACTCAGCGGAAAATATTTAGAGTTTAAATTAAATATAAATAATTATATTATGTGTGTAATGTCCTAAATATCCCTAACAATCTTGACCGTTGGATTGGTCAATGAGTAAAATATGATCTAATGGTTGATTGGAAGCGTTGAAAGTTTCGAAGCCTTCCTTTTCATTGTACGCCGATCAGCTGCCGGAGTCCGGTTCTGGAGACAACAATTTAATTGTTGTTTCCAAACCAGCAACAATCTCATCCATCCATCTAATCTACGGTCCTTATCTCTCACTTGTTCCTTCCTTCTTCTTCAACTCGTATGAATAGGATATTTTTTCAACCAATTATTTCTGCGATCGAAGGAAAAGTTGGTCGTAAAGATATTTAAATTTGTGGGACGTCGTTTCTACATGGAGACTCTATTGATGATTGCACGCGTAATTATTTCATCAATACAGTCTGTAGGAACTCCACACATAGTGTACGTTATATACATGTTGTACGATTCTCACACATAGTATACGAATTTTATATAGAGTATATACAATTTGTATGAATTGTTTACGACCTACCATACAGAAAAACAAATTATACAAAAATAAATACAAAGTGGACAACTTCTGTAGAAAATGCATACAACTCCTAATCATGACCAAGATGCCGATCTCAAAGATACCTAGAAAATCTAGGGTCGATTACTCAAGGTCCCTCGATGGAAGGGTACTCAGATAGGAAGAGAGCTAACAAGGATTTTTGTGGTGTAGATGCCACAAATGAATCAAACAATAATCAAAGTCCACAAGCAAAAAATGAAAGTCAACTTAATGGGAAAAGTCAACAAGGGCTCAAAGAGCATGGAAAGATTGTGAGCAAGTCAAGGTGCATACAACAGAGGCAAATCAACAAAGAAAATATTATGTGATAAGAAAGGGCGGATGGGGGGTTTACTTTCGAGCTTGGGTTGCTAACAAAGGAAACCAGGTTAATAGCAAGACGAAAACAGTCAAGGACCCTCGCACACTTCACCAAACCATAGCCTAGGATCCCTAAAAATATCTTATTACTATGCTAGTAACAAGATAATCGATATTTCGACCAAACTAGTCAAAGTTACGACGAACGCCACATGTTCGGTGAAATGCCTAGGTGAGAAAACACCCAAGTAGGACCAACAACATGTAACTCTTGTCAATTAGCACATGTAGGTAGGCAAACACACCTCAAACACGAGTCCTAACAAACATCTATGCGAAAGAGGACCCAATTCACCAACAATCATGAGCAAACAAAGTGCCTAGTGTTTACACCCCTAACCTAGCTATATAAATGTAGTTTTGAAGTCCCTAAAATACCCTTAGTAAAATTTTCTCATATTAAGCAATATTATAATCATGAAATACTATTTAATTATGAGTTATCATTAAGGTTGTGGTTTGTTAACATTTAACGTTTATTTATTTTGTTCTCAGATGGGGAAGTTTGGTCAAATTTTTTTTTGAAGTTTGGTCAGTTAACATAACAGTATTAATACGTATCAGAAATAAAATAAGTCGAATATTTATTTTGGTAGATAATTTGAATATATGTCCTTAAGACAAATGGTTACTATACTGAAATTGCAAGCTCGAGATCACGGGTTTGATGCCCATCACCAGTGGATCAGAATTTTTTTTCAATTTCTGGCTCGGTTAATGAAATACTACATTTAATCTAAAACTCTCCCTTGAAGAAAAACCGACATCATTTTGTGGGAAGCCCTGCAGTGAGCTAAACGACGTCGTGTTATAATTTTCTTCTTCATGTCTTCTGATTCTCTCTCCCTAAACGTTCCCTGCAATTCAATTTTGTTGATTCGGGATCGTCATTTTATGTAAGGCTTCAGCCTCCCAAAGCAACATATTCAGAGAACTGATGTGAACCCCGAGAGTCGGCTGTCCTTGACCCGGCTTGGGTGATGAACCTTGGCGTGAGCTGCTTCGAGACCCTAACCACCATGAGCTTGAATACCGACACTAGAGATAACCTATGTGACCTGGATGAAAGTACTTGGACCCGTTGGCTTTATATAGCCAAGAACCCTAAGTGTCCGCTCGAGGGCGCCACTACAGAAGATGGATGCTTCTATCGATAATGCCAACCTTAGCTATGCAACAACGAGCAAAGACTTGAAGGGAATAGAACAAAGTTTTGTTTATTGATTTAATTCAAGGGAAAGTTGATTACAAAGAGAGGCCGTAGCCTCTTATTTATACTAAGGATCCGTGACAGCCCCAAGATTTTCCTACTTAGAAAATAACTCGTAAAATAATAAAGAATTGAAACAAATACTATTTAGAACTCTAAAAGGACTTGTTTAATCCTAAACAATCATTCTCTAAAAGAGAAATCCGAACAAAACACTAAAAAGGAATAAAAACAAGAAAATGGGTCAAAAACCCTAAACTAGCAGATTCTCGGTCGGGAAACCCTAATTAGGGCCGATCCAGTTTAGGAAAGCCGACGCCACATTTTCGTGTCCGACCTGGAATTTGGCGGCGGTGTCGGATGCCGAGACTTGGGCTTCTTGGGGCTCCGAATGCTGGGCTCTGTTGAGGTCTCGTACAGATCCCGGTCGGGCTCCGGGGCTCCCGATCGATCAGCCTCCGGATGCTCACCCTCCAAGATATTCATTTCTTCGATCTTATGAGTTCCTCCTTGGGCGGCGGGTGCTGGGGGCTGCTCCCGGGACAAAATGGACTCTAAAGTCGGGGGATAACCTCCAAAGGCCCGAGTCATTAGTGGGTTGGGTGCTGAGTGCCGGTCGGCATCCTCCGGTTCTTATTATTCTTCTTCGCCGATCCACCGATCTTCTTATTATTCTTTTTTCTCTTTGTCTTCTAAGCTTCATCTTCTCTTTGATCTACCCCCACAGCCGTCGTCGTCACTGGTTGAGGAGGAAGAAGAAGCAACGGAAGAAAGAGGAGGAAGAAACAGAGACAAAAGAAGGAGGAAGGAGAAGCAGTGACAGATGTAAAGGAAGAAGAAGCAGCGACAGAAGGAGAAGGAAAAAGAAGCAGCGACAGAAGGAGGAGGTAGAAGAAGCAGCGACAGAAGGAGGAGAAAGAAGAAGCGTTCTGGGATCTGGACTATCACCGGAGTTCCGCTCTATCGTCGGAGCTCAGACGATTACTTTAATCGTCGAACTAGTTGAACAGCGGCCTATGGCGGCTGTTAAATTCAGTTTCTGTCGTGGTTAAATTACCAATTTCTTGTAGTGGTCGTCACTATTTTTTTGTTGTTGACATTATTGGAAAAACTGATGACACTCGATTTGACGTGATTATCAGCCTCATTTAAGCGACATTTCCTTGCTTAAGACATGGTTTTTAGGGTAGAATAGCGAATATTCAATCAATTGCCCTATCTCGTGCCATTTGTGTTACTTTGGCCCGTTTCGGGTCTATTTGATGATTTTCTAGTGTTTTTATGTTAGCACAGGTTTTTGCCGTCAAATAAAGTAGCCAAGGACGTGTCTAAGGCGTTGGAACCTCGAGGAATTGCACCGGAATCGATCCGAGGAGTCAATCGAGTCGTACCAAAGTCTGCCCCGGTTTACACTAAAGTTTTCGCCGAAAATCCCTTAGTGTTTTCGGCGAAAATCCCAGCACAAATCGACTGATGCTCATCAAAGGAAGTTTTCGGCGAAAACCCTAAGTTTTCGCCGAGAACAATTGATCCGAAAATCACAGAAGAAAAGCAGCCGGCGGACCATCCATTTACACTAAGATTTTCGGCGAAAATTCCTTATAATTTTCGGTGAAAATATCAGGTTAAATCCGGCGGTTTAGGGTTAAGTATAAATACTTAACCGGCGGCCCAAATAAAAGGGACGGATCATACACATCATAATTACCAACTAATACCGAACTTCAGAATTCTCTCAAGTTCTGGAGCAGAGAGTTTAGAGTCCGAAGAGCCGAAAAGAGATCGTGACGCCATCCCTTCCATCTCGAAGACTCGGAGCTAGGATTGCAGTTTACCGAAGATCGAAGTCTGCAGTGTCGTCTTAATTAGGTTTTTCAAATTCTTTTCTGTTCTTCCTCTGGATGATGAACTCTTTCTTTGTCTTTGATTCTTTTGTGATAAACATGAGTAGCTAAACTCTTAGAGCTTAGACTAGATGAACCCTAAGTGACCCAGAGCTTTAAAGCGGTCACGGATCGGCGGTGATTAGATTCGAAGTTCAATCAGTTTCTCTTTCATGTTTGATTTGTTCTTTATTGTTCATGTTTCTTGTCTGGATTGATCACCTAGATTAGATTCTTGTTAAGCTAAGGATAGAAGCAAACGCTCGCCTTACTTTAAAACATCAAATTGAACAATTAACCTTATAATTGGAGTGTGCCTTTCGTAGGAACCGGTTAGGGTTAATCCACTGCAAGAGTAACTCATGAATCGTTAGTAATTCCACCAGTTAAGTTAAGTCGTTGCGAGAGGCGACCGTACCCGGGCGACTAATTAATCTTGGTAGCTAGAACGGATAGAGCGAACGTTCGCCGGTCTTAAACCTAAGGGTAAGGAGTTATGGTGGTGTCTTAGAATTGATTGAATGAGAATCGAAATCCGCTGATCTGTTGATTGCCAATGCTCTGGGGAACGAAGGGGGATTCAAAGTCTAAGTTCGTCTGTCATCTCTGTTTTAATCAACCAATTTCCAATCTGTTTTTAGGGGTCGTTTGGTATAGGGGAAATTCAGTTGTGTTTTTTGGAAACTCTGTATTCTGAGATATCCTTGTTTGTTTACTGTCTAATGGAGCTGGGGTTTTGTATTTCAGATACCCAAAGTTTCTTATTGTCTCCAGAATATGTATTCTGACAATTTCTACTTTTATCAGAAATTCTGACTTCCCCCAAATAGAATAATGGGACCCACTGTCTTCCCCTCCTATTTTCTGTACCAAATATACATACCAAACAATGTAATTTAACATCCTCCAACTTTTAACAAACACTTTTCCACCATTCCCCTATTTTCATATTTCCCCTAATTCTCAATCCCTTATACCAAACGACCCCTTCGCCTTTTTGAATCAAAGTAGGTCGCGACTCTTGTATTTTTAGTTTCAATTTTTAATTTCTCTGCATTTCTTAGAATTAGAAGTCGTGGAACTCACACCACGCACGAAGTGTTTAATCTGAGTAATTTGCTAGCTTATTTGAGTAGTCAATCATTAGAAGGCCCGTGGAATACGATCTACCCTAGATTTTGTTAGCTTTGTTAGTTATTTGATTGAGTCGTCAACGACCGGTTCATCAAATTGGTGTCGTTGCCGGGGACTTCTTTTGATTGTTTGAAAGAAGAACTGGAAATTTATTCTTCTATTTTCCATCTTTCATTTTTCCACCCACTTCGATTTTACACTGGTTTTGTTTGTTTTTGTTATTTGTAGGTTGTTTACAGGTGTATGCATCGCCGCCCTTGGACTCGCTCTCAAACCGATAAGGCTAAGAGTATAGAGAGACCAATCAGTTCTGCTCCACCTCGTCAATCACAGATTCCAGGGAGAAGCAGAACCAATCCACCTCCATCCATCACTCCGATCAAGATCGAGGAACTGAAGGAGAGTTCCTCATCTTCACCTTTACCGTCACCTTCATCCATTTCATACACCGAGCCACTTTCACCTCCTCTATCTCCTACCATGACTGATTAGCCACCACCACCACCACCACCACGCGGAAATCCACCACCGCCGCCTGCACAGAAAAGTCTAGCTGATTACAACAAGCCGAGCGCGACTAGCGTTCGATCTGCCATTGCCGTGCCACGCATTGAAGGAGATCCTGACTATGAGATCAAGATTCCATTCTTGACTATGATCTCTAGGGATCTACAGTTTGAAGGCAGGCCACTAGACAATCCGTGCACACATTTAGCGGATTTCCTTGATCTCTGCAGCACTTTCAAGAACGGAAACCTCGACAAGAACACTCTTTGCTTGAGAGCTTTCCCGTTCTCTCTGAAAGGCGCAGCTAAGAGGTGGCTTACTGGCAAACCACCTGGATATTACACTGATTGGGATACTCTGGCTCAGGACTTCGTTGAAGAATACTTCCCTCCTGCCAGAACAACAGCCATCAAGGACATCATTGCCAGATTCTCCTAGAAAGAAGGAGAAAGCTTATACGATACTTGGAATTGATTCCAAGAACTTCTCTACAACTGTCCTCATCATGGATTTGAGCAGAGGCAGTTAGCTGAAATCTTTGCTCGAGGTCTTCGAGAAGAATCTGCCAAGTGGGTCAATTCCCTTGCTGAAGGGGATTGCACTACGCTCACACCTGAAGCTGCTCTTCTTCATTTTGCAAACTGTGCTTCCAAGTCAAGGAACTGGGAGCGACAATCAGAAGGATCAAGGAGCAAGCTCGATCTCGAAGCAGCTATCAAGGCCGAAGTAGAGAAGCATTTGAAGAAGTCTTCCACACCAATCAAACCGCCGGTAGCTTCTGTCTATGTTGCCGATTGCGAGTGGTGTGGAGCTTGCGCACATAACGGAGGCCGTTGCCAGAATTTTGGTAAGACGGAAGTCTGGTCCGCCAAAGAGCTAAATTTCGTTCAACAATGCTTCGTTAATAATCAGAATGGTTATGCTGGCTACCGTAACTTCAGGCAGCAAGGGAACTATCAAGACAGATCTCCCTACAATGCTGGCGCCAACCATAACCAGAACCAGAATAATCACCCAGCTGGTCCAGCTCAGGATCAGAAGCCTAACCATCCACCGGCAGGTGTCTATCAGCCGCCGCACCGCAATCCGGGTAATTATGGAACTGCTCCTGGCAATCGCCAGAATCAATATTTGAATAACACCTATCCAGGGTAGCAGTACCAGAAGGAAAACAACGCCAGTGACCTGGACAAGAAGCTTAGTCAGATCATCACCAGACTCGACGATCATGACAGTCAGTTTAAAGCTCAAGTTCTTCTCAATCAAGAACAGATCGCAGCCGGTCAAAGAATTGAGCAAGCTGTGAACAACATCTCGAGCATGCTAGCATCTGGTCGACCATTTGGCCAACTTCCGAGCCAGACAGAGCCGAATCCGAGAAAGGAGCAAGCAAAGATGGTATCTGTTAAAAAGTTTACTAGCTTATCTGCTGACGCTGTTTTGTTTTACGCAGGATCGCTGAAACTCCAGAGAAGAAGGAAGCACCGAAAGTGGCGCCTATGGAGGAAGATCCTCCTCTTGCACCGTACGTCGTGAAGCCTCCTTTTCCAAGAGCATTGCTGTCGAATGCAAGGATCGAGACTGGCATGAAGGGGAATAAAGAAGGATATCCTGATGCTCGTAGCAAGAAACCTTCCTCTCCATATCCAGCTAAGTGCTCTGATCCTGGTTCTTTCACTCTACCTCTTGTCATTAATGATGTTGAGATTGAACGTTGTTTGGTTGATCTTGGCGCGTCTGTTAATGTTATGCCTATGAGTCTACATGAAAAATTGAACCTAGGAGAACTTGAACCGCCTAGCATGCAACTTGTTTTTGCTGATCGATCACTTAAAACCCCTAGGGGAGAAATAAAAGACGTTGTTACTAAATGTGGTCCTTTCACGTTCTTAGCTGACTTTGTTATCATTGATACTAGTAAAGATGATTCTACCATTCTCATAGGACGACCTTTCATGGCTACTACTGGGATGCAAATTAACGTTCCAAATGGTTCTTTAACTTTGAGAGTCGGTAAAGAAACGATAACATTCCGCCTTAAAGACGGAATGAAATATAGTCCTAAGAATGAAGAATTTCATTGTTTAGCTGTTGAAACTGTGGAGTTGGCTCCGGTCAACTCCGTCACTGATGCAGGTGCTGGACAGATTACCAAGCAGAAACTGAAATCTGTTCTTCAGACGCCAAAGAAGAAGGAACTGAAAGCCTCTTCTAAGCCACCGAGCACAAAACCTAGTAGACCTCGGGGGAAGAATAAGAAGACGAAGACTCACATGGTCTGGAGACCAGTTGTGCCGCCACCTTCTACCGAGCCAGCTGCACCACCAATTCGTTCCAAGCTACCGGCGCCGGAACAAGTACGGAAGGAGAAGCCGAAAGCATCTCCTAAGGAAATACCTACGATCACCGATCCTGGTGATATCAAGCCGGAGGTTAAAGAAAAGAAGGAGCCGATCGTTCTCATTCCGTCCACTGTCTTCCTTGTAGAAGATGATCCCTTGACAGAACTGTTCGGACCATTCACGATCACTGACCACCTTCCCGACGGACGTACTAAGCTTACACACGCTAACGGGAAGAAATTCATGCTCACTGGAAAAGCCCCGAAGCTCTACTTTATGAACTCCGATGCTAGCATTAAGGAGAATCTGAGTTGGGATGTCTCCTAATACCGTCCAGGTATCGTCCAGCTCAAGGACGTTAATAAAAGAGCGCTTCGTGGGAGGCAACCCACAGCTGGAGTACGTTTTTGATTTGTGTCAACCTTAGTGTTTTAGAGTCAGTTCGAGGGAGCCAAAAGTGTTAGTTTGTTTGATTTCGTATTTTTTGTGTGTAGTCCGTGTGTCATAGTGTCATTCGCAAGTTGATTGAGGTTATTCCGATTTTTGTGAATTTAATTGTGATTTTCTGAAGTTTGCCGGATTTTCGAAAATATTTTCAATCGTGCAGTTCAAAATTTTCGGCAAAAATATACCCTATTTTTGGCGAAAACTCTCTTTGAAATCCCACTGTGTTTCTGGTCGATTTTAACTCCTATTTTCGGCAAAAACTACTTGTAGTTTTCGGCGAAAACTCTTTTGAAAAACCGGCAGTGCTTTTGAACAGATATTTTCGGCGAAAACTTGCACTTATTTTCGCCAAAAATTCAAGGCAAATTTCAGACCTTATCCCTTTAAACATCCGGTCACTCACCCTCTCTCTCCTCACTTCATTTTCGAAAATTTTGTCAAAACCTCCCCCTGTTTGAACGAAAACCAAGCCGCCGCCACCTTACACTCGCCGCCGCCGACCAAACCGCCGCCACCGCCGTCGCCGACCGCCGCCACTCCCTTCCCCTTCCAATTCCGATCATCTCGAGCCCTAGAACAACCGAATCGGAGCTCTACAGCTCTAGTTCACCCAAACCCTTAAATTTTCGTTTTTTTCACCGATTTCTCCCAATCCGTTCATTTTTAGCATCCATGGCTTCAAGGTAAGTTGTAGAACTTTTCATTGCAAATATTTTGACATATTGAATGCTGAATTTCGTTGGGGTTGACTTTCGGTTGACTTTTTGGTTTGCCTCGATTTGCGTGCCAACTGATTTTGTGTGAACTAGGTTAGCTGAACTTGTTGAACTGTTCTAGCATGCTTAGGGAGTGTTGTGCTTAATTTTCATATGGTTTGATCATGTGTTGCTATGCCTAAGTCCGATTCCTTGTGAGGTTGAATTTTGAGAAATGTCGGTTTGACCATGAACTGTTTTTGATCAGTTGGCTGCCTTATGTGCTCATTTACGTTCATATTCTTGTGCTTGCCGTCTGAGATCATTTTATATACCGTCATTCTCCGCTTTGTGATAGTCTTGCCATGATTAGGGTTCAATGTTCGATTCTGTTGACTTTATGAATGTCGTTTTGACTTTTGAACTCTGATTGTGATAATTCCATTCTGGCTGTTCCTAAGCATGTATTTTATTGTTTGTGATTACCGGTTAAATCTGCTTTGCTTACCCCCCACTCGGTTTTCCTCGTTTCTTTGTGAAATTGAGTTTTTCGACTAAGTGTTGGGTAGGGTTTTAGTTTGACTAATCTGGTTTCGTTCTGGTTTTAGGAACACCACTTATGAGCGCAGGACCAAGCAGAGACTTGACACCGCCTCGAGCTCCAGAGCCCCCGCCCCCGTCACACCCGCCGTCCAGGGCCCTCCACCAGCATTCCTTGGCCGTGCTGGGTACCATCGCACTGTTGCTCGTCTACCCGACTACTACTTTGAGTGCTTCCAGAAGCTCGAGCATATTCCTGGAGCTAATGTTCGGCCACTTTCCATGGAGTCCCTCTTCGATCACGATGAGGACTACCACCGGAACGTGCACGACGCCCTGGCACCGGTCGGCCTCCTAGAGCTGACCACCATAGCTTCCGACTTCCCAGACGTCGCTCTGCAGGAGTTCTGGGCGACTTTTGATCTGGACGAGCACAAGGAGGCAGAGCAAGAAGGTCGTCTCCTTCTATCTGGGCGGAGGTGTACAGGACCCTCACCTATGATGAGTTTGCAGCTCATCTAGGCATTCCCTACGAGCATTACCACGGTCATCACCTCGGCTGGGCGAACGACGAGGATGACGGAGAGGAGTACCATGCACTCTGGAGCCACATGACTGGAGTGCCCGACGATCGTCTCATGGACCATAATTCAGTTAAGTCTCTCTCTCACCCTCTCTATAAATACATTCATATGGTTTGGCGTAGATCACTATTATATGCTCCAGAGAAGGACCGCCACCATATCAGTAAGGAGGAACTTCTGCTTCTTCGCGCCATCCGGGAGAGCTACCCTCTTCACCCCGGATGGGTGCTTACTCGCATCTTCCGTCAGAAGACCAAGAGGAGGACGCCACCTCGCTCACTCCTGGGAGGCAACTTCATCGGCCGACTCATCATCTCCTTCGGCCTCAGCCACGAATATGGCCTGAACATCCCACGCCACGGAGTACGCACTGTTGGAGGAGATTTGGCGGTCGAGTACGACCTCGAGCTGGACCTCAATCCCCTGGTAGCAGCAGATCCTCCCCTCCAGAACGAGGATGAGTCGGAGGAAGAAGATGATTCTAAGGAGTCCCAGCCTTAGTACGAACCAGAGTTTCATGACCATACTCCCTCGCCACACCATCAGGCAGGGTATGCACACCATTCGCCGCCGGCCATCCCAGATCCATACCAGGCGCCTCACCCGCAGCACCACCCGCATCCCGCGGATGTTGGAGAGCTGTATGAGCGACTGCAGGAGTGGCGCATCACCGACAATGCCACTCAAGAGGCGAGATGGACTATTATGCAGCAACATATACACCGCGCTGATAGGCGGTATGAGGCACAGCTGGCGTGGCAACGTCAGCTCGGCGATATCCTCCACTTTCCACCTCCCGGTCCACCTGACCAGCAATGATCGGGTTGTATTCCTTTTCTGGTCCTTTCTTTTTATTTATTCTTTTCGAATTTCGATCCAACTTTTTCTGTGTGGATCCGGGACACTTGTTCCGGCTCCCTTTTTATGTTTCATTTGTTTTGTAGGCAGTAGGGAGATTCCCTTTGCTTCGCTTGGGTAGATTCCCTCCGCTCCGAGGACCCGTGCTCATCCCCTACGCCAACCATCTCGGTCCAGGTTCTTCTACTTCGCTCTGAACTCTAGAATTAGTCCTGTGAGGACACAGTCCGATTTAAGTGTGGGGTAGGATGCTAGAGAACCTTGCATGAACTTGATTGCCCTTGATTGTGTTTCTGTGTGCCTCGTGATTCCTTTCCAGTCTCTCTAGCATTAGAATGGCTCAGTTCTTGATTTTTGATGTTAAGTTGTTGTTCAAACCTTCACAATGATGCTTAGACTGCTTAACCTAGAACTTGAGAACCAACTTGTATACTTTGATGCTAAATTGCCTGGTCAGAACAAAATTTTTAATCACACTTGTAGTTTGTAGCCTTGATTGCATGAAAATGACCGAATCCGACTAGCAAACCAACTGTGAGCTTTTGATCCATTGCACGTAACTTGCAATTTCAATTCTTTTTGAGTGATTTTCTGTTTGCTTGAATGAGTTAGAATTTGCATGAGACCTACTCGAGACCACACGATGACACGAGTTCTAGAATGATAGGGGCACCTAGATTCAGCTACTAAGCCAGATAGCCTACCAAACGATAAAATCCATTAGGTTTAAACCCTTGAGCTTGGCCTGTTCTTTCGGTTCGATATACATTACATCCATTTCCCATTCTTTCATTCCCCGTTGATCCCCTGTGGTTGTAGTTCTAGATTGACCTACCGGAAGTCGATTTGTGGTAACCTGCCTATAGCCATTAAACAGGTGGTCTTAGCTATCATGTCTAGACGTGTAAACCCCTCTAGCAACTAAAAGAAAAGAATCGGCACAAAAGAAAAAAAATAGAAAAAGAAGAAAAGAAGCAAGTTTCGAAAAAAATATGAAAAGAAGAAAAATCAGAAAAGCCAAAAAGGTTTCAAGTTTTTAGTTCAATAAAACGTTCTTCTCCCTACAAATGGAAGAACGAAGTCAAAAGAAAAGTCATAAAAAAAATTTGTGTAAAGAAAAATAATAAAAGTGCTAGGTTGCTTGAGGGTATCATAGGACGAGCGTTCATTATTCCACCCGTGTCTGGTTAGACGGTAGGAAGCCGCAGATTAGATTCGAGGGAAGTTAGTCGAAAGCTACACCGCACAAAGCCATCTGATGTGACTTTTATTAGTGCATTTTAAGCTTATGAATGACCTTTGAAATGCCCGTGTTTGATTCTTAAATGCCGTGCTTAATGTGTTTTTATCGGAGTTTTGTGCTTAGTGCTATTCTGTTGCCCGGTTGCTACTTTGAGGCCAATTCCATGTCTATTGGAGGTGTTTTCTTTGTATTTTCAGGTCTTGGCATTGTAGTACTGGTGACAAGGAGCACGTAGGATCAAACGGGAGGTCAATCGGAGCTAGGACGGAGGAGATACGAGCGTTGCAAAATCGAGCCTTCTGCAGAGTGCAGGGGTGCACGCCGTGCAGGTGTGCACGCCGTGCATCATGCACGCCGTGCACCGTGCACGGTTGGTGCACGGGCTGTCCAGGAGGCTCCGAAAGAAGATTCAGCTCCAAGGTGCACGCCGTGCAGCCTTGCACGCCGTGCACCCTGCACGCCGTGCACCCTGCACGCCGTGCAGGGGTGCACACCGTGCACCTCCCTCTGCACTATATAAACCCACGTTTTTCACTCTTTTGGGGAGGAATTGCCATCTCTTGAACCCCTTGTACATATCCACGATCCCTCAAACCCTAGAGCACATTTTGGGAGCATTTTGAAGCCATTTGGAGCTAGGATTGAAGCCAACCAACCTTGGGAGAAGTGCTACAAGTGAAGAAGTGAAGATCATCTCAAGGATTCATCCATGGTGTTCTTGGTGACCATTCTTCCTTCTTTTCTCTTTACTCCCTTGGCCATGTGTGGCTGATTTTCTAGGGTTCCTCTTGGATGGGTAGAATAGTTGTGCTATGATAGAGGGATGATTGTATAGAACTTGCCATGATTGATCTTGGTTGTATGAGGATGATTCCTAGACTTGTTCTTAATGCCATTTTATGCCATGTTTGCTTAATTTGGTCCATTCATTGTAATTTGATGCATGAGAGTGCTTGGATTGCATAGATTGTAGGTCTAGGGATTGAAGAGAGTGTGTTCTAAGAGATTAGATCATCTCAATTCAACCATAGTTGCATGATTTCTCACTTGTGCATTTTATCGAACACTTGGTGTGCATTAGGATTTTCACTCAATTGAACTTTGATTAGTCTTTGGATGATTCTCTTAGTGTTAGGACATTGACATGAGAGTGTGGTGTCTAGCCTAGTGGTCATAGAGTCATAGGAGAGGGTTTTGTAGCTTGGCATTTCATCAAACACCTTTAATGCATCCTTAGTCACTTAGCTTGAGAGCGAGAGCCTAGGTTGAGTGGTTCTAGGATAGGGATTTAGTGCGACGAGAGTGCATTGAGTCTATAGAAGTGAATTGCGTGGTCATTCGATTGCTTCCTCGAGCATGTTTGGCTTGTTTGTGCATTTGTACCTCTTGAGCATGATGAAACTACCCACCAAGAGAACCCCCCTTTGTCTTTGATTTGCACCCTGTTGTTTTGCTTTGTTTGTTTAGTTTTCTTTATGTTTTCTTTTGTTATTCTTTCAAACCAAATCTTATTTTAAATGAATAGACCGTCTACGAGGAATGTGAGTAGAGGCCATTGAGAGAACCCCGTGGAATACGACCTTGGTAAACACGTGTTATCAAGTTTTTGGCGCCGTTGCCGGGGACTTTCTCAATCCTTTGAAAGCATTTAGTAGTGGACCGTTCTATTCACTCCCTTCCGTTTTAGTTTTGCTTCTTTATTGTTTGTTTTTGTTAATTGTTTTTATGGTTTTGTTATCCCGCATTGTTGTATTACTTGGTTGTGTTTGTTGTGCGTGTTTGTAGGCCCCTTATCCACCTATCTAGTTCATGGGAGCAAGGTTGCAAGTAAGATGAACTCGTGGAATGGAAATCAAGGTTATGGTCCCTATCAAGGGTGGAATCCATCTCCTAATCCATATTATGGTAATCCTACTTCATCCAACTACTACCAAGGAACTTATGAGGGAGATAGCCAATGGTGGGGTCAAGAACAACAAGCTTCAACACCCATGTGGAATGAGCAATGTCTCTTTCCATCTCCACCCTACCATCAAGTGTTTCCGGAGTACTATCAAGAGGAATTCACAAGTCAAGAACAACATTCTCCACCGCCTTCAATGTTAGAGGAGCTCTTGAAAATGGTGAAGGAAAGTGAGCGTCCTCGAGAGGAGTTTGTAAGCTATGAGGAACCTCCTCCACCTCTTTCCACACTTGAGGAAGCTTTGAAGATTGCGGAAGATAATGCGAACCAACTCAATCGTTTAGCTCAAGGCGTGACACTCATCAAGGAAGCTCTAGAGGAGGAACAACAATGTCCATCTCCCCCCACAATTGAGGAGATGTTGCAAATGGTGGAAGATAATGCGGCTCGGTTGGATCGTTTAACTCAAAGTGTGAAGCTTATCTCCGACATCCTTGAACCGGAAGTGCTTGTCATGGAAGAAGAAGAAGGTGAGTCTCCCCAAGAAGAGTTCATGAGCCATGAGAAACCTCTTCCATCTCCTTTCATGCTAGAGATCTTACAAATTGCGGAGGATAATGCAAACCGAGTTAACCGCTTATCCCAAAGTATAGAGCTCGTCACGAAGATTCTTGAGAATGAGCGACATCCCAATCATTTGGAGAATGTTTATGATGATGAAGATGACACTTGTGAATCCGAGGAGCTTGACACGGAAGAAGAGTTGGTAATGGAGGAGAGTGAGGAGCATGTTCTTCCCATGGAGATGCCATATAACGATGATGTGGGGTATGAAGAACCAAGGAGACTTGAGGATGAAAACCCTTTAGAGGAGGTGAGAGATGATTTGGAGACGCTTGAAGAAGAGGTGGCACCGAGAGTGGAGCACGAAAGTGAACAACACCACCCTATTGAGGTCCCACCAAAGGTTGTGAGTACTCTTCAATCTTCTTGCTTGATCATGAAGTACTTGTGTCAAGAGACGGACACAAGCTTCATAACCTCCCCTAAGGTGATAATGGAAGAGAAGTCGTCCATGTGTGAACCGGAAGACTCCTTGAGTGGCATCACCAACTTGGAGACAATGGAACTCAATGGAGGCTCCCTACCATACTTTCTTCCTCAAGCTTCGACACTCAAAGGTAGCAAGCCACCCCAAGGTCTCAAGTGCTATACAAGCATCAATGTGCATTGGCTAGTCTACCATTCCTCCAAGATGCTACTTGGAGCTCAATCTTCATCATGGAAGAAGCTACTTGACATCAAGGAGGTACTAAGTTGGACACCATAACACAGGTATCGTCGAGCTTAAGACGGTAACCAAGCGCTTCTTGGGAGGCACCCCATGTTATCTTTACTTTTATTGCTCTTTGCTCTTTTTAGTTTTTGTGTTGTTTTAGCTTTTTTGAATAAGGTTGGCAAGCATTTTGGATCACTCTTCACCAAGGAACATCATGGAACTTTTTCACCTCTATCACGTCCTTTGCTCCTCTCTACCAATGCGGTAACTTCGTTCCACCTTACCCTCTCTCTCTTGATCATTAAGGACAATGCTCATGCTAGTCGTAGGGGAGTTTGAGGTTTGGTGTGCTTATTTGTCGGTAGAGGTCTAAAGCTATGCTCTGATTTGTTGTATGATCATAATTGGATGTCGAATTCCTCTTTTGTAGAATCGTTCGGTTCTTGACGTTTGATGTTTAATTGACTTCAAGTCTTCTCAATTGATGTTTAGATTGTTCCACTTAGAACCTATAACCGGCATGTTAGCACTAATATCAAATGAGTCTGGATCAGAACTGAGATCTTATCACTCTTGTATGTTAGTTGATTGGTTGATACGTGTTTTTATACCACTCGATAACACCGGTCTAGGATGATGAAGGCAATCAGAATTTCTTCCCCTCTTCCATGTTTTTCATTCTCTTTTTGATCCTTCGTGATGGTGGCTTGAGACTAGACGGAATCCAATTCGAAATCTTGTACGGAAGTTGTAAAGAGCTAGGGATCAAGTGGCTATTTTGTGAAGATTAAGAAAAAAAAAGAAAGAGAAAATGCTCAAAAGAAAAGAAAAGCTAGGCAAGCCCGTCACCTAAGTGAAGTGTCGGGTTGAGCACTAAGCAAAAAGGGCAAAGGCTGTGAGCTAGGCGGGTTCAACACCTAAGTGAAGTGTTGAATCGAGCACTAGTATGCAGTAAGAAAAAAAAGAAGAAAAGAAAGAAAAAGAGTTCTCAAATATAGCCCTTGATCCTAGCCAGAGTTTGTAAAGTGCGGATCTAGAAGCGGATGAAGTCGAGTCGATAGCCACATTCACGACTCACGATCCATGTTCCGATTTCAAGTCCTTTTGATTAGAGTCGGTGTTGTCGTGGTCGGTTTTGCTGTGTCCCAATCATCCACTACTTGAAGTGTGTAGAAATTAGTGAGGTTTAGACTTATTTGGTTGATGTTCTTGCATGTGTAGGTTTAGTTTGTTCGTGGAGCAGTTTAAGCTAAATTGTGATTGCTTGAATCTCAATGGACCGAACTTGTCATTTGTGAACTTGGATGTTTTCTAATTCATTTGCTTGAGGACAAGCAAAGCTTAGTCGTAGGGGAATTTGATGTGACTTTTACTAGTGCATTTTAAGCTTATGAATGACCTTTGAAATGCCCGTGTTTGATTCTTAAATGCCGTGCTTAATGTGTTTTTATCGGAGTTTTGTGCTTAGTGCTATTCTGTTGCCTGGTTGCTACTTTGAGGCCAATTCCATGTCTATTGGAGGTGTTTTCTTTGTATTTTCAGGTCTTGGCATTGTAGTACTGGTGACAAGGAGCACGTAGGATCAAACGGGAGGTCAATCGGAGCTAGGACGGAGGAGATACGAGCGTTGCAAAATCGAGCCTTCTGCAGAGTGCAGGGGTGCACGCCGTGCAGGTGTGCACGCCGTGCATCATGCACGCCGTGCACCGTGCACGGTTGGTGCACGGGCTGTCCAGGAGGCTCCGAAAGAAGATTCAGCTCCAAGGTGCACGCCGTGCAGCCTTGCACGCCGTGCACCCTGCACGCCGTGCACCTCCCTCTGCACTATATAAACCCACGTTTTTCACTCTTTTGGGGGAGGAATTGCCATCTCTTGAACCCCTTGTACATATCCACGATCCCTCAAACCCTAGAGCACATTTTGGGAGCATTTTGAAGCCATTTGGAGCTAGGATTGAAGCCAACCAACCTTGGGAGAAGTGCTACAAGTGAAGAAGTGAAGATCATCTCAAGGATTCATCCATGGTGTTCTTGGTGACCATTCTTCCTTCTTTTCTCTTTACTCCCTTGGCCATGTGTGGCTGATTTTCTAGGGTTCCTCTTGGATGGGTAGAATAGTTGTGCTATGATAGAGGGATGATTGTATAGAACTTGCCATGATTGATCTTGGTTGTATGAGGATGATTCCTAGACTTGTTCTTAATGCCATTTTATGCCATGTTTGCTTAATTTGGTCCATTCATTGTAATTTGATGCATGAGAGTGCTTGGATTGCATAGATTGTAGGTCTAGGGATTGAAGAGAGTGTGTTCTAAGAGATTAGATCATCTCAATTCAACCATAGTTGCATGATTTCTCACTTGTGCATTTTATCGAACACTTGGTGTGCATTAGGATTTTCACTCAATTGAACTTTGATTAGTCTTTGGATGATTCTCTTAGTGTTAGGACATTGACATGAGAGTGTGGTGTCTAGCCTAGTGGTCATAGAGTCATAGGAGAGGGTTTTGTAGCTTGGCATTTCATCAAACACCTTTAATGCATCCTTAGTCACTTAGCTTGAGAGCGAGAGCCTAGGTTGAGTGGTTCTAGGATAGGGATTTAGTGCGACGAGAGTGCATTGAGTCTATAGAAGTGAATTGCGTGGTCATTCGATTGCTTCCTCGAGCATGTTTGGCTTGTTTGTGCATTTGTACCTCTTGAGCATGATGAAACTACCCACCAAGAGAACCCCCCTTTGTCTTTGATTTGCACCCTGTTGTTTTGCTTTGTTTGTTTAGTTTTCTTTATGTTTTCTTTTGTTATTCTTTCAAACCAAATCTTATTTTAAATGAATAGACCGTCTACGAGGAATGTGAGTAGAGGCCATTGAGAGAACCCCGTGGAATACGACCTTGGTAAACACGTGTTATCACCATCATCATACATTCCCATCATCCATCGCATCATAAACCCAAGTAGTGTAGAATTCGTTACAGTCCTAGCAGGAAAGTCCTTCTTGACTGGTTACTCGTGTTGTCACAGTGGTGGAGATGTGGTTGAATTGCAAACTTATGACAGAATTCAGTAACAGAAAATGATTGAGAGCAGAAACACGTCCTTAAACACAGAGAGTGAGAGTTCCCAATTTACTAAATATTTCCTGTGTGAGGAGTCTGGTCGGTCAGGTCAAATTCGTGCATAATTGGTTACGATTACTTGTCGTGGGCAGGTTATTAGTGAGACCAGGTAGTTTGGTTGATCTGTATGCATGTTAGGTTTCTTGTTCTAGGATCTATCTGTCTAATAATTCATTGTGTTTGATTGAACTCCAATTTAATCGATCTTATCATTTGTGGACATGAGCATTTCTATTCAGTTTGCTTGAGGACAAGCAAAAGCTTAAGTGTGGGGTATTTTGATGACACTCGATTTGACGTGATTATCAGCCTCATTTAAGCGACATTTCCTTGTTTAAGACATGGTTTTTAGGGTAGAACAGCGAATATTCAATCAATTGCCCTATCTCGTGCCATTTGTGTTACTTTGGCCCGTTTCGGGTCTATTTGATGGTTTTCTAGTGTTTTTATGTTAGCACAGGTTTTTGCCGTCAAATAAAGTAGCTAAGGACGTGTCTAAGGCGTTGGAACCTCGAGGAATTGCACCAGAATCGATCCAAGGAGTCGAACCGAATTCTGCCCCGGTTTACACTAAAGTTTTCACCAAAAATCCCTTAGTGTTTTCGGTGAACATCCCAGCACAAATCAACTGATGCTCATCAAAGGAAGTTTTCGGCGAAAACCCTAAGTTTTCGCCGAGAACAATTGATCCGAAAATCACAGAAGAAAAGCAGCCGGCAGACCATCCATTTACACTAAGATTTTCGGCTAAAATTCCTTATAATTTTTGGCGAAAATATCAGGCTAAATCCGGCGGTTTAGGATTAAGTATAAATACTTAACCGACGGCCCAAATAAAAGGGACGGATCATACACATCATAATTACCAACTAATACCGAACTTCAGAATTCTCTCAAGTTCTGGAGCAGAGAGTTTAGAGTCCGAAGAGCCGGAAAGAGATCGTGACGCCATCCCTTCCATCTCAAAGACTCGGAGCTAGGATTGCAGTTTACCGAAGATCTAAGTCTGCCAGAGTCGTCTTAATTAGGTTTTTCAGATTCTTTTCTGTTCTTCCTCTGGATGATGAACTCTTTCTTTGTCTTTGATTCTTTTGTGATAAACATGAGTAGCTAAACTCTTAGAGCTTAGACTAGATGAACCCTAAGTGACCTAGGGCTTTAAAGCGGTCACGGATCGGCGGTGATTAGATTAGAAGTTCAATCAGTTTCTCTTTCATGTTTGATTTGTTCTTCATTGTTCATGTTTCTTGTCTGGATTGATCACCTAGATTAGATTCTTGTTAAGCTAAGGATAGAAGCGAACGCTTGCCTTACTTTAAAACATCGAATTGAACAATTAACCTTATAATTGGAGTGTGCCTTTCGTAGGAACCGGTTAGGGTTAATCCACTGCAAGAGTAACTCATGAATCGTTAGTAATTCCACCAGTTAAGTTAAGTCGTTGCGAGAGGCGACCATACCCGAGCGACTAATTAATCTTGGTAGCTAGAACGGATTGAGCGAACGTTCGCCGGTCTTAAACCTAAGGGTAAGGAGTTATGGTGGTGTCTTAGAATTGATTGAATGAGAATCGAAATCCGCTGATCTGTTGATTGCCAATGCTCTGGGGAACGAAGGGGGATTCGAAGTCTAAGTTCGTCTGTCATCTCTGTTTTAATCAACCAATTTCCAATCTGTTTTTAGTTTCAATTTTTAATTTCTCTGCATTTCTTAGAATTAGAAGTCGTGGAACTCACTCCACGCACACGAAGTGTTTAATCTAAATAATTTGCTAGCTTATTTGAGTAGTCAATCATTAGAAGGCCCGTGTAATACGATCTACCCTAGCTTTTGTTAGCTTTGTTAGTTATTTGATTGAGTCGTCAACGACCGGTTCATCAATAACCTTTGAACTATATAAATTGGTTGTCGAATAACGTGTTAACTAGTTTTGATAACTACGTATCAACTAAATAATCTCGTTAACTAGATAACTAAATTAGATGACTAGTTAACTCGATTAGATAACTAGTTCACTCGATTGTTTAACTAGTTGACTCGATTGGTTCACTAGTTATTAACCAAAAAATCTTGATAACTAGTTATCTTAATCATGATGTTAACTAGTTAACTAAGTGAGAACAACATAACTAACTGGATAACCCTTGATAACTAGTTAACTCGATTGGCTAACTAGTTAAGTCGACTAGTTAACTAGTTAACTGGGCGTCGCCAAAAAAGTCGGCAAGTTTGGTCCGTCGCCTGAAAACTCACCAGAGATGGTGGTCGGTCGCCGGAAAAGTCACCGGAGACTTAGCGAAAAATATTTAGAGTTTAAATTAAATATAAATAATTAAATTATGTGTGTAATGTTCTAAATATTCCTAACAATCTTGACCGTTCGATCGGTTAATGAGTCAAACGTGATCTAATGGTTGATTGGAAGGGTTGAAAGTTTCGAAGCCTTCCTTTTCATTGTCGCCGATCAGCTGCCGGAGTCCGGTTCCAAGCGTGACGGGATTGCAAATCAGATGTGGAGTGATGAGTGTGCTAGTAATTAGTCGAGTTTAGACGAATGTTATATGTGAATCACTTGAATTCTAGAAGTATGCATAATTTGTAATTCAACTAAAGTAATGAACACAATTATTATTATAAATTATTTAATTTCATAATTTACAAAACACCAAGTAAACAGAATTTCAATTATGAATTATAATTATCTAAATTATATAATTCACCCAATTATATAATTTAAGATAATTTATAGTGAACGGGGGTTTAATTGTTGTTTCCAAACCAGCAACAATCTCATCCATCCATCTAATTTACGGTCTTTATGTCTCACTTGTTCCTTCATTCTTCTTCAACTCGTATGAATAAGATCTTTTTTTCAACCAATTATTTTTGCGATCGAAGGGAAAGTTGGTTTGAGAGAGATTTAAATTTGTGGGATGTTGTTTCTACATGGAGACTCCGTCGATGATTGCACGCTTAATTATTTCGTCAATATAGTCTGCACGAGTGTACGTTATATACATGTTGTACGATTCTCATACATAGTGTACGAATTTCATATAGAGTATATACAATTTGTATGAAACGTTTACGACCTACCATACAGAAAAAACAAACTATATAAAAATAAATACAAAGTGGACAACTTCTGTACAAAATGTATACAACTCCTGATTACGACCAAGAGGCCGACCTCAAAGATACCTAGCAAATCTAGGGTCGATTTCTCAGGGTCCCTCGATGGAAGGGTACTCAGATAGGAGGAGAGCTAACAAGGAGTTTTTTTGTGTAGATTCCACAAATGAATCATACAATAATCAAAGTCCACAAGCAAAAAATGAAATTCAACTTAATGGGAAAAGTCAACAAGGGCTCAAAGAGCATGAAAAGATTGTGAGCAAGTCAAGGTGCATACAATAGAGGCAAATCAACAAAGGAAATATTATGTGATAAGAAAGGGTGGATGGGGGTTCACTTTCGAACTTGGGTCGCTAACAAAGGAAACTGGGTCAATAGCAAGACGAAAACAGTCCACGACCCTCACACACTTCACCAAACCATGTAGGATCCCTAAAAATGTCCTATTACTATGCTAGTAACAAGACAATCGATCTTTCGACCAAACTAGTCAAAGTTACGACGCACGCCACATGTTCAATGAAATGCCTAGGTGAGAAAACACCCAAGTAGGACCAACAACATGTAACTATTGTCAATTGGCACATGTAGGTAGGCAAACACACCTCAAACCTGAGTCCTAACAAGCATCTATTTGAATTAGGACCCAATTCACCAACAATCATGAGCAAACAAAGTGCCTAATGTTTACATCCTGAACCTAGCTATATAAATGTGATTTTGAAGTCCCTAAAATAGACTTAGTAAAATTTTCTAACTATTAAGCAATTATTAATTTATAGCATGAAATACTATTTAATTATGAGTTATCATTAAAAACTTTTTTTTTTCAAATTCTGACTCGATTAATGAAACATTGCGTTTCATCTAAAACTCCCCCTTGAAGCAGAAACGACGTCGTTTTGTGGGAAGCCCTGCAGTGAGCTGAACAACTTCGTGTTATAATATTCTTCTTCATCTCTTCGATTCTCTCTCCTCTGAACCATCCCTGCAGATGAATCCCGTCGATTCAGGATCATCATTTTATTATAAGGCTTCAACCTCCCAAAGCAGCAGATTCAGAGAACACAATCCCTTCTCCTTAATTAGTCTGCACAAAAGCCACCCCCTCTTCTAGTCCGAATAATGAACCCTGCCAGAAAATTGGAGGGTGACGGAGCCGAGTCAATAGCCATTGTCGTCGTTCCAACTCGACGACAGCCATTACGATTGCCGACAGTCCCTCTCTCAAATTTGTTGGTTCTTAAAGACGCTTAGCTCCCTAAACCAGACTTCTACGTTGAGGTTCTCCCGCTTATTTAAGGGTGGGTTGTTGGTTAAGGGGGATAATATCTTATCGTTGCTAGTTAATTTATGTTGTAAATTATATCATATTTATTTTTATGAATTATATATATATATTTATTATGGAGTTGTATGCAAGATTGAGTGACAAACCTCGTATAGACAAGTATAGGTGGAATGGTTTAAGAGGATAATAAATTGTCATTAATAATTTTACATTATGTCTTTATTATGTTACACTAATTTATCTATATTTGATTGATATATTTCATGTTTTAGTTGTGTAGTAATGTTATGTCCATGCCATACCATGTAAGCACTAGTTAGTAACTATTCACCTAGACAATTATTAGGCAATTTAATAATGTGTTTCTCGTCTTGTTGTTGCTATAGTTACCTTACATGTAGATTTAAGTTATGGTAGTTATGTTAACTATGATTTATCTACACGTGTATGTTATGTTTATGTGTTTAAAGTGGAAGAGATCAGTGTCCAAGAATTTGCAGGGTTTGGAAAGTTCCAAACCCTCCTCCAATCATTAGATCTAATTTGACTCTTTGACCAATCTAATGGTCTAAATTTGTTAGGGGTATTTAGGACATCACACACATAATTTAATTAGGCCCCGTTCACTATAAATTATCTAAAATTATATAATTGGATGAATTTTAAAACTTAGGTAATTATAATTCATAATTGAAATGCTGTTCACTTGGTGTTTTGTAAATTATGAAATTATATAATTTCATAATAATAATTGTGTTCATTACTCAAGTTGATAACTAATTGTGCATACTTCTAGAATTCTAGTGAATCACATGTAACACTCGTCCAAACTCGACTAATCACTAGCATACTCATCACTCCACATCTAATTTGCAATAGCGTCACGCTTTGTAGCCATTTCTCGTACATGTGACAAAGACGTCCTAAATTATGTACGAGACACTGATTCACTTGTTTCGCCTTGACCATCACTCTCTTCAAATTCAGCAAATAGAGAGTCCCATTGTGCATGCATCCGAACAAAATTGTGAATCGCACAATATACTAGAACAATGTCTAGAATGGATGAGTAAGAACAAACATTCAATATATTGACCATCCACAAACCTATATCTAATACACGAAATATTAATTGTCAACCATACCATTTATGATTAAACCCCTAAACAAAATTGATTACAAATGTACACGAATTATCATAATAAGATTCAAATATTTTATCAGTATGACTATGATAACAATTTGGAAACAACTATTTTAGAAATATGTGTGTGCCTATTGAATTACAAAATAAGGGCTTTGAAAACAAAGGCACGTGTTGGCCTTGTGAACACGTGGCTATCTTATTATGTTGTGGAGTGGAAGCTTAATTAAGCAGAGGCTTATTTCCATTTTGCCTTCCAACGTTATATGTTAGATCTAGAAAAGTGAAAGATTGTTGGGGAGTTAGGACGAGTTAAGAGGGAGGAGAAGCAGCTGGTGGAGCAGGAACAGAGGGAGCTGCAGAGCAGGGAGAGCTATGGAGCTTGAAGCAAGTGATTTTGTTGGTGAGTGGGTTGAGGGTCGATTCTTGAGATTCGACGGCGGTGGTTAAGTCGGGAGGCACGGGTTTTGGGATTCACTAGCAGAGGTTAATTCGGAGAAGGACGCCTTATGGGATTCGACATTGGAGGTGAAATTGGAGAAGGATGGCTTATGGGATTCGACGGTGGGGTGACGTTAGAGAGGGACGACCGAGATGATGGGTTTGGAGGTTTGTATCTATACTCATTGTAGGCATGACACCTAGAATTAATATTTTCTGTTTTTGCTTGCTGGAGATATTGTAGGCTTTCATGTTCTGGGTTATTGCACCATCGATTTTGTGAACCAAAGAAGTCCGTGGAACCAAAGGAACTAAGAGGGTTAGCCCCATAGGTGTTTGCATTGAGTGTTATGGCTACATGGAAATCAGTTGGAAAAATGATTCAACATCAATACTAGAGGTTGTTCACGGGAATAAAACCAAAAGATGTAGGGGTCGTTTTCCGTGTGGAATTGAATTGCAGTGGAATTAAAAATCGGAAGGGATTCGATTGCTGGGAAAGGGTCTAATTCCTTCCGGATTTTAATTCCTTATTTTCCACTGTATAATGACCATATGGATTTCAAACAAAAGATTACCTAATGTGACTGGATTACCCTTCCTACCAATCTGAACTAACCCCTACATTCTGTATGCATCTCATTTATGTCGTTTTTTACACAAAATATTCATACAATTCGAGCTCACCATTATTCCAAAAATATTCTAAATTTATTATTCTACTAAACATCAATATTCAAATAATCAACATTATTCTACGAAACAAAAATATTCAAAGAATAAAAAAATACAAATAGAAAGTCTGTAGTAAACAAATCATAATACAGGTGTCAAGCACTATTACTGTACAAAGTCTAACAATAGAATAATTTCAAAAGAAAATTTCATAACAAATCATAGGATAATTTAAAAAAGATAATCATAACAATTTCCCTATAAGCACTACTGTACAATTTATAACACGCAAGGATAATTTCATAAGGAGTGGAAAAAATGAGGGCACAATAGTCAAATTTGGGCAAAAGCTGCCTTATACCTTCCAACTCCGGCCCATTAGCAGAGGATTTAAAACCCTGCCCGAAGCTGATTTCAAAGCCCGCCGGGTTTCTAAATCTGCCGACTTTGGTTGACCCAAACATCACAGAAAATAAGGAATTTGGGACCAATGGGATTTCAGCCAATTCCTTGGCTCAATTGCTGCGCGGAAAACGACCCCGTACAATGTGGAGTGAAGTTGATTACCTGGTGCTCAATGTTCATGAGAGAGATAACATGGTGTTCATGAATCACAGAGTACGGAGAAGAAGTTATGAAGAGGGGGATGTTGTGAACTGATTATATAAATAAATAGAGTGTAGTTAAGGTTATGAGCAAAATCAGCATAACACAAGCTGTTATGATTTTGGTATGTTGGGAGGTGAAAAGGTTGTTAGGATTTGAGGTTAATGGTTTGTTGGGAGTGGAGTTTGAAGAGTTGAACTAATATTGGGAGAATTTCCCATAATCCTTGTCTGCAATTTTAAAACTAGTATTTTTGCCCGCCCAATGGGTGGAATATTATGTTAATATGTATGTATTATTATTTATTTAAGAGATCAAAATATTAATTAATATATCAAAAATCTTATTAAGAAAACAAATTAATATTTTTTAGTTAAAATATCAAATTAATATTTGTCCATAGTGATTTTTAATATCAATTTTTTAATATATATAAGCTTGGTGAACACTCCGGTGCACCCACTAAAAGTGGGAGTACCGGGTACACCCACTAATGCTTTGATAGATAAACATGTTTTTAATATCTTATTTTTTCTAGTATAAGAATCTACATGTGGTTAAAGGATTTATAGGACGATTTGAACAAAAAACTAATTTGGTAGAGATGATAATCTATCATATTGAGAAAAAATGCAGCTGTAGAAAGAAACCTGAAAAACATTAGGTATAATCTTATACTATGATGACTAAAAATTGTAACTAAGCTCAATTAGACTTATTAAGATTAAATTTATTGATATAAACGATTAGTTCAATGAAAATACCACTCTAGATAGCACAAACGTCAGTGGGTGTACCCGGTACTCCCACTTTTAGTGGGTGCACCGAAGCGTTTACCATATAAGGGTTTCTTAATTAATTTCTTAAATTTAGAATATTTCTTATTTATAATTAGTGTGGTATATACAAAAAGAATAATTAAATTTTATTTTAAAATCCTTTAATTTTTATATAATCAATGTTTATATAAATACACTATTTCATTAATAGGTGTGAAATTTATTTTCATTATTTTTAATAAAAACCATAAATTTTGACAAATCTAACACGATTGTTTTGATAAATCTAACTCATAATTTTTTACAAATCTAACACATAATTTTTTGCAAATTTAGCCCAAAATTTTTGAAAAATCTTGCCAATTTTTTACAAATCTAGTCCAGAATTTGTGAAAAATCTAGCATAGGATTTGTGATAAATCTAGCCTATAATTTGTGACAAATCTAGCCCATAATTTGTGATAAATCTAGCCCAGAAGTTGTACCAATTCTAGCACATAATTTGTGAAAAATCTAGCGAAGAAGTTGTGCCAAATCTAGCCAAGAAATTGTGTCAAATATATAGAAGTTGTGCCAAATCTAGCCCAAATTTTGGCACAATTTAAAGCATGCGATTACATATGATGACTTCAAGGTTTCTAAAATTTGGGGACTTCTGCTCCATCGTGCTCAGTTGCTCGACTAGCTACCACAACCAATAGTGACAAAGATAATTTATATAAAAAACTCTTATAAATAAATAATTAAACTATATGATAGGTACTACGCTACTCAATTCTACATGTGATCAAATTAACTCGAATGTAGATCATAAAAAATTATGTCATGTTATGACATGATTTGGTGAACCCACCCACAAAGCCCAACACAACTACATTATTGACTTGAATTAACTAACTTCAACAACACGTGACTAATCAAGTCATGACCCGATAAACCCACTACACATTTAACATGTGATCTTATTGACTCGTTAAACCTACAACTCAATGGACCTTGGCCTTCTAACTCGAATTATATATGAATTAAAATATATTTTTTTCACAAATTAATTTGTATGAAAGTTGATCATCTAGATCAATCTGGCCCAACCTAGCTTACTCATGACATTAATTGAATAAAAGTCAACAAGTCATAACTCGATATATACACAATGATTTACCAAAACATGTGACCCAATAAGTGCATACTCGACTAACTTATCTAATGATCATGATTGTTCATATGGACTACTTCTAATTTTGTGTATGAAATTAACAATTAATTATTTCAATTATGTTATTCGTATAGATTACCCATTTTAACAACCTAATATTTTTTATGAATGATTTACAGTTTGTAAGTTTTTAACTATGAATTGATTCACGCATAAACTTTAAAAATCAAACTAATAGGGAATAATAACTTTAAATTTAGAGTAATATAAACATTACAATACCATGACTTTTACTTTGAGAATAAATATTAAATTCTTAATAAAACATGTGTTTATGAAAAATTAAATTTAGTAAACAAAATTACATAACATTAGTATAATTATTTTATAATAATGTATAAGTATATATACACATTAAATGTGGATTTAAGAGAGGTATTTAATATGAAAAATTTAATAGGATGAGAGAAAATAATTATAATTTGATTTAAAATTGTTGATGATGTGAAAAATTGTGAGAAGAGTTATAGTTTATGTGGCAAAGTCAAACTCAAGAACACCAATAGTATATTTTAAGATTAAGATATGGATTGTAAAATTTTTGAAAGTAACTTTTTTTCACTTTTATAATATGGACGAAATTATAATATAATTTTAGAATTTAAATTTTTTAATTTACAGCTAAACAATATTTCAGGTGTATTTTGAAATTAATTAAGTTAATTATGAAATTTTAATAATAATAATTGATAGTAAACACACCCTTATTATATTTAATTTAAATAATTAATATTTCTTCTGGTCGTGTATTACTATTCATTAGTTGGGAATTTCGGGGTCGTTCCCAGATGGGAATTAGGTGGTGGAATTCCTAGACAATCCCAATTCCTTGTTTTCTGCCTCAAAATTGGAGCTCAATTGAGAAGGAAATCAAATCCCTTAGAAATAGGTGGGTTTTCGGGGGGAATTACTTTTTTTCCAAGCCTTACTTCCCTGCCCCTCGCCCCACCCTAAAAATTCACGGCCTGCCAAACTGCAGTTCCAATCCAAGACTTGCTGAAACTTATCATCTGACTCTTCCATATGCTTTCCGATGCCGATTACACAGGTAAGTGCTCTCTTTCCTCTATTAAACTTGACCGTCCTCATTGAGAACGTTGTTAAATAAAAAACGTTGTACTTCCTGTGTCTTTCTGTGCAAGATTGCAAACTCTGTTGCTGCTCATTCTTCATCATACGTTGTTGTTGGGTATTTCTGCATCATTTGGTCAATATGTAGCTTTTGTTATTACGTTTTATTAAATCGTTGTTGTTAGGGGTGGCAATTCGGTTTTTCGCAAATGGGTTTTTATTCCTTTCCTAGGCTCTGATACCAAACAAAATAGTTTTTCCGACAAACTCATGTTCCTACTAATTTCCTTTTCCGACAAACTAATTTTGATTCCCTTTCTTTCCAATTCCCTATATTTAACTAATCTTTTCTTGTTTTCATTACTTTTTTGTTTTTTCTTCATTTTAATTTAGTTGGATTTTGTCCCATGATTTGGTCAAATTCAACCATTGTCTTATTTTGACTGAAAATTAACTATTAGCCCAAATATGTGCCTTATACTAATTTCGTTTTATTTTCCTACGGATTGGTCTTTTACTTACTTTATACATTCTTATTCTAATGGGTATTCGCCATGTGGTCCTATAGCGTTTTTCTCGATTAATTAGATCCGTCATAAACTGATCTTCACGAACATATTTGGTTATAGTTTCAGGATCTTATCTTAACCCTTTATTCTCGTTGTTTATGAAATTTTTGTATTCTAAAAGTTCTTCCTTAATATCTTTCCAAGCTTCTGGGTTCTCTTTTATCCTTTCATATATTTTATAAGTGAGTCTATTAAAATAAAAAATTATCTTATTTAACTCGTTGTTCATTGATAATTTTTTGCTTAGATCTGTAATCATTTGTTTTAATGTTTCTATTTCACTACTATCCTGGTTTTGATGAATTATCGTAATGTTTCTTTATGTCTTCTTCTTCCTGATTCTGGTTATTTGATTCGTTTAGCTGGAATCTTTCTGATTGAATTAACCTCTGATTTTCTCTAATTCTTCTGGGATCTTGTTGTATAGATCTCCTACTAGGTTCGGCTTTTACTATTTTTAATGGTGTTTCTAAATGAATTATTGGTTTAAACAGATCTTCAATTGTGATAACTTCTTTATCTTTGAATGTTAAGCTATGATGGCTGTTTGTGAGAGCATAGTTTATTTGATATGTTACCGAAAATGGTTTGCTATTTTCTTTCATAAGATCTTCTCTTTTTAGTTCGTATTTTATGACTATTGATGAATCTAAATTTTCATCAGTTAAACTTAATCCTTGTTGTAAATTTATATCAAATTTTATTATTCCACAATTTAGATTTCCTGATCCTTTGGCTATAATACTGTCTTCTTGATCTATAATTCTATCATCTCGTATCTCTAGTTCTATAGGAGCGTTAATCCCTAATTTCATGGTAGATTTAATTATGATTTGAATAGTACTAATATGTATGTATGCTATTTTCGTTCGTTCTTCTGTTTTTACTTTACTTAATCTTTTCCTGATTTGTTCCTTATTGATAATTTGAACTAAGAAATTTCCATTTGCTTGGTTAAATGGAATTGTTACTTCTCCTATCATTTTTTCATATTTTATTATGTTTTCTCTATCAAAAAGTTTTGATAAGAAGGATTTTGTTACAAAATTTTGTGTTTCTGATAATGTAAAATTTGTTCTTTCTTTAATTCTTTTAACGTCTATTAATCCATCCAAAAAATAATTATCCTCTTCTTTTCGTTGTAAATAATCAAACATATTATCGTTGTTTTCTTTCATTTATTTAAAAAGAAGTTTTGAGATTTTCATACCTGAATGGCTTTTCTGTTAGCTGCTCTTGAGTTGTTCCTCCGTCTGGTGATGTAGATCTGCGTATTTTCTTTTGTGATTGATTTAGTGGGTATGGTTGGTGATTTTGTATTTTGGTGGTTATATGATTCTTCGCAATACTCCAGAAACCTAAGTTTCAATCTTGATTTGGCCTCTAGAACTAGAAGTTCAATCCAATGAGAGAGAAAGCGAGACTATTCTTTGCTCAATTCTACTCTGCCTTTTATTTGTGTTTTACATCCTCCTTATATAGGCGGAGGTTGGACGCTAAATGTGTCATTCATTACATCATTACGCATAAGAGGAAAAGAAAACGACAAAAAGATAAAAAGCAAAAGATACATTATTGCTCAACTTTATTAGTGGGAAAGTTGGCCACCCCTTTCTTTGCTCTTCTTTTACTTCATTATTTTTCTTTTGATGGTGACTCCCACTTTGTTTTGTTTGTCACGGGAGGGTATGATGATGATACTGCTGATTTTTGTCCTGTTAGTTGTTGTTTTCTTCACTGCCTTTCCACACCATTCACACAAATGGTCCTCGTAGTTAATTAGTAATTTACATAACTGTTTCTTTATTGGTATTGGTAATGTCATGAGAGTTCCATCTATTTCGGTGAAGTCCTTGGTCATCCTGTTTATTGCTTCCATTTCTTCAGCAATTGGTTTTGTTCTTGCTCTGCTGATTATGATTACGTCCAAACTGCTATAGTTAACTTTTAGTGGACTATCTGGTTCGATGTTGGTTAATGCTCTGCATACTGCAAATAGCCCTTTCACCAGATGATCTGGTCTTCGTTCATAATCTTTGAGATTATCTCTGGACGGAGAATCATTGTTCGATACTCCCATAAGGATGACTGCTTTTGTTCCCAGTAGTAGTTTCTCTTCTTCGTTAAAGATTGGGTAGCTGCTGGTGTACTTTAGAAAGATTTCTCTTCCTTTCGCAAATGATTCCAAATATCTCCGAATTATGAGCTTCATCTTCTGAGGAAAATATTCAAATGCCTTCATGGTAGTTGTGTAGATAGTGTCTATAAGACCATACTGATGTAGGTCAAATAGTAGTTCTGGCGTTGATTCTTCGGTTACTACCGCCTTTGGTCCCCTCGGTTAACGGGATAGAATCCCATTGTTGTATTTCGCTCCAGATTGTCTTCGTAGTTTATTATCATATTCCAATGGTTCATGAAACCTTGAAACGTTGGTTTCCTTGCTTCTTCTTTTTCCCTAGTTGTTGGAATATTCTTGATGCTTGGTATTTTCATCACCATTTTTTGTTGGGCTTGTTGTCCTTGTCCTGATGGTTCTATAAGGCCATTGCTTTGTATGACTACTGGAATGCTAGTTCTGCCTCTTCTTTTGTTTTGTAGGATTGGTGCTGGACTGGGTTTTCCCATAATGTGTTGGGATGCGATTGCCCAGTTGTTGTATAGTCCTCTAAATGGTCCGTTGAAGATAACGTACCATTTGCTATTTTTCCTTTCGTCTTCTTCATATTTCTCTTTTTCTTTTTCTTCTTTTTCCACCATATCAGCCCTTCGTGTAGATTTGCTGCTAGTGGCTTGTTGTTGCTGCTGGATTGCTGATTTGTTGCTTGTGGCTTGTTGTTGCTGCTGAATTTCTATGGTGTTGTTGCCAGGTTGTTTCAGTTCTTCCATGGATTTAGTTTGTTGCTGTTGTTGCTGAACTTCCATGAGGTTTTTCTTGAGTTGTTTTTGCAGGATGTTGATAGTGTTTTATAGTTCCTCTTCCTCCCCATGCAGAGAAGGACTTGTGCTTTGAGCGCTTGACGACGCTCCCTTTTTTGCATCGGCTGATTCATTAGTGCTTTTATTGCTCCTTCCATTCTCTCGTAAGAGTGTCCATGAAAGGATTGTTGTTCGACTTGATGTATTTCAAGTATGGATTGTAATAGTGTAGTTGTTGTTGCCACCTGATCAATCGTCCTTTGTTGAAGTCCGTTTGCAGCTTGTATCTCCAAAAACCTGTTACATATTTGGAATCGGTTTGAAGCTCAAACCTTGTTGATAATAATTCTAGCTTCCATTTTTTCAATGTTCTGAGACAGGCTAATGTCTCTAATTCGTGTATTGGATAATTCTGTTCAGTAGTAGTAAATGTTCCAGAAATATATTTACATAATTTCTTGGAATATTTATCACTACTGAATGATAGTCGAGAATCCGAAGATTCAGTAATTCTGTCCGAAGACTTATAATCTTTAGGCTTTTCGCCAGAGATATTAACCTCATTTTGCCCAATAATGTTACCAAATTTGTCCATTTGTAATAATTCTTTGCCATTTTCAATGGCTAACATGCATCCAGCCCATGTATCCTTAGAGGCATCGGTCTGAATAATTAAAAAGTCTTTTTCACATGGATTATATAATTTTGGTAAATATTGCCATTTTTCTTTCATTAGTAAAACTATTTTTGTGTCCTGATCATTCCATGAGCAGGGTGTTTTTTCAGAAATCTTTTTCTGCAAATGTTTTCTTTCTTTTGCAAGATATTTAAGAAATCCTTTATCACTTATATAATTCAAACAACCAGGAAAACGCTGAATCTGTTTTCTATTTTCAAGCTGATTAGGAAATTTATCAATTTTTTCTTTAGTATTTGGTGATAATTCAATTTCACCAAAGTTGTTTATTTTCATACCAAGATATTCAATTTCTTCCTGAATGAGTTTTGATTTCTTTTTTGAAATAATCAATCCTTTTTCTTTAATTCATTTAAAAACTATTAAAAGTTTTTCGCAATGGTCTTCTTTAGTTTGGTTAGTAAATATGATTATATCGTCAATATAAGCAAGACAAAAGTCTTGTAATCCTTCTAAACTGTGATCTATAAAACGTTGATAAATTGCTGGTGCTTGTTTTAATCCAAAAGGTAACACATTCCATTCATAATGTTTCTGAGGTGGACAAGAAAAGGTTGTTAATGGTTTTGTGTTTTCATGTAATGTAACTGCCAATACCCAGATTTGGCATCTAGACTACTAAACCATGTTTGTCCCTTAAGTCTTTCTAAAATGTAATCCTTACGTGGTAACTTATAACTATCTCCGATAGTATTTTCGTTTAATTTTTTATAATTAATAACCATACGTCTTTTTCCTCTTTTTATTTCATTGTTATTTTCTACGTAAAATGCAGGTGCACTATGTGGACTTTTACTTTCTCTAATAATTCCTTTTTCTAGAAGTTCTTTACATTCCTTCTGAAATTCTTCAACATCTCTTTGAGTATATTGAATTTTATTGGGGACATTAACTTCTATTGTTAGATCTTTTAATTTTATTTCTATTAGTTCGATGTTCTTATTTTTCTCTGTGTCTAAAGGGTGTTCACTACATATCTCATCTAAGGTTTCTTCAATGATTTCATAGCTTATCTGGATGTATTCAAGTTTATTTTTTATATTTTGTAAAACAATTTTTAAAGCTTCATTCTTTGTTATTAGTTTTGTTGTAACCATTCTAGAATCCTGATTTTTCATTCTTGTGGCTTTTAAACTAATACTTTTTATTCTTTGAATGAAAAGTTGATAAAGTTTAAGAAAATTGTTTCCTATGATTAGATCTAATCCAGAATCATGTTGATATATAGTTTTTGCAGTAAAAGTGTTTTGTTCTATAATAATTGGAACATAGGTTTTTGCATACCATATTTCGTGTATAGATTTATCTGCAACTATGATTTTTAATGGCTTTTCTAGTTTTTCCCAGTTTTTAATAGTTATTTTCTTAGCAAAACAGAGGGTTGCCCCTCTATCAATATATGCTAAGTAATTTCTATTTTCTATTGTTATTTTTATAAATGTTGCAATTGGATTTCCTTTAGATAAAGTTCTATTCGGACTCATCCGAAGAGGATTCTGAATAAAACTCGACTATCTCGATATCTGATAGTTCACAATCTGAATCCTCTATTGGTTCGAAACCATAATCATAAGCTAATCTTAATACTTCTTTTTTTTTTATCATTTTTATTTTTCCTTGGACATTTATTGGCATAATGTCCTTCTTCATTACACAACCAACACCGACAGTTGGTTTTTCCTTTCGGACAATATTTCGTTTGTTTGCTTTTTTGTTTATATTGTTTTCTATTTCTAAAATATCTATTAGGTTTTTTATATTGATTTCTTTTATACTCTTTATAAGGTACTTTCCTGATTTTTCTGTATTTTCTATGTTTTCTTTTATAATATTTTATTTTATTATTATCCTCACAATCGTATTTTCCTACTTTATCTGTGCTTTGTTCACAACATAATTTTATTTTAGTCTGTTTTTTTAGTTTTTCCTCGTTACATGCTTGCTTATGCCATTCTTGAAGAATTAAAATTCTTCCTCCTAGAGTATTAGAGACACTTTCTTTTCTTAATCTTCTTCAAAGGTTGCTTCTACTTTAGATGCTACTATGGGTGGTAATTTTGCATATATTAGTTTATCTAGGTCTTTTCTAGCAGGTTCTATAACCTGATAGTAATATTTTCTGAATTCGCATATAAAGGGTTCTAAGTAACACATATTACATATTCTAAGATTAGTCAAGTGCCATATGGCTTGTTGACTTAGTGTCGTATTTTGTTTTGTTTCTTGAGGAAATCTTCCTAGAAATTCATGGGTTATAACTTGTATAATTTTTTCAAATCTTTTAGCGTTATCTCCATATATAAGAGTTTTACTAGGAATATCCATAGTACTCAAGTAGTGACAAACTATTCCGGTTGTTTTATAAATTACAAAATTAAATATTTCTGCTGGTGCTAGATTTTTTAAGTCTTCATTGGTTTGAATTAAGATTCCTATTCTATTTTTCCAATCTTCTAGATCCCTAAGTGGATCGGTGCTACAATCTAAATCTAGTACTTCAGGGTTAATGGTATTTGAATACTTTGGTATATATGATTGGGGTATTTTATTCCATCCTCCATTTTTACGAGGGGTATAAGAGTTTTTATATAAATATTCGTCAAAAGAGATTTGTCCATCTGAATAGTTATTAAAATCACGTTTTTAGAACTTTCGGGTTTCTCAGTTTTTTACATAATTTGTGTAAGGGTTTTCGTCACTACTATAATCCAAAACTATTTTATCATTTTTGATATTATTATCTTCTGGTTCTGATTCAATAGAAATGGTGCTAGTAGATCGTTTAATTTATTAATTTGTTCGTCTATGTTGGTCATGTTATTTTATAAGGTGCATCTATTGTTAGCTTTTTTACAGTGTTAATTTTATAATTCTCTAAGTCTTCTATTGTAACATATCTTTTATTTTCGATTTTAACTATTATTTCTTGTAGTCTGGTTATTATTTCTCCGAACCTAATTTCTTCTTCGGGTCCTTCGTTATTTTTTTCACTTTTACTCTTAGTTTTAACCACTTTACTTATTATGGTTCTTGCTATTTCTAATTCAGTGTATAACTCTATTTGTCTTTCATTATTTTGATGATTTAATATATCTTTTAAAATTTTATTATTTTCTTCTAACACGTTTGTCATACTTAGGTGAAGGTCACCCAGTTGTTTCCTTAGTTTTTCGATTTTATTTGTTAAAGTATCTTCTGTCATGGATTGTTTTGTTCTAAAAAACGTGATTTTAATAACTATTCAGATGGACAAATCTCTTTTCACGAATATTTATATAAAAACTCGTATACCCCTCGTAAAAATGGAGGATGGAATAAAATACCTCAATCATATATACCAAAGTATTCAAATACCAATAACCCTGAAGTACTAGATTTAGAATGTAGCACCGATCCACTTAGGGATCTAGAAGATTGGAAAAATAGAATAAGAATATTAATTCAAACCAATGAAGACTTAAAAAATCTAGCACCAGCATAAATATTTAATTTTGTAATTTATAAAACAACCGGAATAGTTTATCACTACTTGAGTACTATGGATATTCCTAGTAAAACTCTTATATATGGAGATAACGCTTTAAAAACATTTGAAAAAATTAGACAAGTTATAACCCATGAATTTCTAGGAAGATTTCCTCAAGAAACAAAACAAAATACGACACTAAGTCAACAAGCCATATGGCACTTGACTAATCTTAGAATATGTAATATGTGTTACTTAGAACCCTTTATATGCGAATTCAGAAAATATTACTATCAGGTTATAGAACCTGCTAGAAAAGACCTAGATAAACTAATATATGCAAAATTACCACCCATAGTAGCATCTAAAGTAGAAACAACCTTTGAAGAAGAATTAAGAAAAGAAAGTGTCCCTAATACTCTAGGAGGAAGAATTTTAATTCTTCAAGAATGGCATAAGCAAGCATGTAACGAGGAAAAACTAAAAAAAAGGCTAAAATAAAATTATGCTGTGAACAAAGCACAGATAAAGTAGAAAAATACGGTTGTGAGGATAATAATAAAATAAAATATTATAAAAGAAAACATAGAAAATACAGGAAAATTAGGAAAGTACCTTATAAAGAGTATAAAAGAAATCAATATAAAAAACCTAATAGATATTTTAGAAATAGAAAATAATATAAAAAAAGCAAACAAACGGAATATTATCCGAAAGGATAAACCAACTGTCGGTGTTGGTTGTGTAATGAAGAAGGACATTATGCCAATAAATGTCCAAGGAAAAATAAAAATGATAAAAAACAAGAAGTATTAAGATTAGCTTATGATTATGGTTTCGAACTAATACATGATTCAGATTGTGAACTATCAGATATCGAGATAGTCGAGTTTTATTCAGAATCATCTTCGGATGAGTCCGAATAGAACTTTATCTAAAGGAAATCCAAATGCAACATTTATAAAAATAACAATAGAAAATAGAAATTACTTAGCATATATTGATACAGTGGCAACCCTCTGTTTTGCTAAGAAAACAACTATTAAAAACTGGGAAAAACTAGAAAAGCCATTAAAAATCATAGTCGCAGATAAATCTATACACGAAATATGGTATGCAAAAACCTATGTTCCAATTATTATAGAACAATACACTTTTACTGCAAAAACTATATATCAACATGATTCTGGATTAGATCTAATCATAGGAAACAATTTTCTTAAACTTTATCAACCTTTCATTCAAAGAATAAAAAGTATTAGTTTAAAAGCCCCAGGAATGAAAAATCAGGATTCTAGAATGGTTACAACAAAAATAATAACAAAGAATGAAACTTTAAAAATTGTTTTACAAAATATAAGAAATAAACTTGAATACATCCAGATAAGCTATGGAATCATTGAAGAAACCTTAGATGAGATATGTAGTGAACACCCTTTAGACACAGAGAAAAATAAGAACATCGAACTAATAGAAATAAAATTAAAAGATCCAACAATAGAAGTTAATGTCCCCAATAAAATTCAATATACTCAAAGAGATGTTGAAGAATTTCAGAAGGAATGTAAAGAACTTCTAGAAAAAGGAATTATTAGAGAAAGTAAAAGTCCACATAGTGTACCTGCATTTTACGTAGAAAATAATAATGAAATAAAAAGAGGAAAAAGACGTATGGTTATTAAATATAAAAAATTAAACGAAAATACTATCGGAGATAGTTATAAGTTACCACGTAAGGATTACATTTTAGAAAGACTTAAGGGACAAACATGGTTTAGTAGTCTAGATGCCAAATTTGGATATTGGCAGTTACAATTACATGAAAACACAAAACCATTAACAGCTTTTTCTTGTCCACCTCAGAAACATTATGAATGGAATGTGTTACCTTTTGGATTAAAACAAGCACCAGCAATTTATCAACGTTTTATGGATCACAATTTAGAAGGATTACAAGACTTTTGCCTTGCTTATATTGACGATATAATCATATTTACTAACCAAACTAAAGAAGACCATTGCGAAAAACTTTTAACAGTTTTTAAACGAATTAAAGAAGAAAGATTGATTATTTCAAAAAAGAAATCAAAACTCATTCAGGAAGAAATTGAATATCTTGGTATGAAAATAAACAACTTTGGTGAAATTGAATTATCACCAAATACTAAAGAAAAAATTGATAAATTTCCTAATCAGGTTGAAAATAGAAAACAGATTCAACGTTTTCTTGGTTGTTTGAATTATATAAGTGAACAAGGATTTCTTAAAAATCTTGCAAAAGAAAGAAAACATTTGCAGAAAAAGATTTCTGAAAAAACACCCTCGTCATGGAATGATCAGGACACAAAAATAGTTTTACTAATGAAAGAAAAATGCCAATATATACCAAAATTATATAATCCATGTGAAAAAGACTTTTTAATAATTCAGACCGATGCCTCTAAGGATACATGGGCTGGATGCATGTTAGCCATTCAAAATGGCAAAGAATTATTACAAATGGACAAATTTGGTAACATTATTGGGCAAAATGAGGTTAATATATCTGGCGAAAAGCCTAAAGATTATCAGTCTTCAGACAGAATTATTGAATCTTCGGATTCTCGACTATCATTCAATAGTGATAAATATTCCAAGAAATTATGTAAATATATTTCTGGAACATTTACTACTACTGAACAGAATTATCCAATACACGAATTAGAGACATTAGCCTGTCTCAGAACATTGAAAAAATGGAAGATAGAATTATTATCAACAAGGTTTGAGCTTTAAACCGATTCCAAATATGTAACATGTTTTTGGAGATACAAGCTGCAAGCGGACTTCAACAAAGGACGTTGATCAGGTGGCAACAACAACTACACTATTACAATCCATACTTGAAATACATCAAGTCGAGCAACAATCCTTTCACGGACACTCTTACGAGAGAATGGAAGGAGCAATAAAAGCACTAATGAATCAGCTGATGCAAAAAAGGGAGCGTCGTCAAGCGCTCGAAGCACAAGTCCTTCTCTGCAGGGGGGGAGGAAGAGGAACTACAAAACACTATCAACATCCTGCAAAAACAACTCAAGAAAAACCCCATGGAAGTTCAGCAACAACAACAACAAATTAAATCCATGGAAGAACTGAAACATCCTGGCAACAACACCATAGAAATTCAGCAGCAACAACAAGCCACAAGCAACAAATCAGCAATCCAGCAGCAACAACAAGCCACTAGCAGCAAATCTACACGATGGACTGATATGGTGGAAAAAGAAGAAAAAGAAAAGAGAAGAAAAAGAAAAAGAAGAAAAAGAAAAAGAGAAATATGAAGAAGACGAAAGGAAAAACAGCAAATGGTACGTTATCTTCAACGAACCATTTAGAGGACTATACAACAACTGGGCAATCGCATCCCAACACATTATGGGAAAACCAGTCCATCACCAATCCTACAAAACAAAAGAAGAGGCAGAACTAGCATTCCAGCAGTCATACAAAGCAATGGCCTTAAAAGAACCATCAGGACAAGGACAACAAGCCCAACAAAAAATGGTGATGAAAATACCAAGCATCAAGAATATTCTAACAACTAGGAAAAAAGAAGAAGCAAGGAAACCAACGTTCCAAGGTTTCATGAACCATTGGAATATGATAATAAACTACGAAGACAATCTGGAGCGAAATACAACAATGGGATTCTATCCCATTAACCGAGGAAGACCAAAGGCGGTAGTAACCGAAGAATCAACGCCAGAACTACTATTTGACCTACATCAGTATGGTCTTATAGACACTATCTACACAACTACCATGAAGGCATTTGAATATTTTCCTCAGAAGATGAAGCTCATAATTCGGAGATATTTGGAATCATTTGCGAAAGGAAGAGAAATCTTTCTAAAGTACACCAGCAGCTACCCAATCTTTAACGAAGAAGAGAAACTACTACTGGGAACAAAAACAGTCATCCTTATGGGAGTATCGAACAATGATTATTCGTCCAGAGATAATCTCAAAGATTATGAACGAAGACCAGATCATCTGGTGAAAGGGCTATTTGCAGTATGCAGAGCATTAACCAACATCGAACCAGATAGTCCACTAAAAGTTAACTACAGCAGTTTGGACGTAATCATAATCAGCAGAGCAAGAACAAAACCAATTGCTGAAGAAATGGAAGCAATAAACAGGATGACCAAGGACTTCACCGAAATAGGTGGAACTCTCATGACATTACCAATACCAATAAAGAAACAGTTATGTAAATTACTAATTAACTACGAGGACCATTTGTGCGAATGGTGTGGAGAAGGCAGTGAAGAAAACAACAAGTAACAGGACAAAAATCAGCAGTATCATCATCATCCCCTCCCGTGACAAACAAAACAAAGTGGGAGTCACCATCAGAAGAAAAATAATGAAGTAAAAGAAGAGCAAAGAAAGGGGTGGCCAACTTCCCCACTAATAAAGTTGAGCAATAATGTATCTTTTGCTTTTTATCTTTTTGTCGTTTTCTTTTCCTCTTATGCGTAATGATGTAATGAATGACGCATTTAGCGTCCAACCTCCGCCTATATAAGGAGGATGTAAAACATAAATAAAAGGCAGAGTAGAATTGAGCAAAGAATAGTCTCGCTTTCTCTCTCGTTGGCTTGAACTTCTAGTTCTGGAGGCCAAAGCAAGATTGAAACTTAGGTTTCTGGAGTCTTGCGAAGAATCATATAACCACCAAAAATACAAAATCACCAACCATACCCACTAAATCAACCACAAAAGAAAATACCAGATCTACATCACCAGACGGAGGAACAACTCAAGAGCAGCTAACAGAAAAGCCATTCAGGTATGAAAATCTCAAAACTTCTTTTTAAATAAATGGCAGAAAACAACGATAATATGTTTGATTATCTACAACGAAAAGAAGAGGATAATTATTTTTTGGATGGATTAATAGACGTTAAAAGAATTAAAGAAAGAACAAATTTTACGTTATCAGAAACACAAAATTTTGTAACAAAATCCTTCTTATCAAAACTTTTTGATAGAGAAAACATAATAAAATACGGAAAAATGATAAGAGAAGTAACAATTCCATTTAACCAAGCAAATGAAAATTTCTTAGTTCAAATTATCAATAAGGAACAAATCAGGAAAAGATTAAGTAAACTAAAAACAGAAGAACGAACGAAAATAGCATACATACATACTAGTACTATTCAAATCATAATTAAATCTACCATGAAATTAGGGATTAACGCTCCTATAGAACTAGAGATACGAGATGATAGAATTATAGATCAAGAAGAAAGTATTATAGCCAAAGGATCAGGAAATCTAAATTGTGGAATAATAAAATTTGATATAAATTTACAACAAGGATTAAGTTTAACTGATGAAAATTTAGATTCATCAATAGTCATAAAATACGAACTAAAAAGAGAAGATCTTATGAAAGAAAATAGCAAACCATTTTCGGTAACATATCAAATAAACCATGCTCTCACAAACAGCCATCATAGCTTAACATTCAAAGATAAAGAAGTTATCACAATTGAAGATCTGTTTAAACCAATAATTCATTTAGAAACACCATTAAAAATAGTAAAAGCCGAACCTAGTAGGAGATCTATACAAAAGATCCTAGAAGAATTAGAGAAAATCAGAGGTTAATTTAATCAGAAAGATTCCAGCTAAACGAATCAAATAACCAGAATCAGGAAGAAGAAGACATAAGAAACATTACGATAATTCATCAAAACCAGGATAGTAGTGAAATAGAAACATTAAAACAAATGATTACATATCTAAGCAAAAAATTATAAATGAACAACGAGTTAAATAAGATAATTTTTTATTTTAATAGACTCACTTATAAAATATATGAAAGGATAAAAGAGAACCCATAAGCTTGGAAATATATTAAGGAAGAACTTTTAGAATACAAAAATTTCATAAACAACGAGAATAAAGGGTTAAGAGAAGATCCTGAAACTATAACCGAATATGTTCGTGAAGATCAGTTTATGACGGATCTAATCGAATTAATCGAGAAAAACGCTATAGGACCATATGGCGAATACCCATTAGAATAAGAATGTATAAAGTAAGTAAAAGACCAATCCGTAGGAAAATAAAACGAAATCAGTATAATGCACATATTTGGGCTAATAGTTAATTTCCAGTCAAAATAAGACAATGGTTGAATTTGACCAAATCATGGACAAAATCCAACTAAATTAAAATGAAGAAAAAACAAAAAAGTAATGAAAACAAGAAAAGATTAGTCAAAAATAGGGAATTGGAAGGAAAGGGAATCAAAATTAGTTTGTCGGAAAAGGAAATTAGTAAGAACAGGAGTTTGTCGGAAAAGCTATTTTGTTTGGTATCAGAGCCTAGGAAAGGACTAAAAACCTATATGCGAAAAACCGAATTGCCACCCCTAGTTGTTGTCATCTTAAATAAGCTAATTTTGAAAAGGAGCTGCGTTTTGCTGCTATTCTTTCTTCATTATGTGCTGCTGTGTTTTTTCTGCTCATCTTTCTTTCATTTTCATTCTGCTGCATTTTCAATGTGATGATGTTGTATATAAGCTGTGTTTTTAATAAGCTATCATCTTATTGCAACCAGCTGCAATTTTCTGTTGTTTTAGATTGAAGAATGAGAATTAAAGCCGATTCATAGAAGCTGTTTTATTATATAAGCTATTGCTGCTCTGCCAGTTCTAGGAAAAGTTGCTCTTGATTTACCAAGTTATTAAGCTAATTTATGTAAAATGTTGCTGTCAATTAGTAAGTTGTTGGTAATAACTAATAAGCTGATTTATATAACATGTTGGCCAATCCGTAAGTTGATTTATATAAGTGCATCCTTTCCACTGTTTCATTAGATTGCAATTAGTCAAATTGTTTCTTTGATGCTTGAGTATGATTTGTTGACCATTCATTGCTTTGTTTAACCATACAGTGATATTTGTTATTGTTTGAACATACAATGTTCCCATAAATCCAAATGATCTAGACAGCATGGAAATACAAGGAATCCGTAAATTATTATATAATTCATATAACTCTATTTATATGATACATATATTGTAATACATGGGATTATTTTAGAATTGTGAGGGTGGGTATACACTAACAACAACAGTAATAATGTGTAAGCGTGTGTGAGTTATTTTGTTAACTAATTAAGGGTAGTTTGGACATTGTATGAGGTGTACGATTTCAGTTCCATATGGGCAATTAACTGAGGAAACAAGGATTTCAATTTCATTGGATTCATCGATCCCTCCAGCAATCTAATTCCATTGAACTCATTGATTTATTAATTCTTTTCTGCAAATTCCACTATAAGCCTCATGCACCTCCAGGGCAAATTTTAATTTAGCCTTTAAGTTTCTTTCATTCACAGTTTGCCACCTCTTGTCATTAGTCCTTCAATATTTGGAATTTTCATTTTGATACTTGATTATTTAGTGTATAACATTTTGGTTTATTTGTACTAAATTTTTATGTCCCTAACTATTTTTCTTTCCTCTCTATGTCCCTTTGAAAACACCAAAATCTCCTCTTGAATGAGCTTGGCAATTTCCCCAACATTTACTACTGCTATGTGAAATATCTTCTGCATCTCTCAATCCAAACGACACTAATCACAATCCTCCAAAGCAGCCTCTTGGTCTTACAAATCACCTAACTTGAATTCCAGCCCTTAGCTACTATAATCAATCTACTCCAACTACTGCCAACCAATTCAGGGATGAACTCCTGCCAAAGAGTCTGAATATAAACACATTCTGCAAAAACATGATCCCTCATCTCTTCACTGTTACTAGAAAGCAAACATCTAGTGTTAATGCCCGGATTCCACTTCTTGATTTTATCTCTAGTGGCCAACCTTCCATTTAAAATTAGCCAAGCTGTTATAGACCGCCTAGGGATCCTATATCCTGTCTAAATTAAATCATACCAGTCAACCTCCCTTTCTTTACCTCTAATCACTTCCTAAACTACTGCTAGTTGAAACTTTTGTATTACCTTTCCATTCCAAGTCCCCATCATCATCAACACTGATATAAGCTCTAACTGTATCGCGGATTTTCAGTAGCTTCTTCCAGTGTCAGGAACCATAAAGAGACTGCACATTCCAAAAACTTACACCCTTCAATCTATAAGCATTAAGCCAAGCTATCCATAATGAGCACCACTAATTTTTTTAGTTTAAGATAAATCCTTAAATTTTACTAATCTAATGGTCTAAAATTGTTAGTGGTATTTTAGACTGTACACACATAATTTAATTATTATATTTAATTTAAATACTTAATGTTTTTCTAGTGATCGGCGGTGACACTCAGGCGACCGACCACCATCGCCAACGGATTTTCCGCGACCGACCACCATCTCTGGTGAAATTTTTGGCAAGACTCCAACAACTTTTCCGGTGACTGACCAAACTCCGGCGACCTGTTAATTAGTTAACAATTTTTTTTGCTAATAACTAGTTAACATGTTATTTTGCTGATAACTAGTTAACAATTTTTCATGACAAATTTGAACAAGAATTTTTGTTAAAAGGATATCTAACTAGTCATGTTGTTTTTACTTAATTAACTAGTTAACATCATGATTAAGATAACTAGTTAACATCATGATTAAGATAACTAGTTAATATTTTTTAAAGATGATAACTAGTTATCAAAATTAGTTAACTAGTTAACTAATTAAAATTGTGATAACTAGTTAACAAGTTATGTTGTTATTAACTATCTAACTAGTTGACTTTGTTATCAAAATTAGTTAAATAATTAAATTATCGAGTTAACTAATTAACATAGTGATCATATAACTAGTTAGCGAGATAGAGCTGATAATGTTGTTATCTTAGTTAACTAGTTATGATTCATATAACTAGTTAACATTTTTTAAGATGATAAATATTTATCAAAATTAGTTAACTAGTTTTTAAAATTTGTTAACTAGTTAACTAATTAACATTGTGATAACTAGTTAACAGATTATCTAATTATTAACTAGGTACAAAATTTTTTTCGGTACAAAGTCTAAACTTTGTCACATATACAAAGTTTAATCTGGACCCTTGATCTCATATCCACTTCTTAGTTAATACTTTAAATGAATTTAATAATGCTATTTAAATAATGCCAATAATTTAAATAAAAAATTCTCGGCTGCAACCCTATAATTCCATAGCCGCTGAGTTTTAATTATTGTCCATTATTATAATTAATTTTTAATTATCTCCTCCTCAAACTATGCATGAAAATATTCTCTTAACTATTTTAGATAATCCTAATCTTTTTCCTCCTCTGCTAATGACGCCATTATAAACAGAACTTCACTATCATTTTTTTGAACAAATCAGTCCCTGATCATTAAAATCCATCCCCAAGTTCAAGTTCGAGTTTTATAATGGATGAACCCGGTTCGAGTTCCCAAGTAAAAAATACTTCTTCCGATTGATCATTCCCCCGATGTTGATGCTACATCTGAACCAGATGAGGATGCAATCCCGACGTCAGATGAACAAGGAACCTTACGTGGCTACGATATGTTTTCCCTCCTTTTCTAGCCAATGTTCTTTCATTAAAATTACTTTCATAGAAGTTAAATATGTTTCTTTATGCTTAAATTCTATCATGAAATCAATTTTGTATAGGATTATTAGTTTCCCTTTGAATCTTGTATCTTTGTTAATGGCCACTCATATTTTTAAATTCATTGTTAAAGAGTTTCTTCTTTTGTTCATAGCCACTGATATCTTTGATAGTATAGTTGGTTGCAGCTTCGGTTTGCATTGTTTCTTTGAATCTTGTTAATTAATTTTCTTCTTTCAGTTTTTTTGGTATTTTTGTTATTCTTCAATATTATGCCAAAGTCTTTCAGCAGGAGCAGAGTCAAAGGTTTAAGAGTTGTGGTTTTAGAATTATGGTGTCATCGTCATATTCAAATTACAATACTAGTATGTCGGGTGTAATTTAAGTGATGCTATGTTATACATGTTGGTTACTTTTTGATGTGATATCTAACTAGTTCGTTCTTGTCCCCGAATTGTAGATGTACCTGAAGTTGACTTTGACTATAAAGTCATGGAGTTCGACTCTATTAATGATGCATATGCCTTTTATAAAGACTATGCTCATAGCATTGAGTTTGAAACCAGAAAGCGGTCGTCGAACAAGGTAAAGAGCAAAGGCCACAAAGTAGATGAAGTCAACTACGTTTACTTCCATTTCTCCTTGTCAAGGTTCCGGAAGGACAGTGAGCGTGATCCGAAGAATAAAGGGAAATTTGATACCGCATCCAGAACCACAGTGGGAGATGAGACTAGATGTGGGTGCAAGGCAGAGATGAGAGTGAAGTTTGTCGAGAGTAAATGAAGTTTCATGATTTGTTTGTGGGAGTTCAAGCACACCCACGATCTGATCCCCCCCAAATGAGGCGTTATTTTAGATCTAAACGTCAAATTTCAGAGACGCATCGACAAATAGCCAAAATGCACGATTCTGTCGGCATCCGTGTAAGAGATTCATATGATATGATGGCTGCATTAAGTGGGGGGATCGAGTCTCTTGGATTTACACGTAGTGATCTCGCGTCTTTTGTCAGAGTTCTTCGATCCAGCCATATCGAGGAGGGTGGTGAGAAATTTCTACAAGAATGGTTTCACAAACAGTCATCTCCCCGGTTTTTCTATGAATTTCAATATGACGATGAAGACAACATTGAGAGTATTTTTTGGGCTGATACTCGCATGCAATTTGACTACCGCTGCTTCGGTGATTCGATTAGTTTCGATACCACATACAGAATGAACAACACTTTCCGTCCTTTAGGTACGCGTCTAAACTTTGCTTTACCAATGTTTTGTCTAATGTGCACGTTTAGATAGTTGTGCATACTGCCCATTTTTTTGTTTACCAATTCTTAAATATCCTACTACTAGTTCCTTATAAATACTAGTACTGAATACTAATGACTGTTCAACCACACAGCTCTGTTTGCTGGTTTGAATCATCAAAAGAAGTTAGTAATCTTTGCTGGTTGTTTGATGTTTGAGGACACTACTCTTGGATTCAAGTGGGTGTTCGAAACGTTCTTGGCTTGCATGAAGAATAAGCATCCGGAGACAATTTTCACCGACCAATGCCCAGCCATTGATGCAGCTAGCAGAATTGTTCTACCTGACACGTACCATGGCTTGTGCACGTTCCACATTTTCACAAATGCAAAGGACATGCTCAAGAAAGTATGTATGAGGGCATACTTTCGGACCTTCAAAACCTAATTTACAATGTTGATGATGAAGCCACGTTTGATAGGTACTGGAAGTTGACAATTGAAAAACATTTCCCTGGCAAAGGACAATTTGGCCATCCTTGGTTACACTTCATTCACAAGTTTCGTCACCAATGGTCTTCAACATGGGTTAACAACCATTTCACGTGTGGTATGCAGAACTCTCAATTGAGCGAGACATTAAACAGTAATCTGAGGAAATTCCTGGACACAAAGTGAAATCTTCATCAGTTCTTCACGCAATTTAATAGGTTGTTGGAAGGGAAGCGGGTTGATGAGTTGCAGTTGGATTACCATGCTAAGATTGCACAAGCTCCATCTAGATACATACACCACCCTCATGTCGAGCAAGCGTCAAAGGTTAGTTTGCTTATATACACGAAGACAATTTTCTTATTTTTTACACTGATTAGTGTCCTTGTTAATATTATTCCATTCCCCATAACAATGCAGATATACACAAAGACAATTTTCTTATTTTTTGAGCAGGAATATGCCGCCTCCATCAGATATTTCCCCAAAAGCATGCCAAATTTTCTTGTCAATAACATAAAATAAGCTTATGATTGGTACAAGTTTGACGAAGATCACCAGACTCATATAGATGAGAGACGTGTGATTGTTAACCTTGCCACTGCGGACTACAAGTGCACATGCCGTCTTTTTTATTCACATGGTTGGTTGTGTCGCCACATTCTGAAAACTATGGATCATGTTATGTTATGGGAGAACCAGGAGGCACGTACAATTCCTTCAAAGTACCTTAAAGTACGATGGAGAAAGACTGCCAAAGTAGGAGTTGATTTTGTCATCCAGTTTGGGGGAGGAACCGATCCTGATTCAGAGGTATCTAGGTATCACGAACTAATGTCCATGTTTTCCGTTGTCGCATTGGAGGCATCCCCATTGGTGGAGACGACAAATTTGGCCAAGCAATTTGCATCCGATGGTATAGATCGTGTTCGTGCTGTAATTCTAGAGCATCATGGCGCAACTAGCACTTGCGAGCCATCCACACACACAGGTTACACACCATACTACCATTATAGTTTATTAATGGTTAAGCAATTAAAGTATAATATTGAAACTTCCTTTTCCCCAGGAACACAAGCAACTCCTCCAGGTGATGGACGTACAATTCCCAGAGGGCTTAAGGAAAAGACAAATGTAAACAAATCTACAAATAGGCTCAAGTCAACACAACAGAGGGAAAAAGAGAAAACTGCACACAAACGAAAGGCCAAAGTACGTCGCCAAACTGCCATGGAGTCTGAGGGGAATGCGTAGTTTGACATCACTAATTGTTTTTTCTACCATTGGTTTTGCTTATATTATTTGTTGAAGGATTTCTCAGATTACATTTCAAACATATTCTATACATTACACAGCAGGCACGGTTTATTCTTTGGTATCATTGCTGATTTGTAATGGTAATTTATGGAGTAGTAGTACACCACATGATAAAGTATTATCATAAGCAGAATAATACTCGTAGTTACAGAAAGCATACTATTATTCAACGTATACTAGTATTTCCAGAATAATGGCCTCAGTATAGAAATCATACTAGTACTCATGTCATACATGTATTTGCAAAAATAATGGCCTCACTAGCCAGTGTTTAAGTCCCAAGGCAGAACAATAACATACTCCAAAAGATTGTCTAATCTTACGCCTTTTTTTTTGCTTTCTCTACAAATTTACTTCAAACATACCCATATACCAAGTGCACCATGATACTGCCCCAAACCCATTTACAATTTAAAACTGATTTGTCTACTCTGATGAGTTTCCACTTAAGGTATTTGATCAATGGACTACAAGCCATTGGTCAAAGAAAGGTCTACACAAACTAGTAAGCGCTACATACTAGTATTCCCATGAATCTAGTATTATGTTATGAAAGATGCAGAAATCATAACCTTTCTCAAATGATCACTGTTCATACATACTAGTTCATGCCCATTCCAGGTTCAAAACAAACCACCTTACTGCCTACCAATGAGTCTCACATCACAATTCAAAAGGGATATATCCGAGTACACTACAAAAAAAATGCTAATTAGCGTCGGTTGAAACGTAGCAATTTAGCGTCGGTCGGTCATCAACCGACGCTAAGTGGTTGACCTCGCGTTTTAGCGTCGGTTGATAGGCGACCGACGCTAAAATGGCCTAAGAGCCGACGCTATTATCCGGTTTTGGTTCGATTTTTGGTTGACCAGATTGGTAAATTGGCGTCGGTCAGCAGAAAGAGAATAGCGTCGGTCACTGACCGACCCTAAAACGCGTGTATTTAGCGTCGGTTGACACGCGTTTTAGCGTCGGTCATCGACCGACGCTAAAACGCGTAAGTATTTAAACCCTCATCCTAACCCTAATCTCAAATTCTCACCTCTCTCAATCCTCTCCTCTCTCAATCCTCTCTCTCTCTATCCTCTCCTCTCTCCTAAAACTCCTCCTCCTCCTCCAGCCACCAGCCTCCTCCTCCTCCAAACTCTCCTCCTCCTCCTCCAGCCACCAGCCTCCTCCTCCTCCTCCAAACCCACCAGCCTCCTCCTCCTCCTCCTCCTCCAAACTCTCCTCCTCCTCCTCCAAACCCACCAACCTCCTCCTCCTCCTCCAAACTCTCCTCCTGCTTCAAACTCTCCAAACTCTCCTCCTCCTTCAACAAACTCTCCTCCTCCTCCTCCTATTCAAACTCTCTTCCCCCCCTCTCAGCCGCTACCGTCAACTCTCCTCCCACACCCGCCGACCACCGGCCACATCCCATCCGCCGTCCGCCGTCCACCGGCCACATCCGCCGTGCACCAGACGACGCAGCCATGAAACGAGATCTGGGAAAAAAACCCAGATCTGGAAAAAACCTAGATTAGAAAAAAAATAAAAATAAAAATGAAAATAATAAATGAAAAATTAAAATGAAAACAAAAAACGAAAAAATTGGGTTGGTCAGCCACCCACTCGGTCAAACCATATTTTAGCGTCGGTCGTGTTTTATTTTAGCGTCGGTTGACCAAACGACCAACGCTAAATTATAGCGTCACCGTATCTGGCATCGGTCTTGCCGACCGACGCTATTTATTTTGGCGTCGGTCATGACCGATGCTAAAACGCGTGTATGACCGACGCCAAATAGCGTTTTTTTTTGTAGTGGTAGTCCAGTGCTAGTGGGAAACAAACCTAATCAACAATTAACTTGGCAATGGAAGCTGCGACACACCAACAGTGTAGTGAATCATACCGGCCTCCATTATCGCCTTGAATTGTGTGTTCCAAGATGTGCTGAATACGTTCAACGTGATTTGTTCTCGTAGTTGGTCGATTTCTTTGTCATCCCTCCACTTTCTGTGCATCCAAGGTTCTACTTTCCCCATCCACCTAACCATCATATTCAGGATGTAATCACCACACGATTCTGTATTGGATCGCTGAGTTATGCCCTTGATAGTCTCCCACTTGAATTTTTTGAAATCCACTTGAGACTTGAACTTAGCATAGTACTCCTTAATATAAAGCACTACTCGAGCACCCGTCCCCAGCCAACGACTCTCAAAGTCCGCCATTGATTTGCTATCGAAGAATTGGAAACTCTTTTGTTTGATATCAACGATGAACATACAGTAGTGCTCTCCATACAGTATTGGGAAGAACCACTGTCAATACAGAAAATGAAACAGTTGAACATGCATTCATGGTAATCTTCCAATAAATCTATCATTTACAATACATCTCATCTTTTCACCACTAACTACCGAAACAAACAATCATTCAGAATAACCAAGCATATTATGAGTTCGACTACTAGTACTATATTACCAAGTACGCATGCCCAATACAACATTTAACTAAATTGGCAGATTGTGGGACCTATAGATGCATATGTAGTTCTGTGAAATGGAAGGTTGGCAGGTTGTTATGTATGGGAGTGTTTAATAATATGTAATTATTAAACTATAGATGCATATGACAGGTTGTGCTACTACATCAGAACAAAGGTTTCTGGAGAATAAAAAGTCAAAGGTAAACTTACAAATTCACAATCCGTGATATCTTTATAGCGAGACATCCAATCCAGAGAGTGGATGATGTCGGTTGCTTCTTCCCCGTATGATCCTGCTTCCAGACAGGCCAATTTAATGTCCTTGTGCAAGGTGGTCTGTATCAAAACATTTCATTTACATGTTTATGTTAGAAATACTAGTACGTATCAATTGAAAAAAAAAGATATCAATGATTCATTGAATACCGCAACAGAAACTGGGAAAATCTATCTCTTTATGTCCCCACTTTCAGCCTCCATCCGGTTAAGATAGTAACCATAACAGTCGATTAGGTTGCTGCACACTCTAGCACGTTTCAGAAACTCTGTGAGTTGGAACCTTTTGAGCTGAAATTCAAGCTTCCCATAATCCACCACCAATTTATCAAGGCAAAACGTTCATACACTTCTCATAATCCATATAAGGAAAAACTAAAATACCAATCCAAAAAGCTTACTTTGCATCTTTTTCCTTCAAGAAATACTCCTTCAATGCATTTAACTGAATTTCAATCTCCTCGGTAAGATCATCTTCAAGGGGAAGGACGACAGTTGCAGATGAACGAACTTCAAATGCACGTTCTCCCCCTTCTTCTTCTGCTCTGCTATGTATGGACTAACTATTGCTGCAGATGGTTTCCTGATCCTCTTGGAGGTGACCACAGGAGGAGGGTCTCTATCTGAATTACCACCTCTAGGTCTTGTTGTCTTCCTTCATTTCAACTGATTGACCAGAGGTTCATAATCAAAGTCATCCTACAATTCCAACACAAAACAGATTACCACTGTAAAGACTACCATATATAACACAAACCATGACAACAAAGTACTAGAAATCGGCTTTCAGACACAAATATGACGAAAACCTAAACACAATACATTAACATAGGATTGAACAAGTTCATTGATCCGATATCTAAGAGAAACCATGTGAAACATACTAGTATTGCTGACCTACAAGATCGTAGTTTGTTATTCCATCTGAGACATACTAGTACTGATGACCTACAAGTACTCTATGCCCGTGAAAGAAATGACAGAGTGACCTACTTGAGAAATAAATCATACATGTCTCTATTTCCAACAATGCATCAAAATCTGTGAGATGCAGGCCAATCCAATTCAAAAAAGCAATATACACATCCCCTTTGAGTCCTCTTTATGGCAAAGTAAACTAAACGAATACCAATTTTTATGACCTAAGTATACAATTATTAGTTATATGCATTATTAGTTATGTGGCTATATTGAACTATACTGAAAAAAGCTCATTTCCAATTTTGTTATTCCGATATCTAAGAGAAACCAGGTGAACATAATACTAGTATCGGGTTTGCATCAGAACTATACAACATGTATTTCACTAACCTCTACGACCAATGGAGTAACAGCTTCCTTTTGAGCTTTGCGTGCCATATGAACACCCCCACTTTTAGACGACTTTGTTGTGGCCCTTCTAACGTAGTTTCCTTTTTGTCGCTTCGCCCCAACCTGTAATCATAGGCACATAGTAATTTTATACCATGTTCACTGATGCAATAACCAGGCAATTTAAATTTCAAAACACCAGATATGGGACATACGCTTTGTGCAACAGATGGTGTAATTGGATCCTGAACTACTGTTCTAGTTTCTTTAACTATAGAATCAGCCATATTCATATCAATACCCCCCACCTCTAGAGAACTAGGCCGTGTATCTGCAGTAGGGACTTGTTTGGCTCGAACAAATTCATTCAAAGAAGACAGCTGTGCATCGAAGCTAACCCTAATCCCCAATAACCACTCCTTCAACCGACCGATCTATAAAAACCAGAATTGCAAACAAATTTAAGTCGACTTCTGTATATCAACAAACATACCAACCAAGATTATTTGTTTAGACATAAATACTTACGTCATCATCATTTAAACCTGCCAGATCGACTTTCGTACCAGGGCGAAAGGCGGGGAATTCGATCTCCTTTCCTACAGGTGTACAACTTATGGTCTTAGCTTCTATCACCTTCCACTCTTTCTTTGATTTTGATGTCCCCCATTCACCGCACAATGGTATAATTTGTGTAGGCCTACTAGCTATGCTACCAAACTTTTCATACATGCATATCTGACCAAACAACAATTGATTACAATTCATAGTACATATTAGGTACTAGTATGCAGTGCATTACTAAAGACACTTTATACAACGTAATAGAAAAGGACAAGGTAAAGTTATACTAACCATAATTAGGTGGAGATCAACGTTGAATGATTTTTTGGTTTGAGCCTCAACAAGTCCATCATGCATATGCTTCAAAACGTGACCACACCAGTTTTAATCGATCAATTTCCCCAATGAATCGCTCCTAAGCAGGCCAGCGTACTTCATGCTCACTTGTTGATATGCTGTTGGGCAGATTACAATGCCAGTTAGGTACAACACATACATCTGAAACCACTTCTCCAAGTCCTCCTCTGTGTCCATGCGATCCTTCAACTCTTTCAGCTCCACCCTCTCGTTCTTGGTAGCCTTGTCATATGTAAGTCTGCACTCCCTCACCATGGAATCCATGTCGTGCCTCGATGTCTTATCAAGATTAATTGTTGTTGCACCCCTCAGCAAATCATACACGTTATGCACATCTTCTTCAGTTAGCTTCAGTGACATCTCCGGCCCAACTCTGAATGTCTGAGAACTCACGTCGTATATGGCCAAAACCCACTTCCTCATCTCAATTGGCAACTGCGTAATACCAATTTTTGTGGTGCCTCCAAACCCCAATTCAGTGATTTGGGCAATTTTCTCCGCATAACTCCTCAAAACTAGCTCAGTGATTCTATTGGGGCTACACCTACACATGATTGTACCGTCAGCCCTGTAGTCAGAATTATCAAGTCAATCGTCTGTTAGATTCGGGAGTAGAATGTACAACAAGTATCAAACTCAATAACATCAATCATAACTACCATATTACCTGTTGTTTGCTTGCTGCTCCTCCATTGTCTAATTGTAGTTAAAATCACCCCCCAAAGCCACTGTAAAACAAAATCACAACATCATAATTCAATGAACAATATAATTAAACAATAAACAAGTACTGCCATTATACTAATACTGAATCCATAGTGCATCTTTTACTAGTTCATGACAGCTACTAGTAAAACACAACTAATAGTACTGATGCAGAAAAGAATAGAAGGCATAAAAGCAATAAAAAATCCCTATGAACACCAAACACTGCCGCATACTAGTCTTTGTGACCCTACAAGTATTATGTAGACGCACGTTGATGCATGTGAAAGAAATAAGAAATTGGAGAAACAAACAAGAATCCAATAAACAAACTACATATATAATGAACAAGTAAACAAGTAATTCGACATATCCACGAGAAACAAGGAATTCATGAACTTCATCTGAAACATAGTAGTATTGCTGACCTACAAGTACTCTACAGGTTTAAATTGTAATAAAGAAGCATGATAGGTGATGTTAACTAACCACATGGTTCAAATACTTTAACTTAGTTTCCAACTATAAAGACTGAGCAAAATAACTTAGATGAAACAAAGATCGAGCTTAGAAGAACAGTTTGAACAACAAATAAAGTGAAAGAAAGATAAGAGTTGAGAAGAACAGATGAAAAATTATTCATAATAGAAGCATATTCTTAAACTAGTAATGCACTAGCTTAAATATTCAGAACATTCCCCACATCGTATAACCGACTTAATTGATATTAGGAAAAACCATTCTAGTACTTTCGGCATACAAGTATTGTATAGATCCAAGTATAGATTCATGATAATTTAGCATTCCAAAACAACTATGTACACCAAAAACATGTGAAAAGATTATACCTCTATGAACATCCAAATTCAGAAACAAATATATATAACCACAATCCCAAACAACAGAACATCCACATGAACACTAATTCATAACAGAAATTCATCCACTATGCTCAAACAAGATATTTTGTCCCTCTCCTTATGAGCAAAACGTTAAACTAACGAAGAGGACAAAAGGAATGGAGATAAAGAACAAGTTGCACCAGCTACCACTAATGAGCCGCACGATTTGTACCAAAAAAAACAACAAAGAGACAGAACACACATTGAACTGTTGCCGATTAACGTACTTCTCCATCAAATTTCAATTTCACACTGAAAAATCTGGAAAATACTGAGCCAAACCATCTCTTTACAAATCGTAATCAAACATACTAGTACTACGAGCATACAAGTACTGCATAGCTACATGTATTGATTCATGATATTCGGGCATCACAATCCATCATCGAACACAAAACCACCACAATCATTGAAAACAAACAGTGACTTACCTGGATTGCAACACCGAAAGCAAGAGAAGAGCTGTGTAATCAGAATCTTCAGTATCTACTCGAGGTTCTTCTTCGGTGATTGAATCAGAGCTTGGTTGTGGCTATTTTTCAATCGGCAAAATCAGAGAGAGAGGCTGTAATCCGGCTTGACAGACATGCAAGGGAGAAAACAAAAAAAGGAAGAGAAGCTTGGCTTACCGGCGACGAGGGAAGTCTAAATCGGAGTCCGGCGGATGGGGGAATCATCGATTACCTCCGGCACCACCAACAGATCCTTGACCCGCTCCAAGCAATCGGTCGAAGCTAAAGCGTCGCTGCACCAGAGACAGCCGCCACACGGGAGAGAGTCGCCGCACCGGATAGAGCTCGTCGTCCAGAGATATCACGCCGCCCAGAGTTTACGCCGACTGTGACTGCGTGTTTCAGAGGAATGGGGGAGGCGATAGGGAAATTACCCTAGGTAGTGGGGCTGGTAAAAAAAAACTTCATCCCTTAAATACTAGTTATGCCGTCTGTTAGATCTAATTGCTGGAGATCCGACGGCTCTCCTTGAGCTTTGTATAGGATACAAAAGATATCCTTTGTCACCCACCGCGCTCCGATAGATAACTAGTTATCAAAATTAGTTAATTAGTTAATATATCAGATAACTAGTTAACAAAGATTATCTAACTAGTTATATTATTATTACTTAGTTAACTAGTTAACATTATGATTAAGATAACTAGTTAACATTTTTAAAGATGATGACTTTCATTTTATTCCCATCACCCAATCTGCCGACAAATCCCAAAGTTTAGCAAATTTTATACTATCTTATATGGATGTCGGTCTTCTAAGAATATACTTAGCCTCATACTATCTATTGTATAACCATGTAATCTACAGGTAAATAGGTCTAATAGTGTGATTAAGATTAAGCAACACGGTAATTAAAATTTGGTTCTATTATTATGCCCAAACCAGGCCCAATATATTTCCAGATAGAAGACCTGCCTTTGACCTAGTTCATCAAACAACCATGAATTCCATCATCGCCGGCGAGTTTTTTGATACAAGAATGGAGGCCGAAGAGCTGGCGGATCTAGAGCAAGTCTAAATCGAAATCCTCCACCGGATATCCGAACTCGAAGTTGATCTCCACCTCCAAGTCAGTAACGACGACAATCGACTTCACCAGCATCCAACGACCTCCTCCAAGATGAATATCATAAGTTGCTCGATGAACACTATTTATCCGCGATGGGAGGAGAAGAAGAGGGAGTGTATGATCTTGTTTTCGTGTATTAACAGGGGATCCGGTGAAGGTCGGCGAGGTGGAGGCCGACAATGGTGGGGTCTCCAGTGATAGGTTCAGCTGTGCAGGGAAGAGATAAAGGAAGGATTACTTAATTTTTCAAAAGGACAATAATACCCCTCCGGGTATTGGGTTTGGAAAGTTTGGAAGCAGATAGTTATGGCTATTTATGGTTCTAGTCATGTAGTTGTGATTTATCCACGTGTGCATGTTATGATTATGTTCTTGAGATTAAGGTTGCATGATTAGGATAGTCCACACCCTCACATAGTCAAGTAATAGGTGGATTATAATTGGTGCTCACTAGCTAGACCTCCGCCCCACCCAGTTTCAGTTATGGTCGCTAGAGACCTCAATATGTTATTGGGCCACCAGAGACCCATTAGGCCAGACTTTCCCCTCATTTCAGTTGGACTAGAGTGTCCTTATCAGGTACCACTGTTAGTCAGAAATGTGCTCTAGGCAGTGTGTCAGTTCAGTTAAGGGCCCCTACCTAAAATATGATTAGCAAGATGATGAATGAAGTCTTGAGATGACATGTTATGTGTCTTATAATGACGAATGTTGTCTTCAAATGATACGTTATGTGAGATATGTTTCTCAGTTCAGATCATGATCAGTGATATGATAAGATTATGTATGCATGTTGTGTGATGATTAGTGATGCTTTATTGAGTCATGTTACATGCTTGTTGTGTTATATGATTGATGCATCCTTGTTGAGTAATAGTATATGATATTATTGAGTTTATTAATAATCCTCTCTATATTACGATTAGACTTAATAATTATGATCTCTACTTAGCCATGTTTAAATGACCCTAGTAATTTAAGTATCATGATGAGTACAAGTCTTATGAGATGATTGATACAGTTAGGAATGTGATTGCCATGAGTACTATCATAAGTTATTTCATGAACTATGTTACAAGTAAGGTTGTGTATTATGTTATGGATAGCTTAATGATGTCCGTTTAGAAGTATTATTGTTTCTTAGTAATATGACTAAGTTCTTAGGATCCCTTTATGTTTCTTTATTAATTTGAGCATGAAAGATTGACCCCGAGCCACCCACCAGGTTGTTAGAAGTTTTTTTTAGAGTTTGAGCCTTAAGGAGCTGATTCAGTGTGTGAAGTGGTGTCTACAGTAAGACATGGACTTGAGACAAACTGATGCACCCAAATATTGGTGTATTCAGTCCCTCATTAGACAACATTTTTGTGTGTTATTGCCATGATTGAGGGTATTTTGTATGTGTTTTATTCTCTCTTGGCCTTTGGGCCATTTATGTCGTTTTGCACGTTTTTAGTATATTTTAGGATTTATACGACATTGGGAGATCGAACCGAGAGTTGGGTATTAATCCCATGGAGTTTCGAGGCTTAGAAGATCGATGTGGAGCTGTAGTTTGAAGACCCAAGTTGTGATCCTACAACACACACCAAGTGTAACCCCTTTTTAATGAAACACAAAGTGTATGCTGGAAAACAGATTCCCACACCGTAGGTATTTCCAAGACAAGGGAAATTTCCCTTTTCAAGTGGGAAAAGGATTGGGGGAGTATAAATAGACTTTGGATGACTTTTGATAGGATATACTCCATTAGAGTGAGTGAAAGGAAGCTAAGTTGGCCAGAGGTTCGATTATATTATCAGGATTAGTTTCTCCCGAATTAAGATGACCATCTTCTTGATATTCTTCTCCTTTGTATCTTTGATTTCTCTCTAAACCAGAAGTAGCTAAACTAATTTGGTTTGTTTAGATTAGATGAAGCACTAGTGAGAATTTTGTATGGATGATGTTGGGCTTTTAACCCGTTTTTGCTAATTGATGTTTATTCAGACATAGATGCGATTTCTCCTAAATCCTAATTTGCAGCTCTATGAATCCATTGATTGACCATATCGTAGGGTTTTTGTTTTATCTTTGATTTCGTGGGATTGACCATGAACGTGAATCATTCTAGAGTTTAGGAGGTTGTTAGGTTCTGCCAATAGCTTGACCATAGAATTGGTAGACCTAATCTCTTTGCATATTTGTGTGACATTTCATTGCTCTTTGATGACACTCAATTTTACATGTTTATCAACCTCATTCAAGCTACATTTCCTTGCTTGAATCTCGGGTTTTAGGGTGATTTAGCATGTTTTCACCTAAATGCTCTAATTCTTGCCGTTTTGGTTACTTTGACCCGTTATGGGTCTATTTAATGGTTTTCTAGTGCTTTTGAGAATTCATAGGTTTTGCCATCAAATACGTAGTCACGGACGAGCTCGAGAAGCAAAGGAACCTCAAGGGATGGCCCGATATCAATCCAGAAATCAATCAAGCCAGAAGAACTCACTACCCCGGCTGTAACTATAGTTTTCGGCGAGAAGTCTGAAGTCTTCGCCGAAAACTTATGCAAGAAATTCACAGTCGAAGACAGGAGAATCTAACCAAAGTCCCCTCTGAAGTCTTCGGCGAAAAATCCCAAGTTTTCGCTAAAAACTAATCCCTTTTTTCGGCTGGAATCCTAAACCATATACATACTACACCGGCGGCCACAAAACACATATACCTATTCCTTGGATTAATTTCCAGACATAAAAAAGTTTGAGAGAGACTTTAGAGAGTTCGAGGAGCCAGAAAGAGATCGTGACGCCATCCTTCCATCTCGGAGAACTCGGTGCTAGGAGTTGAAGATCCAGGAGATTGAAGCTTCAGAGATTCGTCTGAAATTAGGTTTTACAGTTCTTCTCTGTTCTTCCTGGTTGAAGATGTATTCTTTGTTTGTTGATTCTTTTGTTTTGAATTTGAGTAGCTAAACTCATAGAGCTTAGACTAGACGAACCCTAAGTGACCCGGGGCTTTAAAGCGGTCACGGATCGACGGTAATTAAATTCAGTTCCAATCACTTTCTCTTGCATGTTTGGTTTTTTCTTAATTGCTTTTGTGTTTCTTTTCTAGCTTGATCACATAGTTAAGATTCTAGTTAAGCTGAGGATAGTAGCGAACGTTCGCCTCACTTTAAACACCAAACCAACTGTTAACCTATTCACTGGAACAATTTCTCTTTGTAGGAACCAGTTAGGGTTAATCCGCTGCTAGAGTAACTCATTAATCACTAGTAATCGCGCCAGTTAGTTTTCCATTGCAGAAGCAAACACACGGGCGGTCAATTAATCTTGGGAGTTAGATCGGATAGAGCGAACATTCGCCAGTCTTAAACCTAAGGGTCAAAAGTTATGGTGGTGTATGAGAACTGAAAGATTCGAGATTGAAAACCGATGATCTTGTGATCGCCAGTGTTCTAGTGATCTTAGGGGGATTCAAAATCTAAGCTTGTCTGTCGTCTTGTTAAGTCAACCAATCTTTCAACTGTTTTTGTTTTCATTCCTTATTTTCTGTTTTATAGTCTAGAAGTCATGGAACTCACACCACGCACAACTTGTGTGAAACCTGAGTAATTTGCCTTCATATTTGAGTAGATGATTAGAAGAGACCTGTGGAATACGATCTGCTTAGCTTTTAGCTTAGTAGTTATTTGATACGCTTCACAACGGTCATCAAATTGGCGCCGTTGCCGAGGACTCTTCTAATTGTTTGAAAGAAGAATTGGCATTTTATTCTTCTACCTTTCCATCTTTCATATTTCATCACACTTCGATTTTACACCGGTTGTTTTTGTTTTTGCTCTTTGCAGGTTGTTTTCAGGTTGATAAACCGCCCGCTCACTCGTTCTCAGTCTAAGTCTATCAAGTCTTCTACTTCAGACAAGTCTTCTAACCGCGAGTTCCAAAGCAAACTACTGCCGTCCCGCCTTCATCTTTCACACCACTTAAGACCGAGGAGCCAAAAGAGAGCCCCTCATCTTCATCTTCATCCGCTTCCTCTACTGCATCAAACTCGCCACAACCATCTCCTACAATGGGTGACGTAAATCGCCCAAATCCTCCTCCGCCACCGCCGGCTCAGAGAAGTCTTGCTGATTACAACAAGCCGAGCGCGACTAGCGTTCGATCCTCTATCTCTGGGCCGCGAGACAACAATGCTCTTGACTATGAGATCAATATCCCCTTCCTGGGAATTATCTCTAGGGACGTACAGTTTGAAGGAAAGCCGCACGATAATCCTTGCACTCACTTGGCGGATTTCATTGCTCTTTGCGAGACGTTCAAGAATGGGAATCTCGACAAGAATACCTCGTGCTTGCGAGCCTTTCCATTCTCTCTTCGAGACCCCACTAAAAGATGGTTAAACAGCAAGCCTCCCGGTTATTATACTGACTGAGAATAAGCTGGCTCAAGATTTCGTTGAAGAATACTTTCCTCCATCCAGAAAAACTGCCTACAAGGATAGCATCTCCAGGTTCAGACAGAAGGAAGGAGTCAGCCTATATGATGCTTGGAATGAATTCCAAGAGCTTCTCTACAGATTCCCCCATCACGGTTTCGAGCAAAGGCAACTAGCTGAGACCTTTGCCCGAGGAATGAACGAGGAGTCATCCAAATGGGTCAACTCCTTAGCTGAGGGAGATATCACTACTCTCACACCAGAAGCGGCTATGCTTCACTTTGCTGATTGTGCTTCCAAGTCAAGGAATTGGGAGAGACAAACAGAAGGAGCTCGAAGCAGGCTCAACATTGAAGAACAAGTCAATGCGAAAATCGAGAAGCACCTAAAGAAGTCTACCACGCCTATCAATCTGCCTCTGTTTTTGTTGCTAACTGCGAATGGTGTGGTGCCTGTGCTCACAATGGAAGTCAATGTCAGAATTTTGAAAGAGTAGAAGTCTGGTCTGCCGAGGAAGTTGAATTCATTGGTCAAGGCTTCTCCAACAACCAACAAGGTTATACTGGCTACCGTCAATTCCGACAACAAGGAAGCTTTCAAGAGCGACCTCCCTACAACTCCGGAGCAAACCAGAATTAGAATAACCGGCCACTTGGATCATTTCAAGATCATAAGACGAACAATCAAACCGGAGGTATCTATCAACCGCCCCACCAGAACCAAGGCAACTACGGTACAGCTCCTGGAAATCACCAGAACCAGTATGTGAACAACAGCTATCAGGGTCAACCTCAGAAACCACCGCCGCTTGACAGCAAGGACAACGATTTGGATAAGAAGCTGAATCAGATCATCGCTAGGTTCGATGATCATGACAGCTAGTTCAAAGCTCAAGCTCTCCTTAATCAAGAACAGATTGCGCAAGGCCATGGAGTGGAGAGCCAAGCAAACAACATTGCTAGCATGCTTTCTAGTAGTCGCCCCTTCGGTAAGCTACCAAGCCAAACAGAAACAAATCCAAAGAATGACGTGAAGACTGTTTCTACTCGAAGCTGTAAGAATTCAGCCGCCACTACCTCTTCCTATCCGGCCATGATTCCTGATACTGCAGTAGTTGATACATCGGAGATCAAGGAAGATGAAGAGAAGACTCCTTCACCAAAGCCTAAACGCGCACCTGAGCCTCCTCTTGCTCCGTATCAACCAAGAATTCCATTCCCCAACGAATTGCGAGGAGGAAGAATCGAGCAGCTTAGCTCATCGAGGAAGAAATAAGCATTCTCCTTGTCCTTGAAGGAAGAATGCTCCGCCATTCTTGATCAGAAGCTCCCCATACCAATCCCAGCTAAGTGCTCTGATCTTGGTTCCTTTACTATACCTCTAATTATTAATGATATTGAAATCGAGCATAGTTTAGTTGATCTAGGTGCATCTATAAATGTCATGCCTATGTGTTTGTATGAGAAACTCAATCTAGGAGATTTAAAACCCACTAGCATGCATTTAGTGTTCGCTGACAAATCTTTAAAGACTCCTAGAGGGGAAGTTAAGAACATAATCACTAAGTGTGGCCCTTTCACTTTCTTAGCGGATTATGTAGTTATGGATACTAGGGAGGATGATGCTACTCTCTTGATAGGTCGACCTTTCATGGCAACATCCGACATGACAATCAATGTACCTAACGGATCGCTGACATTAAGAGTAGGGAAAGACACCGTAACATTTCGTCTTAAAGACGATATGAAATACATCCCTAAGGGAGAAGCTCATTGTCTTTCTGTAGAAACTGTGGAGTTGGCCTCGGTCAACTCCGTTACTAATATAATCCCTAGTATTTCTCCAAAGCTAGCTGTTTCAGGTGCTGAACAGGTTGTCAAGAAGAAGGCACAAACAGCGGAGAAGCCAAAGAAGAAGGAGGAACTGAAAGCCCCCTCTTCTAAATCACCTCAAGCCAAGAATCCTGGCGAGAAGAAGAAGAACAAAGGAAAGATCAAAGAAGTGTGGAGGCTAATCATTAAACCGCCTCCTCCCGAGCCGACTGCTCCACCTTCTTCTATCGAGCCACCAGAGAAAGACGTGCAGCCACAAGATCTGTTCGGACCATTCAAAGTAACTGGCCACCTTCCCGACGGACGAACCCAACTTACTCATATCAATGGGAAGCGCTTGTTACTCTCTGGCGGTAAACCGAAGCTGTACTTCGTTAATTCTGACGCGAGCGTGAAGGAGATCCCGAGTTGGGATGTCTCCTAACACCTTTCAGGTATCGTCAAGCTCAAGGACGTTAAGCAAGAGCGCTTCGTGGGAGGCAACCCACGACTGGAGTTAGTTTTTGAATTATTGAGTCAGTCTAGTTTTTAGAGTCGGTTCGGGGGAGCCAAAAGTGTCTTTTGTGTGTTCCTTTATTTTTCTTGTGTGTGCCGCATGTCCTCGGTTCAGTTCTAATTCATTTGGGATTGTTTTGATCTCTGTTAATTTTGTTTTGATTTTTCAAAGTTTGCCAGAATTTCAGAAAATATTGTTAAAACTGCAGGTCATAGTTTTTGGCAAAAATTGCACTTCTTTTCGCCGAAAACTTTTCTTTAAAACCTCTTGTGAATTTTGACCAGTTTTTAATTTACTTTTCAGGAGTAAAGTTCACACTTTTTGCCGTAAACTTTTCTTAAAAATCCGGCAGACAGTTTTAAAAATTTTTCTTCGGCGAAAACTTTATACTTTTCGCCGAAAATTTTTAGAAAAATCCAAAAAATTTTCCCCCTTATCCTTTCATTTTTTTCGGATTCAACCTCTCTCCTCCCTCACTTTCGAAAACTCAGCCGCAACCCCTTTTTATTTCCCTTCGCCGCCGTCGAACAAAAGCTCCCATCGCCGTTTTTCTCACCACCGCTGTCGATCCCTTCCTCTCGTTTCCCTGAGCATTTCGATACCTAGATCACCCGAATTGGAGCTCTCTAGCTCCGGTTCCGCCCAAAACCCATGTTTCGAGTTTTTCCCCGATTTCTTTCCGTACGCTCATTTTCAGCCACCATGTCTTCTAGGTAAGTTGCTGGGTTTTTCATTACGAATCTTTTGCTATGTAGATTACTGAATTTCGTTGAGTTTGACTTGGATTGACTTTTCGGTCTACCTCTATTTGTGTGCCTGCTGTTTTGGTGTGATTTTTGAAGAATTGTTTGAACATAGTTTATCTAGTATGGTTAGGGATTATTGTGCTATGATTTGATGATATTTGAACGAGGATTTCTATGCTTAATCGATGATTCTAGTGCGATGTTCACTTTTGTGTAGTGTCGGTTTGGGGTTGGTTACCTAAATAGTCACTGAACTTTGGCCAAATAACCCGGAAGTCGCTAAACAAAAAAAATTGCTATTGACATTACCAAACTTTGACTCATTATCCAAGAGGTCACTTTTAGCTACGGACATCCATTTTTCAGTCCATCCGCCTATGTGGACTTGCCAACTCTACTGCCACATCATTTAAAGTGCCACGTCAGATCCTATCTACCCAAAATTAACCCAAGCACCCAACCAATTATCAACCCGACCCAATTGCATAATCTAACCGAAAAATCAAATGAAAAACCAAATCTGGTCAGAAAACCAGATCTGAAACTCTCGTCCCTCCTCCTCCTCCCTCCGAAATAGCATAACCCTCACCGCCGCCGTCGAAAACCAGATCTGGTGTTGAAGGAAACCGCAAAAAGGCCACCGCCGCCGCTGACGATGACATGTGGGACGAGATGCAATGCATCAACCATCCTTACACAAGAAACCCAGGCGGGATGCCTCTCTCTCGCTCTCCGTGCGTCCCCAGTTCGCCGATCAGCGGATCCGAACAAGACCACAAACAACCAATCAATCTTCAATCAAAGAAGAAGAAGAAGCAATCGAAGATCGGAAGATGTCAGGAGGAGTCGGGCCAATCGCTGACATATCCCTCCCGGAATACGAACAAGGCCACAAACACACCCAAGATCAACACAATCCCAAACCTAAATCAAAATCAAAACCCCAATCCACACTCTTAGCCTTCTACCAGCTCAACTCCATCATCGCCAAGGGCAAGCTCTTCTTCCTCAACTTCCTCCTCGGCACTCTCCTCCCAATCGCTCAGATCCGCCAGTTGGAATCATCTCCTCCAGTTGCCCGATTCGACCGTTCCAACTGGAGATGATCTGCCGCCACCACTCAGATCCACCGCCAACGACGCTCAGCTCCGCCGTCGCCGCTGCTCAGATCTGAAGGAAGGAGGGGAAGAGGAAGACGAAGGAGCTGAGAGAGGGAAAGAGGCGGAGGTTCTAACTAGCTTCCCGAGCTAGCTTCCTGAGCTTTTCCTGCATAGCATCCCGTCCCCCATGTCATCGTGAACGGTGGCGGCGGCCTTCAGTGGAGGTTCTCCGGCCATCGTCGGTTTGTGGAGGAGAATGGTTGGTAGTGTGGAGAGTGGAAGAGGACAAAATTGATTTTTCGGTTAGATTATGGGTTGATAATTGGTTGGGTGCTTGGGTTAATTTTGGGTAGATAGGATCTGACGTGGCACTTTAAATGACGTGGCAGTAGAGTTGGCAAGTCCACATAGGCGGATGGACAGAAAAATGGATGTCCGTAGCTAACAATGACCTCTTGGATAATGAGTCAAAGTTTGGTAAAGTCAATAGCAATTTTTTTTGTTTAGTGACTTCCGGGTTATTTGGCCAAAGTTCAGTGACTATTTAGGTAACCAACCCTGTCGGTTTGACCTTGGAATTTTGAAGTAATTAGGCTGCCCGGTTCATGTTTACATGTGCTTAATGATGTTTTCAATGTCCCGAACCTCTGATTGTGCCAATTGATGTCTTGATCGAGAATTGCTATGCTTAATTGCCAATTTTTGGGGTGTTGCCTTTTTCATGAATGTTGGTTTGGCTTTGATTGAATGATGTGCATAAGCTGCCCTGTTTATCCTTTCGGTTTTCCTCGTTTCTAAGTGAAATTGAGTTTTTCGACCAAGTGTGGGGTAAGTTGTCGGTTTGACTAATTTAGTTTCCAACTATTGTTATATCTTTTAGGAACAGGAGCGAAAGGCCGAGAGCCGCGCTCAGTGGTCCAGGATCCACCTCTGCCGCTCCCGACGCCGGAGCCAGCTCCAGAGCTCCCGCTCCCATCACTCTTGCCATCCACAGTCTTCCACCGGCTTTCCTGAACCGTCAAGGTTTCCACCCCTGCATTGCCAGAATGCCAGAGCATTTTTCGAGCAGTACCGGAGGATCCAACACATACCCACGGCTGATGTGAAGCCCCTCTCCCTGGAGTCTATCTAGGAGTTTGATGAGGAGTGTTTCAACAACGTTTCCACCTCTCTCACAGCAGCAGGACTTCTGGAGCTGACCACCATTACGGATGACTTCCCTCCTCTCTCCCTTCAAGAGTTCTGGGCCACCTTCGAGCTGGACGTCCACAAGTCCAGACAGAACCAGAAGGTCATCTCCTTCTTCCTCGGTGGAGTGCAAATAGACTTCACTTATGATGAGCTTACCGATCACCTCGGCATTCCACACGAACACTATCATGGCCACCACCTCGGCTGGGGCGACAACAAGGCCAGAGGCCCGAACTATGACGCATTTTGGAGCACCATCACAGGAATGTCTGGTGCTCGGACTACGGACCACAACACAATTGGTTAGGTCTCTCACCCCCTCTTTAGATTTATTCATGTTGTTTGGCGTAGATCTCTGTTGTTTGCTCCAGAGAAGGATCATCACCACATTATCGAGAGGAACTTCTACTCCTCTGAGCAATCTTTGAGGGTTACCAACTCCACCCAGGATGGGTTCTTTCTCGTTTGTTCCACAAGAAGATCCCACCCGCGAGGCTTCCATCTTCCCTACTTGGCGGTAACTTCATTGGGCACCTCATCACCAACCTTGGCCTGAACCAGGTTTGGGGACCTGAGGTCCCACGCCACCAAGTATACACTGTCGGTGCCGACCTGGCAGTGGAGTATGACGTCCAGTTGAACGTCGGGCCTAGAGAGTGGGTACCTCCGCCTCTTTACCAGGGTCTCGACTCGGAGGACGAAGATGATTCTGAGGAGGATGAGCCCCAGCCGGATCCGACATTTCACCACCAGATACCCCGCAACAACCGCCTGCGGGTTTGCAAACTAGCAGCAGCCTCATCACCAGGAGCCTTTGCAGATGCCTCCCGGTGGCTATGGGGAGCTGCTCAGCCAGATCCGAGGTTGGCAGATCGACCACACCGCCACCCAAGATGCCCGTTGGCTTATTACTCAACAGCACATGCGCCAGCAGAACACCAGATACGAGGCGCAATTGGCGTGGCAGCAGCGGATCGAGGATTTCTAGCACATTCCCCCACCACCTCCCCCACCTGAGGAGTGATTAGGTTGTATCCTCTTCCTTGTCCTTCTTTTTATTTATTCTTTTGGGATTTCGGTCCAATTTTATTCTGTGTGGGTCCGGGACACTAGTCCCGGTTCCCTTTTGATCTTTTATTTGTTTTTGTTTTGTAGTCACCTTTTGGCAGCTTCTCTCCACGCTCCGACCGCTCCTTGATCATCCCCTACACCAACCATCTCGGTCCAAGTTCTTCTATTTATCTCTACTCTAGTTTGGTCCATTGAGGACAATGTCCGGTTTAAGTGCGGGGTAGGGTGTATAGATTGTATGATCTTGACTTGCTTTCTGTGATTTCGTGGCTTATCTGATTCCTCTCGTTTAGAATTGCTCTATTCTTGACTTGTGATGTTAAGTTAGTTTTCAATTTTTCATAATGATGCTTAGACTGTTTAACCTATAACATGTAGCCAACTTGCTTGCATCGATGCTAAATTTCCTGGTTAGAACAGAAAGTTTTATCACACTTGTAGTATTTCACTTTGACTGCATGATAATGACCAAATCCGACTAGGAAACCAACTGCGAGCTTTTGATCAATTGCACATAAACCTGCAATTTCAATTCTTTTTGAGTGGCTTTCTCGTACTTTGAATGAGTTAGAATTTGCATGAGACCTATTCGAGACCACATGATGACACGAGTTCTAGGAGGATAGAGGCACCTAATTAAACCTACTTAAGCCAGATAGCCAACCTAACGTTAAATCCATTAGGTGTAAACCCTTGAGCTTGGCCCTTCTTTTGGTTCGTTATACATTACAGCTAATCCCAGTTTTTCATCACCCCGTTGATCCCTTGTGGTCGTAGTTCTAGATTAGCCTACTGGAAGTCGATCTGTGGTAACTTGCCTATAGCCATTAAACAGGTGGTCTTAGCTATTATGTCCAGACGTGTAAACCCCTCTAGCAACTAAAAGAAAATTGGCACAAAGAAAAAAAGAGAAGAAAAATTTTGAAAAATAGAAAGAAAGTTCAAAGTCAAGTAGTATAGTTCAATTATGTTCTTCTCCCTACATATGGAAGAACGAAGTCAAAAAAAAATGTAAAGAAAATTCAGAAAATTAAAAAAAATATGCAAAAGAAAGTGCTAGGTTGCTTGAGGCTATCATAGGATGAGCGTACACTATTCCACCAGTGTCTAGTTAGATGGTAGGAAGCCATAGGCTAGATTCGAGGGAAGTTAGTCGAAAGTTGCACCGCACCAATGCTAATTCCATCATTCATCCCTTCATCCATCTCATTATAAACCCGTGTAGTGTAGGAATCGTTATAGTCCCTTGCAAAAGTCCTTTTGACTAGTTACTCGTGTTGTCAAAGTGGTGGAGATTTTGGTCGAATTGCAAACATATGACATACTTCAGTCGAGAAAGTGAATGAGAGGAGAAACACGTCCGTAAACACAGAGTGCGAGAGTTCCCTTGTACCAAATTTTATCTGTGTGAGAAGTCTGGTCGGTTAGGTCAGATTCGTGCATAATTGGTGTCTACTACTTGTTTGTGTGCAGATAATTAGTGAGACCAGGTTGTTTGGTTGACATGTATGCATGTTAGGTCACTGTTCTAGAAGTAGCAGTTTAATAATTCATTATGATTGCTTGAACCTTAACTTGATCGATCTCGTCATTTGTGAATCTGAGTGCGTTCTAGTTCAGTTTGCTTGAGGACAAGCAAAGGCTTAAGTGTGGGGTATTTGATGACACTCGATTTTACGTGTTTATCAGTCTCATTTAAGCTACATTTCCTTGCTTGAATCTCAGGTTTTAGGGTGATTTAGCATGTTTTCCATAAATGCTCTAATTCTTACCGTTTTGGTTACTTTGGCCCATTATGGGTCTATTTGATGGTTTTCTAATGCTTTTGAGAATGCACAGGTTTTTACCATAAAATACGTAGTCACGGACGAGTTAGAGAAGCAAAGAAACCTCAAGGGATGGCCCGAGATCAATCCAGAAATCAATCAAGCCAGAAGAAATCACTGCCCCGGCTGTAACTATAGTTTTCGGTGAGAAGTCTGAAGTCTTCGCTGCAAACTTATGCAAGAAATTCACAGTTGAAGACAGGAGAATCCAGCCAAAGTCCCCTCTGAAATCTTCGACGAAAACTCCCAAGTTTTTGCCCAAAACCAATCCCTTTTTTCGACTGGAATCCTAAACCCTATAAATACTAAACCGGCGGCCACAAAACACATATACCTATTCCTTGGATTAATTTCCAGACTTAAAAAAGTTTGAGAGAGAGTTTAGAGAGTTCGAGGAGCCAGGAAGAGATTGTGACACCATCCTTCCATCTTGGAGAACTCGGTGCTAGGAGTTGAAGATCTAGGAGATTGAAACTTCACAGATTCGTCTGAAATTAGGTTTTACAGTTCTTTTATGTTCTTCCTGGTTGAAGATGTATTCTCTGTTTGTCTTTGATTCTTTTGTTTCGAATATGAGTAGCTAAACTCATAGAGCTTAGACGAGATGAACCCTAAGTGACCTGGGGCTTTAAAGCGGTCACGGATCGGTGGTAGTTAAATCCATTTTCAATCAGTTTCTCTTGCATGTTTGGTTTGTTCTTAATTGCTTTTGTGTTTCTTTTCTAGCTTGATCACCTAGTTAAGATTCTAGTTAAGCTGAGGATAGTAGCGAACGTTCGCCTCACTTCAAAACACCAAATCAACAGTTAACCTATTCATTGGAACAATTTCTCTTTGTAGGAACCAGTTAGGGTTAATCCGCTGCTAGAACCTTACACCCTTCAAGCATTCTACCTAGCTCAACCAAAGTCCACACGGAGCTCTGCACTCTCAGCCTCTCTCAATCCACCAACTACTACCCCTAAACCACTTGAGCACTAGCTAAACATCTTCACTCTATCGTTACAGAAACCTTCCTCGTTATTATTTTCAAAACCTAAGCAAACTTTTCAGAAAGGCAAAACTTTAATAAATTCCTTTAAAATCGAAACTGAGTTCCCCCGTTTAAAATCAAACTCACAAAACCTTTAAAATCAAGCTCGCAACCGGATTCTATCTTAGTTTAAAATACTCAAAAGCTTTCAATTCCTTACACACTAGTACCATTGAAAACACAGACCAACTTTCGAATAAGAACGCTTGAACAAAATGAGACCACAGAATCTCATGACTCGACTTCGCAAAGGTAAAATCGATTTCAAACTCCGTTCAAACCAACCAAGAACCCAAGACAACAATTTTCCACTAAGAACCAAAATTAGTAAAACTCAAATCCGCCTCAGTTAGAATACCAAAACATTAAAACGCTCCTCAAATCCGCTACTCCAATTACGCAAAGAACTCATACCAAGACTCGACACTAAGATTACGTTTGACAAGACAAAACAGGTTATGAAATACCCCTTTTTCCAAAAGTTCAAATTCTTAAATCCTTCTAACTTTTCCAACATGGAACGAAAATCAAAACTTACTTGATAGATTAAAATCACAATCAAACCACAGTTGAAAACAAGCAGGACAAAATTTGCACAAATCAAAACCCTTTTCTTAAACTTTCATAACAACAAACAAGATAGGTTTCTGTAACAATCCTTGACTCCTCTCCCCAACCGACTTCCAACTCTCTCACCAAACACACATCTAAAACTTCCACTTCAAGCTAGCATCCTAACTCTGGTTCTATTTCTAAGGTCAACAACTCTCCTAACTCGACACTCTATTCTCACTCAACCACTACTCATCATTACAACTTCTCACCCCATGACTTTCTTCGTGGCTCAGGAGGACCGAAAACAAACCAATTTCAATTGACAAAATCTTCAAATCACTTTCGCTCTTCAAAACGCACTTTCACTTTCAAAATCCCAACCCGGTTAAACCATTTGAAAACCCCTGGAATGCCAGTACCACATCGATGTTCCTTTCTTTCCATTAAGAGGGTAGCTAATCCCCTAGAAGAAAGAATAGTCCACCTATGTAGCAGAGGCAAACCAGCTCTGATACCACTTGTAACACCCGTCTTGAATCGACCCGGGTAAACCCATGGTCGAACCGGTTAAGAGTATTACTCGAAGATACAACAATGAAATTAAAGGAGAAACAACATTGAAATCGATTAAAACATAAATCAAGAGTAAATCGGAAGCGCCTACATCGTTAAAATCCAAAAGCTGATAGTAATAGTTCAAATCCAAACCATGAAACATCTACATTTCTGAAGTTCAAAGCCGCTGATACAAAACCCAACCCAAAATAGTCAACATAAAACCAAAAGATGGTCAACTCATGTCCAAGCCTCCGAAGATCTTCTCCATGCCAACAACACTTCGACACTCGACACACAAAGAAGCTCCTGAAGTTTAACTCACACACTCTAACCACGCACACCTGAAAAGAGAAACTGGAGGGGGATCAGCTTCCTAATGAAACTGAGTGAACCCACTGGGTTTAACTATGCGCCGAACCTAGCCTAAGGGCGATCCCAACTCAACACGCAAACAATCAACGGGATCTGACACAACCATTCTCATTTTAATTCCTAACATGCCACTAGGAGATCACACAAGAACTTACCTCCACCGTGTATATACAGTTAATAAAAATTCAGCAATGTACTCAAGTCATCAATCCTCAACAAAACATCATCAACGGAGTCATCAGACACACGATACAACATTTAGCCATCAGTACATCTTCCAACACGAATAGCACCCACATTCATCCATCAACCACACAACTCACAATTCACAGTTACCGACATCAACCAAGCACAATCCAACCCAAACTCTGTTCCACAGACTCAACACATCACACAGTCAAGACACGACTAGACTCATTACATTCTAGGTGAGTTATTAGGCATCACTTCATATTAACAGTTCATCATTCCTAACATCATCAAAAACACAAAGCGTTCAACATCAAAGTTACAACTCAGATCAACCACGCAATCCATTCACATACAATCCAACACCGACCACAGCTCATCAGAAGCATCGCACAAGCACAATCCAATACACACAACATACACCAGTCACACCCCCACAAACACACACATGTATCTCAAGTGATTATCTAGATGAGTTCATTAGGCGCCATAAGGAGTTTATCCCACACCACCCCTGCCGGCCTGACGCACCTCTCTCTCCTGGAGAGGTCCGAGACGCATCCTCTCCCTTGGAGGATACCACGAGACATTTCCCTTGAAGGAATCGTAAACTTGACTCAACCAAACAAATCACGCCTTTCCCTTGAAGACGTGACCGCACCTCTTTCCCTCGAAGAGGCACTTAGCACCCATAGTGCAGTTTTAGGGGGCAGTGCAGGCTCCTTCAGATTCTAACATTTCATTCAATCACATCAATCAATTCATCCCTTAAATTCGTCTACCAATTCCATTCATCCATTCCTCCTCAAATCCATCCAATACACATCATCAAGACCATCAATAGTTCCACCATCAATTTCAACATTAATCCAATTCCAAACCTCAATCTACATATCACAATCCAAATCAATTACACAAATCAACAATGCAATTCCAATCAATCAAACCAAGTCCCAATTCCTCTAGCCAATTCCATGTACCAATTCCATTGTCAAATTCCATACACCAATTCCACCACACAATTCCACTACACAATTCCACAACACAGTTACACAACAGAATTACACAGCACAATTCCACTCAACCGATTCCACATACCCAATTCATGTTACAACTCTACACTAAACCACAACCGACAACGATAGGTACAAATACAGAATAGTTCATCCCATCCCATCCTATCTCACATTTCTAGTTCAAAATCATTAGTCATCATCTTCCATCCCAATCCCCCCATCACACATCAATCAGCACACTCATCAAACAGTAATCACAAGATAGTTATCCATTTTTACTCTCAAGGGTTCATGCAAGACCTACTTCCATTCTAACTTCAGTTTTAGCTCCTCACTCCCATTCCTAGCCACCTAGTCAACCATACACTCACACAAGTCAACCAACACCCCATAACAGTAACAATCACAACAGCATCAATTTACCATTTCATCTCTCCTATTGAGTATTACTAGATTAAACCACATAATCTATCTAGTTCACATATTTCATCTAACACGATTTCTAGCCACAATTCGACCAATTCTGACATCCTTATTCTTCTCAACCATTTACCAATCCACATCCAAGACTCCAATCCTTATTACCATAACCACAAGACACACTATCAATCACCATCACACACAACATCAATTCCACCTAAAAGGCACGTTGCATAATTCATGCATCAACACCTATCATCATCTCAATCCCAACATCACATAAACCAACACAATCCAAATCATTCTGTAATCCCACATCACACATAACCACACATCACAAGACATTCAACGCCTCCCACGGCACAAACAGTTTAAGGGTAAACGGCTAGCTCACTGGCCACCCCCACCTGCAAGTACAGGGAAGCCATGTCATGAGTCGTAGGGTTACCCTCCTGTACGTCCTTCATTGGACGACCCCACATTGGTAGAGCCATCCACCTGTTCATCAATTAAGGGCGACCGCACATTGGCAGGACCACCCTCCTGCAACCACAGATTAACAATTCCAAGCAGAAATACAGTTACAACATCATACCCCAATCCTCCTACACTCGTTACTACATCCAATTCATTAATCATCATTACTAATCATTCCTCTTTCCCAACATATAACCACAGCCATCAATTATCATCATATTCATCACATAAACATCCAAACAACAATCACCAATCATCACAAATACACAGAAACCAAACGCAGAACAATTTCCCCTTTTACTCTCTTCCAATTCATGCAAGTCCTACATTCATCTAGGTTAAAATTGCAACTCCTCACACCGACCATACTACCTATCATACCCTAAACCCTCACCTGACAAGAAGACGAGGCTCTAAAACAACTTCTAGAACTCGAACATCCAAACTCTACAGCTCCAAAAACGTAGCTTATTCCTTCTGTCACTGACAGCGCCTAACTCCAAAATACCAGAATCCGAGATGTGGGATCTCTTCCTCTCGTCTCCAAGAACGCGTAGCAAGAAACGGATCGTCAATCGGACCTCCGTAGCTCTCGGAATCGAGGTTTGAAGTTAGGGGAAGTTTGGTTCGTCAAAGGGGTTTCCGGAGAGAGAGAGAGAGAGATGAAAAAGCTGAAGAAACTCATAAAAATCCGAATTTAAAACCCAGTGCATGATACACGGCCATGTATCATGATACACGGCGTGTACTATAATTACACGGCCGTGTACCATCAACTGCACCCCTAAAGTGTTTTAAACTCAACCTAGCTCAAATTTGAACGTCCCGGACTTCGATGTGACCTCAAGAACACTGTTTCCAATGCCTCAATCACCCGAACTCGAGTTCCAAATGGTTTGGTTGGGCGGGAATGTTACAAAAGGGTATTTTGGTAATTCCCTTAGTGAGGGTGTTACATTGTGGTATCAGAGCCAGTCTTCCTCTGCTGCTTGGCTTACCAACTACCGGAAGTTGATCATGTTTTTAAGGATATAAAGTTTTGAAATCAAGTCTCGATTTTGAAATAAGTTTTCAATATTTAAGTAAGTCTCAAGTCTACTCCACCAAATCAAGGCTACCTCCGCAAGTTCTTTAAGTTTAAGTTTGTCCAGATAGTGTCATGATTTTTAATTAACAAGAGATATTTCTAGTTTCTCTTAACTCGAACATCTTAATTCCGAAGACGAAATTTTTCTAAGTAGAGGTGAAATGTTACACCCCTAACCTAGCTATATAAATGTAGTTTTGAAGTCCCTAAAATACCCTAAGTAAAATTTTTTCATATTAAGCAATTATTATAATCATGAAATACTATTTAATTATGAGTTATCATTAAGGTTGTGGTTTGTTAACATTTAATGTTGAATTTATTTTGTTCTCAGATGGGGAAGTTTGGTCAGTTTTTTTTTATTGAAGTTTGGTCAGTTAACATAATAGTATTAGTGCGTATTAGAAATAAAATAAGTCAAATATTTTTTTGGGTAGATAATTCGAATAAATGTCCTTAGAAAAAAGGTTACTATACTGAAATTGCAAATTGGAGATCACGAGTTTGATGCCCAACAACAGTGGATCCGGTTCTTTTTTTTTTCAAATTATGGCTCGGTTAATGAATACTGCATTTAATCTAAAACTCCCCCTTGAAACAGAAACGACGTCATTTTGTGGGAATCCCTACAGTGAGCTGAACGACGCCGTGTTATAATCTTCTTCTTCATCTCTTCCAATTCTCTGTCCCTAACGTTCCCTGCAATTTAATTTTGTCAATTCGGGATCGTCATTTTATGTAAGGCTTCAGCCTCCCAAAGCAACATATTCAGAGAATGCAATCCCTTCTCCTTCATTAATCCACCAAAGCCACCTCCTCTTATAGTTCGAACAACGAACCCTGTCAGAAAATTGGAGGGTGACGGAGCCGAGTCAGTAGCCGATGTCGTTGTTCCAAATCGAAGACATCCATTACGATTGCCGACATACCCTCTCTCGAATTTATTGGTTCTTAAATACGCTTCGCTCCCGATAGACTAGACTTCTACGTTGAGGCTCTCCCGCTTATTTAAAGGTGGGTTGGTTAAAGGGGGGTAATATCTTATCGTTGCTACTTATTTTATGTTGCGAATTACATCATGTTTAGTTTATGAATTATATATATATTTATTATGGAGTTGTCCTAAACCGCCATGGTCGAACCGGGAACTGGTGCTACGGTTTGACTTAAAACATAAATCGAGTATTAACCAACTTTAAATTATTATAAATAACATAAATCAAAGATAAATCGGAAGCACTTCCATTAATTTAAATTCCACAATTCCAACAACAACCGCGGATTCAAATTCAAACCAAAATACAAACCCGAAATCTCACATTCAAACCAAAGTCCAAGCTTCCAAATGTCACTTCCTGATTCCTATTACTGCTTCAACTTGTATCAACTGCAACTCAAGCTACCCAACACCAACTGCAACACCTAGCCACAAAGAAACTGGGAGGTGATCAGTTTCCTAATGAAACTAAGTTAACCCACTTGGCTTAACTATGCGCCGAACTAAACCTCAAAGAGTTGCCCCAACACTCTACAATCAACACTAGCAATGGGACTCAACCTAATTCGAAATCATTATTAATCCCTAGCAGTAATGTTAGGTGATCAAGCATAAGTCGCTACTCTAGCATGCTCATCAACTCATCAACAACCATATTCATACTTATCAACAACATTCATGAATTTATCGTTTCACATAATCATCCTTAGTGCAGTTCTCTATACAAGCATACATAACTCATAACATCATATCATTGTGAATAAAGCCACATCAAATAACAGTCCAATATAATATCACACTTCAGTTCACAAATCAATCCAACACAAATCATAGCAAAACACATTCAAGTCATTTCTATGTGAATTATTAGGCGACAAGGAATTGTCCTACACCTAGCCGACCACAGATCTAGGGGCATCCTCGCTGGATCCTTCCCCGAAGGGGTATACCATCAGACGCATCCATGCAGGATCCTTCCACGAAGGAGTATACATCACAATCAACCATGAATCCCTATCATGTTGAACCACCCTAGTGGTTCAGACTCAATCACTCACAATTCATAGGAGGGGGCAGTGCAGGTTCCTTGAGGTTATATCATATTTCAATTAGCAACACAAGATTCTACATCACAATCATATCATTCCAAATCACCACACTCATTTCACTTATTCCAACAGTTCACAACATCAAACTCATTCCCAGCGATTCTATCATGCACCATTATCTCACAAGATTACAATCACCACAAGGGTAAACGGGTAGCTTGCCGGCCACCCCACCTGCATAACAAGGGAGAGAGGTAGCCATGTCGCAAGTATAAGGTTACCCTCCTGTTCGTCCTTCATAGGATGACTCTACATTGGCAGAACTATCATCCTGCAATCACAATTGACAACAGCCACCAGCTCTATCCTTGCAGGTCCAGCGAGCCTTCCTCCTCCAGATAGGCACCGCCGAAGACTGAAACTCAACTCAAGTCCGTGATCATGACTTCAATGCGCCCTGAGGATGATTCTAGTGATCGAGGGAAGGTTCCATCCACTACAAGAAAATTCTAAATTAGTCACAGTTTTTTGGCCAATTAGTCATGGTTTTAGCCGTGACTATATTGACCTTATTTTTTCATGGTTTTTAAAGAAACCGTGACAAAGATATTAGTCACAGTTTAGGATAAACCGTGAAGTGATCGTGGCCACCAAGCCCGACGCCGCCACGCCCCGACGGGCACCACCCCCAAATTTTCCCATGTTGGGTTGGAGTGGTGGAACTTATGGAGAGACTAGGAGAGGTTAGCCCTTGGTGGAAGGGAAAATACCAACCCAAACATCAAGTCCTGATGCAGATGCCTATCCGGCCCCCAGCATTGATGTCGGACCGAGACAGTACCGGCCTAGGGCCGATGCCATCACCGGACTGAGCGCTGATTTCAGCACCACATCAAGAGCAAAAGATCCTTGAAGTGCCGGAGCTAGAAGACGCCTATGGGATGATGCTGACACCAAGCCAGGCCCCGTCGGTCGAGCATAGGGACGAGCCAACCAAGGGAACAGAGCCGATGCCTACCCAGACATAAGGCCGAAGCTGGAGCTCGTACGAGACGCGATCAGGGCTAACCCAAAACTCTAGCCGTTCCTTTCAGGAATCCCTCACCCAGAAGGATTCCCTATGTCCTAAGGAGAAACCTCCCCTACTCCAAGTCCGATTCAGAGAAGAATTCAAGGTGGACACCAAGGACACAGCACCTGGAGGCGCCCATAATCGTGCTCAGAAACCCAGGGGCGCCCAAGATTCCGCCCGTGACAAGGATTCCTATCCTAATAGGGAAACCCCACACCACGGAGCACCAAAAACCCGACGGCGCCCAAGAATCCGCCAGTGACTAGGATTCCTATCCTGATCAGGAAACCCCACGCCACGGAGCGACACCCGTGTTTCCAAGTCCTTTTAGGAGTAGGAAACACGGAGAAGACGGAGTCCCAATCAAGGAGGGATTTTTCACACCCCATGCATCTTAGACATGGATTAGGGTTTTCCGTCGGCTTAGGGTTTCGACCGACTTTCTCAGATTATTATATTTTTTGACTATTTAGTGTTTTAGTTTTATTTTACTTCCTATTTAGGCTATTTAGGAATTGTTTTTACTATATTGGGAGTTTGAGTTGTAGGAGGATTTGGAGAGCTTGTTCACTAATCATCACCTATAAATAAAGTCCTACGGCCTCATTGTAAGGAACACCTTTGATCAATTATACAAATAAAATTTCAGAACTTTGTTCTTGTTTCCTTCAAGTCTTTGCTCGTTGTTGCATTGCTTAAGGTTCGGTTTATCATCTTGGGCATCCATCCCACGGTGTGGCACCTTCGACTTGATACTTAGGGTTCCTAGCTCTCTATAGCTATCGGGTCCAAGTCTTATCCACCCCTGGTTACTAAGGTTAGACTTTTCGTCTTTGTTCATTGGCTTATTGGTATAGGGTCGCCGCCAACGGTTGCGTATCAGTTCTTATCAAACGGTGACTAACCTTTGTGACGGTTCTTGACTAAACTGTGACAAAGATTAGTCACGATTTAGTCGAAAACAGTGACAAAGTTTAGTCACCAAATTGTAAGCTCCAACTTTCTAGTGACTGGATTTATAATTTCCTCGATTTATAGTATCCTACCCTCAACTTCTTCCATTACGCAAACTAATCCATATTAGGTTTAACACAAGGTCCAATTTTTATTCCTTCTGTTATACAAATCAGTCACTCTATTTTTCTAGTTAAACAACTTGGTCCAGAAATTTCAACAGTTCACAAATCAATTCTCCGGTGACTCTATCATCGTCGACGAATCCTCCAGTTGATTTCATGTGTTTTTAGTGCAAGGTGGTTGTAACATCCCCACCCAACTGAATGGTTTGGAACTCGAGTTTGGATGGTTGAGACATTGGAAACAATGTTTTTGAGGCCCCCATCGAAGTCTGGGACGTTCATAATTGAGTCGGGTTGAAGTTACAAGTGAGTACGCAAAAATTCGTCAAGGTTGGCATACTATGATACACGGTCGTGTATCAGCAATACATGTAGTGTATCTGTAATACACGTCGTGTATCATGACCTGACTATAAAAGACGCATTTTTTACGGAAATCCTCAACTTCTCTCTCTCTCTTTCCTCCCGAAAACCCTTTTGACGAATCAAAAACCCCCAAGCTTCAAACCTTGATTCCGAAAACTACAGAGGTCCGATTGGCGATCTGTTTCTTGCTACGCGTTTGTGGTAATGAGAAGAAAGAGATTGCATACCTTGGTTCTGGATATTTCAAAGTTAGGTGCTATCAGTGGTAGAAGGAAGAAGTTACATTTTTGGAGTTGTAGAGCTTGGCTATTCGAGTTTCTAGAAGTTGTTTAGAGCCTCATCTTCTTGCCAGGTGATGGTTTAGTGTACGATATGTATTTATGGTCGATACGAGGAGTTGAAATTCTGACCTAGATGAATATAGGTATTGCATGAAATTGAATGAGAGTAAAAGTTGTTAACTACTTTGTAATTGATTGGGGTTTGATTTGTGATGATTGTCGTTCGATGGATGTTGTGATTTGATGATTTTGTTGCTTATTGTTATATGTTGGGATTGGGGTGATTAATTAATGATGATGATAAACAGTTTGGCTCTAGTAATGAGTGATAGGAGGGACGGGTTTATGATCTGGTTAATTATAAATATGTATACTTGTTTCTTACGGTTGTGGTTGCAGGAGGGTGGTCCTGCTAATGTGGGGTCACCCTATTTATGATGAATAGGAGGGTAACCCTAGACTTGCGACATGGCTATCCCTATACTTGTAGGTGGGGGTAGCCGGCAAGCTTGCAATTATCCTTGATGTGATTATGAAATGATGTCAGTTGTGGTTACAGGAGGATGGCCCTGCCAATGTGGGGTCGTCCTATGAAGGATGGACATGAGGGTAGCCCTAAGACTCACGGCATAGATATCCCTGTACTTGCAGGTGGGGGTGGCCGGTGAGCTAGCCGTTTACCCTTGTTATGGTTTTGAAGTGTGAATTGTAGGTGTAATTGAATGAAGTGGAAAATGTGTGGTTACATGAATTGGATGAAATGATATTGTGTGATTGTGTTGAATGAAATTGATGTTATAATGAACTGATGTCGTGTGATTGATATGAGTGTAATTGATGCTATGTGTGATGACGGTTGATAATGAGATTTGTGGTGTAGCTTAATGTCTTGGAATTGGGTAATATAATTGGTACAAGGAATTGGGTAATAGAATTGGTACATGAAATTGGGAAATAGAAATGGAACATGGAATCCGGAATTGGGACTTGGAAATGGTTGAATAAAATTGCATTGGTGTGTGTGTGTAATTGATTTGGTTGTGATTTATTAAATGTGGATTGGAATTGGATTAATGATGGAGTTAATGATGGAATTGTTGATGGACTTGATGATTCGAATTGGATGGTTTTAAGGAGGAAATTGTGAGATGGATTGATAGATGAATTGATGGTCAAATTAGTTGATTGATGTGTTTATGATTAAAAGAAATGTTAGAAACTGCTTGGAGCCTGCACTGCCCCCAAATTGTCACCTCTCTTGAAAGAGTGAGGTGCGGTCACGCCTCTAGAAGAGTGGTGTGATCTATTGTTGTTGTTGTTGATGTGTTGAAGTAAGTTTGGGCCCTGGATCCTTCTGGAAGAAAGAATGCGTCTTGGACCTTCCTGGAAGAGTGGGTGCGTCTGGTCGGCAGGGGTGGTGTATGGATAAACTCCAATGGCACCTAATGAACTCACCTAGCGAATTAATGACATGTGTGTGTGATTTGTGTATGATGTGTGTATTTGACGTGCTTGTGAGCTACCCAGTGGGTTCACTCAATTTCATTAGGAAATTGATCCCTGATAAGCTGCAGTATTAGCGGTATCAAATAACTAATCTACCAAGGCAGACTAGATCGTATTCGACTCGAGGTTTCTTCTTCTTGACTACTCAAAGAAGCTGGCAATTTATTCAGGTTTGAACACTTAGTGCGTGGTGTGAGTTCCACGACTTCTAATCTAATGAACAAAGGAAAATAAAAGACAGAAAAGTAAAAGGTTGACTAACGAGAAGATAGATGAACTTAGATTTCGAATCCCCCTTTGATCACCAGAGCAACGGCAATCACAAGACCAGCGGTTTTCAATTCTAATTCAATCAATTACTAAGACACCACCATAACTCCTTACCCTTAGGTTTAAGACCGGCGAACGTTCGCTCTATCCGTTCTAACTACCAAGATTAACTAGCCGCCCGGGTACGGTCGCCTCTCGCAATGACTTAATTAATTGGTGCAATTACTAATGATTAATGAGCTACTCTTGCAGTGGATTAACCCTAACCGGTTCCTACGAAAGGCACACTCCAATTATAAGGTTAATTGTTCAATTCGATGTTCTAAAGTAAGGCGAGTGTTCGCTTCTATCCTTAGCTTAACCAGAATCTAATCTAGGGGATCAATCCAGACAAGAAACATGAACAATGAAGAACGAATCAAACATGCAAAGAGAAACTGATTGAACTTCGAATCTAATTACCGCCGATCCGTGACCGCTTTAAAGCCCTGGGTCACTTAGGGTTCATCTAATCTAAGCTCTACAAGTTCAGTTACTCATATCGGAAACAAGAGAATCAAAGGCAACAATGAAGATCATCATACAGAGGAAGAACAAATAAGAACTGAAAAACCTAATTCTGACGACTCCCGCGAAGCTTCAATCTCCTGGATCTTCAACTTTAAGCTCCGAGCCCTCCGAGGTGGAAGGATGGCGTCACGATCTCTCTACGGATCTTCGAACTCTCTAAACTCTATCTATCGACCCTAGAGTCGGCTGACTCTCAAAAGTCTGATTTGTGAAAATATGAATAATGATTTTCGTGGTTGATTCCTTTTCCCCTTTTGCTGCCGGCTGCTTCTTTAAATAGGTACGCTTTAGGGTTTCCAATATAGCGCCGGATTTGGAAGATATTTTCGGCGAAAATATCAGATAATTTTCGCCGAAAACTTTAGGCAGAATCCCCTGTTTGATTTCTTCTATGATTTTCCGCGAAAACATAAGGAAGTTTTCGCCGAAGACTTCAGTGCAAATCAGCCTGTGAGTTTCTGAAGGTATTTTCGCCGAAAACTGTGTAGTATTTTCGGCGAAAATATTGTGCTGGGCAGTTGGATCTTTGGTTCTGACTCTGGTTCGATTTCTGACTCTGGTTCGATTTCTGACTCTGGTTCGATTTCTGACTCTGGTTCGATTTCTGGTTCGATTCTGGTTCACTACTTGAGGTCTTGAATACGTCCGTGGCTACGTAAATGATGGCAAAAATCTGTGCTATCACAAAAACACTAGAAAACCATCAAATTGACCCAAAAAGGGCCAAGGTAACACAAATGGCACGAGATAGGGCAATTGATTGAATATTCGCTATTCTACCCTAAAAACCATGTCTTAAGCAAAGAAATGTCGCTTAAATGAGGCTGATAATCACGTCAAATCGAGTGTCATCAATTACCCCACACTTAAGCTTTTGCTTGTCCTCAAGCAAACTGAACTAGAACACACTCAAATTCACAAATGACACGAGATTAAACTGAGATTCAATTTTAACAATTTGGTTTAGACTGTTCCACGTAGAAAGAGTGACCCACACATGCAAGAACATCAACCAAACAAGTTTTCGATCTCACTAATTTCTGCACACTTCAAGTAGTGGTTTTAACAAAGCTCATTTATTGGCAAAACAATTAATCATAATTAACCGACTACGATAACACCAATTCTAATAAAAAAGACTTTAAGCTCTGGCCATGATGTGAATGTCGAGGTAGGAAAAATGATGTGGCTATCGACTCGACTTCATCTGTTTCTAGATCTGTATGTTATATGTTCTAGCTAGGACCGATTTAAACAACAAGTTATTTCAAGTTTCAACTTCTTCTGTTCAATTATTTACTGCATACTAGTGCTCGATACCAAACACTTCACTTAGGTGTTGGACCTGCCTAGCTCACAGTATTTGTGCCTATGCTAGTGCTCAACCCGAACACTTCACTTAGGTGTCAGGCTTGCCTAGCTTGACTTTCAGCACTTTAAAGAACTTAACATTTCAATTGAACAACTCAATTACTTGATTTAACAATTTAGCCATTTGATCCTAGCTAGTTATAACTTTTTACATAAGATTTCGAATTGGATTTCCGTCTAATCTCAAGCCACAATCACAGGTGAACAAATATGGAGTGAAAAGCATGGAAGGAGCTAGCATTTATCATCTTAGAACGGTGTTATCGAGCTTTGTTGTTAACAAGTCAATCAGTTTAATTGATTCAAATTTCAACTACAAGAGTGATTTATGATCTGTTCTGACCTAGACTCATTTAACATCAGTGCCAACACGTTGGTTACAAGTTCTAAGTGGAACAGTCTAGACGTCATTGTTCAAACTTGAAGTCAATTTAACATCAAAAGTCAAGAATTGAGCAATTCTATGCTAGAGAATTTCAAATTTGAACCATAGAATCATAGATAGCAAGCAGGATCATGCATAATCCTAGACTCCTCTTAGTGCGTGGTGTGAGTTCCACGACTTCTAATCTAATGAACAAAGGAAAATAAAAGACAGAAAAGTAAAAGGTTGACTAACGAGAAGATAGACGAACTTAGATTTCGAATCCCCCTTTGATCACCAGAGCAACGGCAATCACAAGACCAGCGCTTTTCAATTCTAATTCAATCAATTACTAAGACACCACCATAACTCCTTACCCTTAGGTTTAAGACCGGCGAACGTTCGCTCTATCCGTTCTAACTACCAAGATTAACTAGCCGCCCGGGTACGGTCGCCTCTCGCAACGACTTAATTAATTGGTGCAATTACTAATGATTAATGAGCTACTCTTGCAGTGGATTAACCCTAACCGGTTCCTACGAAAGGCACACTCCAATTATAAGGTTAATTGTTCAATTCGATGTTCTAAAGTAAGGCAAGCGTTCGCTTCTATCCTTAGCTTAACCAGAATCTAATCTAGGGGATCAATCCAGACAAGAAACATGAACAATGAAGAACGAATCAAACATGCAAAGAGAAACTGATTGAACTTCGAATCTAATTACCGCCGATCCGTGACCGCTTTAAAGCCCTGGGTCACTTAGGGTTCATCTAATCTAAGCTCTACAAGTTCAGTTACTCATATCGGAAACAAGAGAATCAAAGGCAACAATGAAGATCATCATACAGACGAAGAACAGATAAGAACTGAAAAACCTAATTCTGACGACTCACGCGAAGCTCCAATCTCCTGGATCTTCAACTTTAAGCTCCGAGCTCTCTGAGGTGGAAGGATGGCGTCACGATCTCTCCACGGATCTTTGAACTCTCTAAACTCTATCTATCAACCCTAGAGTCGGCTGACTCTCAAAAGTCTGATTTGTGAAAATATGAATAATGATTTTCGTGGTTGATTCCTTTTCCCCTTTTGCTGCCGGCTGCTTCTTTAAATAGGTACGTTTTAGGGTTTCCAATACAGCGCCGGATTTGGAAGATATTTTCGGCAAAAATATCAGATAATTTTTGCCGAAAACTTTAGGCAGAATCCCCTGTTTGATTTCTTCTATGATTTTCGGCGAAAACATAAGGAAGTTTTCGCCGAAGACTTCAGTGCAAATCAGCCTGTGAGTTTCTGAAGGTATTTTCGCCGAAAACTGTGTAGTATTTTCGGCGAAAATATTGTGCTGGGCAGTTGGATCTTCAGTTCTGACTCTGTTTCGATTTCTGGTTCGATTCTGGTTCACTCCTTGAGGTCTTGAATACGTCCGTGGCTACGTAAATGATGGCAAAAATCTGTGCTATCACAAAAACACTAGAAAACCATCAAATTGACCCAAAAAGGGCCAAGGTAACACAAATGGCACGAGATAGGGCAATTGATTGAATATTCGCTATTCTACCCTAAAAACCATGTCTTAAGCAAAGAAATGTCGCTTAAATGAGGCTGATAATCACGTCAAATCGAGTGTCATCAATCCCCCCTCTTGATGTGAACCGCTGCAACCGTGGGCAGACGACCCTTGAACACCACAAGCTGATGATCCTAGCAACGAGAGAAACCTTCGGAACCGGGGCGGATTAGGACTTTGACCCACTAGCTATTGAGAGATAGAAACCAGAAGTATCAAGTCGAGGGCGCCATGCCAAGAGATGGATGCTCTTGATGATAAGCCAAACCTTAAGCCGTGCTCTTGCACATACTCGAAGGGGTTTAGAACAAAGTTCTAAAAGGAGGTTTATTAATTGATAAAAGTCTAAATAACAAAGGGTGGCCGATGGCCTCTATTTATAGGCAGGGAACAAGCTCTCCTCACCTATTTAGCTACTTTCTAACTAGGAATAAAATAATCTAATCCTAACTAGGAAACATTAAAATGACCTAAAAAGCTAACTAAATAAGAAAAACTAAAAAGGGAAAGATAATAGTGTCTTGGTACGCAAGGAAAAGACTAAATAGGAAAAAATCCGGCAATCCGGGCTATAACCCTAAATCCAGGCAGCTTTAGAGTCGATCGGGTAGTTCTGGGCTGGCGAGTAGCGCTTCTCACGCAGCCTTGGCCTTCTGCTCGTGCCCCAGTCCCAGATGGACTGAGATACATGGTTTTCCCACCGTGGCAGCTGGTTTTCCAATCCCGAGTAGGAATCCTTCTCTCGGTGGTAAAGTTGGTCCGGACCGAGGTCGTGTGGCAACTCTTCAGTACACGTTTTCTTCCTCATTCCTTCTTCAATTGCTTGAACGTTTGTTGGATCAGGTGTCTGGGCTATCCAACTATCCAGGGCCTTTGGAATTTCCTCAAAGGCCTGGGCCGTTTGGCGGCTGGACCCAAAATACTGAACTGGAGGGCTTGGCGCTTGGTCCGGCGCCCGGGGTTGGTTTCAGTTGGGCTTTCTTCAATCCTGGCCTGGATTTCTGCATTCTACTTTGGCCAATTCTTCAAAAAGGTCCAGAGATAGCTTTCAGTGGCTGGTATCGGTCTAGGGCTCCATTTCTTCACTTGGGTCGATCCGAGGCTTGGTCCGGGGCTCAATCTGGGGCATGTCTCCTGGTGCCATCCCTTGCTGGCCAGATATTCCCGAGTCCTCCGCTTCCTGTACTCCAGGAATGCCTCTAGGGGATCCCAGGGGTGGTCAGCCCCTCCGGGGCTCTTGGCATTAAGGCTGGGGCCTAGTTGGGGCTTTGATGACACTCGATTTGACGTGATTATCAGCCTCATTAAAGCGACATTTCCTTGCTTAAGACATGGTTTTTAGGGTAGAATAACGAATATTCAATCAATTGCCCTATCTCGTGCCATTTGTGTAACTTTGACCCGTTTCGGGTCTATTTGATGGTTTTCTAGTGTTTTTATATTAGCACAGGTTTTTGCCGTCAAATAAAGTAGCCAAGGATGTGTCTAAGGCATTGGAACCTCGAGGAATCGCACCGGATTCGATCCAAGGAGCCAACCAAGTCAAACAAACTCCTGCCCCGGTTTACAAAGGAGTTTTCACCGAAAATCCCCTAGTATTTTCGGCGAAAATGCAAGAAGAAAATCACTGATGTCAACTGAAGGAAGTTTTCGGCGAAAACCCTAAGTTTTCGCCGAGAACAATTGATCCAAAAATCACAGGAGAAAAGCAGCCAGCGGACCATCCATTTACAAAGGGATTTTCACCGAAAATCCTTCAATATTTTCGGCAAAATGCCAGGCAAAATCGGTAGTATTAGCGTTAAGTATAAATACTTAACCGGCGGCCCTAAATAGAGATATACCTCATAATATCAATCATAATTTCCAGACCTAGAAGTGCGAGAGAGAGTTTAGAGAGTTCAAAGAATCGTGGAGAGATCGTGACGCCATCCCTTCACCTCGGAGACTCGGAGCTTGGATTGAAGATTACCGGAGATCGAAGATTCACGGATTCGTCAAATTAGGTTTTACAGTTCTTCTCTGTTCTTCCTACCTCAGATGTATTCCTTGTTTGTTTTCGATTCTCTTGTTCCTAATATGAGTAGCTAAACTTGTAGAGCTTAGATTAGATGAACCCTAAGTGACCCAGGGCTTTAAAGCGGTCACGGATCGGCGGTGATTAAATTCAAAGTTCAATCAGTTTCTCTTTGCATGGTTGTTTTGTTCTTGATTGTTTATGTTTCTTTTCTGAGTGATCGCCTAGATCAGGTTTGTGTTGAATTAGGGTTTGTCGCCAGACAGCTTCTCTGCTTTAAACATTAAAACTTGTCTTTCCTTGATCGCCTAGTTTAGATTCTTGTTAAGCTGAGGATAGAAGCGAACGCTAGCCTCAGTTTAGAACATCAATTCAACCAGTTAACCTTATAATTGGAGTGTGCCTTTCGTAGGAACCGATTAGGGTTAATCCACTGCAAGAGTAAATTATTAATCGTTAGTAATTGCACCAGTTAGTTAAGTCGTTGCGAGAGGCGACCGTACCCGGGCGGCTAATTAATCTTGGTAGTTAGAATGGATAGAGCGAACGTTCGCCGGTCTTGAACCTAAGGGTAAGGAGTTATGGTGGTGTCTTAGAAATTGATTGAACGAGAATTGAAATCCGCTGATCTGTTGATTGCCGTTGCCTTGGTGATCTAAGGGGGATTCGAAATCTAAGCTTGTCTGTCGTCTGTTTAAACCAACCAATCATTCTGTCTTTTAATTTCATTTTAATTTTCCTGCATCTTAGTTTAGAAGTCGTGGAACTCACACCACGCACAACGTGTTCAAACTTGAATAAATTGCCAACATATTTGAGTAAATGATTAGAAGAAACCCTGTGGAATACGATCTAGTCTACCTTGGTAGGTTAGTTATTTGCTGTACAGAAAATCTTCTTCATTTCTTTCTGTACTTCGCTCTTGATCTGGTCTTCACAGCTTGGTTGGCTCTTAGCTGCTCCAAACTGTCTGTCCCAGCTTCTAGATTTAGATGCGCAGTTTGCAAAGAAGAAGAGCAGCTTCTGGTGTGAGTGCGGTGTAGTCTCCATCAGCTAAGGAGTTAACCCATTCAGATGATTCTTCGTTCATACCCCAAGCAAAGATCTCGGCTCGTTGCATCTGAGTGAAGCCATGATGAGGGCAATCTAGAGGAGTCCCTGGAATTCGTTCCAAGCATCATGTAAACTTACTCCTTCTCTCTGTCTAAACCTTGAGATGTTTTTCTTGTAAGCAGTTGTTCTGGAAAGAGGGAAGTATTCCTCTATGAATTCCTGAGCAAGATCATCCCAGTTGGTGTAGTGTCCGGGTGGCTTGCTAGTGAGCCATCTCTTTGCGGCGCCTCGGAGTGAGAATGGAAAGGCTCGAAGGCATAGAGCGTTCTTGTTGAGGTTCTTAGACTTGAAAGTTCCACAGACAGCCAAAAAGTCAGATAGATCTGTGCACGGATTATCATCTGGCTTTCCCTCAAATTGCACGTCCCTGGAGATTAGTCCCAGAAAGGGGATCTTGATCTCATAGTCGGGATCGTCATCATTAGAAGGCACGGTGACGGGAGACTGAATGTTAGATGCGCTCGACTTACTGTAGTCCGCAAGACTCCTTGGAGCATACATTGCGGTAGGGAAGATGGAACGGAAGTGATTCGATTCTGTACCTGCTATGATCTGCAAGGGACAAAAACAAGCACAACCGGTGTAAAATCGAAATGAAAGATGGAAAGTAGAAGAATAAAATGCCAACTCTTCTTTCAAACAATATAGAAGAGTCCCCGGCAACGGCGCCAATTTGATGCTGCAGTTTTAGCGGTATCAAATAACTAACCTACCAAGGTAGACTAGATCGTATTCCACAGGGTTTCTTCTAATCGTTTACTCAAATATGCTGGTAATTTATTCAATTTTGAACACGTTGTGCGTGGTGTGAGTTCCACGACTTCTAAACTAAGATGCAGGAAAATTAAAATGAAATTAAAAGACAGAATGATTGGTTGGTTTAAACAGACGACAGACCAGCTTAGATTTCGAATCCCCATTAGATCACCAAGGCAACGACAATCAACAGATTAGCGGATTTCAATTCTCGTTCAATCAATTTCTAAGACACCACCATAACTCCTTATCCTTAGGTTCAAGACCGGCGAACGTTCGCTCTATCCGTTCTAACTACCAAGATTAATTAGCCGCCCGGGTACGGTCACCTCTCGCAACGACTTAACTAACTAGTGCAATTACTAACGATTAATGAGTTACTCTTGAAGCGGATTAACCCTAATCGGTTCCTACGAAAGGCACACTCCAATTATAAGGTTAACTGGTTGAATTGATGTTCTAAAGTGAGGCGAGCGTTCGCTTCTATCCTCAGCTTAACAAGAATCTAAGCTAGGTGATTAGGAAAGACAAGTTTTAATGTTTAAAGCAGAGAAGTTGTCTGGCGACAAACCGTAATTCAACACAAACCTAATCTAGGCGATCAATCAGAAAAGAAACATAAACAATCAAGAACAAAACAACCATACAAAGAGAAACTGATTGAACTTTGAATCTAATCACCGTCGATCCGTGACCGCTTTAAAGCTCTGGGTCACTTAGGGTTCATCTAATCTAAGCTCTACGAGTTTAGCTACTCATATCAGGAATAAGAGAATCGAAAACAAACAAGGAATACATCTCTGGTAGGAAGAACAGAGAAGAATTGTAAAACCTAATTTGACGAATCCGTGAAGCTTCAATCTCCGGTAATCTTCAACTTTAAGCTCCGAGTCTCCGAGGTGGAAGGATGGCGTCACGATCTCTCCACGATTCTTTGAACTCTCTAAACTCTTCGCTCCAGAACTTCAGAGAATTCTTCGAATTCTGATTACGAAAAGTATATTATGATGTATCTCTTTATTTGGGCCGCCGTTTAAGTATTTATACTTAACCCTAGTCCAGCCGGATTTGCTTGATATTTTCGCCGAAATAACAAGGTATTTTTGCCAAAAATTCTAGTGTAAATGGATGGCCCTTCGGTTGCATTCTCCTGTGATTTTTGTTTCGGGTCGAAAACTTAACGGTTTCGCCAAAAATTTCCTTCAGCCGGTGGCGGTCGATTTGTGCTGATATTCTCGCCGAAAATACTAGGGTATTTTCAGCGAAAATTCCTTTGTAAACCGGGCAGGAATTTTCTGAACTTGGTTGGCTCCTTTGATCGATTCCAGTGCAATCCCTCGAGGTTCCAACGCCTTAGACATGACCTTGGCTGCTTTATTTGACGGCAAAACCCTGTGCTAACATAAAAACACTAGAAAACCATCAAATAGACCCGAAACGGGCCAAAGTAACACAAATGGCACGAGATAGGGCAATCGATTGAATATTCGTTATTCTACCCTAAAAACCATGTCTTAAGCAAAGAAATGTCGCTTAAATGAGGCTGATAATCACGTCAAATCGAGTGTCATCATCAACTGAAGGAAGTTTTCGCTGAAAACCCTAAGTTTTCACCGAGAACATTTGATCCAAAAATCACAGGAGAAAAGCAGCCGGAAGACCATCCATTTACAAAGGGATTTTCGCCGAAAATCCTTCAATATTTTCGGCGAAAATGTCAGGCAAAATCGGCAGTATTAGGGTTAAGTATAAATACTTAACCGGCGGCCCTAAATAGAGATATACCTCATAATATCAATCATAATTTCCAGACCTAGAAGTGCAAGAGAGAGTTTAGAGAGTTCAAAGAATCGTGGAGAGATCGTGACGCCATCCCTTCACCTCGGAGACTCGGAGCTTGGATTGAAGATTACCGGAGATCGAAGCTTCACGGATTCGTCAAATTAGGTTTTACAGTTCTTCTCTGTTCTTCCTACCTGAGATGTATTCCTTGTTTGTTTTCGATTCTCTTGTTCCTAATATGAGTAGCTAAACTTGTAGAGCTAAGATTAGATGAACCCTAAGTGACCCAGGGCTTTAAAGCGGTCACGGATCGGCGGTGATTAAATTCAAAGTTCAATCAGTTTCTCTTTGCATGGATGTTTTGTTCTTGATTGTTTATGTTTCTTTTCTGAGTGATCGCCTAGATTAGGTTTGTGTTGAATTAGGGTTTGTCGCCAGACAGCTTCTCTACTTTAAACATTAAAACTTGTCTTTCCTTGATCGCGTAGTTTAGATTCTTGTTAAGCTGAGGATAGAAGCGAACGCTCGCCTCACTTTAGAACATCAATTCAACCAGTTAACCTTATAATTGGAGTGTGCCTTTCGTAGGAACTGATTAGGGTTAATCCAATGCAAGAGTAACTCATTAATCGTTAGTAATTGCACCAGTTAGTTAAGTCATTGCGAGAGGCGACCGTACCCGGGCGGCTAATTAATCTTGGTAGTTAGAACGGATAGAGCGAACGTTCACCGGTCTTGAACCTAAGGGTAAGGAGTTATGGTGGTGTCTTAGAAATTGATTGAACGAGAATTGAAATCCGCTGATCTGTTGATTGTCGTTGCTTTGGTGATTTAAGGTGGATTCGAAATCTAAGCTTGTCTATTTAAACCAACCAATCATTCTGTCTTTTAATTTCATTTTAATTTTCCTGCATCTTAGTTTAGAAGTCGTGGAACTCACACCACGCACAACGTGTTCAAACTTGAATAAATTGCCAGCATATTTGAGTAAACGATTAGAAGAAACCCTGTGGAATACGATCTAGTCTACCTTGCTAGGTTATTTATTTGATACCGTGATGTGACTTTAATTAGTGCATTTTAAGCTTATGAATGACCTTTGAAATGCCCGTGTTTATTCGTGAAATGACATGACTTATATGCTTTTATTGAAGTTTTGTGCAAAGTGTCATTTTGTTGTCCGGTTGCCACTTTGGAGCCAAATTCGTGGTCTATTGGAGTTGCCTCTGTGCATTTTCAGGTTATGGCATCAAAGTACGGATGACAAGGAGCGCATAGGAGCAAACGGGAGGTCATTTGGAGTCCGAACGAGGGAGATATGAGCATTACAAGATCGAGCTTTCTGCAGAGTGCGGGGTGCACGCCGTGCAGATGTGCACGCCGTGTAGGGGTGCACGCCGTGCACTGTCCCCTGCACTATAAATATTCTTGTTTTTGGCCATTTTGGGGAATGCTTGGATCTCTCTTGAACCCCAAACACATACCCACGAACCCTCAAACCCTAGAACACATTTTTGGAGCAATTTGAAGCCATTGGAGCTAGGATTGAAGCCAACAAACCTTGGGAGAAGTGCTTACAAGTGGAGAAGTGAAGATCATCTCAAGGATTCATCCATGGTGTTCTTGGTGACCATTCTTCCTTCTTTTCTCTTTACTCCCTTGGCCATGTGTGGCTGAGTTTCTAGGGTTCATCTTGGATGGGTAGATTAGTTGTGCTATGATAGAGGGATGATTGTATAGAACTTGCCATGATTGATCTTGGTTGTATGAGGATGATTCCTAGACTTGTTCTTAATGCCATTTTATGCCATGTTTTCTTGATTTGGTCCATTCATTGTGATTTGATGCATGAGAGTGCTTGGATTGCATAGATTGTAGGTCTAGGGATTGAAGTGAGTGTGTTCTAAGAGATTAGATCATCTTATTTCAACCATTTTCACTTGATTTCTCTCTTGGGCATTTTATCGAACACTTGGTGTGCATGTGGATTTTCATTCAATTGAGTTTGAAAAGGCTTTTTGGTGAATCTCTTAGTGTTAGGGCATTGATATGAGAGTGTTGTGCCTAGCCTTGTGGTCATAGAGTCTTAAGAGAGGGTCTTGAGTCTTGGCATTTCATCAAACACTTAGAATGCATCCTTTTTCACTTAGCTTGAGAGCGAGAGCCTAAGTTGAGTGGTATTAGGATAGGGATTTGGTGCTACGAGAGTGCATTGAGTCTATAGAAGTGAAATGCATGGTCATCCAAATGCAAACTCGATCTTGAATGGCTTGTTTGTTCAATTAGTCCTCTTGAGCATGATGACACTACCCACCAAGAGAACCCCCTTTGTCTTTGATTTGAGCCACCTTTCTCTCTTGCTTAATCTTTGTTAGTATTGCATTTCTTTGTCTTTGTTTCTGATTTTCTCGATCAAACCAAACCAATTTCAAATGTCTAGACCGTCTATGAGAAGTGTGAGTATTGGTTTATGAGAGGACCCCGTGGAATACGACCTTGGTAAAATCGCTTTTATCAAGTTTTTGGCGCTGTTGCCGGGGACTCTCTCATTCCTTTGAAAGCATTTAGTAATAGACCGATCTATTCACTTCCTTCCAATTTAGTTTTTGCTTCCTTTTACTTGTTGTTTGGTTTTGTTATTCCGCATTGTCGTATTACTTGGGTGTATTTGTTGTGCTTGTTTGTAGGTATCTTGTACTAGTGCATGAGGCGACTCACTCGTCTTCAAGCACGACTTCAAGGTCTTGCGCAAGTGATTGAGCCACCAACCTTCTCTCCCTCTCATTTGGTTCATAGCTCCACACGCAACAACATGTCTCACCATGAAGATGAAGACAACCTTTCGGAGCATTCTCACCATACCAATGATGATGATCACTCACAAAGGGGTGCAAGACGTACCTTGGCGGATTATGCTCGTCCTACTCTTGAAGGGGCAGCCTCTAGCATTGTTCGAAGACCCGTCAATGCTAGGAACTTTGAGCTCAAGCCTAATATGATCCAAATGGTTCAAAATGGAGTGGTGTTCAATGGCATTGATGGTGAATGTCCATCTAGGCATCTCAAGGACTTCTTGGAGATATGTGACACGGTTAAGAATGACCAAGTTCACCCGGATTGCATACGACTCCGACTCTTCCCCTTCTCACTCAAAGGTCGAGCCAAGTCTTGGTTGGAGAACCAACCTAGTAGAACATTCACTACATGGGAGGGCCTAGCCGAAGCTTTCCTTGAAGAATTCTTTCCTCCCTATATGACGGATGCAATCCGAGACCGCATCAACCACTTCATACAACACAAGGGAGAGCTCTTCCATGAGACTTGGAATAGGTTCCAAGCCATTCTTCGGTCTTGTCCTCATCACAACTTCGCCGAATGGAGCTTGGCGGACATCTTTGCTAGGTCCCTTGATTTTGAGAATACAAGGATGATCAACCAAGCCGCCGGAGGTGACTTAAGGATGCTCACTCCCGAAGATGCTCTAGAACTCTTCGCGGAGATGGCCAACAAGACAAGGAGTTGGTCTCGACAACAACCTCCTAAGTCTAAGTATGGAAGTGACACGCACTATGATTCTCGGTCCGTAAGTATTGATGCACCAAAGGAGTCGTCTAGCTATGGGAAGAAGCCTAAGTTACCGGGGCACCAAGATGAAGATGATCCAATGATCGCTCTCCTTATGTCTAAGATCGACGCCATGGCTTCACAAGTAAGCAATCTTAGTATGCCTAAGACTCCCTCTAAGCCATCTAAAGTGGGTAATCCACCGGTTGCCTCGGTGCTTTGTTGTGAGTGTTGTGGAGGCCAAGGCCATGATGCTAATGTTTGTCCTTCTGCTACTTCCGAGCCTAACCAAAGTGAAAGCATTGAGGAAGTAAGCTTTGCACAAGGTCAAGGATTCCATGGTAACTTCAACCCTCAAGGGAACTATCAAGGGGGCAACTACAACCGTCCTTGGAACCAAGGAGGTGGGTATAACAAGCCTAACCAAGGGTACCAAGGCCAAGGTAATCAAAGTGGTGGTTATAACAAGGGTTACAACCAAGGTAATCAAGGAGGATTCCAAGGTTACAAGGGGTACAATCAAGGGAACCAAGGGGGAAATCAATGGAATCAAAGTGGACATCCAAATCGAGGTCCCCAAGGTCCTACCCCACCGGGAATGTACAACCATAGAGGTGATGGACCACCCGGATTCAACAAACCACCTCACAACAAAGAGGGCGGTTCTCCAATATCTCAAGAGGATACCAACGCGGCAATGATTCAACTTATAAGAAATCAACAAGCTTCAATTGCAAATTTGGAGAATCAAATGGGTCATATTGCTAAAACACTCTCGGAGTGACCCTCGGGTACTTTACCCTCCAACACCGAGGTCAACCCCAAGGTTCCCGAGGAGCTTATGATGGTAACTTTGAGGAGTGGTAAGCAAGTACAAGATGCCATACCTAAGGTGGTAAGTGCTCAAGATGATGATTTGGTTATAGTTGAAGATGTTGACTCCGATGATGACACGGATAAGATTGAAGTTAAAGATAGAGGAGCCAAGGCTAAAGAAGCTTCTAAGATGACCAATAAGGTTGGTTCTCAAGAGGCTACGGCGAGTGCTACTCCGGTCTCTCCTCCCGCACCGGTTTTGCCTCCGTACAAGCCTAAGCCACCTTACCCTTCTTGCTTGAAGCCGGATTCCATGGAGAAAGATTTCAAGAGGTTTGTTGAGATTCTTGACAAGGTGCAATTCACAATGCCTTTTGGAGAAGCAATCACCAAGATGCCTCAATATGCGAAGTTCATGAAAGAGATCTTCACCAACAAACGCAAGCTTAAGGATGTAACTTCGGCAAAGCTCAACGAACAATGCTCCTCCATTCTCTCTAAGCAACCACCGGAGAAGCTTAAGGATCCAGGTAGCTTTACTATTCCTTGCACTATTGGTGAGCATGCAATAAGTAGAGGCTTAGCCGATTTGGGTGCTAGTATCAATGTTATGCCATATTGCATGTTTAAGAAGCTAGGCCTAGGGAAACTAAAACCAACCCTCATGAATGTTCAATTAGCGGATAAGACCATGAAATCTCCTCGTGGTATTGTTGAAGATGTGTTGGTTAAAGTCGGTGCTTTTGAATTCCTTGTGGATTTTGTTATTCTAGATGCTTTGGGTGATACCGATGTGCCTTTGATTTTAGGACGACCTTTCTTAGCAACCTCTCATGCTTTGATTGATGTCTACGGTGGTAAACTTACACTTAGGGTTGATAATGAATGCATGATCTTTGACCGTTCAAATGGCATGGAGTTTACTTTGTCTTATGCTAGTCATCATGATCCTAAGAATCCGCATGAGCTTACTTCGGCTACTAATAGCACTAACCTTGTCCGTCATAGTCTTGCGGAGTTGTTTGCTCTTAGTGATGTGCAGGAGAAAAAGGATGAAGTAAAGGAGGCTCCACCTTTCGTGCTTCAAAAGACTCCACCTAAGGCTAAGAAGAAAGGTGTGGAGAAGCCACCCGAGAAGGGCAAGGAAGCCGTACCAATGGGTGAGACTATCAAGACTAAGAAGCCACCCGATGAGAGAATTCACTCCAAGTGGTTTGGCCCCTTCTCCATTGCTCACACTTCATCATCCGGGAAATCCGAGCTCACACCTCCCGAAGTCGGTAAGGTTCAATTCAAGTTCCGTGTGCCATGCGAAGGTAATGACTTCGATTTCAAAGAGGTAATGAGTTGGGATGGTTTTACTTAGCTGGTCCTTGTGCTTCGTCGAGCTTAAGACGTTAACCAAGCGCTTCTCGGGAGGCAACCCGAGTGTTTTTCATGTCTTTTCTTCTTGATTTGATTGCATGATTGTGTGTTTTTGTGGTATTCAAGGTCCTTGAGTTGTTGTGGTGTCCTTTGTGGTCTCGTAGGCGTTGAAATTCTGAAGTTCGGGGTCCGTTTTGGGTTGATTTGATGGTGTTTTGGTCGTTTTTCGTCGAGGTGAAAATTTGTTTTTAAGCTGAGGAGGTGCACGTCGTGCACCACTGCACGCGTGCACGACGTGCACGGTTTGGTGCACGTGCTGTCCAGGAGGATTCAAAAAAAATTTCAGCTCCAAGGTGCACGCCGTGCACCCATGCACGCCGTGCACCCTACACGCCGTGCACCCCCTGCATTTTTTTTCCACAATTTTTTTCACTGTTTGATTCGTTTGGGGGGTGTTAATGAGGTATTGGGGTGATTATGATTTGGTTTTTCATTGGTATTTATTGTGGTATTTGTTCATGACGGTTTGCCCATGAAAATTGGCTTGTTGGTTTGGCTAAGTGGTTTGATTGTTGTCATGATTGTTGTGCCATTGGCGTCTTCAATTGTGGTTTGCTGCTTGAGTTCATTGCTTAACAAATTGTGGTTTTCTTGAGTTCATGGTGAATGGTATATTCTCTTGGGATGGTTGGTTGAGGGTGGTGTATGTCATTTTGTTGGGTGTTGCAGGTGATGAATTCAGGGGCTGATTTACCTTCTTTGTGTGAGGAGGGGTGTGTTTGATCACCACGCATGGGTCTATTTTTGTACATCCCTCCTTACTTTATGTGATTTCGTGCTCATATGTTGCTATTAGTAATATTGCCTGTTTTATATGCCTAATGCTTAGAGTGGTCCTTAATGAATTGATCTTTGCTAGCATAGGTTGTTGCTTTTGACTCTGATGATCTTAATTCATGCTAGGTGATATTTCCATTTTGATGTATCGTTGAGCTGTGGATGTTAAATTGTTTGATCTTTGCTCCGATCTTTCATGTTTTGGATTTCAAAATTGAAGGATACGTGATTAGTGATTTTTGGGTTGATCCTTCCCAGTGAGATTTCCAGGGCCCCACTTCTATCTCAAGACCCTTGTTTTATTTTTATTTGATTGTGGTTGTGTGTAGATCAATCAAGGCTCTCTTTTGGCTTTATTGCACTTGTTTATGCACCCCATGTTATCTTTAATTTTTCGCTTTTAATTGTTGTTTGAGGTTTTTGTGTTGTTTTAGCTATTTGAATAAGGTTTGACAAGCATTCTGGATCACTCTTCACCAAGGATCATCATGGAACTCTTTCAACACTATTACGTCCTATGCTCCTCTCTACTAACGCGGTAACTTCGTTCCTCCTTACCCTCTCTCTCTTGATCATTGAGGGCAATGCTCATGTTAGTCGTAGGGGAGTTTGAGGTTTGGTGTGATTATTTGTGGTAGAGATGTAATGCTATGCTTTGCTTGATTTTCATGATCTTGATTGTTTCCAAATTCCTCTATTGTAGAATCATTCGGTTCTTGACTTTTGGTGTTTAATTGACTTCAAGCTTTCACAATGACGTTTAGATTGTCCTGCTTAGAACCTATAACCAGCATGTTAGCACTAATATCAAATGAGTCTGGGCCAGAACTGAGATTTTATCACTCTTGCATGTTGGTTGATTGGTTTGATACGTGTTTTTGTACCGCTCGATAACACCGGTCTAAGATGATGAAGGCAATCAGAATTTTCACCCTTTTCCATGTCTTTCTTTACCCTTTTTGATCCTTCGTGATTGTGGCTTGAGATTAGACGGAATCCAATTCGAAATCTTGTGTGGAAGTTGTAAGGGGCTAAGGATCAAGTGGCTAAATTGTGAAAAAAAAATGCTCAAAAGAAAAGCTAGGCAAGCTCGGCACCTAAGTGAAGTGTCGGGTTGAGCACTAAGCAAAAGGGCAAAGGCTGTGAGCTAGGCAGGTTCAACACCTAAGTGAAGTGTTGAATCGAGCACTAGTATGCAGTAAGAAAAAAAGAAAGAAAAATGGAAATGAAAAGAAAAGAAAAGAAAGAAAAAGAGTTCTCAAATGTAGCCCTTGATCCTAGCCAGAGTTTTGTAAAGTGCGGATCTAGAAGCGGATGAAGTCGAGTCGATAGCCACATCATAATCACTCACCACTTACGATCCATGTCCCGATTTCAAGTCCTTTTGATTAGAGTTGGTGTTCGTGGTCGGTTTTGTCTGTGTCCCAATCAACCACTACTTGAAGTGTGCAGAAATTAGTGAGGTTTAGACTTGTTTGGTTGATGTTCTTGCATGTGTAGGTTTAGTTTGTTCGTGGAACAGTTTAAGCTAAATTGTGATTGCTTGAATCTCAATGGACCGAACTTGTCATTTGTGAACTTGGATGTTTTCTAATTCATTTGCTTGAGGACAAGCAAAGCTTAGTCGTAGGGGAATTTGATGTGACTTTAATTAGTGCATTTTAAGCTTATGAATGACCTTTGAAATGCCCGTGTTTATTCGTGAAATGACATGACTTATATGCTTTTATTGAAGTTTTGTGCAAAGTGTCATTTTGTTGTCCGGTTGCCACTTTGGAGCCAAATTCGTGGTCTATTGGAGTTGCCTCTGTGCATTTTCAGGTTATGGCATCAAAGTACGGATGACAAGGAGCGCATAGGAGCAAACGGGAGGTCATTTGGAGTCCGGACGAGGGAGATATGAGCATTACAAGATCGAGCTTTCTGCAGAGTGCAGGGGTGCACGCCGTGCAGATGTGCACGCCGTTTAGGGGTGCACGCCGTGCACTGTCCCCTGCACTATAAATATTCTTGTTTTTGGCCATTTTGGGGAATGCTTGGATCTCTCTTGAACCCCAAACACATACCCACGAACCCTCAAACCCTAGAACACATTTTTGGAGCAATTTGAAGCCATTGGAGCTAGGATTGAAGCCAACAAACCTTGGGAGAAGTGCTTACAAGTGGAGAAGTGAAGATCATCTCAAGGATTCATCCATGGTGTTCTTGGTGACCATTCTTCCTTCTTTTCTCTTTACTCCCTTGGCCATGTGTGGCTGAGTTTCTAGGGTTCATCTTGGATGGGTAGATTAGTTGTGCTATGATAGAGGGATGATTGTATAGAACTTGCCATGATTGATCTTGGTTGTATGAGGATGATTCCTAGACTTGTTCTTAATGCCATTTTATGCCATGTTTTCTTGATTTGGTCCATTCATTGTGATTTGATGCATGAGAGTGCTTGGATTGCATAGATTGTAGGTCTAGGGATTGAAGTGAGTGTGTTCTAAGAGATTAGATCATCTTATTTCAACCATTTTCACTTGATTTCTCTCTTGGGCATTTTGTCGAACACTTGGTGTGCATGTGGATTTTCATTCAATTGAGTTTGAAAAGGCTTTTTGGTGAATCTCTTAGTGTTAGGGCATTGATATGAGAGTGTTGTGCCTAGCCTTGTGATCATAGAGTCTTAAGAGAGGGTCTTGAGTCTTGGCATTTCATCAAACACTTAGAATGCATCCTTTTTCACTTAGCTTGAGAGCGAGAGCCTAAGTTGAGTGGTATTAGGATAGGGATTTGGTGCTACGAGAGTGCATTGAGTCTATAGAAGTGAAATGCATGGTCATCCAAATGCAAACTCGATCTTGAATGGCTTGTTTGTTCAATTAGTCCTCTTGAGCATGATGACACTACCCACCAAGAGAACCCCCTTTGTCTTTGATTTGAGCCACCTTTCTCTCTTGCTTAATCTTTGTTAGTATTGCATTTCTTTGTCTTTGTTTCTGATTTTCTCGATCAAACCAAACCAATTTCAAATGTCTAGACCGTCTATGAGAAGTGTGAGTATTGGTTTATGAGAGGACCCCGTGGAATACGACCTTGGTAAAATCGCTTTTATCATACCGCTAAAACTGCAGCATTAGGCTTGCTGCTCGGGGTTGCACTCAACCCTATGCTTAGCTTAGGGCCTGGGTCTGGTGCTTCGTTCAGCAACATCGCCTGGAGTGGCAACTCCTTTATTTTAGCTCCCCTACCTGTTGAGGGTGGCCTAAGCCTATACGTAATCACATACCTTGGCTTCATGATGTGTTGGAGGGATTTCCTTGGCGCTACACACTTCTTGTAAGGCCCTAGGGTTCTGCCTTTAACCGGGGACCATGGTGGGGTGTAGGAATAGATGTAGTCTTTTGGGCAGCCGAGGAGGATCACATCATCCCCCTCTTCTTGCCTTGGATTCACCCTCTAATCTATCTTGGGCTCTCTTTGTGCACTCAGCAATCCTCTCCACACTTCAGTAACTTGGGTGGCCATGTTTGGAAGAGGCTCAGCATCATCTCCTGGACCCGGAGTGTCACTTGAATCGGTGACAGACCAAGGTTCTGGTCCTTTGGAGCTTTGGCCGTCAGTGTCCATGTCTTCTCTCTCAGAAAAACTGTCCACAAGGATATCTAGGCTCGGTGAGGTGTCCGGTGAGATTACCTCGTCGATTCCCAAGTCAGGTCCTCCTTCTCCTTCGACCTGTTCGCCGATTTCTTCATCCAGTTCCATATTTTCTACCTCCTCCGTCGAGGTAGCTGATGAACGTTGTATGACAGGTTTATCAAATAACTACTAAGCTGGAAGCTAAGCAGATCGTATTCCAAGGGTCTTCTAATAATCGTCTACTCAAATGTAAAGGTAGATTACTCAGGTTTAACACTTGTGCGTGGTGTGGGTTCCACGACTTCTATTCTAGGAAATGCAAGCAAATTAAAAACTAAATTGAAAAACAGATTGAAAGATTGGTTGACTTAACAAAGGGGACAGACAAGCTTAGACTTCGAATCCCCCTTAGTTCACCAGAGCATTGGCAATCAACAGACCAGCAGATTTCAATTCTCGTTCAATCAATTCTAAGACACCACCATAACTCTTGACCCTTAGGTTTAAGACTGGCGAACGTTCACTCTATCCGATCTAGCTACCAAGATTAATCAGTCGCCCGAGTACGGTCGCTTCTTGCGACGACTAAATTAACTGGTGGAATTACTAACGATTTATGAGTTACTCTTGAAGTGGATTAACCCTAACTAGTTCGTATGAAAGGCACACTCCTATGAATAGGTTAATTGTTGATTTGGTGTTTTAAAGTGAGGCGAGCGTTCGCTTCTATCCTCACCTTAACAAGAATCTAATCTAGGTGATCAAGCCAGATAAGAAACATAAACAACGAAGAACAAACCAAACATGAAAGAGAAAATGATTGAACTTTGAATCTAATCACCGCCAAAGTTTAAGCTCTACGAGTTTAGCTACTCATGTTCATAAGGACAGAATCAAAGACAGAAACAGAGTTCATCACGAAAAGGAAGGAAAGATAGAAACTGTAAAACCTAATTAAGACGACTCTGGCAAAGCTTTGCTCTTCGGTAATCTTCAATCCTAGCTCAGAGTCTTCGAGGTGAAGGGATGGCATCACGATCTCTTCCTGGCTCTTCGAACTCTCAAACTCTGCTCTCTCGAACTCCTTAGGTCTGGAACTCGTGTAAGTTCTATTATGAAAAAGGTATATCTGTTTTGAGCCGCCGGTTAAGTATTTATACATAACACTACCAGCACCGGATTTGTTAAGGATTTTCGGCGAAAACTTCAGGAGTTTTCGCCAAAAATTTTAGTGTAAATTGCTGGGTTCCGTCGACTGATCTCCTGTGAGTTTTAAGTCTAGAGTTTTTGGCGAGAACTTTGACTTCTCGCCAAAAACTTCTTCTTGTGAGCTCTGCCGATTTCTTCTGTAGTTTTTGGCGAAAACCTCAGGTCTTTTTGCCGAAAACTCATGTGTGAAACGGGGTAGGAATTGTGTAGACTTGATTGACTCCTTAAATCGATTCCGGTGCAGTTCCTCGAGGTTCCAATGCCTTAGACACGTCCTTGGTTACATTATTTGACGGCAAAAACCTGTGCTATCACGAAAACACTAGAAAACCATCAAATAGACCCGGAACGGGCCAAAGTAACACAAATGGCACGAGATAGAGCAGTTGAGTAAATATTCTCTATTCTACCCTAAAAACCATGTCTTAAGCCAAGAAATGTCGCTTAAATGAGGCTGATAATCACGTCAAATCGAGTGTCATCAAATACCCCACACTTAAGCTTTTGCTTGTCCTCAAGCAAACTGAATAGAACACGCTCATGTTCACAAATGATAAGATCAATTAAATTGAAGTTCAAGCATGCACAATGAATTATTAGACAGCTACTTCTAGAATAAGAAACCTAACATGCATACTGATCAGCTAAACAACCTGGTCTCACTAAAAACTGCACACGACAAATACTCGTAACCCATCATGCAAGAATTCGACCTGACCGACCAGACTCCTTACACAGGAAATATTTTAGTACAAGGGGAACTCTCATTCTCTGTGTTTAAGGACGTGTTTCTGCTCTCAATCATTTTATGTTACTGAATTCTGTCATAAGTTTGCAATTCGACCACATTTTCACCACTGTGACAACACGAGGAACTAGTCGAGAAGGACTTCCCTGCTTAGGACTGTAACGAATTCTACACTACAAGGATTAAGATGAGATGGATGAAGGGAAAGTATGATGATGGCTTTGGTGCGGTGTAGCTTTCGACTAACTTCCCTCGAATCTAGCATATGGCTTCCTACCGTCTAACCAGACACGGGTGGAATAATGTACGCTCGTCCTATGATACCCTCAAGCAACCTAGCACTTTATTTTCTTTCCACACATTTTTTTTCTGAATTTTCTTTTGACTTCGTTCTTCCATATGTAGGGAGAAGAACGTTATTTGACTAAACTATAAACTTGAAAACTTTTGAACTCTTTATCAAATTTTTTCAATTTTTTCTTATTTTCTTATTTTTATTATTTTTTTCTTTTGTGCCGATTTTCTTTTAGTTGCTAGAGAGGTTTACACGTCTAGACATAATAGCTAAGACCACCTGTTTAATGGCTATAGGCAAGTTACCACAAACCGACTTCCGGTAGGCTAATCTAGAACAACCAACCACAGGGGATCAACGAGGAATGAAAGAATGGGATTGGCTGTAATGTATATCGAACCGAAAGAACATGCCAAGCTCAAGGGTTTAAACCTAATGGAGTTAACGTTAGGTAGGCTATCTGGCTTAGTAGCTGAATCTAGGTGCCCCTATCATTCTAGAACTCGTGTCATCGTGTGATCTCGAATAGGTCTCATGCAAATTCTAACTCATTCAAGCAAACAGAAAATCACTAAAAAAGAATTGAAATTGCAAGTTACATGCAATGGATCGAAAGCTCACAGTTGGTTTGCTAGTCGGATTCGGTCATTTTCATGCAATCAAGGCGACAAACTACAAGTGTGATTATGAAAATCTATTTTGACTAGGCAATTTAGCATCAAAGTATACACGTTGGTTCTCAGGTTCTAGGTTAAGCAGTCTAAGCATCATTATGAAAGATTGAACAACAACTTAACATCAACAATCAAGAACCGAGCAATTCTAATGCTAAAGATACTGGAAAGGCACCACGGAACACACAAAAACACAATTAAGGGCAATCAAGTTCATGCAAGGTTCTCTAGCATCCTACCCCACACTTAAAGCGTTTTTTGTCCTCACAGGACTAAAACTAGAGTTGAGAGTGAAATAGAAGAACCTGGACCGAGATGACTGATGGAGGGGATGAACACGGGTCCTCGGAGCGGGGAGGGAATCTACCAAAGCGAAGGGAAGTGTAGAAATCCCTAAGCAAAGGGAATTTACCAAACGACCTACAAAATAAAAACACATTAAAGATAAAAAGGAAACCGGGACAAGTGTCCCAGATCCACACAGAAAAAGTTGGATCAAAATTCGAAAAGAAGAAATAAAAAGGAGGGACAAGGAAGAGGATACAACCCAATCACTGCTGGTAAGGTGCATCGGGAGGTGGAATGTGGAGGACGTCGTTGACTTGCTGTTGCTATGCCAGCTGCGCCTCATACCTCTCATCATTTTGGCGCATGTGTTGCTGCATAATGACCCACCTGCCATCCTGGGTGGCAGTGTCTGTGACTCGCCACTCTTGGAGTCGCTCATACAGCTCTGCAAAATCAGCTGGAGGTGGTCGGTGATGAGGATGAGGCACCTGGAATGGAACATGGAGGGGCGGCTGCTGCTGATATGCATACCCTGCCTGCTGCTGTAGCGAGGGTATATGATCGTCAAACTCCTACTCCGACTGAGGCTGCTGCTCCTCAGAATCATCTTCTTCCTCCGACTCGGCCTCGTGGTAGAGAGGTGGAGCTGCCGCCACCTTTGGACCGTAGTCCAACTGGAGGTCGTACTCGACTGCTAAATCACCACCTACGGTGTGTACTAAGCGACGTGGGACGTCAGAGCCATATCATTGGCTCAGACCGAGGGAGATGATGAGGCGGCCTACAAAGTTACCGCCAAGGAGTGAGCGAGGTGGCCTTGGCTTCTGGGTCTTCTGGTGGAATAGGCGTGCAAGCACCCATCCTGGATGAAGCGGATGAAGATGAAGATGAGGAACTCTCTTTCGGTTCCTCGATCTTAATTGGTGTGAAGGATGGGGGTGGATTGATTCTGCCTCTTGTTAGAATTCGCGGCCGTCTTAGCGGAGCAGAACTGCCTGGTCTCTCTATACTCTTAGCCTTGTCGTTCTTGGCGGTTTGGGAGCGCGTGAGAGGGCGGTGGTGCATAAACCTGTGAACAACCTACAAATGACAAAAACAAGCACAACCAGTGTAAAATCAAAGTGGATGGAAATATGAAAGATGGGAAGTAGAGGAATAAAATGCCAATTCTTCTTCCAAACAATTAAAAGAATTCCCCGGCAAAGGCGCCAATTTGATGATCGTTGTATGACAGGTTTATCAAATAACTACTAAGCTAGAAGCTAAGAGATCGTATTCCAAGGGTCTTCTAATAATCATCTACTCAAATGTAAAGGCAAATTACTCATGTTTAACACGTTGTGCGTGGTGTGGGTTCCACGACTTCTATTCTAGGAAATGCAAGCAAATTAAAAACTAAATTGAAAAAATAGATTGAAAGATTGGTTGAGTTAATAAAGGCGACCGACAAGCTTAGACTTTGAATCCCCCTTAGTTCACCAGAGCATTGGCAATCAACAGACTAGCGGATTTCAATTCTCGTTCAATCAATTCTAAGACACCACCATAACTCCTGACCCTTAGGTTTAAGACTGGCGAACATTCGCTGGGTAAATTTCACTGGGTACCACCCAACTATTCATTAGGTTTAGTAACAGCCACCTAACTAATTTTCTTGGTTCGGATACCACTGAACTCGAATTTCCTTGGTTCGGAGTACCACCTAACTAATTTCTTGGCTCGGATACCAACAAACTCAAATTTTCTTAGCTCGGATACCACTGCATAGGGCTGGCATATTTGGTTTGTTTTTTTGGTCTAACCGAATGACCTATCCGACCGAATTCAATTTCTTGTTCACATATCTTTTTTAGTTCTTCTTCGTTCTTCTTCGATCTTCTTCAATCTTCTTCTTCTTATTATTTTTCAGATGGTACATGAGTGTCATCTTCCTCTTCTCGGCCAACCCCTCCCCACCTCCAAGCTTCAGATCAAACAACGACAAATCTGAAGACTTTGTCGATACCCAAAATTGGTCTTCCTGTTAGTGCATATGCACAACTACGGAGAATGCAAATCAGCAGGGAGCAAAAGGCGCATCCGCCACCACAACATAATCTAGTGGTTGTCGGTGGCCACACTGTAGATCCTGGTCAGAAATTGTCGGCGATGGTCCATCTCCCAACCAATAAATCTCTTTGGAAGTCGGATTCTTTCCAAATTTTCAACGTCGGCAACTAACTTTGGCCTCTAACAAAACTGATTCGGAGCTCTTATTCTTCTTTTTATCTTCGCAAATCGTCTTCTTCTTCTTCTTTTTTCTTCCTTTTCCTAGATTTTTTTTCTATCTTCCCATGTTCATTCATTTCTTTTCTTTCGAGATCTGCCTCTTCCGGAATCGGTTAGTGACTCGGTATACTTGGTTGATTTTATCGGTATTTGAATTCGGTCATGGTCACTGGTTTTGGGCTAACTCGATTTTGGTCACCGACCAAATTCGGTTAGGTGGTACCCCGAGCCAAGAAAATTAGAGTTCGGTGGTATCCGAGCCAAGAAATTAGTTAGGTGGTACTCCGAACCAAGGAAATTCGAGTTCAGTGGTATCCGAACCAAGAAAATTAGTTAGGTGGCTGCTACTAAACCTAATAAATAGTTCGGTGGTACCCGTCGCAATTTACCCAACATTCGCTCTATCCGATCTAGCTACCAAGATTAATCAGTCGCCCGAGTACGGTCGCTTCTTGGGACGACTAAATTAACTGGTGGAATTACTAACGATTTATGAGTTACTCTTGAAGTGGATTAACCCTAACTGGTTCCTACGAAAGGCACACTCCAATGAATAGGTTAATTCTTGATTTCGTGTTTTAAAGTGAGGCGAGCGTTCGCTTCTATCTTCAGCTTAACAAGAATCTAATCTAGGTGATCAAGCAAGATAAAAAACATAAACAACGAAGAACAAACCAAACATGAAAGAGAAACTGATTGAACTTTGAATCTAATCACCGCCGATCTGTGACCGCTTTAAAGCCCTGGGTTACTTAGGGTTTATCTAGTCTAAGCTCTACGAGTTTAGCTACTCATGTTCATAAGGACAAAATCAAAGATAGAAACAGAGTTCACATGAAAAGGAAGGACAGATAGAAACTGTAAAACCTAATTAAGACAACTCTGGCAAAGCTTCGCTCTTCGGTAATCTTCAATCCTAGCTCCGAGTCTCCGAGGTGAAGGGATGGCGTCACGATCTCTTCCTGGCTCTTCAACTCTTGAACTCTCCTCTCTCAAACTCCTTAGGTCTGGAACTCGTGAAAGTTCTATTATGAAAAAGGTATATATGTTTTCAGCCGCCAGTTAAGTATTTATACTTATCCCTATCAGCGCCGGATTTGTTAAGGATATTTCGGTGAAAACTTCAGGAGTTTTTACCGAAAACGTCAGTGTAAATTGCTAGCTTCTGTCGACTAATCTCCTGTGAGTTTTAAGTCTAGAGTTTTCGGCGAGAACTTTGACTTCTCGCCGAAAACTTCTTCTTGTGAGCTCTGCCGATTTCTTCTGAGTTTTCAGTGAAAACCTCAGGTCTTTTTGCCGAAAACTCATGTGTAAAATGGGGTAGGAATTGTGTAGACTTGATTGACTCCTTGGATCGATTCCGGTGCGGTTCCTTGAGGTTCCAATGCCTTAGACACGTCATTAGTTACATTATTTTACGGCAAAAACCTGTGATATCACGAAAACACTAGAAAACCATCAAATAGACCCGAAATGGGCCAAAGTAACACAAATGGCACGAGATAGAGCAATTGAGTGAATATTCGCTATTCTACCCTAAAAACCATGTCTTAAGCCAAGAAATGTCGCTTAAATGAGGCTGATAATCACGTCATATCGAATGTCATCAGTAGCCCTTAGGATTCGGGTGGAGATAGCTTCCCATTGAAATCCAAAGTTGCCGGGGCGGGGCCGGGGTGTATTGAGCCTGGGCAGGTATGTACCAATGCCGATCTGGGGGTAGGGGTGGTCCTGGGGCGTACCGGGGGTGGTCTGGACGATACCGGGGCTGGGGCCGACCAGGGGCCTGTATCGGGGCCGGTCAGGAGTGTACCGGGCTGATCTGGAGTGTCCTGGGTCTGGCTGGGGGATCGGGTCGGCCTGGCGTGCACTGAAGTTGGTCTGGCTGCCGGGGGCCTTGGCGCCGGGACTGTGCTGGGCGCCGGGATTGTGCTGGGCGTCGGGGCTGGGCTGAGCGTCGGGGCTGGGCGGAGCGCCGGGGCTGTGCTTGGCGCCGGCTCCGGGGTTGGACAGATTCTTTGACTCCGAGGCTAGGATTTTTGAGAACATTCCAGTAAGCTTCTCAAGCCCTTCTAGCTTCACTTCCTCTCCTTCTTCAGACTCTTCTTCTTCTTCTTCCTTCTTCTTCTCATCCTCCTCCTCATCATCCGTCTTGATCTCTCCTTCTCTCATCACCATGGTCCTTTGGTTGGGGCAGTCCCTTGAGATGTGTCATCTGCCTTGACATTTAAAGCACACAATTCCCCTAGGACGTGGGTTAGAATTCTAAACATTAGGAGTAGATTGAGTAGGTGTTACCCGTGGTGCCGGTTCCCTAGGGTTAGGGTTGGATCGGGGCCCGGTGCTTCGGGGCTGGCCGGGCTTTCTTGGGTGTTGGCTGGTATTGGATCCTCCTCTCCATTGGCTACTGGCTGGAGGGGCTGGCCTTTTTGTATAACCTATTTTCATCTCCCTCTCCACTCGGATGGCTAGGGCTTTCAAGTCTTCATAGTCAACATAGTTGAGTATATTGACTTCGTACATGATGTCCGGGTGTAGCCCTCCTACAAACCGGGCTATCCTGGCCTCTTGTTCCTCCTTGAGGTCTAGCGTTGCCACTAGCATCTCTATCTCCTTGGTATTTTGCTCCACATACATGGTTCCTTGCTTCAAAGTCTGGAGTGAGGTGTGTAAGTCTCGGATGTAGGCAGCCGAGACAAACCTCTTCCTCATCTTCCTCTTGAGGTCTCTCCATGACTCGATGGGTACCTCCTCATCTCTCTGAACCTGTCTTTTGAATTGGCCCCACCAAAGAGAAGCATAATCAGTAAATTCAAGGGTAGCCACAATTACCTTCTTTCTCTCCGAATAGCGATGATACTCGAGGAAGTCCTCCATGCTTCTCTCCAATCCAAGTACTCATCTGCATCATTCTTGCAAGAAAACTTAGGGATGGTGAGCTTGAGATTGCTCACATTATCATCAATCTCTTGGACTAATCTTCTAGTCCTTCGGTTGAGATCTCCATGGGGTTCTTCATCATATTCTCCACGGTCATCTCCTCTCATAGTTCCCTCGGCTGTCTCTCTCAAGTCTGACTAGGGCTTCTTGTATTCCAGCTAAGATTCCCCGAAGGCCATGGATCTGGCCTTCCAAATTCTCCATTCTCTCGTCTGCCATGGTTAGTTACAAGCAAGCAGAAGCAACTTTCTATCCCCTCTTCTTAGAATTAAGCTTACAACGAAAGGAAACAAACTTTGGAAGGGAGACCTTGCTTTTTGATGAACACGTTTTCACGCGCGTGTAGTCAAATAACTATCAAGCACAAAGCAAGATAGATCGTATTCCATATGATTCTTCTAATCGTCTACTCAAATGAACTGGCAAATCACTCAAGTTTAACACGTTGCGCGTGGTGTGAGTTCCACGACTTCTAGACTATAGAGCAGAGAAATTAAAAAAAGGAAATAAGACAAAAGACAAATTGAAATGTTGGTTGACTTAACAAGATGACAGACAAGCTTAGATTTCGAATCCCCCTAAGATCGCCAGAACATTGGCGATCACAAGACCAGCAGCTTTCCAATCCTGAATCATTCAATTCTCAGACACCACCATAACTCATGACCCTTAGGCTTAAGACTGGTGAACGTTCGCTCTATCTGATCTAACTAGCAAGATTAATTGACTGCCCGTGCGTTCGCTTCTGCAACTAAAAACTAACTGGTGCGATTACTAGTGATTCATGAGTTACTCTAGCAGCAGATTAACCCTAATTGGTTCCTACAAAGAGAAATTGTTTCAATGAATAGGTTAACTGTTGATTTGGTGTTTTAAAGTGAGGCGAACGTTTGCTACTATCCTCAACTTAACTAGAATCTTAACTAGGTGATCAAGCTAGAAAAGAAACATAAAAGCAATTAAGAACAAATCAAACATGCAAGAGAAACTGATTGAAACTGGATTTAATTACCGCCGATCCGTGACCGCTTTAAAGCCCCGGGTCACTTAGGGTTCATCTGGTCTAAGCTCTATGAGTTTAACTACTCATATTCAATACGAAAGAATCAAAGACAAACAAGGAATACATCTCAGGTAGGAAGAACAGAGAAGAACTGTAAAACCTAATTTGATGACTACGTGAAGCTTCAATCTCCTGAATCTTCAACTCCTAGCTCTGAGCTCTCTGAGGTGGAAGGATGGCATCACGATCTCTTCCCGGCTCCTCGAACTCTCTAAACTCTCTCTCGAACTTTTTAGGTCTGGAAATTAATCCACGGAATAGGTATATCTGACTGTGGCCGCCGGTTTAGTATTTATAGGGTTCAAGATTCCAGCCAAAAAAGGATTTTAGACGAAAACTTCGGAGTTTTAGCTGAAGACTTCAGTGACAACCTTGGCTGGATTCTCCTATCTTCGACAATGCAGTTCTTGCCTTAGTTTTTGGCGAAGACTTTGGACTTCTCGACGAAAACTTCAGTTTAGATCGGGCTAGTGTTTTCTTCTAGCTTGGTTGACTTTTGGATTGATCTCGGGTCGTTCCTTCAGGTTTCCTTTGCTTCCCGGGCTCGTCTCTGGCTACGTATTTAACGGTAAAAAACTGTGTGATGTAAAAAACACTAGACAACCATCAAATAGACCTATAGCAGGCCAAAGTAACCAAAACGGCCAGAATTAGAGCAATTAGGAGAAAACAACCTAAACTACCCTAAAACCCGAGATTCAAGCAAAGAAATGTAGCTTAAATGAGGCTGATAATCACATAAAATCGAGTGTCATCACTTTTCTATTTCTTTTCTTATAGCCACCTGATTTTCTTTGCCTTACAATACCAAACCGATTGAAGGAATTGAAAATAGATGGGGGGTTTTGAAAGCTAATTTTTCTAAAGAACAACGAAAATAAAGGGATATGAATCCAAGGGTTAACCGCGAGACTGGAACAGAGTGTGGACCTAGTGTTGAACCGTGCTTTGATACCAACTAATGTGAACTGCTACAACCGTGGGCAGACGACCCTTGAACACCACAAGATGATGATCCTAGCAACGAGAGAAACCTTCGGAACCGGGGTGGATTAGGACTTTGACCCACTAGCTATGGAGAGCTAGAAACCAGAAGTATCAAGTCGAGGGCGCCACGCCAAGAGATGGATTCTCTTGATGATAAGCCAAACCTTAAGCCGTGCTCTTGCACATACTCAAAGGGGTTTAGAACAAAGTTCTAAAAGGGGGTTTATTAATTGATTAAAGTTTGAATAACAAAGGGTGGCCGATGGCCTCTATTTATAGGGAGGGAACAAGCTCTCCTCACCCATTTAGCTACTTCCTCACTAGGAATAAAATAATCTAATCCTAACTAGGAAACATTAAAACGACCTAAACAAGCTAACTAAATAAGAAAAAACTAAAAAGGGAAAGATAATAGTGTCTTGGTATGCAAGGAAAAGACTAAATAGGCAAAATCCGGCAATCCGGCGAAAAACTCTAAATCCAGGCAGCTTTAGAGTCGATTGGGCAGTTCTGGGCCGGCGAGCAAGAATTCTCACGCGGCCTTGGCCTTCTGCTCGTGTCCCAGTCCCAGATGGACTGAGATAAACGGTCTTCCCACCGTGGCAGCTGGTTTTCTTGTCTCGGGTGGGAATCCTTCTCTTGGTGGGAAAGCCGGTCCAGACCGGGGTCGTGTGGCTACTCTTCAGTATGCGTTTTCTCCCTCATTCCTTCTTCAATTGTTGGGCCGTTTGTTGGAGCAGGTGTCTGGGCTGTCCAACTATCCAGGGCCTTTAAAATTTCCTCAAAGGCCTGAGCCGTTTGGCGGCTGGACCCAAAATACTGAACTGGAGGGCTCGGCGCTCGGTCCAGCGCCCAGGGCTGGCTTTCAGCTGGGCTTTCTTCAATTCTGGCCTGGCTTTCTCCATTCTGCTTTGGCCAATTCTTCAGGAAGGTCCAGAGACAGCTTTCAGTGGCTGGTGCCGGTCCAGGGCTCCATTTCTTTACTTGGCTCGATCTGGGGCTTGGTCTGGGGCTCGATCTGGGGCTCGATCTGGGGCCTGTCTCCTGGTGCCATCCCTTGCTGGCCAGATATTCCCGAGTCCTCCACTTCCTCTACTCCAGGAATGCCTCTAGGGGATCCCAGGGGTGGTCAACTCCTTCGGGGCTCTTGGCATTAAGGTTGGGGCCTAGTTGGGGCTTACTGCTCGGGGCTGCACTCGGCCCTAGGCTTAGCTCAGGGTCTTGGTCTGGTGCTTCGCTTAGCAACATTGCCTGGAGTGTCAACTCCTTCACTTTAGCTCCCCTACCTGCTGAGGGTGGCCTAAGCCTATACTTAGTCACATACCTTGGCTTCATGATGTGTTGGAGAGCTTTTCCTAGCCCTACACGCTTCTTGTAGGGCCCTAGGGTTCTGCCTTTAACCGGGGACCTTGGTGGGGTGTAGGAATAGCTGTAGGCCTTTGGGAAGCCGAGGAGGATCACATCACCTCTTCCCCTTTCAGGTTCACATGGTTAGAGTGAGTAGAGTTGAGGTCCAAGGTTGTGGTCAAGTTCAGAGCAGTTGCTGGTTGGAGCTTTGAGGTGAAGATTGGTTATCTACATTGGAGTTGATCAATCTTTTTCCTTCTATGTTTCAGTTGACATTTTTGGTTGGGGATTTTGTATTCGTTTGAGGATGGGATTTTGGACTTATGATTTATCGGTTGTTTTGGATTTTGGATTTTACTTATTGAAGGCCTTCATTTGGTTTTGAACTTTTAATAAGAGTTGTTTCGCTTTCTTTCTTGGAGTTTCGTCTTTTCCGTCTAGAGATAGCTTCCAGTAATGCTCATTACCGGTTCAACCATGGGTTTACCTGGGATGATTTGGGATGGATGTTACACTGGTCAATTTCCTTCTTTCCCGTCTTCTCTAGTTTCCTCTTCTCTGATCAATTTCCTGCTTTCCCTCTTCTCTAGTTGATTTCCTCTTCTCCTCTTTTGTTTGTCTAGTCATTGGAGCTAAGACTCTTCTCCTCCTCTGGTTTCATATATGTGGATTTGTGGCAGTGAGGGTGGATATGTGGGTGGCGGAGAGGGTGGATATGTGAATTGGAGGCGGCGAGGGTGGATTTGTGGGCTGCGGGTGAAGGTGGATCTGTGGATTGGAGGCGGCGATGGTGGATATGTTGGCGGCTACAAGGGTGAGAGGAAATCATGAGCGGTGGTGAAGGCGTGATGGTGAAGGGTGATGGGTGGTGAAGGAAGAAGAAGAGAAGGCAGAAGGAAAAGGAAGAAGAAAAATAAGAAGAGAAAAAAGCATTCGATTGACAGTGTGGACATGAAAATTAGTCACGGTTCATTAAAACCGTGACTAATTTGTCACAATTTCAAAAAATCATGATTAACTAGTCACGGTTTCTAAAACTGTGACTAACCGAATATTTTGTTGTAGTGATCTACCCAGCCGACTGCTCTTTCTATTGACAACTTGTTGCTATTTTTTTTATTCAATGATCATAACTTAATGCCTTGGGGATATATGCTCAATAAGATATTAGTGGCTCATGCTTTTGAAGGCGTACTTAGCTATTTTTGCCCGTTGATTTTGTGCCTGCTTTTAGCTATTTTTCCCGTAGGTTGAATTTCGCAATTTTTTCCCGTAGACTTTCTAAGCGACTTCTCGCTCGTATGTCTTACGTACCGATATTAGCCTGGGGGTCTTACTCAGCGATTTTACGTACGCCCGTGGGTCTTACTTAGCGAATTGTACCCGTAGGTCTTATATAGTGATTTATGCCTTTAGGTCTTATTTAGCGATTGTGTGCCCATAGGTCTTATTTAGCGATTGTTGTCCGTAGGTCTTATATAGTGATTGTGTGCCCGTAGGTCTTATTTAGCAACTGTTGCCCGCAGGTCTTATATACAGATAGAAGTTATCTGCAAATTTTGTCCAGCGGTAGATGCTATTAGACATGTTTCATTGATAGTAAAACGCATGACTACAATCTTTAATAATGATCTACTCAGCGTAGTATCGTCGCAGGTGCATGGCATTCCATGTTTTAGGTATCTTTGCCCCATCCATTTCTGCCAGCTTGAAGGTATTAGCCCCTACTACCTTCTGAACCCTATATGGGCCTTCTTACCCGAGATGCAGTTTTGCAGCACCAATCGCAGGACGAAATATCTTTCTCTGCACTAAATCGTTGACTACGATATGATGTGAATGAAGCTTCATGTTGTATCGTCTTGCGAGCTGCTCTTTCTTGGCGATTAAACACAATTGCGCTCTCTCTCTCTTCTTTCCTCAATCATGTCAACATTGTGCATTAAATCCTGTTCATTTACCTCGTCCTTGTAAGTCTGAATGCAGATGGAGGGAATGGATATTTCCACTTGCAGTACCGCCTCTGTCCCATATGTTAACGTATATGGGGTTTCCCTGGTGGCGGTTTTGTAGGCGGTCTTGTGGGCCCATAACACGTGATCGAGCTCGTCAACCCAAGTTCCCTTGAAACCTTCAACTCTTTTCTTTAGCACTCTTAGGATTATCTTGTTAGTTGCTTCGGCTTGTCCAGCCTGTGGGTAGGCGACTGAGGTGAATTTTAACCATATCTTTAAATCATCGTTGAATTCCTTAAAAATTTGACAATCAAATGGAGTCCCGTGATCACATATGATACTCTGCGGAATTCCAAACCTTCTAACAATGAATTTGAAAGCTAATTTTTGTATTTGCCTGACCGTGATGCTGGCGACCGCCTTAACCTCTATCCATTTCGTGAAGTAGTCCACTGCTACTATGAGGTACTTCCTTTTTCCCGACGCCTCAGGAAATGGTCCTAGTATGTCCATTCCCCATCTTGCAAATGGCCATGGACTGACTATGGCTTCCAGTGTCGTAGCTGGAAGCTTATGGTAGTTAGCGAACTCCTAGCATTTGTGGCATTTTTTCACCAAATCGCATGCCTCTTTCCTCACTGTAGGCCAGTAAAAGCCTTGGTAAATTAAGATCCTTTCCAAACTCCTGGATCCTAGGTGGCTGCCACATACTCCCGCATGTACTTCCTGTAACGCCCACTTAGCGTCTTCCGGACTTAGGCTCCTCAAATAGGGACCCATCACCGATTTTTTATATAGCTCTGCACCTAACAAGATACACCTTCCTGTTTTTCGTCATAATTTAGTCGCTTCATTTTGGTCGTCTAGTACTTGATCAGTTTCCAAAAAATGGATGATAGGCGTTCGCAAGTCACTTGGCGGCATGTTTTGGACTATCTGGAAACACAGCTTCATTTTTACCTCCTTCTCCACCGTAACCATTCGTCCTTCATCAAAATCTATCGTCGGTGCTAGCTTAGATAGTGCATCAGCGTGACTATTTTCTTCTCGAGCGATCTGTTCTATGCTCACTTTTTTGAACTCAGGTATGATTAGCTTAATTTCATCGAAGTGTGGGAGGAGGGACAAATGGTTACAGTGGAGAAGGAAGAAAGCGGACAGTAGGCGCTTTTAAATAAAATGATTTAAACCGTGGCCACTTTTTCGCGCTGTTAATTTTTTTTCGCATTGGTCAATTTAACAGCGGCTTGTGGCCGCTGTTAAACTCCATTTCTGCCACTATTAAATGCAGCGTTTCTTGTAGTGACATGATTGATGATGGAATTGATGAGGGATTTGGTGGATGAATTTCTTGCTATGCTAAGTGAAATATGATAGAACCTGAAGGAACCAACACTGCCCCACCCGAAATACTGGTTGTGATTGAGTTCGATTCATTGGGGGTGAATCCCTTGGTTGGGTTTCCAAGGTCGGTTGATTTTCTCCTTCGTGGAAGGATCCTCTCTAGGATGCGTCAGAATGAATACTCCTTCGGGAAATGATCCTATATGGATGCGTCAGAAAGATGTGATGGTCGGTGGTGGTGGTGTGGGATAATTCCTTGACGCCTAATTAACTCACCTAGTCAAATGAAATGTGAATTGATATATATGTTGTGCTGGATGTGATTGTGAATTGATATGTGATGTTTTGTTGGACTGTGTGCGATGTTGGTTTCATTTATGATGATGTTGATGTTGTGGACTATGACTATTGAATTGAGAACTACACTTATGTGATCACATAGGCTGTTTTAGGGACTTAAAAACAGAATAGACTAGGATTGATCCCACTGTTAATTATGTTGTATGGAGTGTTGGGATAGCTCCTTGAGGCGTAGTTCGGCTCATAGTTAAGCCTAGTGGGTTCACTCAGTTTCATTAGGAAGTTGATCCCCTCCTAGTTCTTTGTGGTTAGGTGTTGAGTGCCGGAGTTTCAGTTGGTGCAAGTTGAAGCGGTAGCAGGAAGCATGAAGTTGACATTTGGAAGCGTGGACCGGGAGTTGACTATTTTTGGGTTGGGTTATTTCATATAAGATTTAACGTTGATCTTCGGATTGTATTATGGGTTGGATTTGAATTCTCGTTTGTAGTTGTGATTTTGGAATTTAAATTAATGGAAGCGCTTTTGCTTGTCTTTGGTTTATGTTGTTTTATTATAAATTAAGTTGCTTACTACTCGGACTGTGTTTTCAGTCAAATCATAGCACGAGTCCCCTGTCCAACCATGGGTTCAACTCGACCGATTTGGGACGGGGGTTACAACAATGTTTTTCAAATCATAAGAGAAAATAAAGTGTCAATACTTGTCGAACCTTATTTTACATGTTTAATGTCAATTTTGGTCATGAACCTATAGGAGCTGTAACATATAGTGGTCATCAACCTATATAATGTAACTCAGTTTCCACTAACTTATTACAATTGTAACAATGTGATCAATCCATCAACTCTCCGTCCAAAATCTTCTAATTTACGCTAGATATAACCCAACCAAACTAACCAATGACTTCATCTTATTCCTCTAGATCCCGCCAATCCTCCGAATATGACTCCCCCTCCACCGGCACCACCACCCATCTTCCACAACATCCCCCCTCCTTATAATCTTCGCTGCCATCTCCACAACCCACTCATGCAACTCCCACCTCCACCCATCTACTCACCCTTCTCCGCCTCTCCGCCATAGTTCTCCTTCTCCACCTACCCATCTTCCACAACATCCCCCCTCCTTATCCTCTTCGCTGCCATCTCCACAACCCACTCATGCAACTCCCACCCTCCACCCATCTACTCACCCTTCTCCGCCTCTCCGCCATAGTTCTCCTTCTCCACCTACCCATCTTCCACAACATCCCCCCTCCTTATCCTCTTCGTTGCCATCTCCACAACCCACCCATGCAACTCCCACCCTCCACCCATCTACTCACCCTTCTCCGCCTCTCCGCCATAGTTCTCCTTCTCAACCTACCCATCTTCCACAACATCCCCCTCCTTATCCTCTTCGCTGCCATCTCCACAACCCACTCATGCAACTCCCACCCTCCACCCATCTACTCACCCTTCTCCGCCTCTCCGCCATAGTTCTCCTTCTCCACCTACGTTGACTGGGCCACCTTTACTTCCCTCTCAAATGGTCCACCCCTCACTCAACCCTCTCCTTCCCCATCTTCACAACCATCTCTGTCATCTCCTTCAACTCCAACTACTCCATATATGTATGGGATTTAGTTCCTCAAAATCAAATAAACATTAGTCTAGATTTTACACGGTACTTCTGATGATATGCTTTATGTTGATGTTCTCATAAATTCAAGATGGGTGAAGTTTGGCTAGACTAAACAAAAAGAGGGATCTAATGTAATTTTGGTTAATTGGTTTTCATTGGGTTATGTTAGATTGACTAGTTTGTTTAGATTGAGTTAAGTTGGATTAGATTGATAATTAATTGAGTTGAGTCTATGGTGAATTAGGTAATATTGCAAGGAGTAACTTGAAAAATTTGATGAGTTGGAGTGATGATATCAACCCTTAACAAAAATTTTAGACAAAGAGTTAACGAAATAAGCATATTGTTACAACTGCAATAGGTTAGTTACAACTAGAGCTAGCAAAATGATGACCCAACCCAATAAACCCGCCCAGCCCAGTCTCGTGGCCCGATTGACCAAAAAGTCAACAATCCAACCCGCAACCCGACTAACCCGCAACCCACCCGCCCGACCCGAATAACCCAATTGTCACATAATTCATAATATTCAGTGCTTCAAATATCAACATTATGTCATTATTGAAGATATAAAAAATTTCATCTACTTCTGACTTCGCCAAGTTTATTTCCAAAATAATTAAATTAAAATCAATATATATATATATGAACACTCTGGTGCACCCAGCTAGGTGGGTGCACTAAGTGCACCCGCTTGCGTGTCGCGATCTCATCCGTCCGTTCAATCAACGGATCTCAAGCCTTTGAATTAAATAGGATTAAATTAATTAGTTTTATCATTATTCTATTCCACACAGGACATATTACATTTAAGTACCTATTATTATACTTCAAGATGATGGTATAATTTTTTCTCTTCATTCAGTTTGTTTACTTCAGGATGATGATATAATTTTTTTTTCAGGATTATACGTAATATGTCCTGTGTGGAATAGAATAATAATAAAGTTAATTAATTTAATCCTATTTAATTCAAAGGATTGAGATCCTATTTAATTCCTAGCTAGGTGCACCAGAGTGTTTTCCATATATATATATATGGTGAACACTCCGGTGCACCCACTAAAAGTGGGTGTACCGAGTGCACCCACTAACGTTTTGATAGATAAACATGTTTTTAATATCTTGTTTTTTCGAGTATAAGAATCTACATGTTGTTAAAGGATATATAGGACGATTTGAACAAAAAACTAATTTGGTAGAGATGATAATCTATGATATTGAGAAAAAATGCAGCTGTAGAAAGCAACATGAAGAACATTAGGTATAATCTTATACTATGATGACTAAAAATTGCAACTAAGCTCAATTTAGACTTATTAAGATTAAGTCTATTGATATAAACGATTAGTTCAATGAAAATACCACTCTAGATAGCACAAACGTCAGTGGGTGTACCCGGTGCACCCACTTTTAGTGGGTGCACCGAAGCGTTTACCATATATATATATATACTAGATTAGTCGCGGCCTGTTGGCCGACTTCAACATAAGATAAATATTTAAAACATTAAATATTTAGTACGTCTGGACACAGCCCCTTCGAGTTGGCCACGGGGCTTCCTATCCTCTCTAAACTCAGTCGAGTGTCTTCGTACCTCCTAAATTTTAAATTCTTTACAAAGTGAACTCATTACTTTAATACGGGTTCAGAGCAGTCCTACTAACGTCAGCGGTGTATTTTTTTGGCAATTTTACCACGTCATTGTTGACATGTAATAGAAAATATAATTTGAAATTTAAAAAACTAAAGATATTTAAAAAAATTAAAGATATACCTGCCAAAGAATTAAAAAATAACTGTAGACAGCCCATTGGCCGATTTTTTGTGTTAATATTTTACCGAAAAATATTTATTTTTATTTTTATTTAGATTACTTAGAAGTGTGGTTGAATTTTTTCTACTTTTTAATATATAATAATTTAATTCATATGTTGGTAAAAAATTATAAATTTGTTATCAATTGTTGGAATATAATAAATAAAAGCATTATAATTATGCTTTATTGTTGTTACGTTGAAAACACTGCAACTTTTCTTTGATTAAATAGTAAACTACTCCAATCATTAGGTGTGGCATTGTTGGTTGTTCACTTTGTCTCTTAAACATGAGGTTGAGAGTTCGATCCTTGTTCATGAGAAAAGAATCAAAAAATTTTGTTTGCCAAAATCGATTTTTATCCAAAATACCCTCATTACTAGAATGAAGGAGAAGCTCTAAAATCCCCAAAACGCTGACGTGTCAACTGGAAAAAAGCGAAAATGCTTTAATGTATTAGAAGATATAAAACATTGACAATCATAGTTGTAAATACTTTTATCTACCTGGACGAGCATGACTGCTCTGCACCATATGATGTGATCCTGGCCACCAAGCCCGGCTTGGACGCAACTGATGTCGACCCGGCCCCAGCACTGATGCCGGCCCCAGGCCTACACCAGCACCACCCCCGGAGCCTAGAAGAGCCCAAGCCCCGGAGCTAGAAGATGCACCTGGGAGGATGCTGATCGTCAGCCAGGCCCCAAGGCCAGCTCCTACTGAAGCCAAGATCAGACTGATGTCCCGGCAAGAGCTGATGCTGACACCGAGCCCCGACCCGGACCCCGGGCCAAGCCTAGCACCCAGCCTAGGCCCCATACCGACCCCCACGGGCCCCCGGAGCAAAGACCTGCCTAAAGACATCCCGAAGGTACCCTGGAAAGAAGGCTTGAAGCAGAACTCAAAAGGCCTGGACAAATTTGTAGATGACCCCAAGCTAAGCCTGCCACAGGCACAAGGCCCATGCCAGCGCCCGTCAGAGGAGCACTTTTGGCCCAGCGAACAATTGACCCGTGCCTTTTGGGTTTTTCCAAAGGCACTGGAATTCTTATGGCCCCAGTATTACCCTCCAACAAACGGAGCTCAATTCGGAGGAGTATCAAGGGAGATAGGGCTAGAACAAGTCCTAGTGATGTTTGGCCTAAGCATCAAGGAGTGGAGCTCGGATGCTGATCCGAGGGAGCCAACACTAGGAGCTAGGATCAGGCCACCACCTGAGCCTGATCCAAGGAGGGATGGGTGACCATTCATGATACGGGAGATGAAGAGAAGATGCCAAGTACTTCCAAACAAGAAATCCTAATCAAGCTAGGATTTCCCGGTTTTGGACAGATTTCTAGTCTGACGAAGAATGACGGATTTGGGCTACCTGGAGATAGAATTTGGGCTGAAGCCCAACATGAAAGTTGAAGCCCATAACGTCTACTAGTGATCTGCCAAAGGGCTTGTTTTTCCTATTTTATTTGGTATTTATTTGGCAATTTCTCCCAGAACCCGTTCTGCTGTATTTTAGGATTTTTCAGCCTCCTTTTTAGGAGTTCTAGTTTAGGTAGGATTCTTTTCCCTTCTAAGGATTGGAATCCGAATTTTTCCTCTTTTTATTCTAGGTTAGGATTAGTTAAAGTCCTCTTTAGATTTTCTAATCAGGACTCTTTTTATTTCTTTATTTTATTTTTATTTAGGAAGTAGTGTTTAGGGAGGAGAGCTTGTTCCCTCACCTATATAAGGAGGCCGTCGGCCACCCTTTGTATTGATGAACCCTTTGAAATAAACCTCCTTTTTGATAGAACTTTGTTCTTGAAACCCCTTATTGTATCTGCATGTTGCGATACTGAAGGATCGACTTATCATCAAGAGCATCCATCTCTTGGCGTGGCGTCATCGACTTGATACTTCTGGTTCCTAGCTGTTATATAGCTAGCGGGTCAAAGTCCTCTTCCATCCCGGTTCTGACGGTTTTCTACCTCGTTGCACGATCATCAACTTGCGGTGGTTAGGGTCGTCTGCCCACGGTTGCGGCGGTTCACATCACCATATGTCCATATCCATGCTTTTAAGTTTTTTCGCCAATTATCAATACAAGCAACTAATACAGTATGCAACACTACATATCTCGACACCAAACATTCATAATTTATAGAATAATCCAAAAGTCAAGTTTCAAACCTGTTGATAAATAGAAACACAATACTAATGAACATTAAAGTTTAAACCACTCATCCATACTTCAACCTTCAAACCAAAATTATAAAGAAAAAGTGTTATAACAAAATATTCATTATGCATTGTCAACACTCAACAACAATGAATCCTGCAGCAACCAGAAACTAGGATGCAGCTATGCAAGGCTCACGTCTTCTCCATTAGCTTCTACATTTTCTTCATCTTCGTCTGAAACAATAAATAAATGATAAATGTTATACAACTATACAATGATTAGCACAAACTATTGAACAAATACATTTTTTTCATTAATATGTAAGTATAATTCTTACCCATTGTATATCCATGCAACCAATTACGAGTTGTCATTAAAGCTTCAAGAGTGTCAGAAAGAATACAAGTCCTCCATTTGTTAAGCACTCTACCTCCCAAGCTGAACGATGACTCTGATGCAACTGAAGTAATTGGAATAGAAAGTATATCCCTTGCCATTCGAGATAGATGAGGATGATGCTCTTCTTAAGTCTTCCACCATTGCAAAATATCAAGAGGAATTGGTTTCTCCAAAGGATCTTCAAGATACATTTGTAGATCAGACTTGCCTGAACGTTTCGAATTAGATGTAGTAGCGTAAAAGTCCTACAAGTAAGAAATTCAATAAAAATAAGCTACTTGAATAGATGAACAATAGAATCATAACACATTTTAACAATATGTACTTACAGCAATGTCTGAATCATCTGGAATGCTCAATCTGACATTTGTTGTAGAAGATGGAAGTGTATTACTCATTCTTTCATACTCCTCAAAAGACAGATTCAATTGGTCTTTAACATCCATCCACTTCAAAGATTATTCTCCACCCAACCTCTCATAACAATACTTCACAAAATCATCCTTCTTATGAGGATCCAAAAGCACACCAAAAGCAAGTACCATATTGTAGTCATCCCAATACTTCTTGAACTTTAACATCATCCCATCTCCCATACTTCTTAGAGCAGTATCAGAGCTTGAACGAAGCTTCAACAATCGAAGATGGATTTTCCTAACATTCTCAAAAAACAAATTAGAAGTTGGATAGTTGGAACCTGAGAATAACTTGGTAATTTCATCAAACGGCTGCAAGATGTTGGCAAGTACACTTATTTTCTCCCAATCTTCTAGTGATGGACAATCCTTATAATCCTTATCAACCCTTGTAAGATTGGCAAATGCTTGCTTATAAAAGAGAGCTCTCGCAAGCATCATGTAAGTTGAATTCCATCTTGTAGGTACATCAAGCCATAATCCCTTGTTGCATTTCATCCCAGCTTGTTCCACACACTCTTTGAACTTAATCTTTCTTGCTTCAGATCCATCCACATATTTGACACTTTCTCTAACACATTTCACACCATCTCTTATGACTTTCAATCCATCTTGAACAATAAGATTCAAAATATGTCCACAACAACGAATATGGAAGTATTTGCCATTACACACTAAAGCATGTTGTCCACATTGGCGGAGCCAAGTGGAAGACAAGGGGTGCAACTGCACCCCCTTGAATAATTGGAATAAGTTTCACACATTGGTGGATTAAGATGGTGATGATGAATGATGGTAGGTGATGATGGATGATGGTAGATGATGATTGAAGAGAAAAAGACAATGATAAAACAATATAAATAGAATTAATTAAATTGATTTTCCTCCTTAATTTTATAATTTGTGTACATCAAACGTATTATGGCCATTTGATTTTTGAATTGACTCAATTTATTTTGAGGGTTCAACCGAGTTCATCAGGGAGATTAGTTGTCAGTTTAATTTATGTTTGATGATGTTGCATGCTTAGTTGTCAGTTTAATTGGCCGAAATTATCATCAAAAGTGACTAAAATAATTGTTCGGTTACCTTGTTTAAACATAGATGAGTGCTCTTTTACAAAACATATTAGGTGACCACGGTGTTACAACCCCAAACTTAGGTGACCGTCAATGCATTTGACCCTACATTTTCAAACCGAGCTTTCAATCTCACAGTAGCAGAAACAAAATTACAACCACTAAACACTAATTAACTTGTGTATATTGTTACAACACATATATAAACTTTATAATAGATATATATAAACATTCTTAACAATTAAAAATCTAATATAACTTCAAATATTATAAATAAATTATGTAATAATGACCAATCTTTGAAATCGGATAAACGATGAGTGGTTTAACAATACTTTGACGACATATATTGAACAAGGTTTGTGTGCTAATTTAGACAAGGTTTCGATTCTTTTAGAATATGAAAAGCATCGTGGTTCATTGTAAATAGTGTGCGTTAAATTAGTATTCGTTTGTTGTACGAATCTTAAATATTATATTATTTTTTGTTATGTTTAGGATTAATTTTTTTATCATGTAGTTGATTTTTTTTATTGTACGAACTCGGAACCCCCTTGACAGATTTTCTGGCTCCGCCATTGGTTGTCCATTCAATTGATCACGCAACTCATTTTGCATGTTTGTCATATTGCTAGCATTGTCTAAGGTAATGGTAAAAATCTTATTATCAGTATCCACTCCTTCAACATGCAGTAAATAACTATTTTCAGCTCTAAAGCTGTATGTGGAGGCTGAACATGTGAAAAGTTCAAAAGCTTACTATTCAACTTCCAATTCTTATCAACATAGTGCGCCGTCAAGCAAAGAAAACTCCTAGTAGTTAATGATGTCCACATATCACTAGTCAAACATATACGACCAGGGATTTCACGCAAAGCACACTTCAATTCTTCTTTCATTCTTCCATGAATTTTCAAGATATCAGACTTAATAGTGTTCCTTGAAATTGGATTGACCGTAGCATTCAAATAACAATGAATATCTCTATTTCCTTCATGCTCAACCCAACTGAAGGAATAATCATGTGCAATTATTGCTTTAGCCAGCTTTTCACGATAACCCTCTTGAGTTATATTATTATTGCTAGAACCATCACAATAATTATGTTCTTCAGTTACTCTATCAAGATCAGCATTAGCAGCAGACTTACATTTCAGTGCATGACGTTTTAGGGTTGATGTGCCCCCATGTGAATCTGCAAAATATTCCTTCCCACATGTTCTGCATTTTGCTTTCTCTTTCATATTTCCTTCCTCGTCAAAGACATCAAACAACTTAAAATCTTTCCACATCGGTGATGTACGACGAGAAGACTTAGACTTCTTCATTGGAGGATTGTCAGAGTCATTAGTTTCTTCGGGTATAATACTAGCACCGTCACTCATTGAGGAATCCATACCTGCAAGGTTAAAAGTAAATATTAAAAAGAGGAAAAAGTTTATGTATATAGTTACTTCATAGAAAATGAACATTCAAAGCACTGAAAGCATGGATTCAACATTAGTTCCCTTTTTTCAGCATCTGTTGCTGAGATCATTCAGCATATCTGATAACTAGAAGGCATTGACAAGACAGTGCAGTATATGATCAATCCTAGCAACCATGAAAACTTCTGGGTTTCAGACTTTCAGTATTCAAAGGTATAGGCCTTCTTACTAAATTCGAATTGCTGCACATGAACAGGATCAGATTCAGAATAACCAACTAAAGAGTAATAACTCTCAGTACAAATTAATAGCTTTGATTCTTTGAAAGCTTTGATTTCTCAATCAGGTTTGTTCGTGTGCCTATGATTTTATATTTTAAATATACTTTGATACATGTACTTCGTACATATGAAATCAAACATTGGCTATGGTTCTGAGGCATACTGAAATCCTATTTTTGTTGAAAAAAACTTATTTTGTTTCTTCTGTTCTTGATTTTTTCGAATGGTTAGGCAATTGATGATAGAAACAGACAGGGACATCAGTTACTCTTTTCCCCTTTTGAGGATGATGACTTAGTCTAAAATGGGAATCTTTGACCAGTGCTTTTGTTATGTGTTTTTGGTTATGTTCATAGTTTGATTTGATTTGGTTTTTTCCAATGATGAAAAATGTATACTCCGTTTATTAGCAGATTATCCGCTGATGATACAAAGTACATTGTCACTACCTCTGGGGCTTATTATCACTGTTTAACTTTTCATGTTCTTGATACTAATTGAATTTGTAGTACCAGTGATGGTGTTACTGTTAAATATACTTTGAGGTATGGTTTGTACCCAGGAAAAAAGCATATACTTCTGAGGTTCTTTCTGCACTTATAAAAGCTTCAATCTTGTATTTTGATCAATTGTAATCTGGCAAGTGATGATAAAACAGACAAGGCCATCAAACACTAAGAAGGCTGTAATAGAGAGTTCAGAGTAGAACCTGGAGTGTGAATCTTTTTCGGTTTGAGCTAATTTTGGGCCGATGAAAATGAACAGTTTTCGGCAGTGGCTTGGGAGCTCTATCCCGTCCACGATCCACGACGAATGGCGAGCGGTGCGGTGGAGTCGGAAAGAGAGAGGCGGAGCGAAGGAAGCAGCAGTGCGGTGGAGTCGGAAAGAGAGATGCGGAGCGAAGGAATCAGCGGTGGCGTTGATGAGATGGTCGGAGCAAACTCTAGTCGAAAGACGGCGATAGAGGTTGGGCCGACTGAGAACGAAAAAGACGGCGGCGTGAAAACTGAAAACCTCTGTTCCACAGTATTTGTCGGTCAATTGATCCAAAACTAGGGTTAGGTTCGGGGAAATTTTTTTGGGTTGGGTTGGGGGAAATTTTTTGCCAGTCAATTGATCCAACTTGGGGGAATGAAATTAAAAGTGAAATTTTGGAATTTTGGTTTTGTTTTTTTTGGTGGGAAATTAAAATTATAAGATATATTTGGTGAAATAAAAATTAAAATTTGACATTTTGTAATTTTATTCAATTTAGAACTATGTACTTTTTATTTTTTTTAAATCTCAAATTTATTAGTTTTCCTCAATTTCTAAAAGTACAAAAATTTAATTTCAAACTAATTTATTTTTAAATTTTCTAAACCATTATCTCTAACTTATGAACCCTATAACCGTTATCAATGAGAGAGGTGCAACCATTATTATTCATTTTCAGAATCCATTTCAACAGTCAACACCAACACATCAATCCAGAAGAAAGTGAGCTGATAAATAGCTCGAGCCAATGCGAAAGAGACAGTCAAGGAGTATACAACAAGGAAGGATGAATCGCAGAGGGAATGAGATATCGGGAACTAGTGGTTGCACAACATCACCAGTCCACTGTCCACCACCACTCTCACAACCCCCTCCCTCCGGGTCGTCCCGTCCATAAATCCCCAATTTAAAAAATTAATCAAACTTCTTTGGACATTCTTGGTTTCTTCGTAGAGGGTTTGTCGTTCAACAAAGATATTGGTTATGTCTTCCATCTATTTCTTGAATGAATCTATCTAGAGAAGAACACTGCAAGTTGCGCCTCGTCGGTGGAGGATAGTTCCAGTGAACCACCAACAACTGTGAGGAGAAGAAAGTTAGGTGTCGGTGGGGAGGAAAGAGATGGGATGCATTCCAGACAAAGGTTTAAAAATCTGTTAGCACTTAGCAGTGCCAGTTAGCAGCACCAACAGTGTTAAAAATCTTACGAACGTTGACTATATTTGTCATTTGAAATAAAAGCAAAACGTTTGGCCTAAGTAAAAAAATGTCATAAAAAGGAAGTGGCTAGATTTGATAGTTTTTATGAAAGAATTGACTAAATTTATAAATTAGTCTAATGTTAAACCCTAGAACTTAAAACTAAATTATATTCAATTTTATTTTATTTATTATAAGTATATGTAAGTTATGAAAATGAATTATTATTTTTAATATATGAACAGCGGCTACAAGCCTTAGGCCCACCTGTCGCGAATAAAAATTTAATATTTTTTTTTAATTATTTATCACATAATAAATTTTATATCAAATTTTGCAAATTGTAGTTGAGAGTTGAGACTAGTGACCCGTGGGCAACCTGAGATTCGCCCTGCCCGCGACCGATGAACCCGCGACCCGAATAACCCGTAACCCGATTAACTCGACTCGTGGCTCGCCCAGCCCACCCGTTTGACAGCTCTAGGTTACAAAGGTTCAGGACCAATTTGTTACCATCCTATATGTTAATGACCAAAATGGATACTAAGCCGTAATCTTGAACCTGCTGTTACAAAGGAAACGAATGCCATTTTAGGATCTTCCACAGTTACGATTGTAGTCTCAACGTTGATTGTTGGAAAAGTCTTGCGGCTTGGTCAAGAAGATTGGCTTGCTTCCACTGGTTGTTTGGATTGAGCTATCAAATGGCCGGGGGTGGAGCCAGTGGGAGGACGACTGACCCGGTGGTTCTAAACAGTTCGAATGTATTTGCTGCGCTCGACACCTTAAGGAAGAAGAAAAAGAGTTCCAGCTCTTCAGCTGCTAATTCGCGCCCTGGTTCTTCTAAATCAAAATCGATCAAGGCTGATAAAGATTCGGAGAGTGTATTCTGGTCGCCGGCGCCGCTCACCGTCAAATCTTGGGGCGACGTCGAAGACGAAGATGATGACGATTACTACGCGACTACTGCCCCTCTGGCTCCGGTCTGGGATGCCGGTCTTGATGACAAGCCGGAGAAGGAGGCCGCCGAGGTGAGTGTCCATTTTTCTCGAATTCCATATATTGGTCACTTCGTCGCTGTTCTTTTGATTATAGATTTCAGTTTATGCTTTTGCTTACCATGTTTTTTGTTTAGGCTAACTTTTGGTATAAGACTCTGGTTGTCTTATTTACTTGACCTTAGAGAAATTGTATTGTATGCTTTATTATTTAGGATAAGCAGCTTTTGTTGTTCCGTTGAAGGATTGTTTGGTTCTTTTTGGGTTGTAGTTTTGCAGAAGAGATTTTCATCTCTTCATTTCTTTCTAATGGAAACTCACCTCCACGGCCTCCTTCTCCGGCTATAGGATGTTGTTACAAGAATTTGGAAGGAGGTATTTGGTTTAAAGCATGTATTTGAGAATCTTGGGGGGGATATGTGAGATTTCAGGGATTTATGTGTATTTACAAATTGAATAGCATGGTATTGAGAACAACAAAAAACAAAAGAATTGATCAAATACATGATATTGTGAATACATGGTTTAAAATCATTGCATACCTTTTGAATTGTTCCAAATTCATACTGAATGAGAACTAGAAAACATACCTATCATGATTTTGACTTAAATTCTTCAATTTTATCTATGGCCATGAGTATTGAATTTCTAAGAAAATGGATTCCGGCAGTGAGGTGGCCAGATCTTTTGCCAAGGGTTTTTGCCTGCACTTCAAATTAACATTCACATGTGCGAAAGGCCAGATTTGGTATCACCATTTTTCCTTGTCAGGAAAGTTGGCACAATATAATATCGAGGAACATTATACTGTTTGAAGCAGAGCTAGTAGTGTATTAATACTTTGGTCCATTTAATAGAGAAGTCAGCCGGGTTAGTAGTATTAGGGAGGAATATTATTGAGGAACAATATAACTGTCTGAAGCAGAGCTTCTTTCTTAGTGGAATAAAGGAATTGTAATGGTATTCCTATTCCTCAAGAATTGTATACCACTGGAGTGTTTTTGTGTGTTGGGTTACAATCAGGCTGTGCATAGCTTAGAAGATACACTATGGTCGTTAGCATATAAGTGACACTGTTCTGTCACGTAATGGACTTTCATGACTAACTGCAGTAGGTGCATTGTCCCAAATGCAGCTCTATACTTCTGAAAGATATTGCAAAATCTGACCTTTATGCAATCATTTATGGACATAACTAGGATATTAGCATTGATACAGATTGTTCAGCCTGCAATTCTAAGTGAAATGGTTCCACCATTTGATTTTATGCCTTTATTCATTATTTATCGCAAATAAAAAGCACACGTTTTCTTGACTCAGAGCTGTATATTTAGAAAGACTATGACTACAGTCTGAGGAGGGACTGGCTGTAGGTTAGTCTGAATAGTCTGAGGTTTATGCTGTTTGGTTTGCAGGAAAGTGAAAGTGACGATGAATGCCTTGATGAAGTTGATGATGATGTTGAGGACAAGCATGAACATGAGCCAGATACACACGCCGGCAATGTGGATTCAGTTAAGAAGCAACCTGAACCTCCTTTAGCGCCCAAGGATTCTGAAAGACAACTTTCAAAGAAGGAGTTAAAGAAAAAGGAGCTTCAAGAACTTGATGCTGTTCTTGCTGAGTTAGGATTGGCCAACCAAGAATCCTGTAGCCAGGAACCATCTGTTGGTAAACTCCTCTCTATCTCTGTATATAGAGATGGTTTTGTTGTATGAACAGGGCAAGCACTCCTTTAAGTACGTCAAATGTTAGCATTTAGGTAAATCGCAGAATAACGTGAGGCCAAAACCAATTTTCTTCTTCCTCAGGTGTTCCACAAGAGAAGAAAGGAGACAACAATGGACGAGTGAACAGTGAAAATGCTCCAGGAGAGAGCAAGAGTGCCAAAAAGAAGAAGAAGAAAGAAAAGACATCAAAAGATATAAAAGATTAGAGAAGCAGTCTGAAAATGCAGCAGGAGTTGGAGATGAGACAAATAGCAATGCTGCAGAAGCTGAGAATTTGAGTGATGCATCAAGTGGCATTGATGTCAAAGAACGTCTGAAGAAAATGGCTACAAAAAAGAAAAAATCAAGTAAAGAAGTAGATGCTGCTGCCAAGGCTGCTGCTAGTGAGGCTGCTGCAAGGAGAGCAAAGGTTGCTGCTGCGGCAAAGAAGAAGGAGAAGTCTCACTACAATCAGCAGCCTGTGAGGTAAGGATGCCAATAGAAGTTTTTTCCTCAGTTTTCTTCTTCCCTTTTGATTCAAGAACACTCCTTCTGTTTTTGTTTTTAACATAAAAAAATAAAAATAAAAGATGCTTCATTTTTATTAACAGTGATGAGCACTGGTTTTTAATATTTGACTTGTTGGAACCTAAGTGCTTCTCATAGCGCGAGCGTCTAGTTATTACTTATTACTTTGTTCTTCCTCTTCTCCAAGGCACTTCTAGTATTAAAGATTAGAGATGGCAAAATGCTGGCCGAGCCGATAAACCCGCCCAGCTCGCTCAACCAACCCGACCCGTAGTTTGATTGACGAAAAAGTCAACAGTTCAACCCGCAACCCGATGAACCTGCAGACTAACTCGCAACCCGCCTGCCCAACCCGAATAACCTGATTGTCACACAATTCATAATATCCTGTGCTTCAAATATCAACATTATGTCATTATTGAAGATATAAAATTTTCATCCACTTCTGACTTCATCAAATTTATTTTCAAAATAATAAAATTAAAAAATAAACAAAAAGTTTGGCCTAAAAATATCATAAAATGAAAGTGGCTAGATTTGATATTTTTTGAAAAAATTGTCTAAATTTATAAATTAGTCCAATATTAAACTCCAGAACTTAAAAGGTAAATTATATTCAATTTCATTTTATTTATTATAAGTATATGTAATTTATGAAAATGAATTATTATTTTTAATATATGAACAGCGGCTACAGCCTACAAGCTTTAAGCCTACTCACAAATAAAAATTTAATATCTTTTAAAATTATTTATCACGTAAATAATTTATATAAAATTTTGCAAATTGTAGTTGAGAGTTGAGACTAGTAACCCGTGGGCAACCCGCGACCCGCCCGGCTCGTGACCGATGAACCCGCGACCCGATAAACCCACGACCCGACTAACCCGCAACCCGACAAACCCGTGATCCGACTAACCTGCAATCCGATGAACCCGCAACCCGACGAACCCGCAACCCGACTAACCCGCAACCTGATGAAACCGACCTGTGGCCCGCCCAGCCCACCCGTTTGACAGCTCTATTAAAGATATGCTTGTTGTGAGTTCCTCTTGCTTTGACAGCGGCTCGCTGTCAAACAAATTGGTCTTCCTTGATGGTATCAAGGACCAATCTCAATCATTGATTTATTTTTAAATCTAATGGTTTAAATTAAAGGGGTATAAATGTCATTTCATAATTTAATTTCTTCTTTTCTAAATTTAATTGTTTATGTCGCTGGAAAGTCTCCGGCGATCGGTACTCCGGCAACCGGAGCTCTGACGACCGGTGCTCCGGGGAACGGAACTCCGGTGACCGGAACTCCGACGATGTTAGATGATTTTTTCGGCGACTTCTCCGACGACCGGAGCTCCGATTTCAAAATTTTTTCAACCACTGGACCATCGTCGTCAGACCTATTTTCCTGGAAATTTTTTTCAGTGACGTTTCGTACTCGTTTTTAATGTGTACACGTTTCTGTATATGTGTATGTACACACTTCTATACATAAACTATGTACACGTTTTATACATGTGTACATATTTTGTACACGTTTATGTACATACATTTTTGTACACGTGTACACTAATCTTGTACACATGTACACAATGTGTACACGTGCACATACTCTTTTGTACATATGCCTGCACTCTTTGTACACGTGTACACATATTTATATACGTGAACATATTCATTGTACACGTATACAATATCTTACAATTTTTATGTACATGTGTACACACATTTTCGATGACGCTTCGTACTCATTTTTAATATGTGTACACATTTATGTATATGTGTACGTGCACATTTCTGTACAAAAATTGTTTGCTCATTTGCACACATTTTTCGTACACGTGTGATGAGCTGCAGAATAGAGGTCAATCAAATAACTACCAAGCTGTGAAGCTAGGGTAGATCGTATTCCACGGGTCTCCTCTACTTCCTTACTCAAATGTGTTGGCAATTAAATTCGAGGGTAAACACTTAGTGTGTGGTGTGAGTTCCACGACTTCTATATTAAAAATGCAACGACAGGTTAAAATGAAATTAAAGCGAATTAATGATTGATTGATTGACTAAGACAGAAGACAGACAAGCTTAGATTTCGAATCCCCATTAGATCACCAAGGCATAGACAATCAACAGATCAGCAGTTTCCGATTCTAGTTCATTCAGTTCTTAGACACCACCATAACTCCTGACCCTTAGGTTTAAGACTGGCGAACGTTCGCTCTATCCGATCTAGTTATAACGATTAATTAGCCGTCCGGGTACGGTCGCCTCTCGCAACGACTTAACTTAACTGGTGCAAATTCTAACGATTTATGAGTTACTCTTGCAGTGGATTAACCCTAATCGGTTCCTACGAAAGGCACACTCCAATTATAATGTTAATTGTTCAACTTGATGTTCTAAAGGAAGGTGAGCGTTCGCTTCTATCCTTAGCTTAACAAGAATCTAATCTAGGTGGCCAAACCAGCCAAGAAAAACAAAGAACAAAGAACAAGTCAAACATGAAGAAGAAACTAAATGAATTTCGAATCTAATCACCGCCGATCCGTGACCGCTTTAAAGCCCTGGGTCACTTAGGGTTCATCTAGTCTAAGCTCTACGAGTTTAGCTACTCATATTCAATACAGAAGAATCGAAGACAGACAAAGAATACATCTCAGGTAGGAAAGACAGAGAAGAACTGTAAAACATAATTTCGACGACTCCTGGCAGCTTCAATCTCCTGGATTTTCACTCCTAGCACTGGCTCTCCGAGATGGATGGATGGCGTCACGATCCGTTCCTGGCTCCTCGAACTCTATCCACTCGTTCTTTCTCTCTCTCAGTCTTGGGATTTTTCCTCCCGTCTGTGATTGTTTGTAAATTCTCATATCCCTTATTTAGCCGCTTGATTCAGTATTTAAACCTAACCGGCGATTGCTGCTTTTTCACTGGGATTTTTGCCGAAAATCCAAGGATATTTTTGGCGAAAATATCTGTTCAAATGTCACTCGATCCCGTCTGTTTCTTTTGGCTTAAATGGCGTAGGGTTTTCGGCGAAAACTCCCAAGGTTTTCGCCGAAAACTTCTTCTTGATCGGGATAGTGGATTTCTTCTTTCATTTTCGGCGAAAACCCAAGGGTATTTTCGCCGAAAATATATGTGTAAATGGGGCAGGAATTCTTTTTGGGTTGAATGACTTTTCTGGTTGATTCGGGTGTGATTCCTTGGGGTTCCGGTGCCTTAGACACGTCCTTGGCTACCTCATTTGATGGCGAACACCTGTGCTAACACGAAAATACTAGAAAACCATCAAATAGACCCGAAATGGGCCAAGGTAACACAAAAGGCATGAGATGGATCGGTTAGGTGAATATTCACTATTCTACCCTAGAAACCGTGTCTTAAGCAATGAAATGTCGCTTAAATGAGGCTGATAATCACGTCAATTCGAGTGTCATCAAAATACCCCACACTTAAGCTTTTGCTTGTTCTCAAGCAAACTGAACTAGAACACACTCAAATTCACAAATGACACGAGATTAAACTGAGATTCAATTCTAACGATTTGGTTTAGACTGTTCCACGTAGAAAAAGTGACCTACACATGCAAGAACATCAACTAAACAAGTTTTCGATCTCACTAATTTCTGCACACTTCAAGTAGTAGTTTTAACAAAACACGTTTCTTGGCAAAACGATGAATCATAATTAACGGACTACGATAACACCAATTCTAATCAAAAAGACCTTAAGCTTTAGCCATGAAGTGGACGCGGAGGTAGGAAAAGTGACGTGGCTATCGACTCGACTTCATCCGTTTCTAGATCTGTACGTTACATGTTCTAGCTAGGACCGATTTAAACAAGAATTTATTTCAAGTTCAACTTCTTCCTTCAATTGATTTACTGCATACTAGTGCTCGATACCAAACACTTCACTTAGGTGTTGGACCTGCCTAGCTCACAGTATTTGTGCTTATGCTAGTGCTCAACCCCGAACACTTCACTTAGGTGTCGGGCTTGCCTAGCTTTATTTTGCGCACTTTAAAGAACGTAACATTGATTTGCACAACTTTATTTCTTGGTTTAACAATTTAGCCACTTGATCCTAGCTAGTTATAACTTTTTACACAAGATTTCAAATTGGATTTCCGTCTAATCTCTAGCCACAATCACAGGTGAACAAATATGGAGTGAAAAACATGGGAGAATCTATCATTTATCATCATAGAACAGTGTTATCGAGCTTTCTTATTAACAAGCAAAATTGTTTAATTGATTCAAATTTCAACTACAAGAGTGATTTATCATCTGTTATGACCTAGACTCATTTAATATCAGTTCTGATACGTTGGTTACAGGTTATAAGTGGAACAGTCTAGACGTCATTGTTCAAAATTGAAGTCAATTTAACATCAAAAGTCAAGAATTGAGCAATTCTATGGTAGAGTGACTGGACAGGAATCACGAGGCACACAAAGATATAGGCAATCAAGATCATGCATGGTTCTCTAACATCCTACCCCACACGTAGACTGTTCTGTGTCCTCACAGGACTAAACTAAAGGAGAGAGATACGAGGAACCTGAAGGGTGATGGGCGGTGTAGTGGTTGAGCACGAAGAGTCCGGGCGGAGCGGAGTAGCTACTCAAAAATCCTACAAAACACAAACAACAAAAAGATCAAAAGGATACCGGGACAAGTGCCCCGGTTCCACACAGAATAAAACTGGATCGAGATCCGAAAAGAAGAAATAAAAGAAAAGGAAAGGATAGAAACAACCTGATCACTGTTCCGAGGGTGGGGGTGGAAGCGGGTCGGGAGAGGTGAATGCCAAGCCGCTGCTCCAGCTGCTGTCGCCATGCGATATCATCCCTGTGTCTGGCAGACTGGTCGGCCATGAATTGCTGAAGAATGGTCCATCGCTCGTTCTGGGTCTCCTCATGTGCTACTCGGTCCTTCTGCCATTGAAGCGAACCAGCCGAGTAGTCTAGCTGCCACTTCTGAATACGCGCCAGCCTCTCATTCATCTCTGCGATGATTAGCGCTCGCGACGGCGGGCTTTCAACTGACTGGGGAATGCGGTGAGGGAGCGATTTGCAATGCTCAAAATCCAATGAAAGGTCGATGCCCCGTGCTATGGCGAGTTCAGCACCTATATGCTCAACCAGGACACGAGGAATGTCGGGGCCCCATTTGTCACCGAGCTGGAGATTGTCGATCAGAATGGACATGAAAGGTCCCCTTAGAAGCTCAGAAGGAAGCTTCTTGGTGGTAGTGCGCTTGTGAAAGAATCGTGCAAGCCACCATCCGGGATGCAGGTTGGCATCCTCGTCTACAGCACGGAATAATACGAGCTCCTCCAAAGAAACATGGTGACGGCTCGTCTTGCTGCAATAACACAGAGATTGCACCCAAACATAATGCAAGAATTTAAGAATAGGGTGAAAGATGTCACCGACCGTGGGGTTGACGATAGGTGAGATCTCATCTTCGCAGGAGGCCCATCTCCAAACGTCTGGGTAAGGAGCACTCGTGATGGAGTATGTGTCCTTGAAGCCAGCGGATGTTGTATTGAGGTTGACGTGCGGATCCAGCAGGTGGCCGAACTTGAGAATGGACTTCTCGTGGAGAACACCACCGAGGCGAAAGGATACGAATTTCTGCTCACGTATGGGCTTCGGGGTGAGGCGTCGGAACGAACTCCAGAACTCTTGAAGAGCGACAAGCGGGTAGGGGGAACCATGAGCGGTCAGCACCCGTAAACAGGCTTATGAAGGGCGGTGTCGACGGTGGAGTGCCAAGCCGGATTGTGCGCCTTGAGACTGTCTAGAGAAAGAACTGCCACCTTAGCCGGAGGAATGTCTTTGATCTTCTGAAAGACCTCTAGCTGGTGCGGCTCCAGGGCTGCGATGAAAGGTTGTAGGGCCCCAATGGCAGGTGCAGGAATAGATGAGATAGGAGTCACAGGGGTTGGTGCATCCTCGGGGATGATGGCCACAGCCGTCGATGTTGGTGCAGCTGGTGGGGTTGGTCGGGAGGATGGGGTCCGGTTCTGGCGAGCTGAGGATCGCTGCGCTCTATCTGCACTGGTGGTCTTAAAACGTTTGGGAGCCCTGTAAAACACAACTCGGGGAAGACCAGCATCAGATGACAAGAATCCTACCCCACACTTAAGTTGACAAGTGGGGCAAGCAAATAACCGAGAGACCACCGAATCGAGATATAGCAGCAAAGAACTGTCAATCAATTAAGCAAGCATGAGGAATGGAATGATTCAATAACACGATCGCACAGACAACAAGTCACGAGCCTTAAAAGGTCACAAAGAAATGCCAGAACCTAGGCAATTGACACCGACATAGCAATCATGAAAATTGAGGGAGAACCAAAAAGTCAACCAAAGTCAACCATGCTGAAAACCGAAAGTAAAAAAGCCAAAGGATTCACAATCAAGGGCTGAACAACTAATCGTGAAGACATGACTCGAGAAAACGATTGGAAATCCGGGAAAACGACGAAAAGAGCTTGAAAACGATCGATCGGCGATGGCCAAACTGGTGAGAGAATTTGTGTGAAGTTGTCGGATGGGGGGGGGGGGCGAAAATCTGAAGTTGGAACCGCTATAAATAGTCGGCGGAAAACACAAGATTTTCGGCGAAAATCAGGGTGGATTTTCGGCGAAAATGTCAGTGAAAATCAAAAACCGTTTCGACGAAAAGTGAGGGAATTTTCAGTCGAGAAGTTGAAACAGGAGAAACAGGTCGGTTTTAAACAGGAATTTTCTGCGAAAATATGGGTGAATTTTCGGCGAAAATAATCTTGAAAATGGTCGGCAGTTTTTTTGTTTTTTTTTTAACAGGGATTTTAAAACAGAACGACTCAAAATGAAAACAACTGACTCCAGCCGTGGGTTGCCTCCCACGAAGCGCTCTTGTTTAACGTCCGTGAGCCAGACGATACCTGGATTTGTGTCATGATTCTAAAGCAAAGTAGTGCACGTCGATGGAGGAGACAGCTAGTCCTTGCAGATACTTCTTAAACATATGCCCAGTGACCATAAACGGCTTTTGATCATGCAATTTGATTAGGACACTGCCTAAAGATGCCTGCCGCACCACGGTATAAGGGCCGGACCAACGAGACTTCAGTTTACCCGGGAAGAGCTTCAATCAAGAGTTATATAAGAGGACTTCATCTCCGGGGTAGAACTGCTTGATCGTCTTCAATTGAGAGTCATTAATTTTCTTCGTGCGCTCTTTGTATAACTTTGTGGTCTCATATGCGTGGAGTCGGTGCTCCTCAAGCTCAGCGATCTGGTCATGACGCATATTACCTGCTACTGCATAGCTCATGTTCAACTCTTTGTTAGCCCAGAATGCCTTGTGCTCAAGCTCAACTGGCAAATGACATGCCTTGCCATAGACCAGCTGATACGGTGAGGTACCGATGGGAGTCTTGTAGGCAGTTCGATAAGCCCATAAGGCATCATTGAGCTTAAATGACCAGTCCTTGCGGGACCGGCCAACTGTCCTATCAAGAATCCGCTTGAGCTCACGGTTCGTCACTTCCGCTTGACCATTCGCTTGAGGATGATAAGCTGTGGACATACGGTGGGTGACGCCAAAGCGTTTGCACACCCGATCGAATTGTCCATGGAAGTGGGTACCCCTATCGCTTATGATGAAGCGCGGTGAACCAAAACGCGTGAAAAGACGGATAAGGAATTGACCCACTACTCTTGAATCATTAGTGGGTAGAGCTTCAGCTTCGGCCCACTTAGAAACATAATCAACGGCTACAAGAATGTACTTGTTTCCGTTGGAGGGTGTGAACGGACCCATAAAATCAATTCCCCAAACATCAAAAATTTCAACAGTTAAAGAAACAATTTGGGGCGTCTCATTACGGTTAGAGATGTTACCTGATCGCTGGCACGCATCACAACGTCGAGCAAAAGCATCACAATCACTAAAGATTGAAGGCCAATAAAAACCTGTTTCGAGTACCTTTCTCGCAGTGCGGTTGCCTCCGAAGTGTCCTCCGAACTGTCCTTCATGGCATTTACGCATAATGTCAGCTACTTCGATGTAAGAGACACATCTCCGGATCATTCCGTCAATACTGATGTGGTATAAGAAGGGCTCATCCCAGAAGTATGACTTGGCTTCTTTAAAGAGCTTCTTGCGTGCATTGAAATCTAGCTCAGGAGGTACAATGCCGTGAGAGAGGTAATTAGCCAGGGTTGCTTACCATGGTTCTTCCGAGTCGGCTGCATTACACAGATCTTGAGCGTGAGGGAATGCCCAGGGCTCGATAGCTATGCTGTTAACCTGTTCATACGTTTCAACACGCAACAGCTCGTCAGGGAAGGAATCATTGATAGGGGTAGTAGACTTACCTGTTTGTGATTCCTCCAGTCGGGAGAGATGATCCGCCGCTAAGTTCTCTGCTCCTTTCTTGTCTTTAATTTCTATGTCAAACTCTTGGAGGAGAAGGATCCATCGGATGAGGCGTGGCTTTGAGTCCTGCTTGGCTAATAGATGGCGCAGTGCAGCATGATCTGTGTAGACAATGGTATGTGAAAGAACCAGGTACTGTCTGAACTTGTCAAAGGAGAAAGCGATGGCCAGAAGCTCTTTCTCCGTAGTAGTGTAGTTTCTCTGAGCATCATTGAGTGTCTTGCTAGCAAAGTAAATAGGATGAAATCTCTTCTCCTTCCTCTGACCAAGAACTGTGCCAACGGCGAAGTCGCTAGCATCGCACATAATCTCGAATGGAAGATTCCAATCTGGTGCTGTAAGGATCGGTGCGGTGGTGAGTTGAGTCTTCAAAGTTTCAAAGGCTTCAAGACAGGCTTTATCAAAAATGAAAGGAATATCTTTTTCAAGAAGCTTCGCCATTGGAAGAGTGATCTTGGAGAAGTCTCTGATGAATCTTCGGTAGAATCCAGCATGACCGAGGAAACTTCGAACTGTCTTAACTGAGGTCGGCGGTGGTAAGCTGGCGATGGTCTCAAGTTTCGCACGATTAACTTCTATACCGGCCTTAGAAATCCTATGGCCCAGAACAATGCCTTCGGTCACCATGAAGTGACATTTCTCCCAACTAATAGCTAGGTTGGTTTCCTCACAACGAGCTAGCACCTTGTCCAGATTAGCCAGGCACTTTGAGAACGAATCTCCATAGACAGAGAAGTCGTCCATGAATACGTCCACCACATTCTCTACCAGATCTCCAAATATAGCAAGCATGCATCTCTAAAAGGTAGCGGGAGCGTTACATAAACCAAAAGGAATACGACGATAAGCAACGTACCGAACGGGCAGGTGAAAGTCGTCTTCTCTTGATCATCAAGCTCGATGGGGATCTGGATAAGTGTTCCGTCTGACTCGCGAGTATCTAGAACAACAAAATCTGCAATTATAGTAAACGGACCACAACAGACAGCTACATCTTCTATTATTCCTCTAGGTAGTTTAACAGACCTATCGGCTAACACTAGATGCAGAGTAATTGATTTTAACTGTCCTAGATTCAGCTTCTCATATAGATAAACAGGCATAACATTAATTGAAGCACCAGAATCAGCCAGACTGCTATCAATTTTAATGCCATTAATAATGCACGGTAATGTAAAAGAACCGGGATCAGAACACTTAGCTGGGGGTGGTGGCGGCTATCGTATGGGAGATGGCGCATGATGACACTCGATTTGACGTGATTATCAGCCTCATTTAAGCGACATTTCCTTGCTTGAAACGTGGTTTTAGGGGTAAAATAGCGAATATTCACTCAACTACCCTATTTCCTACCGATTTGGTTACTTTGGCCCTTTTGGGGTCTATTTGATGGTTTTCTAGTGTTTTTGTGAAAGCACATGTTTTTGCCATCATTTATGTAGCCACGGACGTGTTCAAGACCTCAAGGAGTGAACCAGAATCGAACCAGAGTCAGAACCGAAGATCCAACTGCCCAGCACAATGTTTTCGCCGAGAAGACTATGAGGTTTTCGGCAAAAATACCTTCAGAAACTCACAGGCAACGTCAGCTGATTTACACTGAAGTTTTCGGCGAAAACTTCCTTAAGTTTTCACCGAAAATCATAGAAGAAATCAAACAGGGGATTTTAACTAAAGTTTTCGGCGAAAATTATTTGATATTTTCGCCGAAAATATCTTCCAAATCCGGCGCTGTATTGGAAACCCTAAGCGTACCTATTTAAAGAGAAGCAGCCGGCAGCCAAAGGAAGGAATCAATCATTATTCATATTTTCACAAATCAGACTTTTGAGAGTCAGCCGACTCTAGGGTCGATAGATAGAGTTTAGAGAGTTCGAAGATCCGTGGAGAGATCGTGACGCCATCCTTCACCTCGGAGAACTCGGAGCTTAAAGTTGAAGATCCAGGAGATTGAAGCTTCGCGGGAGTCGTCAGAATTAGGTTTTTCAGTTCTTATCTGTTCTTCCTCTGTATGATGATCTTCATTGTTGCCTTTGATTCTCTTCTTTCTGATATGAGTAACTGAACTTGTAGAGCTTAGATTAGATGAACCCTAAGTGACCCAGGGCTTTAAAGCGGTCACGGATCGGCGGTAATTAGATTCGAAGTTCTATCAGTTTCTCTTTGCATGGTTGTTTTGTTCTTGATTGTTTATGTTTCTTCTCTGGTTGATCGCCTAGATTAGGTTTTTGCAAGCTAGGGTTAGTCGCTAGACAGTTCCCTGCTTTGGCGCTTAAACTTGTCTTCCTTGATCACCTAGTTTAGATTCTTGTTAAGTTGAGGATAGAAGCGAACGCTCGCCTCTCTTTAAAACATCAATTCAACCAGTTAACCTTATAATTGGAGTGTGCCTTTCGTAGGAACCGATTAGGGTTAATCCACTGCAAGAGTAACTCATAAATCGTTAGTAATTGCACCAGTTAATTAAGTCGTTGTGAGAGGCGACCGTACCCGGGCGGCTAGGTAGTTAGATCGGATAGAGCGAACGTTCGCCAGTCTTAAACCTAAGGGTAAGGAGTTATGGTGGTGTATAGAAACCGATTGAATTAGAATTTAAAACCGCTGATCTGTTGATTGCCAATGCTCTGGTGATCTAAGGGGGATTCGAAATCTAAGTTCGTCTATCTTCTCGTTAGTCAACCTTTTACTTTTCTGTCTTTTATTTTCCTTTGTTCATTAGATTAGAAGTCGTGGAACTCACACCACGCACTAAGTGCTTAAACCTGAATAAATTGTCAGCTTCTTTGAGTAGTCAATTAGTAGAAACCCTGTGGAATACGATCTAGTCTACTTCGGTAGGTTAGTTATTTGATACCGCTAAAACTGCAGCATCAAATTGGCGCCGTTGCCGGGGACTCTTCTAATTGTTTGAAAGAAGAGTTGGCAAATTATTCTTCTACCTTTCCGCCTTACCATTTAATTTTTCTCCATATTTCCATGATTTACCTGGGTAGTGCTTTTTGAGTTTTAATTATGCAGGATTATAGGTGGGATGACCAGTACCAAGGGTGGTACATCAATGAAGCACCATATATTGAAGACTCCCAAGAGATGGATTTACACACTTGTGAGCATCAACAATGGATGGCAAGCACCCAAGCCGCGATCGACAACCTCCAATCAATGGACAATGCTGTTGATGCATGGAACGCCGCGCTCAAGCGACTAGGGCAATTGAAGGGAGAAGATGCTCCAGAACATTTCGAAGAAGAGCCTGAAGCTACACACCACCAACAAAATCACCAAGAGGTGTATATACCGGCTCATCAGCATCGACAACAGACGGTAAGAGTAGAATCCGCCTTGGATGATCTCCTTTCGAAGCTACAAGCTCGTAACATGGTGGATGTCGAGCTCGAGCAACCAAATCCACTAATGGAAGAAGATGCTCAAGAGCCGTACGAAGATGAACATGACAATCTCACCCATAACTATTGCGAGCTAGAAGCATCTGATGAAGAATCCTTGGCGGTGGCGGTGGATGAAGACATAGAGCCAATCCATCTTGAAGTTGAAGCTGAAGAGAAGCACGAAGAAATCGAGGAGATATCCTCAATCGAGCTTCCGCCAAGCCAACCTATAGATCAAGCCAGAGACGAGCACGTGGGAATCGAAGACGTCAAGGATTTGGAAGTATGCACACTCGATCCTGAGAGACCTCTTGATGAGCATCGGGTGGAGAAGATGGAGCTCATTGACCATGCCACGCCGTACTACCTCTTTCCTCCTCCAGAAGGAGAATTCGAGAAGAACTGGTCATCCAACCAGAATCGCGATCTACTGGAGCACTACCGGTTACATCACCCTGCTGGAGTGCTACATGGCACTCAACCGCTATCCTTGAAGAAGACGATTGACTTCAAGGAACTCCTAAGTTGGGGTCCCTAACAGGTACCGTCCGGCTCAAGGACGTTAAAAGAGAGCGCTTCGTGGGAGGCAACCCACGGCTGGAGTCCATTTTTGAATTATTGAGTCAGTCTTTTTCGTCGTTCGAGTCGGTTTTGGGGAGCCAAAGTGTCAGTTTTCTTTTATTTTCGTCTGTTTTAAATTTTTGTGTCAGGCAAATTTTCGCCGAAAATTCCTCAAATTTTCGGCGAAAACCTTAGTCTGTTTGAGTCTGTTCTATTTTTGAAGTAGTTTTCGCCGAAAACTTCACCAGTTTTTCGGCGAAAACCTTAGTTTGGTCAGAAAATTTTCGAAAACTTAAAAAAAAAAGAAAAAAAAGAGTCAAAATATTTTCAAAATTCCCATAACCGTCTTTGTTCAACTTTTATTATGTGTGGATCCAGGACACTTGTCCCGGTATCCTTTTGATCTTTTTGTTGTTTTTGTTTTTGTAGGAACTCGAGTAGGTACTCCGCTCTGCTCCGGACTCTCCGTGTTCATCCACTACACCGACCATCACCTTCCAGGTTCTTCGTATCTCTCTACTCTAGATTAGTTCTGTGAGGACACATAACCGTTTAAGTGTGGGGTAGGAGTCTAGGATTATGCATGATCTTGCTTGCTATCTATGATTCTGTGGTTCAAATTTGAAAATTCTCTAGCATAGAATTGCTCAATTCTTGACTTGTGATGTTAAATTGACTTCAATTTTGAACAATGACGTCTAGACTGTTCCACTTAGAACCTCTAACCAACGTGTCGAAACTGATATTAAATGAGTCTAGGTCAGAACAGATCACAAATCACTTCGGTAGTTGAAACTTGAATTAATTGAATTGATTGACTTGTTAATAACAAAGCTCGATAACACTATTCTAAGATGATAAATGCTAGCTTCTTCCATGTTTTTCACTCCATATTTGATCACCTGTGATTGTGGCTTGAGATTAGACAGAAATCCGATTCGAAATCTTGTGTAAAAAGTTATAACTAGCTAGGATTAAGTGGATAAATTGTTAAATCAAGTAATTGAGTTGTTCAAATCAATGCTAAGGTTCTTTAAAGTGCTCAAAATAAAGCTAGGCAAGCCCGACACCTAAGTGAAGTTTTCGGGTTGAGCACTAGCATAAGAACAAATACTATGAGCTAGGCAGGTCCAACACCTAAGTGAAGTGTTTGGTATCGAGCACTAGTATGCAGTAAATAAATTAAAGGAAGAAGTCGAAACTTGAAATTAATTGTTGTTTAAATCGGTCCTAGCTAGAACATGTAACGTACAGATCTAGAAAAGGATGAAGTCGAGTCAATAGCCACGTCATTTTTCCTACCTCCGCATCCACATAATGGCTAGAGCTTAAAGTCTTTTTGATTAGAATTGGTGTTATCGTAGTCGGTTAATCATAATTAATTGTTTTGCCAAGAAATGAGCTTTGTTAAAACTACTATTTGAAGTGTGCAGAAATTAGTGAGATCGAAAACTTGTTTGGTTGATGTTCTTGCATGTGTAGGTCACTTTTTCTACGTGGAACAGTCTAAACCAAATTGTTAGAATTGAATCTCGGTTTAATCTCGTGTCATTTGTGAATTTGAGTGTGTTCTAGTTCAGTTTGCTTGAGGACAAACAAAAGCTTAAGTGTGGGGTATTGATGACACTCGATTTGACGTGATTATCAGCCTCATTTAAGCGACATTTCCTTGCTTGAAACATGGTTTTAGGGGTAAAATAGCGAATATTCACTCAACTACCCTATTTCCTACCGATTTGGTTACTTTGGCCCTTTTGGGGTCTATTTGATGGTTTTCTAGTGTTTTTGTGAAAGCACATGTTTTTGCCATCATTTATGTAGCCACGGACGTGTTCAAGACCTCAAGGAGTGAACCGGAATCGAACCAGAGTCAGAACCGAAGATCCAACTGCCCAGCACAATGTTTTCGCTGAGAAGACTATGAGGTTTTCGGCAAAAATACCTTCAGAAACTCACAGGCAACATCAGCTGATTTACACTGAAGTTTTCGGCGAAAACTTCCTTAAGTTTTCGCCGAAAATCATAGAAGAAATCAAACAGGGGATTTTAACTAAAGTTTTCGGTGAAAATTATTTGATATTTTCGCCAAAAATATCTTCCAAATCCGGCGCTGTATTGGAAACCCTAAGCGTACCTATTTAAAGAGAAGCAGCCGGCAGCCAAAGGAAGGAATCAATCATTATTCATATTTTCACAAATCAGACTTTTGAGAGTCAGCCGACTCTAGGGTCGATAGATAGAGTTTAGAGAGTTCGAAGATCCGTGGAGAGATCGTGACGCCATCCTTCACCTCGGAGAACTCGGAGCTTAAAGTTGAAGATCCAGGAGATTGAAGCTTCGCGGGAGTCGTCAGAATTAGGTTTTTCAGTTCTTATCTGTTCTTCCTCTGTATGATGATCTTCATTGTTGCCTTTGATTCTCTTCTTTCTGATATGAGTAACTGAACTTGTAGAGCTTAGATTAGATGAACCCTAAGTGACCCAGGGCTTTAAAGCGGTCACGGATCGGCGGTAATTAGATTCGAAGTTCTATCAGTTTCTCTTTGCATGGTTGTTTTGTTCTTGATTGTTTATGTTTCTTCTCTGGTTGATCGCCTAGATTAGGTTTTTGCAAGCTAGGGTTAGTCGCTAGACAGTTCCCTGCTTTGGCGCTTAAACTTGTCTTCCTTGATCACCTAGTTTAGATTCTTGTTAAGTTGAGGATAGAAGCGAACGCTCGCCTCTCTTTAAAACATCAATTCAACCAGTTAACCTTATAATTGGAGTGTGCCTTTCGTAGGAACCGATTAGGGTTAATCCACTGCAAGAGTAACTCATAAATCGTTAGTAATTGCACCAGTTAATTAAGTCGTTGTGAGAGGCGACCGTACCCGGGCGGCTAGGTAGTTAGATCGGATAGAGCGAACGTTCGCCAGTCTTAAACCTAAGGGTAAGGAGTTATGGTGGTGTATAGAAACCGATTGAATTAGAATTTAAAACCGCTGATCTGTTGATGCTCTGGTGGTCTAAGGGGGATTCGAAATCTAAGTTCGTCTATCTTCTCGTTAGTCAACCTTTTACTTTTCTGTCTTTTATTTTCCTTTGTTCATTAGATTAGAAGTCGTGGAAGTCACACCACGCACTAAGTGCTTAAACCTGAATAAATTGTCAGCTTCTTTGAGTAGTCAATTAGTAGAAACCCTGTGGAATACGATCTAGTCTACTTCGGTAGGTTAGTTATTTGATACCGCTAAAACTGCAGCGCATTCATTAGTAAGCGTGACAGAGTACGCCTCTCCGTTCTTCACTTTCTTCACTAGGTCTTTAAAAACTTCCCAAGTGGTGGTATAATCTCTACAGCTTCTGTCACTGGTATCTTGCTCTCTGTAGTCTTAAGAACATTGTACCACTTCTTGTACTGAGTGTCATGATCCTTGGCTTTGCTCATTGTAGCCTTTGGGAAAGGGATCCGAGGTACATATGGCGCCAAGACAGGCTCAGGAGCTGTCCTGGGAGGAGGAGGAGGAGCAGATGCTTCTTCTTCCTCTTCTGTGATATCTTCAATTTCTGGCATATCAGCACTGGTATCTGGTATCACGTCCGGTTCCGGAGCCTTTGGATCAGTTGTTTGCTTGCCGCTCCTGGTGGTAATAGCCTGAGCATGTTCGCTCTTTGCACCGGAGTCTGCTTGAAATGCTGGCGGATTAAGGAGAGGATTGCTAGTAAAGAGTTTAGTCATATTGCTTATAACATCCTCTATCCTCTGGCTCTGAGCTCTCTGTCCTTGATTGAGTGCAGCTTGAGCTTTTAATTGAATGTCGTGGTCGTCAAGTCTGCTCATAATCTGATCGAACTTCTTCTCATAGTCTATGTCTCTATTGTAGTACGGCTTTGCTTGAAACTGGTGTTGTCCTCCGATGAATCCCAGAGGTCTCTGATAAGGATCTACTAACCGGTTGCTTTGGTTCCGTGGCACGTAGTTTCTGTAACCGGCATAGCCTTTCTGATTTCTAGCGAAGCCTTGATCAATGAAGTTTATCTCTTCTGTAGACCAGACTTCTGTTGTACCGAAGTTGAGGCAGCTTCCACCGTTATGAGCACAGGATCCACACCATCCACAGTCAGCCGAAAAGATGGTAGCTGACGGGGGATCGAGAGGGATACCAACTGCTTGTAAATGCTTCTGAACCTCCGCTTTGATCTGCTCTGCAACACTCATCTGACTCTGACTCTTGGTTCCTTCTCTTTGCCTCTCCCAGTTTCTAGATTTTGAAGCATAGCTAGCGAAATGCAGAAGAGCATCCTGAGGAGTAAGGGCGGTGCAATCTCCGCCAGGTAGGGAGTTGACCCAATTTGCGGATTCTTCGCGCATACCACAAGCAAAGAATTCAGCTTGCTGTCTTTGTTCATACCCATGGTGAGGACAGTTGAAGAGAAGAGATTGGAATTCATTCCAAGTGTCATAAAGGCTTGCATCTTCTCTCTGAGTGAACCTGGAGATGCGGTCTTTATAAGCAGTTGTCCTTGCGGGAGGAAAGTATTCCTCAACAAAATCTTGAGCTAATGCCTCCCAGTTAGTGTAATGACCTGGTGGTTTGCTTCCAAGCCAATGCTTAGCTGCACCTCTGAGAGAGAACGGAAAAGCCCGGAGATATAAAGTGTTCTTGTTGAGGTTCCCAGACTTGAAAGTGTCACAGACAGCCAGAAAGTCATCTATATGTGTGCAGGGGTTATCATCTGGCTTCCCTTCGAATTGTATGTCCCTAGAGATTAGTTCTAAGAGAGGAATCTTAATCTCGTAATCAGAATCATCGTCATTAGAAAGCACGGTGATGGGGGATCGGAAGTTGGATGCACGCGGCTTACTGTAGTCCGCAACACTCTTAAGAGCAGTCATTGTGGCAAAGGAGCATGGAACGGAAATGACACGTTTCTGTACCTGCTATGATCTGCAAGAGACAAAAACAAACACGACCGGTGTAAAATCGAAGTGTGATGGAAATGAAATATGGAAAGGTAAAAGAATAAAAATGCCAACTCTTCTTTCAACGAAATAGAAGAGTCCCCGGCAACGACGCCAATTTGATGAGCTGCAGAATAGCGGTCAATCAAATAACTACCAAGCTGTGAAGCTAGGGTAGATCGTATTCCACGGGTCTCCTCTACTTCCTTACCAAATGTGTTGGCAATTAAATTCGAAGGTAAACACTTAGTGCGTGGTGTGAGTTCCACGACTTCTATACTAAAAATGCAAAGACAGGTTGAAATGAAATTAAAGCGAATTAACGATTGATTGATTGACTAAGATAGAAGACAAACAAGCTTAGATTTTGAATCCCCCTTAGATCACCAAGGCATAGACAATCAACAGATCAGCAGTTTCCGATTCTAGTTCATTCAGTTCTCAGACACCACCATAACTCCTGACCCTTAGGTTTAAGATTGGTGAACGTTCGCTCTATCAGATCTAGCTACCACGATTAATTAGCCGCCCGAGTACGATCGCCTCTCGCAACAACTTAACTTAACTGGTGCAAATTCTAACGATTTATGAGTTACTCTTGCAGTGGATTAACCCTAATCGGTTCCTACGAAAGGCACACTCCAATTATAAGGTTAATTGTTCAACTTGATGTTCTGAAGTAAGGCGAGCGTTCGCTTCTATCCTTAGCTTAACAAGAATCTAATCTAGGTGGCCAAACCAGACAAGAAACACAAAGAACAAAGAACAAGTCAAACATGAAGAAGAAACTAATGAATTTTGAATCTAATCACCGCCGATCCGTGACCGCTTTAAAGCCCTGGGTCACTTAGGGTTCATTTAGTCTAAGCTCTACGAGTTTAGCTACTCATATTTTATACAGAAGAATCGAAGACAGACAAAGAATACATCTCAGGTAGGAAAGACAGAGAAGAACTGTAAAACCTAATTTCGATGACTCCTGGCAGCTTCAATCTCCTGGATTTTCACTCCTAGCACTAGCTCTCCGAGATGGATGGATGGCGTCACGATCCGTTCCTGGCTCCTCGAACTCTATCCACTCGTTCTTTCTCTCTCTCAGTCTTGGGATTTTTCCTCCCATCTGTGATTGTTTGTAAATTCTCATATCCCTTATTTAGCAGCTTGATTCAGTATTTAAAACTAACCGGCGACTGCTACTTTTTCACTGGGATTTTCGCCGAAAATCCAAGGATATTTTCGGCGAAAATATCTGTTCAAATGTCACTCGATCCCGTCTGTTTCTTCTGGCTTAAATGGCGTAGGGTTTTCGGCGAAAACTCCCAAGGTTTTCGCCAAAAACTTCTTCTTGATCGGGACAGTGGATTTCTTCTTTCATTTTCGGCGAAAACCCAAGGGTATTTTCGCCGAAAATATATGTGTAAATGGGGCAGGAATTCTTTTTGGGTTGAATGACTTTTCTGGTTGATTCGGGTGTGATTCCTCGGGTTCCGGTGCCTTAGACACGTCCTTGGCTACCTCATTTGATGGCGAACACCTGTGCTAACACGAAAATACTAGAAAACCATCAAATAGACCCGAAATGGGCCAAGGTAACACAAAAGGCATGAGATGGATCGGTTGAGTGAATATTCACTATTCTACCCTAGAAACCGTGTCTTAAGCAATGAAATGTCGCTTAAATGAGGCTGATAATCACGTCAATTCGAGTGTCATCAACGTGTTATATATGTGTACACGTTCTATACACGCACACATTTGTGTACTTACATTTTTGTATACGTGTACACTTATCTTGTACACATACTTTTTTGTACACGTGTACACATATACGTGCACATACTCATCGTTCGCGTGTACACAATATCTTACATTTTTATGTACACGTGTACACACATTTTATACATGTGTACACCTATTCATACATGTGCACACTTATTTTTTACACTAGTGTACACATATTTTGTACTCGTGTGCAGATATTCTGTATAAATCATGTGCACGCTGAATAAAATAATGTGTGTACACCTTCACACACTATTTTTAATACTACTGTACACATACTTCGTACTCATGTGCACACATTATGTATAAACCATGTGTACGCTACTTAATAAAAGAATTTTATTATTATATAATCTCAAAAACACTCAGTGGCATAGTGGTAGGAACTTAGTTTTACAATAAGGAGGTCAAGGTTTCCAATCCCCTCCCAAACTATGTTTTAAATAATTATTGTGGTGTGCCGGTAGCAAGCAGCGGCCGGCGGCAGCGAAAGGTGCCGGTGGTAACCGGCGGAGGAAGACGGCGGCGGTAGGAGGCGGAGGAGGATGGCGGCAGGAGGCGAAGCAGGACGGCGGCAAGAGGATGGCAGCGGTCGGCAGAGGAGGTCGGCGGCGGAGGGCGTCGGAGATCCGGCGACAATGAAATGATGACTGGGGCACTTTTGAAAATGTCCTAAATACCCTTGTGTTTTAGACCATTGGATCAATGAAATTTAATTAAGATCTTTCCTTGATGCCATCAAGGAACCTCTTTCCTTGATCTCAAGCTGGTTTCTGTTGCTTTCATTAGTTTCGGTTTTGGTTATCAAACTCTTAAAATGTGTCATGTCTTTAAAATTGCAGTTTTATATTCTAATTTTAAGGGGAGGGGTCTAGCTCCAACCCTTTCCAAGGGTTGGAAGTGCTCCAACCTTTTCTCAGCCATTAGATCACCCTTTGACCTTTTGACTAATCCAATGGTCTAGATTGTTAGGGGTATTTAGGACTTTACACACACAATTTAATTATTATATTTAAAATAAATAATTAAATTCTCCTGGGGACCGCCGGTGACTCTCCGGCGGCCAGCCACCGTCGCCGGCGACTTTTCCAGCGAGACTCCGGTTAAGTTTTTTTTTTGCTTTTAAAAAAAACTAATTAACACCTTTTTTCTGTTAACTAGTTAACAGTGTTTTTTAACTAATAACTTGTTAACATCGTTTTTTATTTGATAACTTGTTACCAGATTTTAACCTAATAACTAGTTAACATTGTTTTTTATTGATAACTAGTTAACATGGTTTTTAAATTGATAACTAATTAACAATGTTTTTTATTAGGTAACGATGTTTTTTATTGATAACTAGATAATACCTTTTTTAAAATTAGTTAACTAGATAACACCTTTTTTAAAATTAGTTAACACCTTTTTTTTGTTAACTAGTTAATGGTATTTTTTAAACTAATGACTAGTTAACATTTTTTTATGCTAATAACTAGTTAACACTTTATCGTTGTTAACTAGTTAACAGTGTTTTTTTACTGATAACTTGTTAACCAATTTTAACCTGATAACTAGTTAACAAGATTTTTTGTTAACATGTTATTTTAACTAGTTAACATCATGATTTAGATAATTAGTTTACACGATTTTTAGTTGATAATAACTAGTTATCAAAATTAGTTAACTAGATAACTTATCGAGTTAACTAGTTAACATCATGACTAAGATAACTAGTTAACATTTTTTAAGAGGATAACTAGTTATTAAAATTGGTTAACTAGTTAACCAATCGAGTTAACTAGTTATCCAATCGTGTTAACTAGTTAACCAATCGAGTTAACTAGTTAACCATTCAAGAAATTACAAATTCACATATAACTTGAAGGCAACTAATGAGCTGAAAATTATGTCTATTATTCACTATCATACACAAAATGCTAGCATTGCTAATTACTACAGAAACTCTTCACTTGGAACTCATCTAGCAGTTGGGTGAAACATGTGTATATAAAACAATTGTTAGCTAAAGGAGTCAACCAAATCTCTACACAGAGAAAATACAATTGGATTATATGTTCAATCCAGGTTCACTATACAATAGATATTTTATTGCATTACAAAGGAACACTCGTGCATTGACTCAAATTCATCATCCCATGTTTATTCTCATCCATAAGCAGTAGAAGCATTATACAGAAGCACCTATGGGATGCAGGAGCTACCTTGGTAATTGGTGTCGCTCGTGTAACATCACTTGTTCACATTCCCCGTGGAGATACAGAAGCTCTGACGCTACTCCTCTACCTCTGAGGCTAGTTTAGTGTTGTTGGTTTTCATCACTTGAGAGCAATACCTTAGCAAGACTGCCATTAGGCATGTAATCATATACTAGTAGCACCGAGTAACTGAACGAAATTCATGTGCCTCAACCTTCCAATGCTGACAATCTCCGCCATGAATTCCTTCACCCCTTGCTTCGAATCATCTACGCTGCGAGAACATCTAACTCTTGGCCTACTCCCTCAAACGATGGATGGTACTCCTCACAGTCATGGCATTGGCGGTACTGTCAAAAGGAAAACACAATCACAATTAGAACAAACACAAAGATTTATGATTAATGAGATCTAAAGAGATTGAGTAATGTTTCTTACTTCATGGTGTAAACACCTCCAGCTTTGACCTTGCCGCAGTCCTTGCATCCCCAGATGCCAACAACCTTTCTCTTCACCGCATCCTGCAAAAACAGCAAGAGCAAGTCAATCATATTGAACATTTCAGGAGATGTAATAAGAAAACAACAATGGCTGAACAAGGTTAGGTTACCTTGCCGCACACTACAAGAAAACGCATAGCTAACAACGGATTTTTATTACTTCTAACATCAGATAGGCCGCTGTTAGGATTTCTAACAGTGGACACGCGTCCGCTATTAGGTTGACTAATGCGAGCTGAGCTAACAGCGGATAAGCTGATCGCCATTAAACTTAACAACGGTTCACTTTCCGCTGTTAGGTCTAATAGCGGTTTGTATCCGCTGTTAGAATGAAGATCAGATTTAAAAAAAGTGTAGAAACCTGCATAGCAGGTTCTGCATCTGCATCTCCGATCTTCTTCTTCTTCTTCTTCTTCTGCATCTCTGATCTTCTTCTTCTTCTTCTTCTTCTTCTTCTTCTTCGTCTGCATATCTGATCTTCTTCTTATTCTTCTTCTTCTGCATCCCTGATCTTCTTCTTCTTCTTCGATCTTCTTCTTCTACTTTTTCTTCTTCTTCTTCTTCTTCTTCTTCGGCTGATGTTTGATTTTGTGTTCTACTTCTTCGTCTTCTTCTTCTTGATTCTATGTTCTTCTTCTTCTTCTTGATTTTGTGTTCTTCTTCTTCTTTCTCTATTCTTCTCCTTCTACTTTGTTCTTCTTATTCTTCAGCAAACTCAAACAACAAACCCTAACTAAAACTCTCATAATAAATGAGAAAGAGAAGAAGAAAATAAGGAAGAGAAGAGACAAATCCGGAAGAGATATCATTGGTTGGGGCTGAGCACATGGATTGTCACATCAGCTAAACTTAACAGCGGACAACCTAACAACGGTTTATATCCGTTGTTAGGTTTCTCGCCCAAAATTTTGCATTCCTGTGGAGGCGGGACATTTAGCGCCCCCGTGAAATTTCATTCTAATAGCGGATATCTAACAACAAATTTTTATATATCCGCTGTTAGACAGTATAATCTAACAACGGTTTCCTGTCCGCCGTTTGAGTTCTGATGTTAAAGTGTAATTTTCTTGTAGTGGCAGAACTCACAAAAGTACTTCCTGTGTTGGCTAACTTCCACCTTCTTAATCTGCTTCCTCAAACTAGCACCATAGTGTGTGCCTGCATTGCAACATCAAGAACATCAAACTTCATATCCATGAATCCAGGACTACCCAAAGATAACAAACAGAGAACTCTCGTAAGGAATGGAGAAACATAGCAAATTGCCAAGAGAAATCGCACAAAAAACAACTGACTAATATCGAATAATATGACACATACAATTAAACTTCCATTTGCTAGCATTGATACAAAAAAACAGCTGGAATCTAAACTCCCAAACCACCAACCTTCTTCCGGCGTGGCTCCAAACGAAAACACAAACCCCCACCAACAATCGGTGCCGAATCGCTTTGGGACCGATTTTGTTCCTATCAAAGGAAGTCATGCATGTGCAAATGCCAGAGGAAGAGGTAGGTCGCCAGAAGAGGGGAAGGAGGCGGTTGGAGGTGTAACGTTGTCTTGACGGTTCCTCCATCTGAATCGTTCATTGACGAAGATGATATCGGGCTTTGCTGGCTTGGACCGAAGCTGCACTCGAGCCAGCCAAGCCTGGATCGTTCTTCGTGGTGAAGTCACCGACGGTTTTATGTTGTCGCCGGTGGCATCTTCGTGGTGGGCGGTGAAGTCGATGGCGGTGGTGGTGCAGGAGATGGATGTGGGGAGGGTGATCTTTTGGCGGTGGCGTGAGCCGAGGAGGTAGGAGGAGACGCAGAGGAGGACGCCGACGTGAAAAGGTAGGCTGCAGAGGATAGCGGCTGAAGATTAGGGTTTAATGACTTTTTATAAAATGGCAATACTACCCGTTCGGTCTCCTGGGTTGGACTGGTCCAACCTTTAAAGGTTGGGTTCGGATCCGGAGCCCTAATTTTAACAAGATTAGCTAGTGCTTGCCCGGCCTAGTTAACTTAAAATTAAGGGTTAATATTTTTAAAATTCCTCAACTATAGCGTGTTGTAATTAGAATGCATAAACTTATCAAAATCCCAAATCTAGTTAATTTTTTAATTATTATGAATAATTAGGGTTTCATTTCATGTAATTAGAATGCATAAACTTATTGAAACCCAAAATCTAGTTAATTTTTTTTATAATTATGAATAATAATAAGGTTTCATTCATAAAAAATCAAGGGGAAGTACAAACAAGCTCAAGAGAGCACCACCAAACCATACAAACACGACAAACTACATGAAAAAAAACAAAACTTTCACCTCCTAAGTACCAACTAAGCTTCCACCCTTCTTCCTATACAAACAGAACCCATTTCGTCGTTAATGTCATCATCAAACAACCACTCTTTCCGATCTTCTTAGTATAGAGATCTCGACGCCTTTGCCTCCATACACTACTAATAATAGAGTACCAAGCTAGCTATGAACTCCTTTCCAAGTCGCATCACTTATCCAATCCACTGCTATCTTCATGAAACTGCTGTGGAAGCGTCCAGTAAAATTACCTTGATGACACTCGATTTGACGTGATTATCAGCCTATTTAAGCGACATTTCTTTGCTTAAGACATGGTTTTTAGGTAGAATAACAAATATTCAATCGATTGCTCTATCTCGTGCCATTTGTGTTACCTTGGCCCGTTTCGGTCTATTTGATGGTTTTCTAGTGTTTTTATTAGCACAGGTTTTGCCGTCAATAATGAACCAAGGACGTGTCCTAAGGCATTGGAACATCAAGGAACTGAACCGGAATCGATCAAAGGAGCCAATCAAGTTCAAGCAAATTCCTGCCGGTTTACAAAGAAACTTTCGCCAAAAATAAGCATATGTTTTCGGCGAAAATAGTAGTACAATTCGACTGACGCCAAGTGAAGGAGATTTTTGGTGAAAGTGTTGAGTTTTCGGACCGAGAAGAAAAGGCAGAAGAATCAGCCGGCGGGACTTCCATTTACAAGCAAATTTTCGGCGAAAATAGTTCATTATTTTCGGCGAAAATCCTAGAAGAAATCTGGCTGGGCTAGGTTAAGTATAAATACTTAACCGGCGGCCCATTAGAAGAGAATAATAATTTTACATCAGAAAATACTTTTCGAATCAGAATCCGACGATTTTCTCTGAAGTTCTGGAGCGAAGAGTTAGAGTTCGAAGAGCCGGAAAGAGATCGTGACGCCATCCCTTTCATCTCGGAGAACTGGAGCTAGGAGTGTAGTTTACCGAAGATCGAAGTCTGCCGGAGTCGTCTAAATTAGGTTTTTCAGATTCTTTTCTGTTCTTCCTCTGGATGATGAACTCTTTCTTTGTCTTTGTTTCTTTTGTGATAAACATGAGTAGCTAAACTCGTTAGAGCTTAGACTAGATGAACCCTAAGTGACCCAGGGCTTTAAAGCGGTCACGGATCGGCGGTGATTAGATTCGAAATTCAATCAGTTCTTTTTCATGTTTGATTTGTTCTTCATTGTTCATGTTTCTTGTCTGGATTGATCACCTAGATTAGATTCTGGTTAAGCTAAGGATAGAAGCGAACGCTCGCCTTACTTTAGAACATCAAATTGAACAATTAACCTTATAATTGGAGCGTGCCTTTCGTAGGAACCGATTAGGGTTAATTCACTGCAAGAGCAACTCATTAATCATTAGTAATTGCACCAGTTAATTAAGTCGTTGCGAGAGGCGACCGTACCCGGGCGGCTAGTTAATCTTGGTAGTTAGAACGGATAGAGCGAACGTTCGCCGGTCTTAAACCTAAGGGTAAGGAGTTATGGTGGTGTCTTAGTAATTGATTGAATGAGAATCGAAATCCGCTGATCTGTTGATTGCCAATGCTCTGGGGAACGAAGGGGGATTCAAAGTCTAAGTTCGTTTGTCATCTCTGTTTTCAAACCCTAATTTCCAATCTGCTTTAGTTTAATTTGTTTTAATTTTCTCTGCATTTCTTAGAATTAGAAGTCGTGGAACTCACACCACGCACAACTTGTTTGCCTTCGAGTATTTTGCCAGTTTTGAAGTAGTCAATCTTAGAAGACCCATGGAATACGATCTGCTTAGCTCTTGTTAGTTTTGTAGTCATTTGTTTGAACGCATCACAACGACACGTTCCATCAAATTGGCGCCGTTGCCGGGGACTTCTTTTGATTGTTCGAAAGAAGAACTGGCAATTTATTCTTCTACTTTCCATCTTTCACCCTACCATCCACTTTGATTTTACACTGGTTTTATTTGTCTTTGTTATCTGTAGGTTTACAGGTGTATGCCTCAACGTCCTTGGACTCGCTCTCAAACCGAACAGGCTAAGAGTGCAGAGAGACCAGGCAGTTCTGCTCCACCTCTACGATCACAGATTCTGAAGAAAGGCAGATCCAATCCATTCATCACTCCGATCAAGATCGAGGAACTGAAGGAGAGTTCCTCATCTCCATCTTCACCTGTAACGTCATCTTCATCTGCTTCATACACCGAGTCACTTTCACCTCCTCCATCTCCCGCCATGGACGATAGATTACCACCACCACCACCGAATGGCGATCAACCGCCTCCGCCACCACCTGCACAGAAGAGTCTAGCATACTATAACAAACCGAGCGCGACTAGCGTTCGATCTGCCATTGCCGTTCCGCGCATTGAAGGAGATCCTGACTATGAGATCAAGATTCCATTCTTGACTATGATCTCTAGGGATTTACAGTTTGAAGGCAGGCCCCTAGACAATCCGTGCACTCATCTTGCAGACTTCCTTGATCTCTGCAGCACTTTCAAGAGCGGAAACCTCGACAAAAACACTCTTTGTCTGAGAGCTTTCCCGTTCTCTCTGAAAGGCCCTGCTAAGAGGTGGCTTACTGGCAAACCACCTGGCTATTACACTGATTGGGATACTCTGGCTCAGGACTTCGTTGAAGAATACTTCCCTCCGGCCAGAACAACCGCCATTAAGGACAGCATCGCCAGATTCTCCCAGAAAGAAGGAGAAAGCTTGTATGATACTTGGAATCGATTCCAAGAACTTCTCTACACCTGCCCTCATCATGGATTCGAGCAGAGGCAGTTAGCTGAGATCTTTGCTCGTGGACTTCGAGAAGAATCCGCCAAGTGGGTCAATTCTCTAGCTGAAGGGGATTGCACTACACTAACACCTGAAGCTGCTCTTCTTCACTTCGCAAACTGTGCTTCCAAGTCAAGGAACTGGGAACGACAATCTGAAGGATCAAGGAGCTCTGATCTCGAAGCTACAATCAAAGCAGAGGTAGAGAAGCATTTAAAGAAGTCTACCACACCGATCAAGCCGCCGGCAGCCTTTGTCTACGTTGCCGATTGCGAGTGGTGTGGAGCTTGCGCACATAACGGAGGCTGTTGTCAGAATTTTGGCAAGGCAGAAGTCTGGTCTGCCGAAGAGGTAAATTTCATTCAACTAGGCTTCGTTAATAATCAGAATGGTTATGCTGGCTACCGTAACTTCAGACAGCAAGGGAACTATCAAGACAGACCTCCGTACAATGCCGGCGCCAACCATAACTAGAACCAGAATAACCACCCGGCTGGTCCAGCTCAGGATCAGAAGCCTAACCATCCGCCGGCAGGTGTCTACCAGCCGCCGCATCGCAATCCGGGTAATTATGGAACTGCTCCTGGCAATCGCCAGAATCAATATCTTAACAATACCTATCCAGGGCAGCATCATCAAAGAGAGAACAATGTCAGTGACCTGGATAAGAAGCTCAGCCAGATCATCACAGGACTCGATGATCATGACAGTCAGTTCAAGGCTCAAGCTCTTCTCAATCAAGAACAGATAGCATCTGGACAAAGAATTGAGCAAGCTGTGAACAATATCTCGAGCATGCTAGCATCTAGTCGACCATTTGGCCAACTTCCAAGCCAGACAGAGCCGAATCCGAGAAAGGAGCAAGCCAAGATGGTAACCGCTCGAAAACTCCCAAACTTAATTGCTGATGCTTGTTCTGTCTTACACAGGATCGCTGAAACTCTGGAGGAAGAAGAAGAACAGGAACCGGCGCCTAAGGAGGATGATCCTCCTCTTGCACCGTACGTCGTGAAGCCTCCTTTTCCAAGAGCATTGCTGCCAAATGCAAGGATCGAGACTGGCATGAAGGGGAACAAGGAAGGATATCCTGACATTCGTATTAAGAAACCTGCCTCTCCATATCCAGCTAAGTTATCTGATCCTGGTTCTTTTACTTTACCTTTGGTCATTAATGATGTTGAGATTGAACGTTGTTTAGTTGATCTAGGAGCGTCTGTTAATGTCATGCCTATGAGCCTTTTTGAAAAATTGAACCTAGGAGAACTTGAACCGCCTAGTATACAACTCGTCTTTGCTGATAGATCATTTAAAACCCCTAAGGAAGAGATTAAAGATGTTGTTAATAAATGTGGTCCGTTCACGTTCTTAGCTGACTATGTGATTATGGATACTAGTACAATGATTCTACCATTCTCATAGGTCGACCTTTCATGGCTACTACTGGAATGAATATTAACGTTCCAAATGGTTCTTTAACTTTAAGGGTCGGTAAAGAAACGAAAACGTTCCGTCTTAAAGATGGCATGAAATATGACTCTAGGAATGAAGAATCTCACTGCCTAGCTGTTGAAACTGTGGAGTTGACTCTGGTCAACTCCGTTACTAATGCTTCTTCTAGTGTCTCTAGATCAGTTGTTGCTGCAGATATTGAACAGGTTATTAAGAAGAAGCCAGAGACTTTGGTTCAGAAGCTGCCCAAGAAGAAGAAGGAACTGCAAGCCTCTTCTAAGCCACCGAGCACAAAACCGAGCAGACCTCGGGGAAAGAACAAGAAGACGAAGACCCAAATGGTCTGCAGGCCAAAAATTCCACCGTCTTCCATCGAGCCAGCTGCACCACCAATTAGTTCTGAGAAACTGGTGCCGGAACAAGTATGGAAGGAGAAGCCGAAAGCATCTCCTATGGAAGTACTGACGATCACCGATCCTGGTGATACCAAGCCGGAGATAAAAGAAAAGAAGAAGCCGACAATCCTCATTCCTTCCATCGTAACACTCAAGAAGGATGACCTCTCCAGGGAGCTGTTCGGACCATTCAAGATCATTGATCATCTTCCCGATGGACGTACCAAGCTCTTGCATGCAAACGGGAAGAGATTCACGCTTACCGGAGAAGTCCCGAAGCTGTACTTCATGAACTCCGACGCGAGTGTTAAGGAGAATCTGAGTTGGGATGTCTCCTAATACCGTCCAGGTATCGTCCAGCTCAAGGACGTTAATAAAAGAGCGCTTCGTGGGAGGCAACCCACGGCTGGAGTCCGTTTTTGTTTTGTGTCAACCTTAGTGTTTTAGAGTCGGTTCAGGGGAGCCAAAAGTGTCAGTTTGTTTGATTTATTATTTTTCGTGTAGAGTCTGTGTGTCATAGAGTCAGTCGCAAGTTGATTGAGGTCGTTCCATTTTTTGTGGATTTAACTGTGATTTTCTGAAGTTGGCCGGATTTGCGAAAATATTTTCACCCGAGTAGTTCAAAATTTTTGACGAAATCATCCCTTATTTTCGGCGAAATTGCCCTTTGATTTTCGAACCTGGTCTCCTGTTTCATATATTCGGTTCGAAAAGTTGTGTGTTTTCGGCGAAAATCCTTTTGAAATCCGGTGGTCATTTTAACTCCCATTTTTGGCGAAAACAACCTATTGGTTTCGCCAAAAATTCATTTGAAAATCCGAAAATTCACCATTTAAAATCTGAGTTTCAGACCCTCTCTCTCCACTTGCCATTTTCGTTTCAAAAACCTGAAAACCCCCTTCTTTGTTTTCAAACCGCCGACCGCCACTTCTTTTTAAACCGCCGCCGCCGCCGTTTTCCTTCACCGTCGCCGCCGCCGTTTTCCTTCACCGCCGCCATCACCGACCGCCGCCGCTCAACCCTCCTGCCTTTTCCGATTCCTTTGAGCCCTAGAACGTTCAAATCGGAGCTCTACAACTCCAGTTCATCGAAACCCTTATTTTCAGAGTTTTTCACCAATTCCTCCCAAACCGTTCGTTTTTAGCACCCATGGCTTCAAGGTAAGTTGTAGAGCTTTTCAATACAAATCTTTTGACATATGGATTGCTGAATTTCATCAGGGTTGACTTTTAGTTGACTTTTTGGTTTGCCTCGATTTGCGTGCCGACTATTTTCGTGTGAACTAGGTTAGCTGACCTTATAGAACTGTTCTAGCGTGCTTAGGGAGTTTCGTGCTTAATTTCCATATCATTTGATCATGTGTTGCTATGCATATGATTGATTCTTTGTTATGTTGACTTGTGAGAAATGTCGGTTTGACCGTGAACTGTTTTTGATCATTTGGCTGCCTGATGTGCTCATTCTCATTCATATTATTGTGTTTGCCATCTGAGATCATATTTTACCGTCGTTATCCACCTTGTGATAGTCTTGCCATGATTAGGGTTCAATATGCTATAATGTTGACTTTCTGAATGTCGGTTTGACTTGTTGAACTCTGATTGTGCTTATCCGATTCTGGCTGTTCCTAAGTATGTATTTTACTGTCTATGATTACCGGTTACTCCGCTTTGCTTACCCCACTTAGTTTCCCTCATTTCTTTGTGAAATTGAGTTTTTCTACTAAGTGTGGGGTAGGGTTTTAGTTGACTAATCTGGTTTCACTCTGGTTTTAGGAACAACACTTATGAGCGCAGGACTAAGGTGCGACTTGATGGCGCCTTGAGCTCAGGAGCTGCCGCTCCCGTCACACCCGCCGTTCTGGGTCCTCCACCCACACTACCTCGGCGGGCTGGATACCATCGCACTATAGCTCGTCTCCCTGACTTCTACTTCGAGTGCTTCCAGAAGATCCAGCACATTCGTGGAGCTGTCGTGCGCCCTCTTTCCATGGAGTCGCTCCATGATCATGATGAGGATTACCACCGGAATGTGCATGACGCCCTAGTACCGACAGGTCTCCTAGAGCTGACCACCATAGCTGTCGAGTTCCCAGACATTGGCCTCCAGGAGTTCTGGGCGACCTTTGATCTGGATGAGCACAAGAGGAAGCAGCGCCAGAAGGTTGCGACCTTCTATCTTAGTGGGGTGTACAGGCAGCTCAACTACGATGAGTTTGCTGCTCATCTGGGCATCCCCTACGAGCATTATCATGACCATCACCTAGGCTGGGGCGACGATGATGACGAGGAGGAGTAACACGCGCTCTGGAGCCACATGACAGGCGTACCTGGCGATCGCCTCGGGGCGAACAACTCAGTTAAGTCACTCTCTCACCCGCTCTTTAAATTTATTCATATGGTTTGGCGTAGGTCGCTTTTATATGTTCCAGTTAAGGATCGCCACCATATCCTCAAGGAGGAGCTTATGCTTCTTCGAGCCATCCGAGGGAGCTACCCCCTCCACCCCGGCTGGGTGCTGGCTCGCATCTTCCGCCAGAATACCAAGAGGAAGACGCCACCTCGCAGACTCTTGTTGGGTAACTTCATAGGTCAGCTCATCCTCTCCTTCGGCATCAGCCATGAATATGGCCCGAACATTCCACGACACAAAGTTAGGACTGTTGGAGGAGACTTAGCGGTTGAGTACGACTTAGAACTCGACCTCAGTCCCCATGTAGCAGCAGATCCTCCACTCCAGCCTGTGGTCGAGTCGGAGGAAGAAGATGATGCTGAGCAGGAGCAGCCCCAGCCGCCGCCAGAATTCCAAGACTATATACCCTCACCACATCACCAGGCAGGGTATGCTCACCAACCGCCGCCGCACATTCCCGATCCATACCAGACGCCTCCCCAGCAGCCCCGACACCACCCCGCGGATGTTGGAGAGTTGTACGAGCGACTGCAGGAGTGGCGCATCACTGACAACGCCACTCAAGAGGCGCGATGGATTATTATGCAGCAACATATGCGCCGCGCCGACATGCGGTATGAGGCACAGCTGGCGTGGCAACGTCAGCTCGGCGAGCACCTCCACTTTCCACCTCCCGGCTCACCTGACCAGCAGTGATCGGGTTGTATTCCTTTTCTGGTCCTTTCTTTTTATTTATTCTTTTCGGATTTCGGTCCAACCTTTTTCTGTGTGGATTCGGTCCAACCGGTTTCCTTTTTATGCTTTATTTGTTTTTGTTTTGTAGGCAGTTGGGAGATTCCCTTTGCTTCGCTTGGGTAGATTCCCTCCGCTCTGAGGACCCGTGCTCATCCCCTACACCAATCATCTCGGTCCAGGTTCTTCTACTTCACTCTGAACTCTAGCATTAGTCCTGTGAGGACACAGTCCGATTTAAGTGTGGGGTAGGATGCTAGAGAACCTTGCATGAACTTGATTGCCCTTGATTGTGTTTTGTGTGTGCCTCGTGATTCCATTCCAGTCTCTCTAGCATTAGAATGGCTCAGTTCTTGATTTTTGATGTTAAGTTGTTGTTCAACCCTTCATAATGATGCTTAGACTGCTTAACCTAGAACTTGAGAACCAACTTGTATACTTTGATGCTAAATTGCCTGGTCAGAACAGAATTTTAAAATCACACTTGTAGTTTGTAGCCTTGATTGCATGAAAATGACCGAATCCGACTAGCAAACCAACTGTGAGCTTTTGATCCATTGCACGTAACTTGCAATTTTAATTCTTTCTGAGTGGTTTTCTGTTTGCTTGAATGAGTTAGAATTTGCATGAGACCTACTCGAGACCACACGATGACACGAGTTCTAGAAGGATATGGGGCACCTAGATTCAGCTACTAAGCCAGATAGCCTACCAAACGATAAATCCACTAGGTTTAGACCCTTGAGCTTGGCTATTCTTTCGGTTCGATAATACATTACAGCCATTTCCCATTTCTTTCATTCCCCGTTGATCCCCTGTGGTTGTAGTTCTAGATTGACCTACCGGAAGTCGGTTTGTGGTAACCTGCCTATAGCCATTAAACAGGTGGTCTTAGCTAATATGTCCAGACGTGTAAATCCCTCCAGCAATTAAAAGAAAAATCGGCACAAAAAAAAAACAAAGTAAGAAAAGAAGCAAATTTCGAAAAAAAAAAGTGAAGAAAAGAAAAATCAGAAAAGCTTCAAAGTTTTAGTTTAATAAAACGTTCTTCTCCCTACAAATGGAAGAACGAAGTCAAAAGAAAGAAAAAAAAAAAATCGTGTGAAGAAAAAGAATAAGTGCTAGATTGCTTGAGGGTATCATAGGATGAGCGTTCATTATTCCACCCGTGTTTGGTTAGACGGTAGGAAGCCATAGATTAGATTCGAGGGAAGTTAGTCGAAAGCTACACCGCACAAGCCATCATCATTCATTCCTATCATCCATCTCATTATAAACCCAAGTAGTGTAGAATTCATTACGGTCCTAGCAGGGAAGTCCTTCTTGACTAGATACTCGTGTTGTCACAGTGGTGGAGATGTGGTCAAAATGCAAACCTATGACAGAATTCGGTAACAGAAAATGATCGAGAGTAGAAACACGTCCTCAAACATAGAGAGTGAGAGTTCCCATTGTACTATATATATCCTGTGTGAGTAGTCTGGTCGGTCAGGTCAAATTCGTGCATAATTGGTTGCTAATTACTTGTCGTGTGCAGTTTATTAGTGAGACCAGGTAGTTTGGCTGATCTATATGCATGTTAGGTTTCTTGTTCTAGGATCGATCTGTCTAATAATTCATTGTGTTTGATTGAGCTCCAATTTAATCGATCTTATCATTTGTGAACATGAGCGTTTCTATTCAGTTTGCTTGAGGACAAGCAAAAGCTTAAGTGTGGGGTATTTGATGACACTCGATTTGACGTGATTATCAGCCTCATTTAAGCGACATTTCTTTGCTTAAGACATGGTTTTTAGGGTAGAATAACAAATATTCAATCGATTGCCCTATCTCGTGCCATTTGTGTTACCTTGGCCCGTTTCGGGTCTATTTGATGGTTTTCTAGTGTTTTTATGTTAGCACAGGTTTTTGCCGTCAAATAAGTAACCAAGGACGTGTCTAAGGCATTGGAACATCGAGGAACTGAACCGGAATCGATCAAAGGAGCCAATCAAGTTCAAGCAAATTCCTGCCGGTTTACAAAGAAACTTTCGCCAAAAATAAGCATATGTTTTCCGCGAAAATAGTAGTACAGTTCAACTGACGCCAAGTGAAGGAGATTTTCGGCGAAAGTGTTGAGTTTTCAGACCGAGAAGAAAAGGCAGAAGAATCAGCCGGCGGGACTTCCATTTACAAGCAAATTTTCGGCGAAAATAGTTCATTATTTTTGGCGAAAATCCTAGAAGAAATCCGGTTGGGCTAGGTTAAGTATAAATACTTAACCGGCGGCCCATTAGAAGAGAATAATAATTTTACATCAGAAAATACTTTTCGAATCAGAATCCAACGATTTTCTCTGAAGTTCTGGAGCGAAGAGTTAGAGTTCGAAGAGCCGGAAAGAGATCGTGACGCCATCCCTTTCATCTCGGAGAACCGGAGCTAGGAGTGTAGTTTACCGAAGATCGAAGTCTGCCGGAGTCGTCTAAATTAGGTTTTTCAGATTCTTTTCTGTTCTTCCTCTGGATGATGAGCTCTTTCTTTGTCTTTGTTTCTTTTGTGATAAACATGAGTAGCTAAACTCGTTAGAGCTTAGACTAGATGAACCCTAAGTGACCCAGAGCTTTAAAGCGGTCAAGGATCGGCGGTGATTAGATTCGAAATTCAATCAGTTCTTTTTCATGTTTGATTTGTTCTTCATTGTTCATGTTTCTTGTCTGGATTGATCACCTAGATTAGATTCTGGTTAAGCTAAGGATAGAAGCGAACGCTCGCCTTACTTTAGAACATCAAATTGAACAATTAACCTTATAATTGGAGCGTGCCTTTCGTAGGAACCGATTAGGGTTAATTCACTGCAAGAGTAACTCATTAATCATTAGTAATTGCACCAGTTAATTAAGTCATTGCGAGAGGCGACCGTACCCGGGCGGCTAGTTAATCTTGGTAGTTAGAACGGATAGAGCGAACGTTCGCGGGTCTTAAACCTAAGGGTAAGGAGTTATGGTGGTGTCTTAGTAATTGATTGAATGAGAATCAAAATCCGCTGATCTGTTGATTGCCAATGCTCTGGGGAACGAAGGGGGATTCAAAGTCTAAGTTCGTTTGTCATCTCTGTTTTCAAACCCTAATTTCCAATCTGCTTTAGTTTAATTTGTTTTAATTTTCTCTGCATTTCTTAGAATTAGAAGTCATGGAACTCACACCACGCACAACTTGTTTGCCTTCGAGTATTTTGCCAGTTTTGAAGTAGTCAATCTTAGAAGACCCATGGAATACGATCTGCTTAGCTCTTGTTAGTTTTGTAGTTATTTGTTTGAACGCATCACAACGACACGTTCCATCATACCTCAAACAAGATTTTGTTATAAACTTCATGAATATACTTGTAGCTGCCAAAAATATGATCTCTGTCGTCCACTCCACTCTCACAAAGCAAGCACGAGACATCAATGGTTATCATCCTGGTGGCCATCTTCACTTTTGTAGTCAACCTGTCAGTAACAACCAATCAACAAATAAAACTGTTGCTAGCTATGCTAGGGCTGCTCCACACCAGATCATGCCAGATGACTTCAGGGTGTTTGACTCTGATTGAGTTCCATACCCTGCTCAGACTGAACTTCCTCATGATCTCACCATCCCATAACACTTCATCTTCCTCATCCCAAGTAATGTGGTTACTGGCCAACTCCCTTAGGTCAAGGATCTGCTTCCAAACCCATCAGCCTGCAACATTGGTGCTCCAAATATCCTTCCTTTTCAGATGATAGGTTTCTATCCAAGCGACCCAAAGGGACCCTCCTCTACAGATTAGGCTCCAGAGATGCCTAATGGCATGCGCATTATTCCAGCTGGTCAAGTGTCTAAGGCCTACTCCTCCCTCATGCTTTGGGATAGCAAGATGATCCCAAGCCACCTTAACTATCTCACCTTCCTTCTTGCCCCACAAGAACCTGTTGCAGATGCCCTCCACTTCTTTCAACACACTCCTGGGGATCATAAAAACATTCATCCAATATCGAAGGATGCCATTGACCACTGAGTCAATAAGCTGCAACTTCCCAGCATAACCTAGGGTTCTTGCTTTCCAATCTTGAATACGAGCTGTAATTTTATCAACTAGCTCTCTACAGTCCTTCTTCAATCTTCCTACTCCCAGGGGGACTCCAAGGTATTTAAATGGGAGGGTGCCTACCTTTATGCCACAATCCTCTTCCACTACCTCAGTAATCTGAACATCAACCCCTGGCAGAAAGAGTTAGCTTTTTGCAGGGTTACACTTCATGCAACAATGCTGATGAAATTCATCCAAAACTATTAGGACCCTCTTTACAGCTTTAGCAGAACCTTTAGTAAACACTATCAAGTCATCTACAAAGCATAAGTAGGTGGTAAGGCTGTTCCTACATTGGGGATCGAAGGGAAACACTTCTCCTAAGTTACCAATTCCAGGAAATGGGACAACACGTCCATTGAAATAACGAACAAATAGGGGGACAAGGGATCCCTGATGTGATGTTATTTAGTGCATTTTAAGCCTTTGATTAGCCTAAGGATTTCCCTTGTTTGATCTCATTTGCTATGATTAATATGCTTTTATTGAAGTTTTATGCAAAGTGCTCTTTTGTTGTCCGGTTGCCACTTTGAGGCCAATTCCGTGTCTATTGGAGTTGTTTTTTTTTTTGCATTTTCAGGATTTAGCATTGAAGTACTGGTGACAAGGAGCACGTAGGATCAAACGGGAGGTCAATCGAAGCTAGGACGGAGGAGTTATGACCGTTGCAAAATCGAGAAAAAAGCACAGCATTTCTTAAGGAGTTTTCGGCGAGAACTCTATGTTCTCGCCGAAAACTATCACCGGAAAGCAAACAGGAGAGTCCGGGAACTTGGGAGCCGATTCTTGAAGAAGTTTTCGGCGAAAACTTTCAGAGTTTTCACCGAAAATACATGAAGAAATCAAAGAGCTGCCAGAGGATTTTCAAAGGAATTTTCGGCGAAAACTCTGGGAAGTTTTCGCCGAAAACTCAGGGCTATTCCAGCAGAGTATTTAAAGAGAGAGAGGTGGAAATTTTGGGACAACAATTCATTATTTTAGCCTTCGGAAAAACACCTCTCACCCTTTTCTCTCAACTTCTCAAATACTTTCTCCTCATCTCCAATCCACAACCCTAGAGCAAGGTGCAACTCAAAGTAGAGGAGCTTGGATTGAAGTCCACAACCTTGGAAGAGGAGCTTGCAAGAGGAGGATTGCCATGGAGCTCTTGGTGACCATCTCTCTTTCTTTCTCTTTTGTTCCATTGGGCATGTGTGGCTGATTTCCTAGGTTTCCTTGGATTGATAGATGGTTGTGCTAGGATAGAGGTGGATTGTACAAATATGCCATGATTGATCTTGGATTGTAAGAAGATGGTCTCTAGACTTGTTGTTAATTCCAAATTGTGTTATGTGCTTGATTTGGTCTATCCTTTGTGATGTAATGAATGAGAGTGCTTAGATTACATGGTTTGTAGGTCTAGGGATTGAAGAGAGCATGTTCTAAGAGATTAGATCATCTCAATTCAACCATAGTTGCATGATTTCTCTCTTGTGCATTTTATCGAACACTTGGTGTGCATTAGGTTTTTCATTCAATTGAACTTTGATTAGTCTTTTGATATTCTCTTAGTGTTAGGACATTGACATGAGAGTGTGGTGTCTAGCCTAGTGGTCATAGAGTAATAGGAGAAGGTTTTGTAGCTTGGCATTTCATCAAACACCTTTAATGCATCCTTAGTCACTTAGCTTGAGAGCGAGAGCCTAGGTTGAGTGGTTCTAGGATAGGGATTTAGTGCGACGAGAGTGCATTGAGTCTATAGAAGGGATTTGCGTGGTCATTCGATTGCAACCTCGATCATGTTTGGCTTGTTTATGCATTTGTTCCTCTTGAGCATGATGAAGCTATCTTTCCAAGTGAACCTCCTTTATCTTTGCGTTGCACCGCTTTGTTTGTTTGTTTAGTTTCTTTATGTTTTCTTTTGTTCCTATTTCAAACCAAAACTTATTTCAAATGAATAGACCGTCCATGAACCGTGTGAGTATTAGCTATTGAGAGAGCCCTCGTGGAATGCAACCTTGATTGTTGTGAGTTAAATCTTGCACATCAATCCCCCTGTCCGAGTCCTCTACGAGCAGCAAAATAACCACACAAAGTTCCATTCAGGTTGACTGACAGCATGATGGTTTCTAAACAAACCTTTATCCAAAAGATAAAAGTCAGGAGGAAATTCATAGCAGACATGACATATAGAGGAACGCCCATTCAACTGAGTTGAAAACTTTCATGAGGTCGATCTTCAGTGCACACTTAGGAAAAATAGTCTTCTTACCATAATTCCTGAGCAATTCATGTGCTAAAAGACCATTTTACCCTATAAGTCTCCCCTTGATGAAGGCAGACTGGTTGTTGCCAATCACACAGTGCAGAACATCCCTCAACCGATTTTCCATTACTTGGAGATGGTCTTGTAAGTGAAATTGCAGCAAGAGATAGGCTTGTAGTCTTTCATCTCGTATGTATTAATTTTTTTGGGGACCAGTGAGATGCTAACAAAGTTTACAAATGAAGGGAGTTCCCATCATGAAAGAAACGTAGAACTGCATCTGTAACATCTCTTCCAACTTCCCTCAAATTTCTTTTGAAGAAGCCAGCACTAAACCCATCAGGGCCTGGAGAATTATCATTATGAATGGAGAACAAAGCTTCGCTCACCTCTTTGTCACTAACAGGATTTACAAGGTCAACTCCCTGCTCATTAGAGAGCTTGCGAAGAATAATATCCCCACAGTCCCTCTTCTAGACAACAGTACTCTCACCAAGGAGTTTTGTATAATAATCAACTGCTTCTATTCAGACCTTGAAAATCACTCACCATGCTTCCATTATGCTTCAACTGTATGATAGTGTTTCTACTTTGCCTATGCTTCGCAAAGTTGAAGAAGAATTTTGTGCTATTACTCCCTTCTCTAATCCAGATGGCTCTAGCTTTTGCTCTAGCAATACTCTCCTCAACATCCCTTAGGTTTTCAAACTCCTTTTGAAGAGCTTTAACCTCTTTCATAGTGCTATCTGTAGGGTTATCAAACAACACCAACTTCTTACTTATAAGATTCGCTTCAACATCCTTCACCATTTTCTAGATATTAGAAAACATATCCTTATTAAGATTCTTGAGTTCCATCTTTGTGTCCCTCAGTTTAGCATACAACATGTAAAAAGGTTTCCCACTTCTCTTGGAGCTCCAGATGCGACTGATTATAGGTTCATAACCCTCGGCCTTCTCCCAACAAACATAGTACTTGAAAGGTTTGGGGTGGGAATCCACTTCAGGATCAATGTCAACCAATGAGCACAATGATCCGAAGACATACAAGGGATGGTGGTGACTTTACTTTTAGGGAACCTCCACTGCCAACTCATACTAATAAAGACTCTATCAAGACTCCTTAGGATCAAATCCTCCTCCCTATTGTTAATCCAACATATTTCTATGAGAGGGATGAAGAAAGTATGCTAAGGCAAAAAGAAAGAGTTAGTTGGATAAAGTTGGGTGATGATAACACAAGTTTCTTTCACTCCTATTTCTCCTTATTTCTTTCATAGTTTATACTTATTTCTCCTTTGTCTCTTCTCTTGTACTATGATCCTCTATTTTTTGATGAATAAAATCAGCTCAATTCATAAAAAAAAGTATACCTAGGGCCTTAAGCAACATGCTCCACACTTCACTCTCATCACTCTAATCTCTAAAGTCATTCAAACTCCTGAAACTGGCAGGGATACTAGAAGTATCCTGAAGAGAGTGGATGGCGTTGAAGTCTCCACCAATCAACCTGGGGTCACAATCAACATTTATTCTTTTCATATTTTCAAACAAGCTTCTTCTATGAGTATTAACATTTGAAGCATAGACGAATGTACAGTAAAAAGAACTAGAAATGTCAACCCTGGTATGTATATATTGGGAATTCCTCTCTAAGATAGTAATAGGGATATCTCTTCTCTAAACTAACCATATTTTCCCCAGGTTTTCTTTATAACAGATATCAATATTCTAGCCATCAAATTTTTTTTTATCTAGGACATCAGCATTTTGTCTTCTTATTCTAGGTTCTAGAATTACAAGTATATCTATCACTGCAAAAAACTGTGAATTTAATAGCGGCATAATTAGCATTTAACAGCGGCCATGGCCGTTGTTAAAATACTTTAACGACGGCCACGTGCTGCTGTTCAATTGGTCAATGTAAAATAATATTAATAGCGACAAAATGTGGTCGCGGTTAACACATATATTTTAACAGCGGCAATGTGGTCGCGGTTAACACATATATTTTAACAGCGGCCACAAGCCACTGTTAAACTAATTCGACGATTAAAGTAATAGCCGGAGTTCCGTCGATGGACCTGGAAATCTGGCGACAGTCCAGATTCCGTTACAGTAGATCTAACGATGAAGGCTTCTTCTTCCTCCTCCTTTCGTCACTTCTTCCTCCTCCTCCTCCTCTGGTCAAAACCAGTGATGATGATGGTGGCTGGTGGTGACGCGCACGGAAGTCGAGGGTGGAATCTAGCGGCGCTACTCACGACGAGAGGAAAGGAGGCTGGTAGTTGGTTCAGAGCGCGTTGGAGGAAGAGTGAGACGAAGATGGGGTTGAGGTCGACGCCTTTTTGAACGAAGCTTAGATCAAGAAGAAGAATAAGAAGATCGGTGGGGAATAAAAAGAAGAAGATCAATGGGGAATAAGAAGAAGAAGAAGGGTATTAGTGGAGAAGAAGAAGAGGATATGCAGAGAAGAAGATGAAGTGCACCTCCGATGACTGCAGACGGCGGCGAGTACGAAATAGAAGTAGATCTATTAGGATTTTTATTAAATCAACGACTGAGATTGACCACGATTAAATCGACGACTGATATTAGATTTAGTGTTATCCGTGTCTAGCCGTTTGAACCAATAAAATTGCTTTATTTTAACAGCGGTCATTGGCCGTTGTTAAACTATCTAATTTAACAACGGCCAAGTGGTCGCTGTTAAATTTTGTGATTTTATCAATTTAACAGCGGCAAAAAATTGGCCACCGTTAATCTGTTGCTGTTAAACTGACAGTTTCTTGTAGTATATACTGTATTTATATACATATGAAAGAATTCCAACATACATTTCTTGCTTATTAACCCCCTTGTATTCCATATCCAGTACTTCATCTTCTATATTTACCTCTTCTTGTTTGTACAAAAAGTCCATTCTTAAATGGCACTTTCTTACATGGACTCTTACCCACACCCTTAGTGACAGATTTCCTTACCATTGCATCAGTGTCCTCCTCCTCACTCTGAGTGTCACTTTTTTCATCTGAGTCTGTATTAACGGGGCTAATAAGCTCAGAAGATGTATTTGGATCAGGTGGAACCTCCACCCCTAGTGGGGTTTTGGTCTCATTGCCTGTCCCCCATCAACTTACATCAAGACAGCAACTATTGGTGTATCCTTATCTTGCAAAGAAGGCTCAGAGACAATGCCAAACTCACCACTGCTTTCTACTATCGTAGGCTGATTGATCACAAGATCATCCTGGCACAAAGTGCTACCCTCCATTTCAAAAGAAATCATGGATAACACCCTTCCAACCTGCGTCAGGATAGTACTTTCTGGTGCATTCTCCACTTCTTTAGAAGCTTCGTCTTCATTTCCAGAAGAAGTACTATCCGTAGCTAACTTTGGCGGGGCTTCAGGGGTGGTCCTGACTCTCCAAACCTTCCTTCTAGTCACTCTAACCTCGCTCTTCTTCTAGTATTGGCGACCTTTATAGTATTCAACTTCAACCCTATTGTTACTTGCTTTGCCCATGATTAGATCAAGGACAGTGGGCTTCACCTTCGAAGCATCACAAAACACACAGAAGTTGATGGATAAACCATCTCTTACAAATCGATTCATCGGGCGCCCAATCTTGCTCACCACCCAACTGATTCCTCACGAGGTTACTAGTTGCGGTGGAATGTTCCAGAGCGTGACCTAGGTGGGAACCTCCTTCTCAGAAAAATCAACCGGAGCAATACGATGGAACCAGAGACGAAGCACCAGCGGAACATGGTGAATGTGCCAAGCACGCTCCATCACCCAATCACACAACGTAATAGAGGGAAATTCAAAGAGGAAAAATCCATCTGAGATCTTGGAGACGAAGATCTCACCTTCGAACCCCCAGATACGGTTCACCATACTCACGAGGACACACATCGGTGGTGCAGAGCCAACAAACTACCCTACAACAGCCGCTTCAAGCGCTCCAGACCTTCGTCAACGACCTCCTGCGGAATCTTGAGGACTCCATTTTCAATCGCCTCCGGAGGGGAAGCCAAGAAGCAGAGTTCCTGCTCGTCCTTTCCCACAATAGTTGCCCATGAAGTAGGTTTCGCACCTTCCGAAGCCTTCAGATTACTCACGCCAATCATCTGAATGGAAAGGGAGCGAGGCGACACCTCGATAGAAGCTCGCATGAGATCCAACCAATTTTCCCGCCAAAACCAAAAGAGAAAAACGGTTAAAGAACTTTTATTATTGTAGTAGAGAATGAATGCCCCTTTTCATCTAGCCAAATTTTCAAAATCTTTAACATCATCAGTCCTTGTTTGTAAAATTTCAAAATTTTTGAACCAAGTGGCTAACCGAAAAAATTAGGTAACTTTATTTATAAAATTCCTAGGGCCATAATTTATTTCACAAACAAGTGACATAAATATTTTTGTTAGCCACTTCATTCAAAATGTTTAAAATTTTACAAACAAGAATTGATGCCGTTAACTATTTGGAAAATTGGGCTAGATTTGGGATTTCACTAAGTTCATGCATTCTAATTATAATAAGCTACAGTTGAGAAATTTTAATAATATTAATATAAAATTAACCAAAAGATGTTCCTTCTTTTTTGTCCTCGAAATTAACCAAAAAAAGTTAGTCACAATCACAACTTAAGCTCGATACAATTACCTGGCGCCCTAATCGATAGGGAACAAGGATTAGGAGAGAACATATTTTTATCATGGAAATACTTGGCTGATACAAGTGTTGTCAGAACCGGACATACACGATCGGTTTAATTTGTAAAATTGGGAATCGAATACCAAATTGGTCTGGTTTGAGGTTATATTTTTTTTTTTTATGAATGGTGATTTCATTTCATAAAGAACCAAACTGTAGATAGAAACTATATACATAAGAAGAAGTCTTCCCCTCCACCCAACAAAAATTGGGGAGGGAAGAAAAACCTCAAAAGATATCAACCCCTGAAAAACAGAACCACAAGAAAGTAGCAGCACCACAACACCGATTTAGGAAGCCCTAAACCCGACTCCAAAAAACTGCTAAAATCCCTCACCCGGATCGTGGTCATTATGCCAAAGCGACATCCACACACGACACTCTTCTTTTTAATGTATTCCCTCCACAAGAAACCATCTACCAATCGTAGAGGCCACCTTCCAAACCACTCTAGCAACCGACAACTCTCTCCCTATAAAGATCCTACAGTGCCTTTCGAGGCAAATAAACCATAGGACAGCATGCAAAAGTCTGTCTCTAAATCCTCTATACCTACTCCTAGAGTTCCTAGACTACCACCCCTGAATGCAATCACTCATATCATAGGGATCCGGACCCCAGATGACAAGATTGAAACTGAAAATAAGCCATAAACGCGCAAGACAAAAACAAATGCGACACTGACTCAAGGTCATCTCTACAAAAAACAAAATCATTTGGACCTATGAACCCTCTCTTTTAGAGATTGTCATAGGTCCAAATATTCTTAAAAAACACCTGCCAAACGAAACCTGAGATTATGAACCCTCTCCATTATTGTTCAGCCAATCTAAAACCCGACCAAACATGGGCCCAACTGGTCAAGGGACTTTACTTTCCAAACATAAACTCATGAAGGCCCTGAAAGGAAAACACGCATCGTGGATCTGAGCTAGTCTTTGTGATTCTCGAGAGGTGCTGGGTAAGGGAATAAGAAAAAACTGCATAAATGGAAACTCCGTCGTGGTAGGAGTTGACCCCTAGATCCCAACGATTCAAAATCTTAAACTCAACACTAACATTGAGAGGGACGTTAAGGCAAGCCAGTGGATGGAAAGGGGAAATCATGAATGGGATTGGAAGGTCGTGGCCCAAACATGCTCATGAAATGGAAGAAATCCTCAAGATCTCGAGTGGCTCGGAAGGCCAAGACGACAAGTCGGTTTGGCACTTTGATAGACAGGGCAAATTTTCGGTCAGATCAGCTTACCACGCTATCAGATCCCTGAATCCTTCTACGGATGAGGATAGACTCGCACATCTGGAGCAAGGCCTATGGAAATTGATGTGGAGAATACCAATACCACCTAAATTTGATATCTTCCTATGGCAGGCCGCTCGAAATGCGATTGGAATGAAACAAAATCTTTGGCAAAGGAAATGCTCTCCCTCACCAGCTTGCCCCATTTTTGCAGAATGGAAATGAAGACGTACAACATTGCCTTTTGTTAAGTTGGGGAGCTAAGGAAGTGTGGAGGAGATCGAATTTAAACTTAATAATCCCAAACAACAATGAGAACATCCTCGAAAGACTCTACAATCAATGTACAACAAAAAATGAACCTTGTGCTAAGAGATGTATCGCCACAATGTGGAGTATTTGGAAAGCACGGAACGAGAAGGTGTTCACGGATGTAAACCCTAATGTGGACACTTTTATGATCATGACACGGAGAACCCTTGACAAATGCTCCCTTAAAAGGTCGGGACAAGGGCCAACCGGGCCTAACAATTCCAGCTCGGTACCTTTTCCACCGCATCTGGCTGCTTCCCATCAGGAGATTTTCTGTGACGGCTCGTTTGACCATAAACTTCTATGGTGGGATATGGGATTGTTATTCAAAATACCCATGGACAAGGTGACCAATGGAAGAGCTGGTAAGCTGCAGTGTTCAACCGCCCTGATTGCGGAAGCCAAAGCTGTGCTCAAAAGTTTGAAATTGGCGGAAAGATCTAGCATTGACTCATACATTCGATCTGACAATCTAGTTATTGTTAATGCTCTGAGAGGCAAAACATAGAAATGGCAGTGGGAGTGCTATGCATGGTTGTTGCTTATGAAGAATATTCTCTTGGCCCATGACTTGATATCCCTCAACTTTATTCCTAGATGACTAAACCATAATGCGGATTGGGTGGCCAAAGACCCGACAATCTTCTTTACAACTGGATTTCTCATTTCAATATGTAATTGTATTTGTAAGGTGCTTCCCTCTATGGATAAATATATGCACAGATTTCTTCATAAAAAAATCATCTATGTTCAAAACAAGAACACAAACAAATTGAAATCATTAAATTCCCCCACTCATTTTCCAAAATGACGAACATGCTTGCAAGTTCCTTTCAAAACAACCAAGATTTCAGAGCGCTAACTGCCCGTTTTACAACAAAATTTTGTAGAAATCAAATTCCCTTTTGGTTAAAATATCAAAACGCAAAAACGCTTCTCAAATCCTCAACACGAGTTACTGTAAGAAAAACTAATACCAAATCTCAACACAAAAATATGTTGACAGTTTAAAATCATAAAGATTTCATTCGTCAAAAGTTTAAATCCCCAAAATATGGTATCCCTTCCAACATCTGAAATCTTAAGCACCAAAACAAGGATTCAAAATTTTGACAGTAAATTGAAAAGCTCCATTCAAATTCCAATTGAAAACTACACTCGTTCCCTTCAAACAAGTCGATCTATAGAATTTCAACACCGTTCAGAAATCAAAATTTTCACAAACATTTCAAATTATCAGTCTTTCTCCCAAAGAGTTTAATCCCCAAAATTTTCATTACCTTAAAACTCCCTTTGAAAATTCCACCCAATGCCAAGGTAGGTTCCTGTAACTCTTCTCAACTTATCGTCTTAATCGAATTTCCAATTCATCACTATGCGTCCATTTAAGACTTAACCACACAACGACCTAGCTTTGGCTTCCGATTCCACGATCCCTTCACTTCTCCATACCGGACACTCCATTCCATCCTAAACCACTGCTCAATACTGCAACCTCTCATCCCATGGCTTTCTTCATGACTTAGGAGGACTGAGAACAAACCAATTCCAATTGATAATATTTCTTTCAGATCACTTTCTTTTCTTAAAACTCACTTTCACTTTTAAAACTCCAACCCAGTTTAAAATAGTTCAAAAGACCCCTAGAAGGTCAGTATTGCATAGGTGTGTCATCTTTCCCTTTAAGAGGCTGATCAATCCTCGATAAGAGAAGACTACACATCCACACAATAGACACCAACCAGGTTATGATACCACTTGTAACACCCATCCCAAATCACCATGGTGTCGAACCCATGGTCGCTTCCATTAATTTAAATTCCAAAATCTCTTTGATAACCGCGGGTTCAAATCCATCTATAATACAATATGAAATTCAATACATTAAACCCGATATAAAATATCCCAACCAAAATGGTCAACTGAGAATAAAAGAAAAAGTCAACTCCCATCCATGCCACCAATTGTCACTTCAAGCTTCCTACTACCACTGCAACCCACACCAACTACAACTCAAACTACTCCACTCCAACTGCAATTGCCGCACTTCAAACACCTAACCACAAAGAACTGGGAGGGGATCTATTTCCCAATGAAACCGAGTCAACCCACTAGGCTTAACTATGCGTCGAACTACCTAGGGAGTATCCCAGACTCCCACACCGTAACACAACAATGGGACCTATACCTACGCCTACTAATTTTAACATCCTAACACAATAATGCTAAGTGATCAATAATGTTCCCGCCACCAATACCCGATCATACATCACCCCAACTCAACATCATCAACATCAAATCAGAACATCCACAATCTATCATCACAATCCAGCAAGTACATTAATGCCAGATAACTCATACCACTAGCGCGCACACACACACATACACTAAATCAAGTTCAGTTCCATATCTATGTGATTCCATTAGGCACCAAGGAGTTATTCTGTACCACCCCTGTCGGCTCACTAACGCACCCCTAACCGCAGAAGGGGGTCCCACAGTCACATCCTCAGCCGCAGAAGAGGATCTATGGCCCAAATCATCACAACTCCCCTCAGGGATTACACAGCACCTCGGTGCAACTTAGGGGGCAGTACATGCTCCTTTCGGTTCTAACATTTCACATTAACAATTGTCCATCAGTTAATTCAATTCCCAATTACCAATCACCACACATGATCCCAACATTCCACAACACTATCATCATCAACATCTCAACATAAAATTCCACCAGACCAATTCCACTTCGCAATTCGACATCACCATTCCACATCACAATTCCACATCACAATTCCATATCTCAAATCCACACTTATTACGGGCAGACGGCTAGCCTTACCGATCACCCCACTTGTAATAGTAAAATCAAAGGGGTGATCATGTCAAAAGATCTAGGGCCATCTTTCTATTCATCCTTCAAAAGTGAGATATCCCCTAATTACTGATGTGCAACTCCAAGAATCTTCCAGCGACCAAACTTCTATCTCTGCAAATTTCATCACCAATCCTCTAAGTTCCTTAGTTATGCAAATCATTCCAACAACATAACTGATTGACAAAATCAGCTCGTGACAGAAGCTAACAGTTAGTAACTAATTCTGCAATTCCACACATAATTACTAACACAACCCCCATAATTCCAACAATACACGATGGGCACTTAACTTCTCATTAGAGCATTTAAGACCCTGAACTTCAAATTGTGACTAAAAGGTCACCCTTCTTCTCTGATTTGTCTCATCGTCACCGGCAAACTCCTGGATTCTTGGAATCATGAGGTCTTCTCACCGCCGCCGCCTCGGGTTAACACCGGTGGCCTCTCCCCTTCTTCTTCTAATTACCTAAGGCTCGAGCTACCACCCTATTGTAGGAAATCGTTAGATGCAAAACCAGAAACGTAACAGAAATACGAATCAACATCTAACAACCTAGAAAGAGCTCGATTGCATATTAATTAATAACAAGGGTTATCGTAACTCACCTTCTTGAAGCATGATATTAGCTCAAAAACTAATACCTCCTGTAGCCTTTAGATCGATCCAGAGAGCTTCAAATGTAGCTCATCTACTTAGTCCATGCTAGCTGGGATCCGGATCTTCCCCGCCAAAGCCTGCTAGAACTCTTGGTCGATGAACAACTTTTAGGGTTATGGCAGCTAGGGTTTTCTCCAAGAGAAAGTGTAATTGGCTTAGGATTGACTGCTACCCTAGCAGTCTTAGTTATAGGATTAGGGCAGAAACCCTAATCCCTTCCTAACCCTAATGGGCCGCCAGCCTAGTAGTCCCAATCCACCATGGATTTGGCCTATTAAATGATCTGATCCATACTATAGGCGTGTTACCTTGTAGTACCCAGTCTAATTAGCTGTGGCCCAAACCACTAAATAATATTGGTCTCTAGCAAGACATATTAATCCCTAACCGGCCCGAATTAATTCTATTAATCAGGTCCAACACTTAACTAGTTCCTACGCGGATTTGGACCGATGGACATAAATCCTTCAGTCTCCCACTTGGCCGAGGGACAAGTCAGCACGTTAAGATTTCCTATGTCTCTTGGTCGACCATTTTGAGAACGTGATAACATGGAGCAGTTACTCACTTATAGCTCAAATATTTCTTCTTGTCACTGAGATTCTTGAACTGTTTAAAAAAAATGATGGTAACAACAATCCATATGAGCATGGCCATGCATTCCACAGTTCTCACTCTACAAGGGGCCTGAGTCACCGTATCCTACTTTGCAGCAGGAGAGACATCTCCAGTCGTGTATCGATCATGCTCCCACTCAAATCATGACTACCCTGAAAACAATGCCTTTATAACTCCCTTATTCAGGTGAGCGTTTGACAGAATCAAAGGCGAGTCACTCATTGATGAGGTCATACCATACTCATGTTGGAGGAATCCACTAGAAGTGTATAACTTTAGAAAGTCTTAGTTTACTTTCCAAAGCAGGTCATGTCCAGTATGCAACACTTATACATACCCATGTATATGACAGGACAACACTTTGTCTCTATAGTCCGTGAAACTCGCGACTATCACAACCATCATACAAACTAGTCCTTTATGGGAGTTCGTTTATCTTCAGATTAACAACTCCAGTCTAAGGACAACACATACTTGAGAGGTTCATTTCACTTATGGGGTTTCATGCATCATCGACTTGTGGTGATGATCGCATTGAACGTTACTCAACTATTGAACATTTCATTCGATTCTAAGCCAAAATCAAATGAGAAGGAAACATATTTCCTTTTGTTGAAACAATAACTCCAATGTCATACATCTCATGTAATAAGCTCTATTACATAATGTATACATCAAATCTAAGCAAGGTCTTCTAACACAATCTCCAACAACTTGTCCGAGTTCTTTTGCCAAGTTGTGCTACTTATGCTTAGCACCGCTAAGAGGCTTAGTCAACAGATCGACCAACTTGTCATCTGTTGAAGTTTTGCACAATCTGATCAAGTGTTTCTTCACATAGCCTTGAAGTAGACATTACTTCATATCAATGTGGCTTGACCTAGCCTTTGGGGCTTGGTTCCTTCAAACGAGAAGTGGCTTCATTGTTGTCACAATGAAGACCTACTTCCTTTTGACGTGAAGGAACCACATCAAGCTCTATCAGAAACTTATTGATCTACATAGCTTACATTGTCGCTTCTACTACAACAATGTACTATGATTTCGTAGTAGATTGAGCCACCAAAATCCATTTGGTGCTCTTTCAGCATACTACTCCTTCATCTCCATGAAGACTTATCTGAATTATGACTACGTGCCATCACAATTAGTCAAATGGTTGGCATCAGAATACCATTTAATAGTCAACTTCCTTTTCACCTCCAATCGCTGGAGAATAATCCTAAGTCTTTAGCAAGATACTTAAGGATACTCTCGACAATCCAGTGAAAAATCACTTGGATTCGATTGGAATATGTTGCACATGATGCAACATCTCTTCGAGTACATGTCATGACATACATGATGAGTTTATACCCAAAGCATGCGAAACACTCATCATATCTTCTTTTTAGCTTGTGTCTAAAGACACGATTCTTTGCTGAAACGTATGTCGTGGTTCATAGGGGGGTATGTTGATATGACCCGGCTCCACCGCCCCGGGCCACAAAGGTATACCTACACCCCACCAAGGTACCCCGTAGAAGGCAGAACTCCGGGTCCATATAAAAAGCGCCTAGAACTAAGGACTGGCTACCTACAAGCTCTCAAGCCTAGAAATGAGCTCAAGAACAGACTCAGGTCGGCCCCACCGGGAAGGAAGACACCCCGAGATGGAAGGGAGTTCCAGGTCATGTTACTGGCCGAGAACCTAAGTCCTAGATCGAGCACTGAGTCTCAATCTTTCCCCAACCTCTCTTCCATGATCCCTCAAGTCAAGCACACGTCAAAGGCCATCTGGGAAGAATTCTGGCATACAGAAGACAAGAAGATTCGAGAATATGTGGCCAAGACAGGTTGGCTTCCTAAGGACACTACCCGGGCCCCGGCGGATACGGCCAACCAGCCCCTGCCTCGGCTAACCCTACTCCACACTCAGAACCTGGCGGACAAGTTGAAGCCAGAAGACTCAGGAGGTCCAAAGACTTGGAAGGAACCTCACTTGTCCGAGGAAATGTCCAGCAAGAAGCCAGAACCGCCCGGCATCACCAAAACCCTAGTATCGGGTCCGGAGCACTTGATGCCAAGCCGGTCACCAGCGCCGAAGGACGCCACCCGGCCGCCCGGTCACCCGGAACCCGCGGTAATTACAGAAATGCCACCGCGCGGGTTCCGGGCACTTTTCCTAGCCGCGTCCGGAGTCCAGCCCGCGCCCGGAGGACTTTCCTAAGCCCGATCGGACACGGACACCCGGTGTGCCCTAATCCGCCCGGATTAGGGTTTTGCTCGACTTTGCCGGTTTTAGAGTTTTATTCTCGGACAACTATGTTTATTTTAATATTTTCTTCGGCCTATCTTTTAGGATTATTTTAGTCTTACCTTTTTAGAGTTGGAGACGGCTTAGGCCACCCTTGTGCTATAAATAGAGGCCTCGGCCATCATTGTAAGACACGTTAAGTCATAATTGAAATTTCAGAACTTTGTTCTTTTTCCTTCAAGTCTTTGCTCGTTGTTGCTTAGCTTAAGGTTTGGTTTATCATCAGAGGTTATCACCCTTTGTTGTGGCACCAATTCGACTGAATACCTTGGGGTTCTTAAGTCTATACTTAGTGGATTTCAAGTATTCCCCGCGGTTTCAAAAGTTAGGATTCGTGAAGCTGGTAATATAGTTTTGGGTGTTGAGTCGATCCCTTCCTAGAGGAGGCGGTTCGCATCAGCTGGTATCAGAGCACGGTTCAACTCTTGGACCAACAATCTATCCCAGTTTTCAGGTTCTTTTACTTGAATTCATATCCTTTATTTTCGTTGTTTTCAGTTTCAGAAAAACCCTAAAAAAATCGTGCATTGTGTTTGTTCTATTCTTCTACCTTTCTTTGAGTTTTTGTTGTGAGAAAAAGCTGTGGCCGATCAAAGAAAAGAAAAAGAAAAGAAAAGAAAAGAAAAAAAAAATCAAAGGTCTAGAAAAATTGACCTAGCTAAAAAGCAAGGCCACGTTCACAATCAAGGTAGTAGAATAAGTTCAAGAAGAGGGGTTTTTCATAAGTTAGCTACTAGCTTTCGCACTACTAGCTTCCTTGGTAGAACACCCAAATTTGTATGTCTTGTCATCCCACGCCCTAACTCAAGATTCTGGCCCCTAGAAATCCGAAACCCTAGGTATAAGGTCTTGTTAGTGTCATTGGTAGACTTAGACTGCATAGCTTCGAAGAAACTTGCAACTACTTGAATTGAGATTGACTTTGTTTTGAAAATTTCAAAGAAAACCCTAATTTGGTGACTTGTTAAAAAAAAAAAAAAAATTTCATACACGAGTGGTAAGAAAACGAGTGTGTGAGGTTCAATTGAGAGATTTTGTGAGGTCCCTTGTTCGTGACTAACCATGGCAGACGAGAGATTCAATGCTTTTGATGCCCGGTTGACCGCCATGGCTGAAAACATAGCCCGAATCGCCGAGCAGTTCGGAGCCACGAATGGAGATGGCCCCGGCGGCCAAGGAGGAATGAGCAGGAAGAAGATGATGATGTGAGCAGCCTGAAGCTCAGTGTGCCTAAATTTACTGGCAAAACCAACCCCGACGACTACATTGATTGGGAGAGGGCCATGAAGGATTTCTTTGAGTGCCACAACTATTCCGAGAGGAAAAAGGTAACCCTAGCCACACTAGAGTTTACTGACTATGCTGCCTTGTGGTGGTCTCAACTCAGGAATCAGATCAGGAAAGAGGAAGAGGACCCCGTCCTTACTTGGAGGAGTCTCAAAAGAAAGATGAGGAGGAAGTTTGTACCGAGTAGCTACAACCGAGACTTGCACACCAAGCTTCGATCCTTGAAGCAAGGGAGCATGACGGTTGAGGAATACAACAAGGAGATGGAAATCTTGGTTGCACGGCTTGACCTGAGTGAGGATGAAGATGCCAAGATAGCCCGTTTCACCGGAGGGTTGCAAAGAGAGATTCTACACCAAGTCAATATTCTCAACTTTGCTGACTATGATGACTTGATCAACGTAGCTACTAGGGTTGAGAAGGAGCTGAAGAACGGTCTTGGAAGAAAGACTACCCCGCTGCCACCGATCAGTGCCCCGGTGAGAGGAGACCGAAGCGCCGGCCACACCCCATACCGGCCAAACCCTAGCCGGAGCGCCGGATCGCGACCAAACCCTAACCAAGGGTCGGCATCACGGGTAAACCCTAATCCCGGTTCAAAAATCCCTACTACTAACGCTCGGCCAAGTGCCATTGTGTGTTTTAAGTGTCATGGTAGGGGTCACATAGCAAGGGACTGCCCTAACACCCGAACCATGGTGCTTAGAGAGGGAGAAGTCGTGACAGACGACGAGGAGGAACCAATGATTGAAGAATTGGAGGGAGAGTCGAGTGAAGGAGAAGAAGTTGAGATAGAAGGCTTGGAAAAATTCTCAGCCTTCAGCAGTCGAGTGATCACCCCAGCACTGCCCCAGCACAGTGCCCAGCACTGCCCCAGCACAGTGCCCAGCACTGCCCCAGTACTGCCCCAGCACTGCCCCGGCACAGCGCCCAGCACTGCCCCGGCCCAGCGCCCAGCACTGCCCCAGCACAGCGCCCAGCACTGCCCCGGCCCAGCACCCAGCACTGCCCCGGCCCTGCACCCCGCGCTGCCCCGGCACCGCACCCAGTACTGCCCCGGCCCAGCACCGGCCCTGCCCCGGCCTAGCTTCACGACTGCCCCGGACATCCTGTCCGCGCCGAATGATGTCAATCGGCCCACCCCGGGTCTTTTGAACATTTCCTCGGCCAATTTTGACCTGAAGAAAGCCGGAGGGCTCTTTGACGACCTGAAGCCAAGCGCCGGCCCCGACGACCACCCGGCGCCCCCGACGGTCATGAAACCAATGGCCACCCGTCCCGAGATTCAATGGGAAGTCATCTCCCGGCGGATTTTAAAAGCTGCCCCGAGCGAAGAAGATCCAGAAGCAGACTCGGATGAGGAAATGAGTGAAGAACCCTCCCCCAGCAGCTCCCCGAGCCTTAACATTACTGTTAATGGCATTTATGAAGTGGAAGAAATGGAGACTGAAGGAGAAGACACTGAAGAGTCCGAGACATTGTCCAGTACCGACTCAAATGACACCCCTAGTGCTACTGATGAGGATGAATCTTTCCCGGCCGTAGCCCACAAGATTGCTAAAGTTTGGAAAAGAGTGAGGGGTTCTAGGAAGGATGCCGAGGTGGATTTGGGGACAAATCCCAGTCAAGAAGAGGGGGATGATATGACCCGGCTCCACCGCCCCGGGCCACAAAGGTATACCTACACCCCACCAAGGTACCCCGTAGAAGGCAGAACTCCGGGTCCATATAAAAAGCGCCTAGAACTAAGGACTGGCTACCTACAAGCTCTCAAGCCTAGAAATGAGCTCAAGAACAGACTCAGGTCGGCCCCACCGGGAAGGAAGACACCCCGAGATGGAAGGGAGTTCCAGGTCATGTTACTGGCCGAGAACCTAAGTCCTAGATCGAGCACTGAGTCTCAATCTTTCCCCAACCTCTCTTCCATGATCCCTCAAGTCAAGCACACGTCAAAGGCCATCTGGGAAGAATTCTGGCGTACAGAAGACAAGAAGATTCGAGAATATGTGGCCAAGACAGGTTGGCTTCCTAAGGACACTACCCGGGCCCCGGCGGATACGGCCAACCAGCCCCTGCCTCGGCTAACCCTACTCCACACTCAGAACCTGGCGGACAAGTTGAAGCCAGAAGACTCAGGAGGTCCAAAGACTTGGAAGGAACCTCACTTGTCCGAGGAAATGTCCAGCAAGAAGCCAGAACCGCCCGGCATCACCAAAACCCTAGTATCGGGTCCGGAGCACTTGATGCCGAGCCGGTCACCAGCGCCAAAGGACGCCACCCGGCCGCCCGGTCACCCGGAACCCGCGGTAATTACAGAAATGCCACCGCGCGGGTTCCGGGCACTTTTCCTAGCCGCGTCCGGAGTCCAGCCCGCGCCCGGAGGACTTTCCTAAGCCCGATCGGACACGGACACCCGGTGTGCCCTAATCCGCCCGGATTAGGGTTTTGCTCGACTTTGCCGGTTTTAGAGTTTTATTCTCGGACAACTATGTTTATTTTAATATTTTCTTCGGCCTATCTTTTAGGTTTATTTTAGTCTTACCTTTTTAGAGTTGGAGACGGCTTAGGCCACCCTTGTGCTATAAATAGAGGCCTCGGCCATCATTGTAAGACACGTTAAGTCATAATTGAAATTTCAGAACTTTGTTCTTTTTCCTTCAAGTCTTTGCTCGTTGTTGCTTAGCTTAAGGTTTGGTTTATCATCAGAGGTTATCACCCTTTGTTGTTGCACCAATTCGACTGAATACCTTGGGGTTCCTAAGTCTATACTTAGTGGATTTCAAGTATTCCCCGCGGTTTCAAAAGTTAGGATTCGTGAAGCTGGTAATATAGTTTTGGGTGTTGAGTCGATCCCTTCCTAGAGGAGGCGGTTCGCATCATATGTCCTCTTGGATTACCTCATATCGAACCTGTCCAGTCTCTTGACACAGACCAATGAGCTTCCCTGATCTATCTCGATAGATCTTAAAGCCCAATATGTACTCTACCTCACCAGGTCTTTCATTGAAACACATTTTCCAATGACTAGTATGTCATCTACATACAAGACCAAAAGACTACATTGCTCCCACTGAATTTCTTGTAGACACAAGTTTCCTCTATACATAAGATGAAGTCAATTTCCTTGACAGCATCATTAAGTATGAGGTTTCGACTCCTTGATGCTTACTAAAGTCCATACATGGATCTCTCAAGTTTGCATACCTTCCCAAGATTTTTGGGATCTTCAAAACCTATTGGTTGTGTCATCATGTACACATCCTCTTCCAGAAAGCCATTCAGGAAGATGGTTTTGATATCCAACTGCCATATTCATAATCATGAAACGCGACAATCGATGGGATAATCCGAATGGATCAAATCATAGCCTCTTGCCAAGATTAGGAGTCTGAACTCGTCTTTGGTCGATTGCAGGTTATTGGTTCTTGACTTTCAAGAAGCAAGATGTCTAGAGTTCCAGTCATAACGAAGATTACAAATCTTCTTATATGGAATTCTAGTCCATTTAGACTAACGAATTTAGGTGAACAACAATAGCTTGAGTATATCACCCATCCTTTGGCGTTTCCTCTACATCTTCATTGTCTTGAACAATTTCTTATTCAATCGGTTCTCAGATGTAATTGGATCAGTATCCATTTGTTGTTCATCATCTTGAGTTTCTTTCAAGATGAATATTTCTCCCACTTGTTTTCTTGAAAAATGAACTCTTTTTCCAAGAAGACACCATCACGAGCAACAAACACTTTGTTCTCTTGAGGGTTGTAGAAGTATTATCCCTTCGTCTCTTTAGGATAACCTACAATTAGGCACTTTGTCTGATTTTGGTGCTAGTTTATCGAAAAGCATACGCTTAACATAAAGTTCATGACCCCAAACTTTTAGAAAAGATATCACTAGTACCATACCAGTCCACATGTGAAATGGTGTCTTTTCAACAGACTTAGACGAAGTTCTATTTAGTGTAAACGCAATAGTTTCATGTCCCCAGAAAATTATTTGGAAGATTAGTGAAGCTCATCATAGATTGAACCATGTCTAACAAGGTTCAATTTCTCCTTTCCAACACGCCATTCAACTATGGCATTCCAAGAGGAGTGAGTTGTCCACAACTCCTAAGATGATAAGAAAAACTCTTGGCTAAGATATTCACCATCTCGGTCAAACCGAATGGCTTCTATCTTCCTTTCAATTGGTTTTGTACTTCATTTTGGGAATCTTTGAACATTTCATAAGATTCAAACTTCCGATTCATTAAGTAGATGTGATGTGAACCGCTGCAACCGTGGGCAGACGACCCTTGAACACCACAAGATGATGATTCTAGCCACGTGAAGAACCTATGGAACCGGGGCAGATTAGGACTTTAACCCACTAGCTATAAAGGAGCTAGGAACCAGAAGTATCAAGTCGAGGGCGCCACGCCAAGAGATGGATGCTCTTGATGATAAGCAAAAACTTAAGCCGTGCTCTTGCACATACTCGAAGGGGTTTAGAACAAAGTTATGAAAAAGGGTTTATTGATTGATTAAAGTCTAAATACAATGGGTGGCCGGCGGCCTCTATTTATAGGAGGAGTTAGGGAACAAGCTCTCATAATCCTTCCTTAAATAGCTACTTCCTAAACTAGAATTAAAATAATCTAACTACTAATAAGGACATTAAAACTACCTTAACTATCCAAACTAAAAAGGAAAATATAAAGTAGAGTCTTGGGGCCGAAGGAAATACTAAATAGGCAAAAGTTGTCAAGCCCTAATCCGGTCATGTTCCTAATTCGGGTTGAACACGTCTGGACGGGCTTTGGCTCGGAGGCTTCCTTCCCTTCGTGGCCCAATCCTAGCTGGATTGGGTTCCTTGATCCCTTGACCATGGCAACAAGGATTCCTGGCCCAAATAGAAGTACTTAGCTCGGTCGGATTGTATAGGTGGCCCAGGCCACGTTTCAGCACTTCTCCATGTGATTCCTCCTTCATCTTTTCTCCAAATGCAATGCTTTTTATTGGAGTGTGTTCCTGAGGCTTCAAGCTATCCAGTGCACTTAGAAGTTCTCAAAAGGCTCGAGCCAAATGGGAGCTCGGCCATAAGTGCTCCTCTATGGCACCCGACATCAGGTCCGGTGCCCGGGTTTGGTTAAAAACTTGGCCTTCTCCAAATCTGTCCAGGCTTTTTACATTCTTCTTTGTGCAGGTGATGAACTTGCAGAATAGCGGTGTGTCAAATAACAACCAAGCTGGAAGCTAGGGTAGATCGTATTCCACGGGTCTTCTAATGATTGATTAATCAAATATAAAGGCAAATTACTCAGATTAAACACTTCGTGCGTGGTGTGAGTTCGACGACTTCTACTTCTAAGAAATGCACGGAAATTAAAATTAAAACTGAAAATAGGTTGAATGATTGGTTGGAAACAAAGATGACAGACAAGCTTAGACTTTGAATCCCCCTTCGTTCACTAGAGCATTGGCAATCAACAGATCAGCGGATTTCGATTCTCGTTCAATCAATTCTAAGACACCACTATAACTCCTTACCCTTAGGTTTAAGACTGGCGAACGTTCGCTCTATCCGGTCTAGCTACCAAGATTAATTAGCCGCCCGGGTACGGTAGCCTCTCGCAACGACTTAACTTAACTGGTGCAATTACTAACGATTTATGATTTACTCTTGCAGTGGATTAACCCTAACTAGTTCCTACGAAAGGCACACTCCAATGATTAGGTTAATTGTTCGATTTGATGTTTTAAAGTAAGGCGAGCGTTCGCTTCTATCCTTAGCTTAACAAGAATCTAATCTAGGTGATCAATCCAGACAAGAAACATGAACAATGAAAAACAAATCAAACATGAAAGAGAAACTGATTGAACTTTGAATCTAATCACCGCCGATCCGTGACTGCTTTAAAGCCCTAGGTCACTTAGGGTTCATCTAGTCTAAGCTCTAAGAGTTTAGCTACTCATGTTTTTCACAAAAGAATCAAAGACAAAGATAGAGTTCATCTTGAACAGAGGAAGAACAGAAAAGGATTTGAAAAACCTAATTAAGATGTCTCCGACAGAACTTCGATCTCCGGTAAGCTGCAATCCTAGCTCCTAGTCTTCAAGATGAAATGGATGGCGTCACGATCTCTTCTTGGCTCTCCGAACTCTAAACTCTACTTCAGAACTCTTGAGAATCCTCGAAGTATTTTGTATTATCAGATATGATGTGTGTTATTCTGTATAGGGCCACCGGTTAAGTATTTATACTTAACCCTAATTCTGCCGGTTTTGCCTGGAATTTTTTGCAGAAAATACCGGTTAAGTATTTATACTTAAGTATTTAAAATCTCTTTGTAAATGGGTTGATCGCCGGCTGTTTTCTCCTGTGTTTTTCGGACACCGGGTTCTCGCCGAAAACTTGGTGTTTTCGCCAAAAACTTCTTTTTGAATGCACTGCCGATTTGTTCTTGAGTTTTCGCCGAAAACTCCAAGGGATTTTTGCCAAAAACTCCAAGGGATTTTCGCCGAAAACTTCTTTGTAAATGGAGCAGGAATTTGGTTCGACTTGATTGACTCCTTGGATCGATTCCGGTGCGATTCCTCAAGGTTCCAATGCCTTAGACACGTCCTTGGCTACTTTATTTGATGGTAAAAACCTACGCTAACATGAAAACACTAGAAAACCATCAAATAGACCCGAAACGGGCCAAAGTAACACAAATGGCACGAGATAGAGTAGTTGAGTGAATATTCACTATTCTTCCCTAAAAACCATGTCTTAAGCAAGGAAATGTCGCTTAAATGAGGCTGATAATCACGTCAAATCGAGTGTCATCAAAATACCCCACACTTAAGCTTTTGCTTGTCCTCAAGCAAACTGAATAGAAACGCTCATGTTCACAAATGATAAGATCGATTAAATTGGAATTCAATCAAACACAATGAATTATTAGACAGATAGATCCTAGAACAAGAAACCTAACATGCATACTGATCAGCCAAACAACCTGGTCTCACTAATAAACTACACACGACGAGTAATCGCAACCAATTATGCACGAATTTGACCTGACCGACCAGACTCCTCACACAGGAAATATTTAGTAAATGGGGAACTCTCACTCTCTGTGTTTAAGGACGTGTTTCTGCTCTCGATGATTTTCTGTTACTGAATTCTGTCATAAGTTTGCAATTTGACCACATCTTCACCACTGTGACAACACGAGTAACTAGTCAAGAAGGACTTCCCTGCTAGGACTGTAACGAATTCTACACTACAAGGGTTTATGATGAGATGGATGATGGGAATGTATGATGATGTCTTTGGTGCGGTGTAGCTTTCGACTAACTTCCCTCGAATCTAGCCTATCGTTTCCTACCGTCTAACCAGACACAGGTGGAATAGTGAACGCTCGTCCTATGATACCCTCAAGCAACCTAGCATTCATTTTCTTTATACTCTTTTTTTTCTTTTGACTTTTCTTTTGGCTTCGTTCTTCCATTTGTAGGGAGAAGAACGTTTATTGAACTAAACTTGAAACATTACTGATTTTTCTGTTTTTTCATCTTTTCTGCTTTCTGGTTTTTTTTCTATTTTTGATATTTCTTTGTTTTTCTTCTTCTCTTTTTTTTTCTTTGTGCCGATTCTTTCTTTTAGTTGCTAAAGGGGTTTATACTTTCAGACATAATAGCTAAGACCACTTGTTTAATGGCTATAGGCAGGTTACCACAAACCGACTTCCTGTAGGTCAATCTAGAACTTCAACCACAGGGGATCAACGGGGAATGAAAGAATGGGAAATGGTTGTAATGTATTATCGAACCGAAAGAACAGGCCAGGCTCAAGGGTTTAAACCTAATGGATTTATCGTTTGGTAGGCTATCTGGCTTAGTAGCTGAATCTAGGTGCCCCTATCATTCTAGAACTCATGTCATCGTGTGGTCTCGAGTAGGTCTCATGCAAATTCTAACTCATTCAAGCAAACAGAAAACCACTCAAAAAGAATTGAAATTGCAAGTTACGTGCAATGGATCAAAAGCTCACAGTTGGTTTGCTAGTCAGATTCGGTCATTTTAATGCAATCAAGGCTACAAACTACAAGTGTGATTTTAAAAATTCTGTTCTGACCAGGCAATTTAGCATCAAAGTAAACACGTTGGTTCTCAAGTTCTAGGTTAAGCAGTCTAAGCATCACTATAAAAGATTGAACAGCAACTTAACATCAAAAATCAAGAACTGAGCCATTCTAATGCTAGAGAGACTGGAAAGGAATCACGAGGCACACAAAAACACAATCAAGGGCAATCAAGTCCATGCAAGGTTCTCTAGCATCTTACCCCACACTTAAATCGGATGTGTCCTCACAAGACTAAATCTAGAGTTCAGAGTGAAGTAGAAGAACCTAGACCAAGATGGTTGGCGTAGGGGATGAGCACGGATCCTCGGAGCAGAGGCAATCTACCAAAGCGAAGCAGAGGGAATCTACCTACTGCCTGCAAAACAAAAACAAATGAAAGATAAAAAGGAAACCGGGACAAGTGTCCCGGATCCACACAGAAAAAAGTTGGATCGAGATCCGAAAAGAAGAAATAAAAAGAAAGGACAAAGAAAAGGACACCACCCGATCATGGCTGGTCAGGGGCGTCGGGGGGTGGAAGGTGTAGGGCGTCGCCGACCCGACGTTGCCACGCCAGCTGTGCCTCATACCGCTCATCAGAGCGGTGCATGTGTTGCTGCATAATAATCCATCTCGCCTCCTGAGCGGCGTTGTCAGTGATGCGCCACTCCTGGAGTCGCTCATACAGCTCTCCAACATCCGCGGGATGCGGTCGGTGCTGCGGGTGAGGCACCTGATATGGATCTGGAATGGGTGGCGGCGACTGGTGTGCATACCCTGCCTGATGATGTGGCGAGGGTGTATGATCATGAAACTCTGGCTCTGACTGGGGTTGCGGCTCATCAGCATCATCTTCTTCCTCCGACTCTTCCATATGCTGGAGGGGAGGATCTGCTGCTACCTGGGACTGAGGTCCAGCTCGAGGTCGTACTCGACCGCCAAATCACCTCTTACGGTGTGTACTCTGCGCCGTGGGACGTCCGGGCCATATGATTGGCTAAGACCAAAAGAGATGATGAGCTGGCCCACGAAGTTACCTCCCAGGAGTGAGCGAGGTGGCCTTGGCCTCTGAGTCTTCTGGCGGAGTAAGCGTGCAAGCACCCATCCGGGATGAAGAGGAAAACTCTCCCAAATGGCGCGATGGAGGAGAAGCTCCCCTCTGCTGATATGGTGGTGGTCCTTCTCTAGAGCAAACAAAAGAGAACGACGCCAAACCATGTGAATGAATTTATAGAGAGGGTGAGAGAGGGACTTAACTGAGTTATGCTTCGTGGTACGATCGTCGGGCACTCCAGTCATATGGCTCCAGAGCGCATCGTACTCCTCTCTGTCACCATCGTTGTTCTCCCAGCCAAGGTGATGACCCGCGTAGTGCTCGCGGGGGATTGCGAGATGAGCTGCAAACTCATCATAGGTGAGTGACATGTGCACCCCGCCAAGGTAGAAGGATACCACCTTCCCAGCTGCCTCCTCTTATGCTCGTCCGGATCGAATGTCGCCCAAAACTCCTGGAGAGCGACGTCTGGGAAGTCTGCGGCTAGCGTGGTCAGCTCCAGCAGTCTCGCAGGTATCAATGCATCGAGCACATTCCGGTGCCGGTCCTCATCGTGCTCGAAGAGTGACTCCATAGATAGGGGACGAACGTTGGCTCCAGGAATACGTTCGAGCCTCTGGTAGTGCTCGAAGTAGTACTGGGGCAGGCGGGCAACGGTGGCGTGGTACCCAACACGGCCAGGGAAAGCTGGTGGAGGGCCCTGGACGGCTGGTGTGACGGGAGCGGGGGCTCGGGAGCTAGAGCCGGCGTCAAGGCGCGCCTTAGTCCTGCACTCATGAGTGACATTCCTAAAACCAGAAACGAAACCAGATTAGTTAACTAAAAACCCACCCCACACTTAGTAGAAAAACTCAATTTCACAAAGAAATGAGGAAAACCGAGTGGGGGTAAGCAAAGTAAGTAACCGGTAATCACAATAAATCACAGATCATGCATATGTCTAGCCGGAAGGTTCATAACATAATTAGGGATCAGAAGTCAAACCGACATTCAAAAAGTCAACATCATAGCACATTGAACCCTAATTATGGCAATTACTAGCTCAAAGCGGGAAATGACGGCATAATCAACAACTCAGATGGAAAGCACAGATATATGAATGTGAATGAACACACATGGCAGCCAAATGAACATAAACAAGTCATGGTCAAACCGACATTTCTCATAAAGTCAACACCGCAAAGAATCAATCTTAAGCATAGCAACACACAATCAAATGGCATTAAAATTAAGCACAAAACTCCATAAGCATGCTAGATCAGTCCAAAGAATTAAGCTAACCTAGTTCACACGAAATCAGTCGGCACGCAAATCGAGGTAAACTGAAAAGTCAACCGAAAGTCAACCCCGACGAAATTCAGCATTCAACATGTCAAAAGATTTGGAATGAAAAGTTCTACAACTTACCTTGAAGCCATGGGTGCTGAAAATGAACGGAGAAAGAGAAATCGGCGAAAATTGAAAAAACTAGGGTTTGGCTGAACGGGAGCTCTGAGCTCCGATTCGGATGATCTATGTCTCAAAATGATCGAAGAGAGAGGGGAGTAGGTTGGTGGCGGTCGGCGACGACGGTGGCGGCGAAAGTAGTATCGGCGGCGGCGAGTTTTTGAAAACAGGGGAGGGTTTTTGAGAATTTTCGAAATTGTAAAGTGAGGGGAGAGAGAGAGTGACCGAGAATTAAAAAGGAAAAGATTTGTTGATTTTCACTCAAGTTTTCGGCGAAAATGTGTGCAATTTTTCACCGAAAACCCAAGGCAAAATGGTTTGCCGGTTTTCAAATACATTTTCGCCAAAAACTTCATAAAGTTTTCGCCGAAAAGTTTAACTAAAATCGTCTGGAAAACACAGTGGGATTTGAAAGGGAGTTTTCGCCAAAAATTGGGACAGTTTTCGCTGAAAATTTTGACCTGTACGATTGAAAATATTTTTGCAATCCCGGCAAACTTCAAAAAATCACAATTAAATCCAAAAAAATCAGAAAAACCTTAAACAACTTGCGATTGAAACGATGACACAAAGACTACACACGAAAAATAAGAAATCATGAAAACTGACACTTTTGGCTCCCCCGAACCGACTCTAAAACACTAAGGTTGACACAAATGAAAAACTGACTCCAGCCGTGGGTTGCCTCCCACGAAGCGCTGTTTTATTAACGTCCTTGAGCTGGACGATACCTGGACGGTATTAGGAGACATCCCAACTCAGGTTCTCCTTAATGCTAGCATCGGAGTTCATGAAGTAGAGCTTCGGGGCATCTTCGTCAAGCATAAATTTCTTCCCGTTAGCATGTAAGAGCTTGGTACGTCCGTCGGGAAGGTGATCAATGATCTTGAACGGACCAAATAGCTCTATTGAGGGGTCATCCTCTATAAGGAAGACGGTGGAAGGGATGAGAATGATCGGCTTCGTCTTCTCTTTATCCTCCGGCTTTGTATCACTAGGATCGGTGATCGTCGGTATTTCCTTAGGAGATGATTTTGGCTTCTCCTTCCATACTTGTTCCGGCGTCGGTAGCTCGGAACAAATTGGTGGTGCAGCTGGCTCGGATGAAGGTGGCGGCACAACTGGTCTCCAGACCATTTGAGTCTTCGTTTTCTTCTGATTCCTTCTCCGCGACCTGCTAGGTTCCATGCTCGGTGGTGAAGAAGAGGCTTTCAGTTCCTTCTTCTTTGGCTGCTTCTGAACAAAGATTTTGGCTTCTGTCTTGTAATATGTTCAACACCTGCAACAGCAATCGATCTAGGAACAGTAGAAGAGACGTCAGTAACGGAGTTGACCGGAGTCAACTCCACAGTTTCAACAGCTAGGCAATGAGATTCTTCATTCAAAGGGGTATATTTCATTCTGTCTTTAAGGCGGAACGTTATCGTGTCCTTACCAACCCTCAAAGTGAAAGAACCATTTGGCACGTTAATTTGCATTCCAGTTGTAGCCATGAAAGGACGTCCTATGAGAATGGTAGAATCATCCTTACTAGTATCAATGATCACATAGTCAGCTAAGAACGTAAAAGGACCACATTTAGTAACAACGTGTTTTATCTCTCCTCTTGGAGTTTTTAGTGATCTATCAGCAAAGACAAGTTGTATGCTAGTTGGTTCAAGTTTTCCTAAGTTCAGTTTTTCAAATAAACTCATAGGCATAACATTAACAGACGCGCCTAGGTCAACCAAACTACGTTCTATCTTAACATCATTAATTACTAGAGGAAGCGTGAAAGAACCGGCAACATAACACTTAGCTGGATATGGCGATGAAGGCTTCTTGCTACGAGTGGCAGGATATCCTTCTTTATCTCCCTACATGCCAGTCTCGATCCTTGCGTTTCCGGAGCAGGAGAGGAAGGATCATACTCCTTAGGCGCCTCCTTCAGTGCTTCCTTTGGAGATTCATCAGTCCCGCATAAATTAGAAGAAGCATTAGTAGATGAGTGTGACGGTTCTTGAACAGACACCATTTTAGCTTGCTCCTTTCTCTGATTTGGCTCGGAAGTTGGCCAAATGGTCGACCAGATGCTAGCATGCTCGAGATGTGGTTCACAGCCTGCTCAATTCTTTGACCGGATTCGATCTGCTCTTGGTTGAGAAGAGCTTGAGCCTTGAACTGACTATCATGATCGTCAAGTCTGGTGATGATCTGACTAAGCTTCTTGTCCAGTTCACTGACGTTGTTTTCCCTCTGATGTTGCTGCCCTGTGTAGGTGTTATTCAGATATTGATTCTGGCGATTGCCAAGAGCAGTTCCATAGTTACCCGGATTGTGGTGCGGCGGCTGGTAGACACCTGCCGGTGGTTGGTTCGACTTCTGATCCTGAGCTGGACCAGCTGGGTGGTTATTCTGGTTCTGGTTTACACCGGCATTGTTGGGAGGTCTGTCTTGATAATTTCCCTGTTGTCTGAAATTGCGGTAGCCAGCATAACCATTCTGATTGTTGTTGAAGCCCTGTCGAACGAAATTGACTTCTTCGGCAGACCAGACTTCTATTTTACCAAAATTCTGGCATCGACCTCCATTATGCGCACAAGCTCCACACCACTTGCAATCGGCAACATAGACAGCGGCTGCCGGCGGCTTGATGGGTGTAGAAGACTTCTTCAGATGCTGCTCTACTTCTGCCTTAATAGTAGCTTCGAGATCGAGCTTGCTTCTTGATCCTTCAGATTGTCGTTCCCAGTTCCTCGACTTGGAAGCACAGTTCGCGAAATGAAGAACAGTAGCTTCAGGTGTAAGCGTAGTGCAATCCCCTTCAGCTAGGGAATTGACCCATTTGGCAGATTCTTCTTGAAGACCTCGAGCAAAGATTTCAGCTAACTGCCTCTGCTCGAAACCGTGATGCGGACAGTTGTAGAGAAGTTCTTGGAATTGATTCCAAGTATCATATAAGCTTACTCCTTCCTTCTGAGAGAATCTGGCGATACTGTCCTTGATGGCTGTTGTTCTGGCAAAAGGGAAGTACTCTTCGACGAAGTCCTGAGCAAGAGTCTCCCAGTCGGTATAGTAGCCAGGTGGTTTGCTAGTAAGCCACCTCTTAGCTGCGCCTTTCAGAGAGAACGGGAAAGCTCTCAAGCAAAGAGTGTTCTTGTCGAGATTTCCGTTCTTGAAAGTGCTGCAGAGATCAAGGAAATCCGCCAGATGTGTGCACGAATTGTCTAGTGGCCTGCCTTCAAACTGTAGATCCCTAGAGATCATAGTCAAGAATGGAATCTTGATCTCATAGTCAGGATCTCCTTCAATGCGTCGGCACGGCAATGGAAGATCGAATGCTAGTCGCGCTCGGCTTGTTGTAGTCTGCTAGACTCTTCGGTGCAATTGGTGGTGGTTGACCGCCTGCTGCTAGTGGTGGTGGTGGTAACTGATCATCCATGGTAGGAGATGGAGGAGGTGAAAGTGACTCGGTGTATGAAGAAGATGAAGATGACGGTGAAGATGAAGATGAGGAACTCTCCTTCAGTTCCTCGATCTTGATCGGAGTGATGGATGGAAGTGGATTGATTCTGCCTCTCTTCGGAATCTGTGATTGTCTTGGTGGAGCAGAACTGCCTGGTCTCTCTACACTCTTAGCCTTGTCGGTTTGGGAGCGCGTGTGAGGACGGCGTTGCATAAACCTGTGAACAACCTACAGATAACAAAAACAAAAAAAACCAGTGTAAAATCGAAGTGGATGGAAAGATGAAAGATGGAAAGTAGAAGAATAAAATGCCAGTACTTCTTTCGAATAATCAAAAGAAGTCCCCGGCAACGGCGCCAATATGATGAACTTGCAGAATAGCAGTGCGTCAAATAACTACCAAGCTGGAAGCTAGGGTAGATCGTATTCCACGGGTCTTCTAATGATTGAGTACTCAAATATAAAGGCAAATTACTCAGATTAAACACTTTGTGCGTGGTGTGAGTTCCACGACTTCAACTTCTAAGAAATTCACGGAATTTAAAAATTAAAACTGAAAACAAGTTGAAAGATTGGTTGGAAACAAAGATGACAGACAAGCTTAGACTTTGAATCCCCCTTCGTTCACCAGAGCATTGGCAATCAACAGATCAGCGGATTTCGATTTTCGTTCAATCAATTGTAAGACACCACCATAACTCCTTACCCTTAGGTTTAAGACTGATGAACGTTCACTCTATTTGATCTAGCTACCAAGATTAATTAGCCACCCGGGTACGGTCGCCTCTCGCAACGACTTAACTTAACTGGTGCAATTACTAATGATTTATGAGTTACTCTTGCAGTGGATTAACCCTAACTGGTTCCTACAAAAGGCACACTCCAATGATTAGGTTAATTGTTCGATTTGATGTTTTAAAGTAAGGCGAGCGTTCGGTTCTATCCTTAAGAATCTAATCTAGGTGATCAATCCAGACAAGAAACATGAACAATGAAAAACAAATCAAACATGAAAGAGAAACTGATGAACTTTGAATCTAATCACCGCCGATCCGTGACCGCTTTAAAGCCCTGGGTCACTTAGGGTTCATCTAGTCTAAGCTCTACGAGTTTAGCTACTCATGTTTTTCACAAAAGAATCAAAGACAAAGATAAAGTTCATCTTGAACAGAGGAAGAACAGAAAAGGATCTGAAAAACCTAATTAAGATGTCTCCGGCAGAACTTCGATCTCCGGTAAGCTGCAATCCTAGCTCCGAGTCTTCGAGATGAAAGGGATGGCGTCACGATCTCTTCCTGGCTCTCCGAACTCTAAACTCTACTTCAGAACTCTTGAGAATCCTCAAAGTATTTTGTATTATCAGATATGATGTGTGCTATTCTGTATAGGGCCGCCGGTTAAGTATTTATACTTAACCCTAATTCTGCCGGTTTTTCCTGGAATTTTCGCCAAAAATATCATGGAATTTTCGGCGAAAATCTCTTTGTAAATGGGTTGATCGCCGGCTGTTTTCTCCTGTGTTTTTCGGACGCTGGGTTCTTGACGAAAACTTGGTGTTCTCGCCGAAAACTTCTTCTTGAATGCACTGCCGATTTGTTCTTGAGTTTTTGCCGAAAACTTCTTTGTAAATGGAGCAGGAATTTGGTTTCGACTTGATTGACTCCTTGGATCGATTTCAGTGCGATTCCTCGAGGTTCCAACGCTTTAGACACGTCCTTGGCTACTTTATTTGATGACAAAAACCTGTGCTAACATGAAAATACTAGAAAACCATCAAATAGACCCGAAACCGGCCAAAGTAACACAAATGGCACGAGATAGAGTAGTTGAGTGAATATTCGTGATTCTACCCTAAAAACCATGTTTTAAGCAAGGAAATGTCTCTTAAATGAGGCTGATAATCACGTCAAATCGAGTGTCATCAGCAGGTCTTCAGTAATGTCCACAGGAGGCTTTCAGGGGTGGTGACTGGTCCAGGGCTCGTGGCAATTGGTCTTGAGCTCCATTTGTGCACCTGGTCCGGTCCGGGGCTTGTTCCGTGGTCAACCTTTGGGCACCAACCTTTTCTGTCCAGGCACTCTTGGGTCATTTATTTCCTGTACTCTGGGAATGTCTCTGGAGGATCCCAGGAGTGGTCAGTTGATGAACGGTTGTATGACGTGATCAAATACTACTAAGCTGGAAGCTGAACAGATCGTATTCCACGGGTCTTCTAATAATCGTCTACTCAAATATAAAGGCAGATTACTCAGGTTTAACACGGTGTGCGTGGTGTGAGTTCCACGACTTCTATTCTAGAAAATGCAGATTGAAAGATTGGTTGACTTAACAGATTGAAAGATTGAACAAATTAAAACTTAAATTGAAAGACAGATTGAAAGACTGGTTGACTTAACAAAGACGACAGACAAGCTTAGACTTCGAATCCCCCTTAGTTCACCAGAGCATTAGCAATCAACAGATCAGCGGATTTCAATTCTCGTTCAATCAATTCTAAGACACCACCATAACTCTTGACCCTTAGGTTTAAGACTAGTGAACATTCGCTCTATTCAATCTAGCTACCAAGATTAATTAGCCGCCCGAGTACGGTCGCTTCTTGCGACGACTAAACTAACTGGTGGAATTACTAACGATTTATGAGTTACTCTTGCAGTGGCTTAACCCTAATTGGTTCCTACGAAAGGCACACTGATGAACCGGTCGTTGACGACTCAATAAAATAACTAACAAAGCTAACAAAAGCTAGGGTAGATCGTATTCCACGGGCCTTCTAATGATTGACTACTCAAATAAGCTAGCAAATTACTCAGGTTTAAGCACTTCGTGCGTGGTGTGAGTTCCACGACTTTTGATTCTAAGAAAAGCAGAGAAATTAAAAATTGAAACTAAAAACAGATTGGAAATTGGTTGATTAAAACAGAGATGACATACGAACTTAGACTTTGAATCCCCCTTCGTTCCCCAGAGCATTGGCAATCAACAGATCAGCGGATTTTCATTCTCATTCAATCAATTCTAAGACACCACCATAACTCCTGACTGATGACACTCGATTTGACGTGATTATCAACCTCATTTAAGCGACATTTCCTTTCTTGAAACGTGGTTTTAGGGGTAAAATAGCGAATATTCACTCAACTACCCTATTTCCTACCGATTTGGTTACTTTGGCCCTTTTTTGGGTGTTTGCCATCATTTATGTAGCCACGGACGTGTTCAAGACCTAAAGGAGTGAACTGGAATCAAACCAGAGTCAGAATGGAAGATCCAACTGCCCAGCACAATGTTTTCGCCGAAAAGACTATGAGGATTTCGGCGAAAATACCTTCAGAAACTCACAGGCAACGTCAGCTGATTTACACTGAAGTTTTCGGCGAAAACTTCCTTAAGTTTTTGCCGAAAATCATAGAAGAAATCAAACAGGGGATTTTAACTAAAGTTTTCGGCGAAAACTATTTGATATTTTCGCCGAAAATATCTTCCAAATCCGGTGCTGTATTGGAAACCCTAAGCGTACCTATTTAAAGAGAAGCAGCCGGCAGCCAAAAGGGGGAATCAATCATTATTCATATTTTCACAAATCAGACTTAATATCTTCCAAATCCGGTGCTGTATTGGAAACCCTAAGCGTACCTATTTAAAGAGAAGCAGCCGGCAGCCAAAAGGGGGAATCAATCATTATTCATATTTTCACAAATCAGACTTTTGAGAGTCAGCCGACTCTAGGGTCGATAGATAGAGTTTAGAGAGTTCGAAGATCCGTGGAGAGATCGTGATGCCATCCATCACCTCGGAGAACTCGGAGCTTAAAGTTGAAGATCCAGGAGATTGAAGCTTCGCGGGAGTCGTCAGAATTAGGTTTTTAAGTTCTTATCTGTGCTTCCTCTGTATGATGATCTTCATTGTTGCCTTTGATTCTCTTGTTTCTGATATGAGTAACTGAACTTGTAGAGCTTAGATTAGATGAACCCTAAGTGACCCAGGGCTTTAAAGCGGTCACAGATCGGCGATAATTAGATTCGAAGTTCAATCAGTTTCTCTTTGCATAGTTATTTTGTTCGTCATTGTTTATGTTTCTTCTCTAGTTGATCGCCTAGATTAAGTTTATGCAAGCTAGGATTAGTCGCCAGACAGCTTCCCTACTTTGGCGCATAAACTTGTCTTCCTTGATCACCTAGTTTAGATTCTTGTTAAGCTGAGGATAGAAGCGAACGCTCGCCTCTCTTTAAAACATCAATTCAACCAGTTAACCTTATAATTGGAGTGTGCCTTTCGTAGGAACCGATTAGGGTTAATCCACTGCAAGAGTAACTCATAAATCGTTAGTAATTGCACCAGTTAATTAAGTCGTTGCGAGAGGCGACCGTACCCGGACGGCTAGTTAATCTTGGTAGTTAGATCGGATAGAGCGAACGTTCGCCGGTCTTAAACCTAAGGGTAAGGAGTTATGGTGGTGTATAGAAACCGATTGAATTAGAATTAAAAACCGTTGATCTGTTGATTGCCAATGCTTTGGTGATCTAAGGGGGATTCGAAATCTAAGCTCGTCTATCTTCTCGTTAGTCAACCTTTTAATATTTCTGCCTTTTATTTTCCTTTGCTTTATTAGATTAGAAGTCGTGGAACTCACACCACGCACTAAGTGTTTTAACCTGAGTAATTTGCCAACATATTTGAGTAGACAAGAAGAAGAGACCTCGAGTAGAATACGATCTAGTCTGCCTTGGTAGACTAGTTATTTGATACCGCTGAAACAGCAGCACCAAATTGGCGCCGTTGCTGGGGACTCTTCTAATTGTTTGAAAGAAGAGTTGGCAAATTATTCTTCTACCTTTCCGCCTTACCATTTATTTTCCCTCCATATTTCCATGATTTACCTGGGTAGTTCTTTTTGAGTTTTGATTATGCAGGATTACAGGTGGGATGACCAGTACCAAGAGCGGTACATCAATGAAGCACCATATCCCGATGATTATCGAGAGATGCTACATCAACAACAACAACAAACAGCGAGATTTGACTCCCTCTTTGATAAAATCTCTTCAATGCTACAAGGTTACCAAGAGACACACCAACAAGAGCATCAAAGTGGCGCTAGAGATAACCAAGAGATGCTTCATGAACATCAACAATGCTCGTCAAGAACCCAATCTACCTTGGATAATATCTCTACAATATTACAAGCTCATCTCACAAAGGACATCAAGCTCGAGCAACAAAAGCAGTTAATGATAGAAGACGCTCAAGAGCTGTTCGAAGAAGAAGATGATGATCCTATCCATGACTATTATGAGCTAGAAGAATCCTTGGCGATGGTGGTTGATGAAGACATAGAGCCAATTCATCCTGAAGTTGAAGGCGAAGAGGAGCACATAGAGATTGAGGAGATACCCTCACCTACACTTCCGCCGAGTCAACATGTAGATCAAGCCAGAGACGAACATGTGGAAAGCAACAAGGTCATTGATTTAGAAGTTTACATACTCAATCTCGAGAGACCTCTAGATGATCATCAGGTAGAGAAGATGGAGCTCATTGATTATGCCGCGCCGTACTACCTCTTTCCTCCTCTAGTAGGAGAATTCGAGAAGAACTGGTCATCCAACCAGAACCGCGATCTACTGGAGCACTACCGATTACATCACCCTTCTGGAGTGCTACATGGCACTCAACCGCACACCTTGAAGAAGACGATTGACTTCAAGGAGCTTCTGAGTTGGGGTCCCTAACAGGTACCGTCCGGCTCAAGGACGTTAAAAGAGAGCGCTTCGTGGGAGGCAACCCACGGCTGGAGTCCGATTTTCAATTATTGAGTCAGTTTTTTTTTTCGTCGTTCGAGTCGGTTTCGGGGAGCCAAAGTGTCAGTTTTCTTTTATTTTCGTCTGTTTTAATTTTTTGTGTCAGGTCAAATTTTTGTCAAAAATTCCTCAGATTTTTTGGCAAAAACCTTAGTCTGTTTGAGTCTGTTCTATTTTTGAAGTTGTTTTCGCCGAAAACTTCTAAAGTTTTTCGGCGAAAATGTTTAGTTAAGTCGTCTGTCTTTGTTTTCAAAGTAGTTTTCGCCGAAAACTTCACCAATTTTTCGGCGAAAACTTTAGTTGGGTCAGAAAATTTTCGAAAACAAAAAAAAAAAGAGTCAAAATATTTTCAAAATTCTCCTAAACCTTCTTTGTTCGACTTTTATTCTGTGTGGATCCGGGACACGTGTCCCAGTTTCCTTTTGATATTTTTGTTGTTTTTGTTTTGTAGGAACTCGAGTAGCTACTCCGCTCTGCTCCGGACTATCCGTGTTCATCCCCTACACCGACCATCACCTTCCACGTTCTTCGTATCTCTCTACTCTAGTTTAGTCCTGTGAGGACACAAAACCGTTTAAGTGTGGGGTAGGAGTCTAGGATTATGCATGATCTTGCTTGCAATCTATGATTCTGTGGTTCAAATTTGAAATTTCTCTAGCACAGAATTGCTCAATTCTTGACTTTTGATGTTAAATTGACTTCAATTTTGAACAATGACGTCTAGACTATTCCACTTAGAACCTGTAACCAACGTGTTGGCACTGATATTAAATGAGTCTAGGTCAGAACAGATCATAAATCACTTCTGTAGTTGAAACTTGAATTGATTGAATTAATTGGTTTGTTAATAACAAAGCTCGATAACACCGTTCTAAGATGATAAATGCTAGTTTCTCCCATGTTTTTCACTCCATATTTTTTCACCTGTGATTGTGGCTTGAGATTAGGAGGAAATCCAATTCGAAATCTTGTGTAAAAAGTTATAACTAGCTAGTATCAAAAGGCTAAATTGTTAAATCAAGTAATCAAGTTGTGCTAATCAATGTTAAGTTCTTTAAAGTGTTGAAAATAAAGCTAGGCAAGCCCGGCACCTAAGTGAAGTGTTCGGGTTGAGCACTAGCATAGGCACAAATACTGTGAGCTAGGCAGGTCCAACACCTAAGTGAAGTGTTTGGTATCGAGTTCTAGTATGCAGTAAGTAAATCAATGGAAGAAGTTTGAAACTTGAAATAAATTGTTGTTTAAATCGGTCCTAGCTAGAACATGTAACGTACAGAACTAGGAAAGGATGAAGTCGAGTCAATAGCCACGTCACTTTTCCTACCTCCGCATCCACATAATGGCTAGAGCTTAAAGTCTTTTTGATTAGAATTGGTGTTATCGTAGTCGGTTAATTATGATTAATTGTTTTGCCAAGAAATGAGCTTTGTTAAAACTACTACTTGAAGTGTGCAGAAATTAGTGAGATCGAAAACTTGTTTGGTTGATGTTCTTGCATGTGTAGGTCACTTTTTCTACGTGGAACAGTCTAAACCAAATTGTTAGAATTGAATCTCGGTTTAATCTCGTGTCATTTGTGAATTTGAGTGTGTTCTAGTTCAATTTGCTTGAGGACAAGCAAAAGCTTGAGTGTGGGATATTGATGACACTCGATTTGACGTGATTATCAGCCTCATTTAAGCGACATTTCCTTGCTTGAAACGTGGTTTTAGGGGTAAAATAGCAAATATTCACTCAACTACCCTATTTTCTACCGATTTGGTTACTTTGACCCTTTTTGGGTCTATTTGATGGTTTCTAGTGTTTTTGTGAAAGCACAGGTGTTTGCCATCATTTATGTAGCCACGGACGTGTTCAAGACCTCAAGGAGTGAACCAGAATCGAACCAGAGTCAGAACCGAAGATCCAACTGCCCAGCACAATGTTTTCGCCGAAAAGACTATGAGGATTTCGGCGAAAATACCTTCAGAAACTCACAGGCAACGTCAGCTGATTTACACTGAAGTTTTCGGCGAAAACTTCCTTAAGTTTTCGCCGAAAATCATAGAAGAAATCAAACAGGGGATTTTAACTAAAGTTTTTGGTGAAAACTATTTGATATTTTCACCAAAAATATCTTCCAAATCCGGCGCTGTATTGGAAACCCTAAGCGTACCTATTTAAAGAGAAGCAGCCGGCAGCCAAAAGGGGGAATCAATCATTATTCATATTTTCACAAATCAGACTTTTGAGAGTCAGCCGACTCTAGAGTCGATAGATAGAGTTTAGAGAGTTCGAAGATCCGTGGAGAGATCGTGACGCCATCCTTCACCTCGGAGAACTCGGAGCTTAAAGTTGAAGATCCAGGAGATTGAAGCTTCGCGGGAGTCGTCAGAATTAGGTTTTTCAGTTCTTATTTGTGCTTCCTCTGTATGATGATCTTCATTGTTGCCTTTGATTCTCTTGTTTCTGATATGAGTAACTGAACTTGTAGAGCTTAGATTAGATGAACCCTAAGTGACCCAGGGCTTTAAAGCGGTCACAGATCGGCGGAAATTAGATTCGAAGTTCAATCAGTTTCTCTTTGCATAGTTGTTTTGTTCGTCATTGTTTATGTTTCTTCTCTGGTTGATCGCCTAGATTAAGTTTATGCAAGCTAGGGTTAGTCGCCAGACAGCTTCCTTGCTTTGGCGCATAAACTAGTCTTCCTTGATCATCTAGTTTAGATTCTTGTTAAGCTGAGGATAGAAGCGAACGCTCGCCTCTCTTTAAAACATCAATTCAACCAGTTAACCTTATAATTGGAGTGTGCCTTTCGTAGGAACCGATTAGGGTTAATCCACTACAAGAGTAACTCATAAATCATTAGTAATTGCATCAGTTAATTAAGTCGTTGCGAGAGGCGACCGTACCCGGGCGGTTAGTTAATCTTGGTAGTTAGATCGGATAGAGCGAACGTTCACCGGTCTTAAACCTAAGGGTAAGGAGTTATGGTGGTGTATAGAAACCGATTGAATTAGAATTGAAAACCGCTGATCTGTTGATTGCCAATGCTTTGGTGATCTAAGGGGGATTCGAAATCTAAGCTCGTCTATCTTCTCGTTAGTCAACCTTTTAATATTTCTGCCTTTTATTTTCCTTTGCTTTATTAGATTAGAAGTCGTGGAACTCACACCACGCACTAAGTGTTTTAACCTAAGTAATTTGCCAACATATTTGAGTAGACAAGAAGAAGAGACCTCGAGTAGAATACGATCTAGTCTGCCTTGGTAGACTAGTTATTTGATACCGCTAAAACTGCAGCACCACTAACCCTTAGGTTTAAGACCGGCGAACGTTCGCTCTATCCGTTCTAGCTACCAAGATTAATTAGTCGCTAGGGTACGGTCGCCTCTCGCAACGACTTAACTTAACTGGTGGAATTACTAACGATTTATGAGTTACTCTTGCAGTGGATTAACCGTAACCGGTTCCTACGAAAGGCACGCTCCAATTATAAGGTTAATTGTTCCATTTGATGTTTTAAAGTAAGGCGAGCGTTCACTTCTATCCTGAGCTTAACAAGAATCTAATCTAAGTGATCAATCCAGACAAGAAACATGAACAATGAAGAACAAATCAAACATGAAAGAGAAACTGATTGAACTTCGAATCTAATCACCGCCGATCCGTGACCGCTTTAAAGCTCTGGGTCACTTAGGGTTCATCTAGTCTAAGCTCTAAGAGTTTAGCTACTCATGTTTATCACAAAAGAATCAAAGACAAAGAAAGAATTCATCATCCAGAGGAAGAAAAGAAAAGAATCTGAAAAACCTAATTAAGACGACTCTGACAGACTTCAATCTTCGGTAAACTGCAATCCTAGCTCCGAGTCTTCGAGATGGAAGGGATGGCGTCACGATCTCTTTCCGGCTCTTCGGACTCTAAACTCTCTGCTCCAGAACTTGAGAGAATTCTGAAGTTTGGTATTAGTTGGTAATTATGATGTGTCTTCAGGTATGGGCCACCGGTTAAGTATTTATACTTAACCCTAATACCGCCGGATTTTAACTGGTATTTTCACCGAAAATTTTAAGGAATTTTCGCCGAAAATTATAAGGAATTTTCGCCGAAAATCTTAGTGTAAATGGATGGTCCGCCGGATGCTTTTCTTCTGTGATTTTTGGATCAATTGTTCTTGGCGAAAACTTAGGGTTTTCGCCTAAAACTTCCTTTGATGAGCATCAGTCGATTTGTGCTGGGATTTTCGCCGAAAACACTAAGGGATTTTTGGCGAAAACTTTAGTGTAAACCGGGGCAGACTTTGGTTCGACTCGATTGACTCCTCGGATCGATTCTGGTGTAATTCCTCGAGGTTCCAACGCATTAGACACGTCCTTGGCTACTTTATTTGAGGGCAAAAACCTGTGCTAACATAAAAACACTAGAAAACCATCAAATAGACCCGAAACGGGCCAAAGTAACACAAATGACACGAGATAGGGCAATTGATTGAATATTCGCTATTCTACCCTAAAAACCATGTCTTAAGCAAGGAAATGTCGCTTAAATGAGGCTGATAATCACGTCAAATCGAGTGTCATCAAAATACCCCATACTTAAGCTTTTGCTTGTCCTCAAGCAAACTGAATAGAAACGCTCATGTTCACAAATGATAAGATCGATTAAATTAGAGTTCAATTAAACACAATGAATTATTAGACAGATAGATTCTAGAACAAGAAACCTAACATGCATACTGATCAGCCAAACTACCTGGTCTCACTAATAAACTGCACACGACAAGTAGTAGCAACCAATTATGCACGAATTTGACCTGACCAACCAGACTCCTCACACAGGAAATATTTAGTAAATGGGGAACTCTCACTCTCTGTGTTTAAGGACGTGTTTCTACTCTCAATCATTTTCTGTTACTGAATTCTGTCATAAGTTTGCAATTCAACCACATCTCCACCACTGTGACAATAGGAGTAACCAGTCAAGAAGGACTTCCCTGCTAGGACTGTAACGAATTCTACACTACTTGGGTTTATGATGCGATGGATGAAGGAAATGTATGATGATGGCTTTGTGCGGTGTAGCTTTCGACTAACTTCCCTCGAATCTAATCTGCGGCTTCCGACCGTCTAACCAGACACGGGTGGAATAATGAACGCTCGTCCTATGATACCCTCAAGCAACCTAGCACTTTTATTATTTTTCTTTACACAATTTTTTTTGACTTTTCTTTTGACTTCGTTCTTCCATTTGTAGGGAGAAGAACGTTTTATTGAACTAAAACTTGAAACCTTTTTGGCTTTTCTGAGTTTTCTTCTTTTCATTTTTTTTTCGAAACTTGCTTCTTTTCTTCTTTTTCTATTTTTTTCTATTGTGACGATTCTTTTCTTTTAGTTGCTAGAGGGGTTTACACGTCTAGATATAATAGCTAAGACCACCTGTTTAATGGCTATAGGCAGGTTACCACAAACCGACTTCCGGTAGGTCAATCTAGAACTACAACCACAGGGGATCAACGGGGAAATGAAAGAATGGGAAATGGCTGTAATGTATATCGAACCGAAAGAACAGGCCAAGCTCAAGGGTTTAAACCTAATGGATTTAACGTTAGGTAGGCTATCTGGCTTAGTAGCTGAATCTAGGTGCCCCTATCATTCTAGAACTCGTGTCATCGTGTGGTCTCGAGTAGGTCTCATGCAAATTCAAACTCTTTCAAGCAAACAGAAAATCACTCAAAAAGAATTGATATTGCAAGTTACGTGCAATGGATCAAAAGCTCACATTTGGTTTGCTAGTCGGATTCGGTCATTTTCATGTAATCAAGGCTATAAACTACAAGTGTGATTTTAAAAATTCTGTTCTGCCCAGGCAATTTAGCATCAAAGTATACAAGTTGGTTCTCAAGTTCTAGGTTAAGCAGTCTAAGCATCATTGTGACAGTTTGAACAACAACTTAACATCAAAAATCAAGAACTGAGCCATTCTAATGCTAGAGAGACTGGAAAGGAATCACGAGGCACACAGAAACACAATCAAGGGCAATCAAGTTCATGCAAGGTTCTCTAGCATCCTACCCCACACTTAAATCGGATTGTGTCCTCACAGGACTAATTCTAGAGTTCAGAGTGAAGTAGAAGAACTTGGACCGAGATGGTTGGCGTAGGGGATGAGCACGGGTCCTCGGAGCGGAGGGAACCTACCCAAGCGAAGCAAAGGGAATCTCCCTACTGCCTACAAAACAAAAACAAATGAAACATAAAAAGGAAGCCGGGACAAGTGTCCCGGATCCACACAGAAAAAAGTTGGATCGAAATCCGAAAAGAATAAATAAAAAGAAGGGACAAGAAAGAGGATACAACCCGGTCACTGCTCGTCAGGCGCGTCGGGAGGTGGAAAGTGGAGGAAATCACCGAGCTGACGTTGCCACGCCAGCTGTGCCTCATACCACCTATCAGCGCGGTGCATATGTTGCTGCATAATAGTCCATCTCGCCTCTTGAGTGGCGTTGTCGGTGATGCGCCACTCCTGCAGTCGCTCATAAAGCTCTCCAACATCCACAGGGTGCGGGTGAGGCTGCTGGTGAGGCGCCTGGTATGGATCTGGGATGGCCGGCGGCGACTGGTGTGCGTACTCTGCCTGATGGTGTGGCGAGGGAGTATGGTCATGAAACTCTGGTTCGTACTGAGGCTAGGACTCCTCAGAATCATCTTCTTCCTCCGACTCATCCTCGTTCTGGAGGGGAGGATCTGTTGCTACCAGGGGACTGAGGTCCAGCTCGAGGTCGTACTCGACCGCCAAATCTCCTCCAACGGTGCGTACTCTGCGGCATGGGATGTTCGGGCCATATTTGTGGTTGAGGCCGAGGGAGATGATGAGTCGGCCGATGAAGTTGCCTCCCAGGAGTGAGCGAGGTGGCGTCCTCCTCTTGGTCTTCTGACGGAAGATGCGAGCAAGCACCCATCCGGGGTGAAGAGGGTAGCTCTCCCGGATGGCGCGAAGAATCAGAAGTTCCTCCTTGCTGATATGGTGGCGGTCCTTCTCTGGAGCATATAATAGCGATCTACGCCAAACCATATGAATGTACTTATAGAGAGGATGAGAGAGAGACTTAACTGAATTATGGTCCGTGAGATGATCGCCGGGCACTCCAGTCATGTGGCTCCAGAGTGCATGGTAATCCTCTCCGTCATCCTCGTCGTTCGCCCAGCCGAGGTGATGACCGTGGTAATGCTCGTAGGGAATGCCTAGATGAGGGTCCTGTACATCCCGCCCAGATAGAAGGAAACGACCTTCTTGCTCTGCCTCCTCTTGTAGAGCGACGTCTGGGAAGTCGGAAGCTATGGTGGTCAGCTCTAGGAGGCCGGCCGGTGCCAGGGCATCGTGCACGTTCCGGTGGTAGTCCTCATTGTGATCGAAGAGGGACTCCATGGAAAGTGGCCGAACATTAGCTCCAGGAATATGCTCGAGCTTCTGGTAGCACTCAAAGTAGTAGTCGGGTAGACTAGCAATAGTGCGATGGTACCCAGCACGACCAGGGAATGCTGGTGGAGGGCCCTGGACGGCGGGTGTGATGGGAGCGGGGGCTCTGGAGCTCGAGGCGGTGTCAAGTCTCTGCTTGGTCCTGCGCTCATAAGTGGTGTTCCTAAAACCAGAACGAAACCAGATTAGTCAAACTAAAACCCTACCCCACACTTAGTAGAAAAACTCAATTTCACAAAGAGATGAGGAAAACCGAGTGGGGGTAAGCAAAGCAGATTTAACCGGTAATCACAAACAATAAAATACATTCCCAGGAACAGCCAGAATGGAATTAGAACAATCAGAGTTCAGAAGTCAAACCGACATTCAAAAAGTCAACATAATATAACATTGAACCCTAATCATGGCAAGACTATCACAAAGCGGAGAATGACGGTATAATATGATCTCAGATGGCAAACACAATAATCGGAACGAGAATGAGCACATAAGGCAGCCAAATGATCAAAAACGGTTCATGGTCAAACCGACATTTCTCAAAAGTCAACCTCACTAGGAATAAGACTTAGGCATAGCAACACATGATCAAACGATATGAAAATTAAGCACAACACGCCCTAAGCATGCTAGAACAGTTCAACAAGTTCAGCTAACCTAGTTCACACGAAATCATTCGGCACGCAAATCGAGGCAAACCGAAAAGTCAACCGAAAGTCAACCCCAACGAAATTCAGCATTCAATATCTCAAAAGATTCGCAATGAAAAGTTCTACAACTTACCTTGAAGCCATGGATGCTAAAAATGAACGGATTGGGAGAAATCGGTGAAAAAATGAAAATTTTAGGGTTTGGGTGAACTAGAGCTGTAGAGCTCCGATTCGGACGTTCTAGGGCTCGGGTTGATCGGAAATGGAAGGGGAAGGGAGCGGCGACGGTCGGCGACGACGGTGGGTTTGGTTGGCAGCGGCGAGTGTAAGGTGGCGGTGGCTTGGTTTTCGTTCAAACAGGGGGAGGGTTTTTTTGTTTTGGGTTATTTTCGAAATGGGAAAGGAGGAGAGAGAGGGTGAGTGACCGGAAATTAAAAGGATAATGTCTGAAAATTTGCCTGAAATTTTTGGCGAAAATAAGTGCAAGTTTTCGCCGAAAACTACAAGTAGTTTTCACCGAAAATAGGAGTTAAAATCGACCAGAAACACAGTGGGATTTCAAAGAGAGTTTTCGCCGAAAATAGGGTATATTTTCGCCGAAAATTTTGAACTGCACGATTGAAAATATTTTCGCAAATCCGGCAAACTTCAGAAAATCACAATTAAATCCACAAAAATCGAAATAACCTCAATCAACTTGCGAATGACACTATGACACACGGACTACACACGAAAAATACGAAATCAAACAAACTGACACTTTTGGCTCCCCCGAACCGACTCTGAATCACTAAGGTTGACACAAATAAAAAACGGACTCCAGCCGTGGGTTGCCTCCCACGAAGCGCTCTTTTATTAACGTCCTTGAGCTGGACGATACTGGACGGTATTAGGAGACATCCCAACTTAGATTCTCCTTAATGCTAGCATCGGAGTTAATAAGGTAGAGCTTCGGGCTTCTCCGCTGAGCATGAATTTCTTCCCGTTCGCGTGTAAGAGCTTGGTACGTCCATCGGGAAGGTGGTCAGTGATCGTGAATGGTCCGAACAGTTCTGTCAAGGGATCATCTTCTACAAGGAAAATAGTGGACGGAATGAGAACGATCGGCTCCTTCTTTTCTTTAACCTCCGGCTTGATATCACCAGGATCGGTGATCGTAGGTATTTCCTTAGGAGATGCTTTCGGCTTCTCCTTCCATACTTGTTCCGGCGCCGGTAGCTTGGAACGAATTGGTGGTGCACCTGCAACAGCAATTGATCTAGGCACACTAGAAGAGACATCAGTAACGGAGTTGACCGGAGTCAACTCCACAGTTTCAACAGCTAAACAATGAAATTCTTCACTCTTAGGATTATATTTCATTCCATCTTTAAGGCGGAACGTGACCGTTTCTTTACCAACTCTCAAAGTTAAAGAACCATTTGGAACGTTAATTTGCATCCCAGTAGTAGCCATGAAAGGTTGTTCTATGAAAATGGTAGAATCATCCTTACTAGAATCAATGATCACATAGTCAGCTAAGAACATGAAAGGACCACATTTAGTAACAACCTCTTTTATTTCTCCCCTAGGGGTTTTAAGTGATCTATCAGCAAAGACAAGTTGCATACTAGGCGGTTCAAGTTCTCCTAGGTTCAATTTTTCATATAGACTCATAGGCATAACATTAACAGACGCGCCAAGATCAACCAAACAACGTTCAATCTCAACATCATTAATGACAAGAGGTAGAGTGAAAGAACCAGGATCAGAGCACTTAGCTGGATATGGAGAGGAAGGTTTCGTGCTACGAGCATCAGGATATCCTTCTTTATTCCCCTTCATGCCAGTTTCGATCCTTGCATTTGGCAGCAATGCTCTTGGAAATGGAGGCTTCACATAGTACAGTGCAAGAGGATGATCTTCCTCCTTAGGCGCCACTTCCAGTGCTTCCTTCTTCTCTAGAGTTTCAGCGATCCTGCGTAAAATAGAACAAGCGTCAGCAGATAAGCTTGTAAACTTTGTAACAAATACCATCTTAGCTTGTTCCTTTCTCGGATTCGACTATGTCTGGCTCGGAAGTTGGCCAAATGGTCGACTAGATGCTAGCATGCTCGAGATGTTGTTCACAACCTGCTCAATTCTTTGACCGGCTGCTATCTGTTCTTGATTGAGAAGAGCTTGATCTTTAAACTGACTGTCATGATCGTCGAGTCTGGTGATGGTCTGACTAAGCTTCTTGTCCAGGTCGCTGACATTGTTTTCCTTCTGGTACTTCTACCCTGGATAGGTGTTATTCAAATATTGATTCTGGCGATTGCCAGGAGCAGTTCCATAGTTACCCGGATTACGGTGCGGCGGCTGATAGACACCTCCCGGTGGATAGTTAGACTTCTGATCCTGAGCTGGACCAGCTGGGTGATTATTCTGGTTTTGGTTCTGGTTGGCGCCAGCATTGTAGGAAGGTCTGTCTTGATAGTTCCCTTGCTGCCTGAAGTTGTGGTAGCCAGCATAACCATTCTGATTGTTAACGAAGCCTTGTTGAACGAAATTTACCTCTTCGGCGGAACAGACTTCTGTCTTACCAAAATTCTGGCATCGGCCTCTATTATGCGTACAAGCTCCACACCATTCGCAATCGGCAACATAGATAGAAGCTGCCGACGGTTTGATTGGTGTGGAAGACTTCTTCAAATGCTTCTCTACTTCGGCCTTGATAGTTGCTTCGAGATCGAGCTTGCTCCTTGATCCTTCATATTGTCGTTCCCAGTTCCTTGACTTGGAAGCACAGTTTACGAAGTGAAGAAGAGCAGCCTCAGGTGTGAGCGTAGTGCAATCCCCTTCAGCTAGGGAATTGACCCACTTGGCAGATTCTTCTCGAAGACCTCGAGCAAAGATTTCAGCTAACTGCCTCTGCTCGAATCCACGATGAGGACAGTTGTAGAGAAGTTCTTGGAATCAATTCCAAGTATCGTATAAGCTTTCTCCTTCTTTCTGGGAGAATCTGGCAATGCTGTCCTTGATGGCTGTTGTTCTGGCAGGAGGAAAGTATTCTTCAACGAAGTCCTGAGCTAGAGTATCCCAATCAGTGTAATATCCAGGTGGTTTGCCAGTAAGCCACCTTTTGGCTGCGCCTTTCAGAGAGAACGGGAAAGCACTCAAGCAAAGAGTGTTCTTGTTGAGGTTTTCGTTCTTAAAAGTGCTGCAGAGATCAAGGAAATCCGCTAGATGTGTGCATGGATTGTCTAGTGGCCTGCCTTCAAACTGTAGGTCCCTAGAGATCATAGTCAAGAATGGAATCTTGATCTCATAGTCAGGATCTCCTTCAATGCGCGGTACGGCAATGGCAGATCGAACGCTATTCGCGCTCGGCTTGTTATAATCAGCTAGACTTTTCTATGCAGGTGGCGGTGGTGGTGGTGGTGGTAGCTGATCAGTCATGGTAGGAGATGGAGGAGGTGAAAGTGACTCGGTGTATGAAATGGATGAAGGTGACGGTAAAGGTGAAGATGAGGAACTCTCCTTCAGTTCCTCGATCTTGATCGGAGTGATGGATGGAGGTGGATTGGTTCTGCCTCTCCTTGGAATCTGTGATTGTCGAGGTGGAGCAGAACTGCTTGGTCTCTCTATACTCTTAGCCTTGTCGGTTTGAGAGCGAGTCCAAGGGCGGCGATGCATACACCTGTGAGCAACCTACAAATAACAAAAACAAACAAAACCAGTGTAAAATCGAAGTGGGTGGAAAAGTGAAAGATGGAAAATAGAAGAATAAATTGCCAGTTCTTCTTTCAAACAATCAAAAGAGTTCCCCGGCAACGGCGCCAATTTGATGAATTGGTCGTTGACGACTCAATCAAATAACTAACAAAGCTAACAAAAGCTAGGGTAGATCGTATTCTACGGGCCTTCTAATGATTGACTACTCAAATAAGCTAGCAAATTACTCAGGTTTAAGCAATTCGTGCGTGGTGTGAGTTCCACGACTTCTGATTCTAAGAAAAGTAGAGAAATTAAAAATTGAAACTAAAAATAGATTGGAAATTGGTTGATTAAAACAGAGATGACAGACGAACTTAGACTTTGAATCCTCCTTCGTTCCCCAGAGCATTGGCAATCAACAGATCAGCGGATTTCGATTCTCATTCAATCAATTCTAAGACACCACCATAACTCCTGACCCTTAGGTTTAAGACCGGCGAACATTCGCTCTATCCGTTCTAGCTACCAAGATTAATTAGTCACCCGGGTACGGTCGCCTCTCGCAACGACTTGACTTAACTGGTGGAATTACTAACGATTTATGAGTTACTTTTGCAGTGGATTAACCCTAACCGGTTCCTACGAAAGGCACACTCCAATTATAAGGTTAATTGTTCAATTTGATGTTTTAAAGTAAGGCGAGCGTTCGCTTCTATCCTTAGCTTAACAAGAATCTAATCTAGGTGATCAATCCAGACAAGAAACATGAACCATGAAGAACAAATCGAACATGAAAGAGAAACTAATTGAACTTCGAATATAATCACCGCCGATCCGTGACCGCTTTAAAGCCCTGGGTCACTTAGGGTTCATCTAGTCTAAGCTCTAAGAGTTTAGCTACTCATGTTTATCACAAAAGAATCAAAGACAAAGAAAGAATTCATCATCCAGAGGAAGAATAGAAAAGAATCTGAAAAACCTAATTAAGACGACTCTGGCGGACTTCGATCTTCGGTAAACTGCAATCCTAGCTCCGAGTCTTCGAGATGGAAGGGATGGCGTCACGATCTCTTTCTGGCTCTTCGGACTCTAAACTCTCTGCTCCAGAACTTGAGAGAATTCTAAAGTTCGGTATTAGTTGGTAATTATGATGTGTCTTCAGGTATGGGCCGCCGGTTAAGTATTTATACTTAACCCTAATACCGCCGGATTTTAACTGGTATTTTCGCCGAAAATTATAAGGAATTTTCGCCGAAAATCTTAGTGTAAATGGGTGGTCCGCCTGCTGCTTTTCTTCTGTGATTTTCGGATCAATTGTTCTCGGCAAAAACTTAGGGTTTTCGCCGAAAACTTCCTTTGATGAGCATCAGTCGATTTGTGCTAGGATTTTCGCCGAAAACACAAAGGGATTTTTGGCGAAAACTTTAGTGTAAACCGGGGCAGACTTTGGTTCTACTCGATTGACTACTCAGATCGATTCCGGTGCAATTCCTCGAGGTTCCAACGCCTTAGACACGTCCTTGGCTACTTTATTTGACGGCAAAAACCTGTGCTAACATAAAAACACTAGAAAACCATCAAATAGACCCGAAATGGGCCAAAGTAACACAAATGGCACGAGATAGGGCAATTGATTGAATATTCGCTATTCTACCCTAAAAACCATGTCTTAAGCAAGGAAATGTCGCTTAAATGAGGCTGATAATCACGTCAAATCGGGTGTCATCACACACTCCAATGAATAGGTTAATTGTTGATTTGGTGTTTAAAGTAAGGCGAGCGTTCGCTTCTATCCTTAGCTTAACAAGAGTCTAATCTAGGTGATCAATCCAGACAAGAAACATAAACAACGAAGAACAAATCAAACATGAAAGAGAAACTGATTGAACTTTGAATCTAATCACCACCGATCCGTGACCGCTTTAAAGCCCTGGGTCACTTAGGGTTCATCTAGTTTAAGCTCTATGAGTTTAGCTACTCGTGTTCATAACGACAGGATCAAAGATAGAAACAGAGTTCATCATGAAAAGGAAGAACAGATAGAAACTGTAAAACCTAATTAAGACGACTCTGGCAAAGCTTCGCTCTCCGGTAATCTTCAATCCTAGCTCCGAGTCTCCTAGGTGAAGGGATGGCGTCACGATCTCTTCCTAGCTCTTCGAACTCTAAAACTCTGCTCTCTTGAACTCCTTAGGTCTAGAACTCCTTAAAGTTTTGGATTATGAGATATCTTATGAGGTATATATTTTAATTGGGCCGCCGGTTAAGTATTTATACTTAACCCTATCAGCGCCGAATTTTGTCTGGATTTTTCGGCGAAAACTTGATGAGTTTTTGCCGAAAACTTCTTTGTAAAATGCTGCTTCCGTTTGCTGATTCTCCTGTGATTCTGAAGTCCAGAGTTTTCGGCGAGAACCTTGACTTCTCGCCAAAAACTTCCTCTTGCAAGCTCTGCCGATTTCTTCTGGACTTTTCACCGAAAACCTGAGGAGTTTTCGCCGAAAACTGTAGTGTAAAACGGGGCAGGATTTCTGTTGACTTGATTGACTTCTTGGACTGGTTTCAGTGCGGTTCCTCGAGGTTTCTATGCCTTAGACACGTCCTTGGATACTTTATTTGATGGCAAAAACCTATGCTATCATGAAAACACTAGAAAACCATCAAATAGACCCGAAACGGGCCAAAGTAACACAAATGGCACGAGATAGAGCAGTTTAGTGAATATTCACTATTCTACCCTAAAAACCATGTCTTGAGCCAAGAAATGTCACTTGAATGAGGCTGATAATCACGTCAAATCGAGTGTCATCAAAATACCCCACACTTAAGCTTTTGCTTGTCCTGAAGCAAATTGAATAAAACGCGCTCATGTTCACAAATGATAAGATCGATTAAATTGAAGTTCAAGCATACACAATGAATTATTAGACAGAAAATCCCTAGAACAAGAAATCTAACATGAATATTGATCAGCTAAACGACCTGGTCTCACTAAAAACTGTGCACGACAAAAATTAGCAACCAATCATGCACAATTTGACCTGACCGACCAGACTCCTCACACAGGAAATATTTGGTAAAAGAAAAACTCTCACTCTCTGTGTTTAAGGACGTGTTTATGCTCTCAATTATTTTCTATTACTGAATTCTATCATAAGTTTGCAATTCGACCACATCTCTACCACTATGACAACACGAGGAACTAGTCAAGAAGGACTTCCCTGCTAGGAGCGTAACGAATTCTACACTACAAGGGTTAAAATGAGACAGATGAAGGGAATGTATGATGATGGCTTTGGTGCGGTGTAGCTTTTGACTAACTTCCCTCGAATCTAGCCTATGGTTTCCTACCGTCTAACCAGACATGGGTGGAATAGTGTACGCTCGTCCCATGATACCCTCAAGCAACCTAGCACTTTATTTTATTTTCACACGCATTTTTTCTAAATTTTCTTTTGACTTCGTTTTTCTATATGTTGGAAGAAGAACGTTATTGAACTAAAAACTTTGAAACTTTTGAACTTTTCTGATTTTTCTTCTTTCTCTTTTTTTTCGAAATTTTCTCTTCTTTTCTTCTTTTTCTATATTTTTTTTCTTTGTGCCGATTCTTTCTTTTAGTTGCTAGAGGGGTTTACACATCTAGACATAATAGCTAAGACCACCTGTTTAATGGCTATAGGCAAGTTACCACAAACCAACTTCCGGTAGGCTAATCTAGAACTACAACCATAGGGGATCAACGGGGAATGAAAGAATGGGAATTGGCTGTAATGTATATCGAACTGAAAGAACAGGCCAAGCTCAAGGGTTTAAGCCTAATGGATTTAACGTTAGGTAGGCTATCTGGCTTAGTAGCTGAATCTAGGTGCCCCTATCATTCTAGAACTCGTGTCATCGTGTGGTCTCATGCAAATTCTAACTCATTCAAGCAAACAGAAAACCACTCAAAAAGAATTGAAATTGCAAGTTACGTGCAATGGATCAAAAGCTCACATTTGGTTTGCTAGTCGGATTCGGTCATTTTCATGCAATCAAGGCTACAAACTACAAGTGTGATTTTAAAAATTCTGTTCTGACCAGGCAATTTAGCATCAAAGTATACACGTTGGTTCTCAGGTTCTAGGTTAAGCAGTCTAAGCATCATTATGAAAGATTAAACAACAACTTAACATCAAAAATCAAGAACCGAGCAATTCTAATGCTAGAGGAACTAGAAAGGAACCACATAACACACAAAAACACAATCAAGGGCAATCAAGTTCATGCAAGGTTCTCTAGCATCCTACCCCACACTTAAATCATTCTGTGTCCTCACAGGACTAAAACTAGAGTTGAGAGTGGAAGTGAAGAACCTGGACCAAGGTGGTTGGTGTAGTGGATGAACACGGGTCCTCGGAGTGGAGGAAATCTACCAAAGCGAAGGGGAGTGTAGTAGACCTGAAGCAAGGGGAATCTACCAACTGCCTGCAAAACAAAAACAAATGAAAGATAAAAAGGAAACCAGGACAAGTGTCCCAGATCCACACAGAAAAAAGTTGGATCGAAATCCGAAAAGAAGAAATAAAAAGAAAGGACAGAAAAAGGGATACAACCCGATCACTACTGGTCAGGTGCATCGGGAGGGGGAATGTGGAGGGCGTCGTCGACCTGCCGCTGCCACGCCAGCTGCGCCTCATATCTCTCGTCAGTGCGGCGCATGTGCTGCTGCATAATAACCCATCTGGCATCCTGAGTGGCGGTGTCTGTGACTCGCCACTCCTGGAGTCGCTCGTACAGCTCTCCAATATCAGCGGGATGCGGTCGGTGCTGAGGATGAGGCGCCTGGAATGGATCTGGAATGGGCGCCTGGTACTGGTATGCATACCCTGCTTGCTGCTGTGGCGAGGGGATATGGTCATCAAACTTCAGCTCCGGCTGAGGATGCTGCTCCTCAGAATCATCTTCTTCCTCTGACTCTTCCTCGTGTTGGAGAGGAGGAGCTGCTGCCATCTGTGGACCAAGGTTCAGCTGGAGGGCGTACTCGACCGCTAAATCACCACCTACAGTGTGTACTCTGCGTCGTGGGACATCCGGGCCATATGACTGGCTGAGACGGAGAGAGATGATGAGTCGGCCGACAAAGTTGCCGCCAAAGTGAGCTAGGTGGCCTCGGCTTCTGGGTCTTCTAGCGGAATAGGCGTGCAAGCACCCATCCGGGATGAAGAGGATAAGTCTCCCAAATGGCGCGTAGAAGAAGGAGCTCCTCTCTGCTGATGTGGTGGCGGCTCTTCTCTGGAGCAAACAATAGGGATCTACGCCAAACCATATGGATAAAACGATAGAGAGGGTGAGAGAGTGTCTTAACTGAGTTATGGGCCGTGGTCCGAGCATCTGGCACTCCAGTCATGTGGCTCCATAGCGCGTCGTACTCCTCTCCATTGCTGGTGTTGTTCTCCCAGCAGAGGTGATGACCCTCGTAGTGCTCCCGAGGGATGCCGAGATGAGCTGCAAACTCATCGTAGGTGAACTCCTTGTGCACCCCGCCAAGATAGAAGGAGACGACCTTCTTGTGTTGCCTCCTCTTGTGCTCATCTAGCTTGAATGTAGCCCAGAACTCCTGGAGTGCAATGTCTGGAAAGTCAGCAGCTAGGGTGGTCAGCTCCAGCAGTCCTGAAGGTTCCTATGAAGTGAGCACATTCTGGTGCCAATCCTCATCGTGCTTGAGGAGGGAGTCCATGGATAATGGTCGCACGTATGCTCCAGGAATATGCTCGAGCCTCTGGTAGCACTCGAAGTAAGGCACAGGCAGGCAGGCAACTGTGGGGTGGTACCCGACACGGCCTGGAAATGCTGGTGGAGGACCGGAGACGGTAGGTGTGACGGGTGCTAGAGCTCAGGAGCTAGAGGCGGTGTCAAGTCTCGCCTTAATCCTGCGCTCATGAGTGACATTCCTATAGCAAGAACGAAACCAGATTAGTCAACTAATAACCCATCCCACACTTAGTAGAAAAACTCAATTTCACAATGAAATGAGGAAAACCGAGTGGGGGTAAGCAAAGTAAGTAACTGGTAATCACAATGAATCACAAAGCATGCATAAGTCTAGCCGGAATGTTCACATCGCAATTTAGAGTTCATCAGTCAAAACGACAATAAAAAAGTCAACATTGGAACACATTGAACCCTAATCATGGCAATTACTAGCTCAAAGCGGGAAATGACGGCATAATATCATTTAGCAAAGAGATATGAACGTGAATGAATAAACATGGCAGCCAAATGAGCATAAACAGTCATGTTCAAACCGACATTTCTCAAAAGTCGACGCAATAAAGAATCAATATTTAAGCATAGCAACATATGATCAAATGATATTAAAATTCAGCACAATTCCCCCTAAGCATGCTAGATCAGTCCAAAGCAATCAGCTAACCTAAGTTCACATGAAACAGTCGGCACGCAAATCGAGGTAGACCGAAAAAGTCAACCAAAGTCAACCCCGACGAAATTCAGCATTCAACATGTCAAAAGACTCGAAATGAAAAGTTCAACAACTTACCTTGAAGCCATAGCTGCTGAAAACGAACGGAATGAGAGAAATCGGAGAAAAACTCGAAAAACTAGGTTTCGGTGGAACTGGAGCTCTAGAGCTCCGATTCGAACGATCTATGGCTTGAAATGATCGGGAGAAAGAGAGGAAAGGTGCGGCGGCAAAGGAATCGGGCGGCGGCGTCGATTTTGAAAATGGGGGGCTATTTTTCGGCGTTCGAAAATGAGTGAAGGGGAGAGAGAGAGAACCGGAATAAAGAAAAGAAATACGGGAAAGATTTTTTGGATTTTCTCAAATTTTTCGACAAAAAGAAGTGCAAGTTTTCACCGAAAACTCAAGTTCAAAACGTCTGCCGGTTTTCAAAGTCAGTTTTCGCCGAAAAGTAGGGTACTTTTTCACCAAAAAGTTTAACAAAAATCGATTAGAAAACACAGTGGGATTTAAAGGGCAGTTTTTGCCAAAAAGTGAGGCACTTTTCGCTGAAAAGTTTGACCTACACGATTGAAAATATTTTCGCAATCCCGACAAACTTCAGAAAATCAGAATTAATTTGACAAAAATCGGAACAACCTCAAACAACTTGAGATTGAAACGATGACACACAAACTACACACGAAAAATAAGAAATCATGCAAACTGACATTTTTGGCTCCCCCAAACCGACTCTAAAATAAGGAGTTCGACACAAATTAAAAACTAACTCCAGCCGTGGGTTGCCTCCCACGAAGCGCTCTTCGATTAATGTCCTTGAGCTGGACGATACCTGGACGGTATTAGGAGACATCCCAACTTAGGATCTCCTTAACGCTAGCATCGGAGTTCATGAAGTAGAGCTTCGGGGTATCTCCGTCGAGCGTGAATTTCTTCCCGTTAGCATGAGTGAGCTTAGTGCGTCCGTCGGGAAGACAATCATTGATCTTGAATGGTCCAAACAGTTCTCTCGAGGGATCATCCTTCGTGAGTGTTACAATGGAAGGAATGAGGACAATCGACTTTATCTTCTCCTTGACCTCAGGCTTCATCTCCACGAGATCCGTAATCTTTGGCACTTCCTTGGTGGACGGTTTTGGCTTCTCCTTCTTTACTTGCTCTTGCGCCGGTGGCTTGACAAGGACTGGTGGTGTGGCTGGCTCAGAAGAAGATGGCGGAGCAATTGGCCTCCAGACCATTTGAGTATTCTTCTTCTGATTCTTCTTCCTTGACCTGCCAGGTTCCTCGCTTGGCGGTGAAGAAGAGGCTTTCAGTTCCTTCTTCTTTGGCGGCTTTTGAGCAGAAGATTCTGGTTTCTGCTTGGTAATCTGTTCAACATCTGCAACAACAATTGATCTAGAAACACTGGAAGATACGTCAGCAACGGAGTTGACCGGAGCCAACTCCACAGTTTCAACAGCAAGACAGTCAGGTTCTTCATTCATAGGAGTATACTTCATACCGTCCTTAAGGCGGAATGTTATCATTTCCTTACCAACCCTCAAGGTCAAAGAACCACTCGGAACATTGATTTGCATTTCGGTTGTTGCCATGAAGGGTCGACCTATAAGAATAGTAGAATCCTCCTCGCTAGTATCTATGATCACAGAGTCAGCTAAGAAAGTAAAAGGACCTCTTTTAGTAACAACATCTTTGATCTCTCCTCTAGGTATTTTCAATGATCTATCAGCAAAGACAAGTTGTATGCTAGTCGGTTCAAGTTCTCCTAGATTCAGTTTCTCAAACAAACTCATAGGCATAACATTAACAGATGCGCCTAGATCAACCAAACTACGTTCTATCTCAATATCATTAATGACTAGAGGTAGCGTGAGAACCAGGATCATAGCACTTAGCTGGATATGGCGAGGAAGGCTTCTTGTTACGGATGGTAGGATATCCTTCTTTGTTTCCCCACATGCCAGTCTCGATCCTCGCGTTCGGTAGCATTGCTTTTGGAAAAGGAGGCTTCTCGTAGTATGGAGCAAGAGGAGGATCATACTCCTTAGGCGCCTCTTCCTTTGCTTCCTTCTTCTCCGGAGCTTCAACGGTCCTGCATAAATTAGAAGAAGCATTAGTAGGTGAGTTTGTCAGATCTTGAATAGATACCATCTTAGCTTGCTCCTTTCTCGGATTCAGCTCAGTTTGGCTTGGAAGCTGGCCAAATGGTCGACCAGATGTTAGCATGCTAGAGATCTGGTTCACTGCATGCTCTATTCTTTGACCGGATGCAATCTGTTCTTGGTTGAGGAGAGCTTGAGCTTTGAACTGACTATCATGATCGTCAAGTCTGGTGATGATCTGATTGAGCTTCTTGTCGAGTTCACTGACGTTGTTGTCCTTCTGATGCTGTTGTCCTGTATAGGTATTGTTCAGATATTGATTCTGGCGATTGCCAGGAGCAGTTCCATAGTTACCCGGATTTTGGTGTGGCGGCTAGTAGACACCTCCCGACGGATGGTTCGGCTTCTGATCTTGAGCTAGACTAGTTGGTCGGCTATTCTGGTTCTGGCCTTGGTTCTGGTTCGCACCGACATTGTAGGGGGGTCGATCTTGGTAATTCCCCTGTTGTCTGTAGTTGCGGTAGCCAACATAACCGTTCTGATTGTTGTTGAAGCCTTGAGAGACAAAATTTACCTCTTCGATAGACCAGACTTCTGTTTTACCAAAGTTCTGGCATCGGCCTCCGTTATGCGCACAACCTCCACACCACTCGCAATCAGCAGCGTAGACAGAGGATGCTGGCGGCTTGATGGGTGTAGAAGACTTCTTCAGATGCTTCTCAACTTCTGCTTTAATGGTTGCTTCGAGATCGAGCTTGCTCCTTGATCCTTCTGACTGTCGTTCCCAGTTCCTTGACTTGGAAGCACAGTTTGCGAAATGAAAAAAAGCAGCTTCAGGTGTGAGTGTAGTGCAATACCCTTCAGCTAGGGAATTGACCCATTTGGCAGATTCTTCACGAAGACCTCGAGCAAAGATTTCAGCTAGCTGTCTGATGACACTCGATTTAACGTGATTTTCATCCCCATTTAAGCAACATTTCATGCCCCTTTGATGCCATTCTGATGAATATTTGGTGAAAATGTGTTTATTATGTAATTCTAGGCTCCTAGTGCATACATTGTCCATTTATTGGCTATTTTTACCCTTTTTTTGAGCTTTTATGTTGAGCCCGCAGTTTACCACATTATAGAGGACTCTCTCACGAGTCCAGCGCTTCAAACGGGGACCAAATCGGAGTTCAAACGGAGCGGGAATCATCGAAACAAGTTGGAGCTGGTTTTTAACTAACATTTTCGGCAAAAATCTGGTGATGTTTTCGGCGAAAATTCCTTTGAAAATCCGGGCAGAAACACTAATTTTCAGCCTTTTCCAACTTGTAAAGGGATTCTGGGGTTATATATAGACTTTTTGAAGCCAGATTAGAGATACACAAATTTTGGCTGATTAGCCACGACCTTAGGGTCGATATAGATAGAGTTTAGAGAGTTCGAAGATCCGTAGAGAGATCGTGACGCCATCCTTCCATATCATTATGAGTAGCTGAACTTGTAGAGCTTAGATTAGATGAACCTTAAGTGACCCAGGGCTTTAAAGCGGTCACAGATCGGCGGTGATTAGATTCAAAGTTCAATCAGTTTCTCTTTCATGTTTGGTTTGTTCTTTGTTGTTTATGTTTCTTGTCTGGATTGATCACCTAGATTAGATTCTTCTTAAGCTAAGGATAGAAGCGAACGCTCGCCTTACTTTAAAACATCAAATCGAACAATTAACCTTATAATTGGAGTGTGCCTTTCGTAGGAACCGATTAGGGTTAATCCACTGCAAGAGTAACTCATAAATCGTTAGTAATTGCACCAGTTAATTAAGTCGTTGCGATAGGCGACCGTACCCGGGCGGCTAGTTAATCTTGGTAGTTAGAACGGATAGAGCGAACGTTCGCCGGTCTTAAACCTAAGGGTCAGGAGTTATGGTGGTGTATAGAAACCGATTGAATTAGAATTGAAAACCGCTGGTCTTGTGATTGCCGTTGCCTTGGTGATCTAAGAGGGATTCGAAGTCTAAGCTCGTCTATCGTCCTATTAGTCAACCTTTTTACTTTTTCTGTCTTTTTTTTCCTTTGTTTATTAGATTAGAAGTCGTGGAACTCACACCACGCACAATTTGTTTAAACCGAGTAATTTGCCAACATATTTGAGTAGACAAGAAGAAGAGACCTCGAGTAGAATACGATCTAGTCTGCCTTGGTAGATTAGTTATTTGATACCGCTAAAACTGCAGCATCAAATTGGCGCCGTTGCCGGGGACTCTTCTAATTGTTTGAAAGAAGAGTTGGTAAATTATTCTTCTACCTTTCCGCCTTACCATTTGATTTTCCTCCATATTACTATGATTTACCTGGGTAGTGCTTTTTAGTTTTGATTATGCAGGATTACAGGTGGGATAACCGGTACCGAGAGTGGTACATCAATGAAGCACCATATCTCGAAGACTCCAAAAGATGTATTTACACACTTATGAGTATCAACAATGGATGGCAAGCACCCAAGTCGCGATCGACAACCTCCAGTAAATGGACGATGCTGTTGATGCATTGAACGCCGCACTCAAGCGACTAGTGCAATTGAAGGGAGAAGATGCTCAAGAGCATCTTGAAGAAGAGCCAGAAGCTACACATGACCGGCAAATTCACCAAGAGGTGTATATACAGGCTCATCAACATCGACAACAGACGGCAAGAGTAGAATCTGCCTTGGATGATCTCATTTCGAAGCTACAAGCTCATAACGTGGTGGATGTCATGCTCGAGCAACCAAATCCACTGATGGAAGAAGATACTCGAGAGCCGTACGAAGATGAACTTGACAATCTCACCCATGACTATTGCGAGCTAGAAGCATCTGATGAAGAATCCTTGGCGGTGGTGGTTGATGAAGACATAGAGCCAATTCATCCTGAAGTTGAAGCCGAAGAGGAGCACATAGAGATTGAGGAGATACCCTCACCTACACTTCCGCCGAGTCAACCTGTAGATCAAGCCAGAGATGAACACGTGGAAAGCAACAAGGTCATTGATTTAGAAGTTTACATACTCAATCCTGAGAGACCTCTGGATGATCATCAGGTAGAGAAGATGGAGCTCATTGATCATGTCGCGCCGTACTACCTATTTCCTCCTCCAGTAGGAGAATTTGAGAAGAACAGGTCATCCAACCAGAACCGCGATCTACTGGAGCACTACCGGCTGCATCACCCATCTGGAGTGCTACATGGCACTCAACCGCTGGCCTTGAAAAAGACGATTGACTTCAAGGAAGTCCTAATTTGGGGTCCTTAACAGGTACCGTCCGGCTCAAGGACGTTAAAAGAGAGCACTTCGTGGGAGGCAACCCACGGCTGGAGTGCGTTTTGAATTTTTGAGTCAGTCTTTTTCGTCGTTCGAATCAGGTTCGGGGGAGCCAAAGTGCCAGTTTAATTTCCTTTTGTTTTGATTTGTTTGCGGTTGAGTTTTGAAAAAAATGGTTTTAAAATAGGTTTTCGGCGAAAATTACAATTTCTCGCCGAAAACTATTCAAAAAATCAAACAGTGGCGTCCTCTTATTTTTTTGCCTATTTTCGAAGATGTTTTCGGCGAAAACTTCTAAAGTTTTCGCCGAAAACTTGTGTCTGTTTTGAAAATCAGTTTCCTTTTTTCGGTCCGATTCCAACGCATACTTGATCATCCAAATCGAAGCTCTGTAGCTCCGGTTATCCCCGAAACAAGCTTTTCACGTTTTTGGCCAACTTCGTCGTTTTCCGTCCATTTTCTTGAGTCGTGTCTAAAAGGTTAGTTGTTGGGTTTTCAATTTCGAATCTTTTGACATGCTGATTGTTGAATTTCGACGAGTTTAAATTCGATCTACCTCATTTTGCGTGCCTACTATTTCGGTGTGATTTTTTCTGAACTGATTGAGCTTAGATGATCTAGATTGCTCTAAGAGTGTCGTGCCGTGAATTTGAAAAAAAAAAAAGGAGTCAAAATATTTTAAAAATTCCCCTAACCGTCTTTGTTCGACTTGTATTATGTGTGGATCCGGGGCACTTGTCCCGATATCCTTTTGATCTTCTTGTTGTTTTTGTTTTTGTAGGAAATTGAGTAGCTACTCCGCTCCACTCCGGACTCTTCGTGCTCATCCGCTACACCGACCATCACCTTCCAGGTTCTTCGTATCTCTCTACTCTAGATTAGTTCTGTGAGGACACAGAACCGTTTAAGTGTGGGGTTGGAGTCTAGGTTTATGCATGATCTTGCTTGCTATCTATGATTCTGTGGTTCAAATTTGAAATTTCTCTAGCATAGAATTGCTCAATTCTTGACATTTGATGTTAAATTGACTTCAATTTTGAACAATGACGTCTAGACTGTTCCACTTAGAACCTGTAACCAACGTGTCGAAACTGATATCAAATGAGTCTAGGTCAGAACAGATCATAAATCACTCTTGTAGTTGAACTTGAATTAATTGAATTAATTGGTTTGTTAATAACAAAGCTCAATAACACCGTTCTAAGATGATAAATGCTAGCTTCTCCCATGTTTTCACTCCATATTTGATCACCTGTGATTGTGGCTAGAGATTAGATGGAAATTCAATTCGAAATCTTGTGTAAAAAGTTATAACTAGCTAGGATCAATTGGCTAAATTGTTAAATCAAGTAATAAAGTTGTGCAAATCAGTGCTAAATTCTTTAAAGTGCTCAAAATAAAGCTAGGCAAGCCCGACACCTAAGTGAAGTGTTCGGATTGACCACTAGCAAAGGCACAAATACTGTGAGCTAGGCAGGTCCAACACCTAAGTGAAGTGTTTGGTATCGAGCACTAGTATGTAGTAAATAAATTAAAGGAAGAAGTTGAAACTTGAAATAAATTGTTGTTTAAATCGATCCTAGCTAGAACATGTAACGTACAGATCTAGAAATGGATGAAGTCAAGTCGGTAGCCACGTCACTTTTCCTACCTCCACATCCACATCATGGCTAGAGCTTAAAGTCTTTATTAGAATTGGTGTTATCGTAGTCGGTTAATTATGATTAATTGTTTTTGCCAAGAAACGATCGTTGTTTAAACTACTACTTGAAGTGTGCAGAAATTAGTGAGATCGAAAACTTGTTTGGTTGATGTTCTTGCATGTGTAGGTCACTTTTTTTACGTGGAACAGTCTAAACCAAATTGTTGGAATTGAATCTCAGTTTAATCTCGTGTCATTTGTGAATTTGAGTATGTTCTAGTTCAGTTTGCTTGAGGACAAGCAAAAGCTTAAGTGTGGGGTATTGATGACACTCGATTTGACGTGATTTTCATCCCCATTTAAGCAACATTTCATGGCCCTTTGATGCCATTCTGATGAATATTTGGTGAAAATGTGTTTATTATGTAATTCTAGGCTGCTAGTGCATACATTGTCCATTTATTGGCTATTTTTACCCTTTTTGTGAGCTTTTATGTTGAGCCTCCAGTTTACCACATTATAGAGGACTCTCTCACGAGTCCAGCACTTCAAACGGGGACCAAATCGGAGTTCAAACGGAGCGGGAATCATCAAACAAGTTGGAGCTGGTTTTTAACTAACATTTTCGGCGAAAATCTGGTGATGTTTTCGGCGAAAATTCCTTTGAAAATCCGGGCAGAAACCCTAATTTTCAGCCTTTTCCAACTTGTAAAGGGTTTCTGGGGTTATATATAGACTTTTTGAAGCCAGATTAGAGATACACGAATTTTGGCTGATTAGCCACGACCTTACGGTCGATAGATAGAGTTTAGAGAGTTCGAAGATCCGTGGAGAGATCGTGACGCCATCCTTCCACCTCGGAGAGCTCGGAGCTTAAAGTTGAAGATCTAGGAGATCGAAGCTTCTCCGGAGTCGTCAGAATTAGGTTTTTCAGTTCTTATCTGTTCTTCCTCTGTATGATGATTTTCTTTGTTGCCTTTGATTCTTTTGTTATCGTTATGAGTAGCTGAACTTGTAGAGCTTAGATTAGATGAACCTTAAGTGACCCAGGGCTTTAAAGCGATCACGGATCGGCGGTGATTAGATTCAAAGTTCAATTAGTTTCTCTTTCATGTTTGGTTTGTTCTTTGTTGTTTATCTTTCTTGTCTGGATTGATCACCAAGATTAGATTCTTGTTAAGCTAAGGATAGAAGCGAACGCTCGCCTTACTTTAAAACATCAAATCGAACAATTAACCTTATAATTGGAGTGTGCCTTTCATAGGAACCGATTAGGGTTAATCCACTGCAAGAGTAACTCATAAATCGTTCGTAATTGCACCAGTTAATTAAGTCGTTGCGAGAGGCGACCGTACCCGGGCGGCTAGTTAATCTTGGTAGTTAGAACAGATAGAGCGAACGTTCGCCGGTTTTAAACCTAAGGGTCAGGAGTTGTGGTGGTTTATAGAAACCGATTGAATTAGAATTGAAAACCGCTGGTCTTGTGATTGTCGTTGCCTTGGTGATCTAAGGGGGATTCAAAGTCTAAGCTCGTCTATCGTCCTGTTAGTCAACCTTTTTACTTTTTCTGTCTTTTATTTTTCCTTTGTTTATTAGATTAGAAGTTGTGGAACTCACACCACGCACAACTTGTTTAAACCGAGTAATTAGCCAACATATTTGAGTAGACAAGAAGAAGAGACCTCGAGTAGAATACGATCTAGTCTGCCTTGGTAGATTAGTTATTTGATACCGCTAAAACTGCAGCATCAAATTGGCGCCGTTGCCGGGGACTCTTCTAATTGTTTGAAAGAAGAGTTGGTAAATTATTCTTCTACCTTTCCGCCTTACCATTTGATTTTCCTCCATATTACTATGATTTACCTGGGTAGTGCTTTTTAGTTTTGATTATGCAGGATTACAGGTGGGATAACCGGTACCGAGAGTGGTACATCAATGAAGCACCATATCTCGAAGACTCCCAAAAGATGTATTTACACACTTATGAGTATCAACAATGGATGGCAAGCACCCAAGTCGCGATCGACAACCTCCAGTAAATGGACGATGCTGTTGATGCATTGAACGCCGCACTCAAGCGACTAGTGCAATTGAAGGGAGAAGATGCTGAAGAGCATCTTGAAGAAGAGCCAGAAGCTACACATGACCGGCAAATTCACCAAGAGGTGTATATACAGGCTCATCAACATCGACAACAGACGGCAAGAGTAGAATCTGCCTTGGATGATCTCATTTCGAAGCTACAAGCTCATAACGTGGTGGATGTCATGCTCGAGCAACCAAATCCACTGATGGAAGAAGATACTCGAGAGCCGTACGAAGATGAACTTGACAATCTCACCCATGACTATTGCGAGCTAGAAGCATCTGATGAAGAATCCTTGGCGGTGGTGGTTGATGAAGACATAGAGCCAATTCATCCTGAAGTTGAAGCCGAAGAGGAGCACATAGAGATTGAGGAGATACCCTCACCTACACTTCCGCCGAGTCAACCTGTAGATCAAGCCAGAGATGAACACGTGGAAAGCAACAAGGTCATTGATTTAGAAGTTTACATACTCAATCCCGAGAGACCTCTGGATGATCATCAGGTAGAGAAGATGGAGCTCATTGATCATGTCGCGCCGTACTACCTCTTTCCTCCTCCAGTAGGAGAATTTGAGAAGAACTGGTCATCCAACCAGAACCGCGATCTACTGGAGCACTACCGGCTGCATCACCCATCTGGAGTGCTACATGGCACTCAACCGCTGGCCTTGAAAAAGACGATTGACTTCAAGGAAGTCCTAATTTGGGGTCCTTAACAGGTACCGTCCGGCTCAAGGACGTTAAAAGAGAGCACTTCGTGGGAGGCAACCCACGGCTGGAGTGCGTTTTGAATTTTTGAGTTAGTCTTTTTCGTCGTTCGAATCAGGTTCGGGGGAGCCAAAGTGTCAGTTTAATTTCCTTTCGTTTTGATTTGTTTGCGGTTGAGTTTTGAAAAAAATGGTTTTAAAATAGGTTTTCGGCGAAAATTACAATTTCTCGCCGAAAACTATTCCAAAAATCAAACAGTGGCGTCCTCTTATTTTTTTGCCTATTTTCGAAGATGTTTTCGGCGAAAACTTCTAAAGTTTTCGCCGAAAACTTGTGTCTGTTTTGAAAATCAGTTTCCTTTTTTCGGTCCGATTCCAACGCATACTTGATCATCCAAATCGAAGCTCTGTAGCTCCGGTTATCCCCGAAACAAGCTTTTCACGTTTTTGGCCAACTTCGTCGTTTTCCGTCCATTTTCTTGAGTCGTGTCTAAAAGGTTAGTTGTTGGGTTTTCAATTTCGAATCTTTTGACATGCTGATTGTTGAATTTCGACGAGTTTAAATTCGGTCTACCTCATTTTGCGTGCCTACTATTTCGGTGTGATTTTTTCTGAACTGATTGAGCTTAGATGATCTAGATTGCTCTAGGAGTGTCGTGCCGTGAATTTGAAAAAAAAAAAAGAGAGTCAAAATATTTTAAAAATTCCCCTAACCGTCTTTGTTCGACTTGTATTATGTGTGGATCCGGGGCACTTGTCCCGATATCCTTTTGATCTTCTTGTTGTTTTTGTTTTTGTAGGAAATTGAGTAGCTACTCCGCTCCACTCCGGACTCTTCGTGCTCATCCGCTACACCGACCATCACCTTCCAGGTTCTTCGTATCTCTCTACTCTAGATTAGTTCTGTGAGGACACAGAACCGTTTAAGTGTGGGGTTGGAGTCTAGGTTTATGCATGATCTTGCTTGCTATCTATGATTCTGTGGTTCAAATTTGAAATTTCTCTAGCATAGAATTGCTCAATTCTTGACATTTGATGTTAAATTGACTTCAATTTTGAACAATGACGTCTAGACTGTTCCACTTAGAACCTGTAACCAACGTGTCGAAACTGATATCAAATGAGTCTAGGTCAGAACAGATCATAAATCACTCTTGTAGTTGAACTTGAATTAATTGAATTAATTGGTTTGTTAATAACAAAGCTCAATAACACCGTTCTAAGATGATAAATGCTAGCTTCTCCCATGTTTTCACTCCATATTTGATCACCTGTGATTGTGGCTAGAGATTAGATGGAAATTCAATTCGAAATCTTGTGTAAAAAGTTATAACTAGCTAGGATCAAATGGCTAAATTGTTAAATCAAGTAATAAAGTTGTGCAAATCAATGCTAAATTCTTTAAAGTGCTCAAAATAAAGTTAGGCAAGCCCGACACCTAAGTGAAGTGTTCAGGTTGAGCACTAGCAAAGGCACAAATACTGTGAGCTAGGCAGGTCCAACACCTAAGTGAAGTGTTTGGTATCGAGCACTAGTATGTAGTAAATAAATTAAAGGAAGAAGATGAAACTTGAAATAAATTGTTGTTTAAATCGGTCCTAGCTAGAACATGTAACGTACAGATCTAGAAATGGATGAAGTCAAGTCGATAGCCACGTCACTTTTCCTACCTCCACATCCACATCATGGCTAGAGCTTAAAGTCTTTATTAGAATTGGTGTTATCGTAGTCGGTTAATTATGATTAATTGTTTTTGCCAAGAAACGATCGTTGTTTAAACTACTACTTGAAGTGTGCAGAAATTAGTGAGATCGAAAACTTGTTTGGTTGATGTTCTTGCATGTGTAGGTCACTTTTTTTACGTGGAATAGTCTAAACCAAATTGTTAGAATTGAATCTCAGTTTAATCTCGTGTCATTTGTGAATTTGAGTATGTTCTAGTTCAGTTTGCTTGAGGACAAACAAAAGCTTAAGTGTGGGGTACTGATGACACTCGATTTGACGTGATTTTCATCCCCATTTAAGCAACATTTCATGCCCCGTTGATGCCATTCTGATGAATATTTGGTGAAAATGTGTTTATTATGCAATTCTAGGCTCCTAGTGCATACATTGTCCATTTATTGGCTATTTTTACCCTTTTTGTGAGCTTTTATGTTGAGCCTCCAGTTTACCACATTATAGAGGACTCTCTCACGAGTCCAGCGCTTCAAACGGGGACCAAATAGGAGTTCAAACGGAGCGGGAATCATCGAAACAAGTTGGAGCTGGTTTTTAACTAACATTTTCGGCGAAAATCTGGTGATGTTTTCGGCGAAAATTCCTTTGAAAATCCGGGCAGAAACCCTAATTTTCAGCCTTTTCCAACTTGTAAAGCGTTTCTGGGGTTATATATAGACTTTTTGAAGCCAGATTAGAGATACACAAATTTTGACTGATTAGCCACGACCTTAGGGTCGATAGATAGAGTTTAGAGAGTTCGAAGATCCGTGGAGAGATCATGACGCCATCCTTCAACCTCGGAGAGCTCGGAGCTTAAAGTTGAAGATCTAGGAGATCGAAGCTTCGTCAGAGTCGTCAGAATTAGGTTTTTCAGTTCTTATATGTTCTTCTTCTGTATGATGATTTCCTTTGTTGCCTTTGATTCTTTTGTAGATTAGATGAACCTTAAGTGACCCAGAGCTTTAAAGCGGTCACGGATCGGCGGTGATTAGATTCAAAGTTCAATCAGTTTCTCTTTCATGTTTGGTTTGTTCTTTGTTGTTTATCTTTCTTATCTGGATTGATCACCTAGATTAGATTCTTGTTAAGCTAAGGATAGAAGCGAACGCTCGCCTTACTTTAAAACATCAAATCGAACAATTAACCTTATAATTGGTGTGTGCCTTTCGTAGGAACCGATTAGGGTTAATCCACTGCAAGAGTAACTATAAATCGTTAGTAATTGCACCAGTTAATTAAGTCGTTGCGAGAGGCGACCGTACCCGGGCGGCTAGTTAATCTTGGTAGTTAGAACAGATAGAGCGAACGTTTGCCGGTCTTAAACCTAAGGGTCAGGAGTTGTGGTGGTTTATAGAAACCGATTGAATTAGAATTGAAAACCGCTGGTCTTGTGATTGCCGTTGCCTTGGTGATCTAAGGGGGATTCAAAGTCTAAGCTCGTCTATCGTCCTGTTAGTCAACCTTTTTACTTTTTCTGTCTTTTATTTTTCCTTTGTTTATTAGATTAGAAGTTGTGGAACTCACACCACGCACAACTTGTTTAAACCGAGTAATTAGCCAACATATTTGAGTAGACAAGAAGAAGAGACCTCGAGTAGAATACGATCTAGTCTGCCTTGGTAGATTAGTTATTTGATACCGCTAAAACTGCAGCATCAAATTGGCGCCGTTGCCGGGGACTCTTCTAATTGTTTGAAAGAAGAGTTGGTAAATTATTCTTCTACCTTTCCGCCTTACCATTTGATTTTCCTCCATATTTCATGATTTACCTGGGTAGTGCTTTTTAGTTTTAATTATGCAGGATTACAGGTGGGATAACCGGTACCGAGAGTGGTACATCAATGAAGCACCATATCTCGAAGACTCCCAAAAGATGGATTTACACACTTATGAGTATCAACAATGGATGGCAAGCACCCAAGCCGCGATCGACAACCTCTAGTAAATGGACGATGTTGTTGATGCATTGAACGCCGCGCTCAAGCGACTAGTGCAATTGAAGGAGAAGATGCTCAAGAGCATCTTGAAGAAGAGCCAGAAGCTACACATGACCGGCAAATTCACCAAGAGGTGTATGTACAGGCTCATCAACATCGACAACAGACGGCAAGAGTAGAATCCACCTTGGATGATCTCATTTCAAGCTACAAGCTCATAACGTGGTGAATGTCAAGCTCGAGCAACCAAATCCACTGATGGAAGAAGATACTCGAGAGCCGTACGAAGATGAACTTGACAATCTCACCCATGACTATTGCGAGCTAGAACCATCTGATGAAGAATCTTTGGCGGTGGTGGTTGATGAAGACATAGAGCCAATTCATCCTGAAGTTGAAGCCGAAGAGGAGCACATAGAGATTGAGGAGATACCCTCACCTACACTTCCGCCGAGTCAACCTGTAGATCAAGCCAGAGATGAACACGTGGAAAGCAACAAGGTCATTGATTTAGAAGTTTACATACTCAATCCCGAGAGACCTCTGGATGATCATCAGGTAGCGAAGATGGAGCTCATTGATCATGTCGCGCCGTACTACCTCTTTCCTCCTCCAGTAGGAGAATTCGAGGAAAACTGGTCATCCAACCAGAACCGCGATCTACTGGAGCACTACCGGCTGCATCGCCCATCTGGAGTGCTACATGGCACTCAACCGCTGGCCTTGAAGAAGACGATTAACTTCAAGGAACTCCTAAGTTGGGGTCCCTAACAGGTATCGTCCGGCTCAAGGACGTTAAAAGAGAGCACTTCGTGGGAGGCAACCCACGGCTGGTGTCCGTTTTGAATTTTTGAGTCAGTCTTTCTCGTCGTTCGAATCAGGTTCGAGGGAGCCAAAGTGTCAGTTTATTTTCCATTTGTTTTGATTTGTTTTCGGTTGGGTTTTGAAAAAAAAAGGTTTTAAATAGGTTTTCGGCGAAAATAACAATTTCTCGCCGAAAACTATTCCAAAAATCAAACAGTGGCGTCCTCTTATTTTTTTGCCTATTTTCGAAGATGTTTTCGGTGAAAACTTCTAAAGTTTTCGCCAAAAGCTTGTGTCTGTTTTGAAAATTAGTTTCCTTTTTTCGGTCCGATTCCAACGCATACTTGATCATCCAAATCGGAGCTCTGTAGCTCCAGTTATCCCCGAAACAAGCTTTTCACATTTTTGGCCAACTTCGTCGCTTTCCGTCCATTTTCTTGAGTCGTGTCTAAAAGGTTAGTTGTTGGGTTTTCAATTTCGAATCTTTTGACATGCTGATTGTTGAATTTTGACGAGTTTAAATTCATTCTACCTCATTTTGCGTGCCTACTATTTCGGTGTGATTTTTTCTGAACTGATTGAGCTTAGATGATCTAGATTGCTCTAGGAGTGTCGTGCCGTGAATTTGAAAAAAAAAAAGAGAGTCAAAATATTTTAAAAATTCCCCTAACCATCTTTGTTCGACTTGTATTATGTGTGGATCCGGGGCACTTGTCCCGATATCCTTTTGATCTTTTTGTTGTTTTTGTTTTTGTAGGAAATTGAGTAGCTACTCCGCTCCACTCCGGACTCTTCGTGCTCATCCGCTACACCGACCATCACCTTCCAGGTTCTTCGTATCTCTCTACTCTAGATTAGTTCTGTGAGGACACAGAACCGTTTAAGTGTGGGGTTGGAGTCTAGGTTTATGCATGATCTGGCTTGCTATCTATGATTCTGTGGTTCAAATTTGAAATTTCTCTAGCATAGAATTGCTCAATTCTTGACATTTGATGTTAAATTGACTTCAAATTTGAACAATGACGTCTAGACTGTTCCACTTAGAACCTGTAACCAACGTGTCGAAACTGATATCAAATGAGTCTAGGTCAGAACAGATCATAAATCACTCTTGTAGTTGAACTTGAATTAATTGAATTAATTGGTTTGTTAATAACAAAGCTCAATAACACCGTTCTAAGATGATAAATGCTAGCTTCTCCCATGTTTTCACTCCATATTTGATCACCTGTGATTGTGGCTAGAGATTAGATGGAAATTCAATTCGAAATCTTGTGTAAAAAGTTATAACTAGCTAGGATCAAATGGCTAAATTGTTAAATCAAGTAATAAAGTTGTGCAAATCAATGCTAAATTCTTTAATGTGCTCAAAATAAAGCTAGGCAAGCCCGACACTAAGTGAAGTGTTCAGGTTGAGCACTAGCAAAGGCACAAATACTGTGAGCTAGGCAGGTCCAACACCTAAGTGAAGTGTTTGGTATCGAGCACTAGTATTATAAATAAATTAAAGGAAGAAGATGAAACTTGAAATAAATTGTTGTTTAAATCGGTCCTAGCTAGAACATGTAACTACAGATCTAGAAATGGATGAAGTCAAGTGATAGCCACGTCACTTTTCCTACCTCCACATCCACATCATGGCTAGAGCTTAAAGTCTTTATTAGAATTGGTGTTATCGTAGTCGGTTAATTATGATTAATTGTTTTTGCCAAGAAACGATCGTTGTTTAAACTACTACTTGAAGTGTGCAGAAATTAGTGAGATCGAAAATTGTTTGGTTGATGTTCTTGCATGTTGTAGGTCACTTTTTTTACGTGGAATAGTCTAAACCAAATTGTTAGAATTGAATCTCAGTTTAATCTCGTGTCATTTGTGAATTTGAGTATGTTCTAGTTCAGTTTGCTTGAGGACAACAAAAGCTTAAGTGTGGGGTACTGATGACACTCGATTTGACGTGATTTTCATCCCCATTTAAGCAACATTTCATGCCCCTTTGATGCCATTCTGATGAATATTTGGTGAAAATGTGTTTATTATGCAATTCTAGGCTCCTAGTGCATACATTGTCCATTTATTGGCTATTTTTACCCTTTTTGTCAGCTTTTATGTTGAGCCTCCAGTTTACCACATTAGAGAGGACTCTCTCACGAGTCCAGCGCTTCAAACGGGGACCAAATAGGAGTTCAAACGGAGCGGGAATCATCGAAACAAGTTGGAGCTGGTTTTTAACTAACATTTTCGGCGAAAATCTGGTGATGTTTTCGGCGAAAATTCCTTTGAAAATCCGGGCAGAAACCCTAATTTTCAGCCTTTTCCAACTTGTAAAGCGGTTTCTGGGGTTATATATAGACTTTTTGAAGCCAGATTAGAGATACACGAATTTTGGCTGATTAGCCACGACCTTAGGGTCGATAGATAGAGTTTAGAGAGTTCGAAGATCCGTGGAGAGATCATGACGCCATCCTTCAACCTCGGAGAGCTCGGAGCTTAAAGTTGAAGATCTAGGAGATTGAAGCTTCGTCGGAGTCGTCAAATTAGGTTTTTCAGTTCTTATATGTTCTTCCTCTGTATGTGATTTCCTTTGTTGCCTTTGATTTTTTGTTATCGTTATGAGTAGCTGAACTTGTAGAGCTTAGATTAGATGAACCTTAAGTGACCCAGGGCTTTAAAGCGGTCACGGATCGGCGGTGATTAGATTCAAGTTCAATCAGTTTCTCTTTCATGTTTGGTTTGTTCTTTGTTGTTTATCTTTCTTGTCTGGATTGATCACCTAGATTAGATTCTTGTTAAGCTAAGGATAGAAGCGAACGCTCGCCTTACTTTAAAACATCAAATCGAACAATTAACCTTATAATTGGGTGTGCCTTTCGTAGAACCGATTAGGGTTAATCCACTGCAAGAGTAACTCATAAATCGTTAGTAATTGCACCAGTTAATTAAATCGTTGCGAGAGGAGACCGTACCCGGGTGGCTAGTTAATCTTGGTAGTTAGAACAGATAGAGCGAACGTTCGCCGGTCTTAAACCTAAGGGTCAGGAGTTGTGGTGGTTTATAGAAACCGATTGAATTAGAATTGAAAACTGCTGGTCTTGTGATTGACGTTGCCTTGGTGATCTAAGGGGGATTGAAAGTCTAAGCTCGTCTATCATCATGTTAGTCAACCTTTTTACTTTTTCTGTCTTTTATTTTTACTTTGTTTATTAGATTAGAAGTCGTGGAACTCACACCACGCACAACTTGTTTAAACCGAGTAATTTGCCAACATATTTGAGTAGACAAGAAGAAGAGACCTCGAGTAGAATACGATCTAGTCTGCCTTGGTAGATTAGTTATTTGATACCGCTAAAACTGCAGCATCACTGTCTCTGCTCGAAACCGTGGTGAGGACAGTTGTAGAGAAGTACTTGGAATTCATTCCAAGTATCATATAAGCTCGCTCATTCCTTCTGAGAGAATCTGGCGATGCTGTCCTTGAAGGCTGTTGTTCTGGAAGGAGGGAAGTACTCTTCGACGAAATCTTGAGCGAGAGTTTCCCAGTTTGTGTAGTAGCCAGGTGGTTTGCCAGTGAGCCACCTCTTAGCTGCGCCTTTCAGAGAGAACGGGAAAGCTCTCAAGCAAAGAGTGTTCTTGTCGAGATTCCCATTCTTGAAAGTGCCACAGAGATCAATGAAATCTGCCAGATGCGTGAACGGATTGTCTAATGGCCTGCCTTCAAATTGTAGATCCCTAGAGATCATAGTCAAGAAAGGAATCTTGATCTCATAGTCAGGATCTCCTTCGATGCATGGCACGGCGATAGAAGATCGAACGCTAGTCGAGCTCGGCTTGTTGTAGTCAGCTAGACTCTTCGATGCACCCGGTGGTGGTGGTTGACCGCTTGGTGGTGGTAGTGGTAACTCATCATCCATCCTAGGAGATGGAGGAGGTGAAAGTGATTCGGTGTATGAAGCGGATGAAGATGACGGTGAAGATGAAGATGAAGAACTCTCCTTCAGTTCCTCGATCTTAATTGGAGTGACGGATGGTTCAATTTCTCCTTTCCAACACGCCATTCAACTATGGCATTCCAAGAGGAGTGAGTTGTCCACAACTCCTAAGATGATAAGAAAAACTCTTGGCTAAGATATTCACCATCTCGGTCAAACCGAATGGCTTCTATCTTCCTTTCAATTGGTTTTGTACTTCATTTTGGGAATCTTTGAACATTTCATAAGATTCAAACTTCCGATTCATTAAGTAGATGTGATGTGAATCGCTGCAACCGTGGGCAGACGACCCTTGAACACCACAAGATGATGATTCTAGCCACGTGAAGAACCTATGGAACCGGGGCAGATTAGGACTTTAACCCACTAGCTATAAAGGAGCTAGGAACCAGAAGTATCAAGTCGAGGGCGCCACGCCAAGAGATGGATGCTCTTGATGATAAGCAAAAACTTAAGCCGTGCTCTTGCACATACTCGAAGGGGTTTAGAACAAAGTTATGAAAAAGGGTTTATTGATTGATTAAAGTCTAAATACAATGGGTGGCCGGCGGCCTCTATTTATAGGAGGAGTTAGGGAACAAGCTCTCATAATCCTTCCTTAAATAGCTACTTCCTAAACTAGAATTAAAATAATCTAACTACTAATAAGGACATTAAAACTACCTTAACTATCCAAACTAAAAAGGAAAATATAAAGTAGAGTCTTGGGGCCGAAGGAAATACTAAATAGGCAAAAGTTGTCAAGCCCTAATCCGGTCATGTTCCTAATTCGGGTTGAACACGTCTGGACGGGCTTTGGCTCGGAGGCTTCCTTCCCTTCGTGGCCCAATCCTAGCTGGATTGGGTTCCTTGATCCCTTGACCATGGCAACAAGGATTCCTGGCCCAAATAGAAGTACTTAGCTCGGTCGGATTGTATAGGTGGCCCAGGCCACGTTTCAGCACTTCTCCATGTGATTCCTCCTTCAACTTTTCTCCAAATGCAATGCTTTTTATTGGAGTGTGTTCCTGAGGCTTCAAGCTATCCAGTGCACTTAGAAGTTCTCAAAAGGCTCGAGCCAAATGGGAGCTCGGCCATAAGTGCTCCTCTATGGCACCCGACATCAGGTCCGGTGCCCGGGTTTGGTTAAAAACTTGGCCTTCTCCAAATCTGTCCAGGCTTTTTGCATTCTTCTTTGTGCAGGTGATGAACTTGCAGAATAGCGGTGCGTCAAATAACAACCAAGCTGGAAGCTAGGGTAGATCGTATTCCACGGGTCTTCTAATGATTGATTAATCAAATATAAAGGCAAATTACTCAGATTAAACACTTCGTGCGTGGTGTGAGTTCGACGACTTCTACTTCTAAGAAATGCACGGAAATTAAAATTAAAACTGAAAATAGGTTGAAAGATTGGTTGGAAACAAAGATGACAGACAAGCTTAGACTTTGAATCCCCCTTCGTTCACTAGAGCATTGGCAATCAACAGATCAGCGGATTTCGATTCTCGTTCAATCAATTCTAAGACACCACTATAACTCCTTACCCTTAGGTTTAAGACTGGCGAACGTTCGCTCTATCCGGTCTAGCTACCAAGATTAATTAGCCGCCCGGGTACGGTAGCCTCTCGCAACGACTTAACTTAACTGGTGCAATTACTAACGATTTATGATTTACTCTTGCAGTGGATTAACCCTAACTAGTTCCTACGAAAGGCACACTCCAATGATTAGGTTAATTGTTCGATTTGATGTTTTAAAGTAAGGCGAGCGTTCGGTTCTATCCTTAAGAATCTAATCTAGGTGATCAATCCAGACAAGAAACATAAACAACGAAGAACAAATCAAACATGTAAGAGAAATTGATTGAACTTTGAATCTAATCACCACCGATCCGTGACCGCTTTAAAGCCCTGGGTCACTTAGGGTTCATCTAGTCTAAGCTCTACGAGTTTAGCTACTCATGTTCACAACGACAGAATCAAAGACAGAAACAGAGTTCATCATGAAAAGATAGAATATATAGAAACTGTAAAACATAATTAAGACGACTCTGGCAAAGCTTCGTTCTCCGATAATCTTCAATCCTAGCTCCGAGGTGAAGGGATGGCGTCACGATCTCTTCCTGGCTCTTCGAACTCTAAAACTCTACTCTCTCAAACTCCTTCGGTCTGGAACTCGTGAATGTTCTGAATTCTGATGTGATATTATGAGGTATGAAGTATCCCCCCTTTTGGGCCGCCGGTTTAAGTATTTATACTTAACCCTACATCGCCAGATTTTGCCTGGATTTTTTGGCAAAAACTTGATGAGTTTTCGCCAAAAACTTCTTTGTAAAATGGCTGGTCTTCCGACTGCTTCTCCTGTGATTTTCGGACTCAGATTTTTTGCCGAGAACTTTTGGGTTTTCGCCGAAAACTTCCTCTTGTGATGCTCAGCTGATTTCTTCAGGAGTTTTCACCGAAAACCTAAAGAGTTTTCACCGAAAATGGTAGTGTAAATTGGGGCAGGATTCTGTTGACTTCATTGACTTATTGGATTGGTTTCGGTGCGGTTCCTCGAGGTTCCAATGCCTTAGACACGTCCTTGGCTACTATATTTGATGGCAAAAACCTATGCTAACATGAAAACACTAGAAAACCATCAAATAGACCCGAAACGGGCCAAAGTAACACAAATGGCACGAGATAGAGTAGTTGAATGAATATTCGCTATTCTACCCTAAAAACCATGTCTTAAGCAAGGAAATGTGGCTTAAATGAGGCTGATAATCACGTCAAATCGAGTGTCATCACAGAGCGTCGTGGCTGTCCTGGGGGTCGGTGCTGGCTTGGGCGCCGGGGATGGCCTAGGTTCCCGTACCGACACCGATCGGGGTGATTAGGCCGATTGGGACGATCAGGCCAATCTGGGCACCGGCTCCAGGGCTGGGCAGATTTCTTGGCTCCGGGGCTGGGGCCTTTGAGATCATGCCCGAGAACTTCTCAAGCCCTTCTCGCTTCATTTCTTCCCCTTCTTCTTCTTTTTCCGTCTTCTTCTCGATCTCTTCTTTAGGTACCACGGTCCTTCAGTTTGGGAAGTCTCTTGAGACATGACCACTTCCTTGACATTCAAAGCATACAATTCCATTAGGACGTGGGTTAGAATTCTGAATATTAGAAGTAGATTGAGTAAGTGTTACCCGTGGTGCCGAATCTTTAGGGTTAGGGCTTGCTCGAGGCTCGGTGCTTCGGGCTGAGCAAGTGCTATTCTGGGGCGGGGCTGAGTGCCGACCTGGGGCTGGTCAGGTACTGTTTTAGGGGTGGCCCGGGTGCTCGCTTGGTGCCGCTCCAGTAATGTTCCTGCCTTTCTTTCCATTCTCTCCACTGTAGCTTGTATGTTGGCTAGGACTCGATCTAGGCTAGTATTAGGCCTAGGGCTGGCCTTGTTGGCTCTACCACCTTCCACTCTTCTCTCTAGATTTGTCACCGAGGCTTGTATTTTTGCTAGGGTCTAGTTCATGGTGGTGAAGCACGCCTCCATTGTAGTTTTTCTTTTGTCTGCCATGGTTAGTCACAAGCAAGCAGAAGCAAATTTCCTATCCCCTCTTCTTAGATTTTTTCTTACAACTAAAGGAAACAAACGGCAAGGGTGGCCTTGCTTTTTTTAATTTTCTCTTATAACCACCTGCTTTTCTTTGCCTTACAATACCAAATCGATTGAAGGAATTGAAAATAGATGGAGCTTTTTTGAACTAATTTTCTGAATTACAATGAAAAAAATAAAGGATATGAATCCAAGAGTAAACTTGGAAACTGGGATAGAGTGTTGTCCTAGTGTTGAACCGTTCTCTGATACCAACTGATGTGAACCGCTGCAACCGTGGGCAGACAACCCTTGAACACCACAAGCTGATGATCGTAGCCACGTGAAGAACCTATGGAACTGGGGCGGATTAGGACTTCGACCCACTAGCTATAAAGGAGCTAGGAACCAGAAGTATCAAGTCGAGGGCGCCACGCCAAGAGATGGATGCTCTTGATGATAAGCCAAACCTTAAGCCGTGCTCTTGCACATACTCAAAGTGGTTTAGAACAAAGTTCTAAAAAGGGGTTTATTGATTGATTAAAGCCTAAATACAATGGGTGGCCGGCGGCCTCTATTTATAGGAGGAGTTAGGGAACAAGCTCTCCTAATCCTTCCTTAAATAGCTACTTCCTAAACTAGAATTAAAATAATCTAACTACTAATAAGGACATTAAAACTACCTTAACTATCCAAACTAAAAAGGAAAATATAAAGTAGAGTCTTGGGGCCGAAGGAAATACTAAATAGGCAAAAGCTGGTCACCGGCAAGCCCTAATCCGGTCACGTTCCTAATCTGGGTTGAACACATCTGGACGGGCTTTGGCTCGGAGGTTTCCTTCCCTTCGTGGCCCAGTCCTAGTTGGTCTGGGTTCCTTGATCCCTTGACCGTGGCAGCAAGGATTCCTGGCCCAAATAGAAGTCCTTAGCTCAATCGGATTGTATAGGTGGCCCGGGCCACGTTTCAGCACTTCTCCGTGTGATTCCTCCTTCATCTTTTCTCCAAATGCAATGCCATTTGTTGGAGCGTGTTCCTGAGGTTTCAAGCTATCCAGTGCATTTGGAAGTTCCCAAAAGGCCCGAGACAAATGGGATCTCGACCATAAGTGCTCCTCTGTGGCGCCGGGCATCAGGTCCGGTGCCCGCGTTTGGCTCAAAACTTGGCCTTCTCCAAATCTATCCAGAAATTTTGCATTCTTCTTCATGCAGCTCTTCAGGAATGTCCACAAGAGGCTTTTAGGGGTGGTGACTGGTCCAGGGCTCGTGGAAATCGGTCTTGAGCTCCATTTGAGCACCTAGTCTGGTCCGGGCTCGTTCCAGAATCAACCTTTGGGCACCAGCCTTTTCTGGCCAAGCACTCTTGGGTCCTTTGTTTCCTGTACTCTAGGAATGTCTCTGGAGGATCCCGGAGTGGTTATTACCTCCAGGTGATGTGAACCATTGCAACCGTGGGCAGACGACCCTTAAACACCAGAAGCTGATGATCCTAGCAACGAGAGGAAACCGTTGGAACCGGGGATGGAAGAGGACTTTGACCCGCTAGCTATAAATGAGCTAGGAACCAGAAGTATCAAGTCGAGGGCGCCACTTCAAGAGGAGGATACTCTTGATGATAAGCCGATCCTTCAGTATTGCAACATGCAAATACAATAAGGGGTTTCAAGAACAAAGTTCTATAAAAGGGGTTGTTTATTCAAAAGGGTTCTTCCTTACATAGGTGGCCTGCAGCCTCTATTTATAGGCGAGGGAACAAGCTCTCCTCCCTATTAGCTACTTCCTAAATAAGAATAAAATAAAGAGTCCTACTCCTAATAGAATCCTAAAACCCCTAAATAATCCTACTAAAAAGGAATAAACAAATAAATAGTCTTAAAACCAAAAATACAACTCAAATAGGAATAAAACACTTAAAACCCTAATCCGGTAATTTAGGGTTTCCTAGTCTGAGTGGGACTAGGACTCGTCGGGTCCGCCGGTCTCGGGCTGGGGCTGCTGTCTGTGTCCAAGTCCTAGAGGGACTGTGGACCTGGGGTCATCGGGCCTGGGCCTCAGGCTTTCCTGCCCGAGGTAGGACTCCCGATCGCGGTCGGGCGTCGGGCCCGGGCGGCCCGGTGGCCACGGGGCCAGGCTTCGGCTCCAGGCTTCCTATCTCCTCTCAAACAGTGGTCCTTCGTCGGGCCTTGGGGCCTGATGCTCCGGGTTTGTCCAGGGGCCAGGGGCTTGCCAAAAGGCTTGGGCCACATGGTGGCTAGTCTCATAAATTATTCCCGATCGGCCCGGCTCTCGGTCTAGGGCTTGGGGCTGGGACTTTCTGGGGTTTTCTCCATTTCTGCTCGGGGCTTTTTCTCCTAGCTTCGGGCATCTCCTTAGGTAGTTCCATATGTGGCTCTCATGGGCTGGGTCGGCCCAGGAGTGGTGCCTTGGGACCAGGGGCTCCTATTCTTCTCAAGACTTGTCTCTAGGTCAGTCTTGGGTGGCCATCCCTTCTTGGGCAGGTACTCTTGAGCTCTCTTGTTCCTGTACTCCAGGAATGCTTACAGAGGGTCTCTGAAGTGTGCCTCATCTTCAGGGCCCTTGGAGATTAGGCCAGGATCTGACTGAGGCTTGTCCTCAGCCCTAGGGTTTCTACACTCGCCCAGCAGCATGGCCTGGAGTGGCATTTCTTCCTTCTGAGTTTTCCTACCTGCAGGGGGACACCTTAGTCTATATTTCATCTCATACCTTGGTTTGAGGGCTTGTAGGTGGCCTGCTCTTGGCCCTACACGTTTCTTGTAAGGCTCTAGGGTTCTGCCTTGGACAGGTGACCCTGGTGGGGTGTAGGAGTACTGGATGGTACTAGGGCAACCTGGCTGGGGCATATCATCCCCCTTTTCTTGCCTTGGATTTGTCCCCAAATCCATCTCGGGTCCTCTCCTAGTACTCATCACTCTCATCACTCTCTTCCAAACTTCAGCAATTTAATTGGCCACGGCCGGGGAAGATTCAACATCATCTTTAGACTTGGGAGTGTCACTTGAGTCAGTGATGGACCAAGGCTCGGGTCCTTCAGTGCTTTCTCCATCGGTCTCCATAGCTCCTTCTCCTGAAAAACTATCAATAATAATGTTAAGGCTTGGAGAAGTGTCCGGTGAGAGTTCCTCACTCATTTCCACATCTGGATCCGCATCCGGATCTTCTTCGCTCAGGGTAGCCCTCAAAACTCGTCGGGAGGTGATCTCCCAATGAATCTTGGGTGCACAGGGGGCCGTCGGTGAAGCGTCGGGTCGGGGCACTGGGGTGTCGAATGTGCCGGGGGTAGGCCAGGGCACGTCGGGCAGGGCGGCGGCGTCGGGTAGTGGGGAGTCGACGGCATCGGGAAATAACGCGTCGGGGTGGACCGTCGGGCAGGGATGCGCCGGACTCATCAGACAGTGATCCGTCGGGGGCCACGTGGGGTGGTGATGCGCCGGGGGCGTCGGGCAACGACACGTCGGGGCCGGGTGCTGGGGGGTTGGGGCCTGGTCGGGCAGGGCCGGAGCTGGGTGCTTTGGCGCTAGGACTGGTCAGGGCGGGCCAGTTGGCGTCAGGGCCGAGCGCAGGGGGGCCGTGGCTGGTCGGGCAGCGCCAGTCGGGGTCGGGGCCAAGCGCTGGGGCGTTGGGGCCTGGTCGGACAGTACCGGGACTAGGTGTTGGGGCTCCGAGGTTGGTCGGGCAGCGCCAGTCGGGGTCGGGGCCGAGCGCTGGGGCGCCGGGACCTGGTCGGGCAGTACCGGGACTGGGTGCTAGGGCGCCGAGGCTGGTCGGGCAGCGCCAGTCGGGGTCGGGGCCGAGCGCTGGGGCGTCGGGGCCTGGTCGGGCAGCACCGGGGCTGGGTGATGGGGCGCCGAGGCTGGTCGGTAGCGCTAGTCGGGGTCGGGGCCGAGCGCTGGGGCACCGGGGCCTGGTCGGGCAGCACCGGGGCTGGGTACTGGGGCGTCGAGGCTGATCGGACAGCGCCAGTCAGGGTCGAGGCCGAGCGCTGGGGCGTCGGGGCTGGTCAGGCCTGGTCGGTTGGCGCCGGGGCTCTGTGGCTCCGGAAGCTAGGGTTTTAGCAAACTTCTCAAGCCCTTCTGGCTTTGTTCTCCTTCATCTGATTCTTCTTCTTCTTCCTTCTTCTCATCTTTGTCATCATCTATCTCGATTCCTCCTCTTATCACCATCGTTCATTTTATTAGGGCAGTCCCTTGAGATCTGTCCCTTACCTTGACATTTAAAGCATACAATTCCATTGGGACGTGGGTTAGAGTTTTGAACCTTAGAAGTAGGTGGGGCAGGTGTTACCGGTGGTGTCGAATCCCTAGGGTTAGGGTTTGGCCGTGAGCTGGGGCCTCGGGGCTGTTCAGGCTTCCATGGGGCTTGGCTTGCACTTGAGCCTCCTCTCCATTGGGTATTGGCTGGTCTTCTCGTGTAGCCCCTCTTCACCTCTCTCTCCACGCGATTAGCTAGGGCTTTGAGATCCTCGTAGTCAATATAGTTAAGTATATTGACTTAGTGCATGATCTCGGGGTTAGCCCTCCCACAAACCTGGCTATTCTGGCTTCAGGTTCTTCTCTGAGGTCGAGCCTGGCTACCAACATCTCCATCTCCTTGGTATATTGCTCCACGGACATGGTGCCTTGCTTTAGGGTTCAGAGAGAGGTGTGTAGGTGATGACGTTAGATTTACCGTGTTTATCTCGCCACATTTGAACGACATTCCTCTTGTTTGACTCTGAATTGTGATGAACTTGAATGATTTTATTGTAAAATATGTTTGATTCCCCATTGGCCCTCTTTTGGGTCGTTTGACGTGTTTTCAAGTTATTTTGATGAGATTTCAGGATTTCGTATCGTAGAGAACTTTTTTACGAGCCTGGCGGTTCAAACGGGGATCAATTCGGAATAAAAATGAGTTTGGAATTGCCGAAGGAAGTTTGGAGCAAGAAGCAGCATCAAAAGTGCGCATTTTGAAGACAAAAGTGTGCCAGCGCACTTTGCAATTTTTTGGCAACTCTCGTCGAAAAGGGGAAAAAGTGCGCCTTTTAGGGGTCAATGTGCGTTGGCGCACTTTTTGACCCCGCCAGGCGCACTTTTGGGCAATTTCAGCAGTTTCCACGAAAATTGGATTTTTAACCCAATTTTGAGGAGGGAGGAAAGATACATCATTTTCTGCAATTCTCTACTTTTTCTCTGACGAACCAGACACTCTCGGAGGTGAAAACGAATCTTTGGAGACGCGATAGAGCGAGGATTAGTGAGGATTAACCCAGGAGTTTTAAGGATTAATCGAGATTAGGTTTACTCGGAGTAAGATGTCTTCTTCTCTGGTTTTCTTCTTCTTTGTTTCTGAGATTTCTTCTGTAACAATGTCTGGCTAAACCTCTAGGGTTGTTTAGATTAGATGAAGCGTTAGATAGGATTTTGTATGGATGATTTCGGGTTTCTAACCCGTTTATGTTAATCGATGATCTTTCACACTTAGATGCGATTTCTCCTAAACCATAATTTAAGCTTTTTGATTCTGGCAACTTGATCAATTGTTAGTTTCAGGGTTTATCTTTGAATTGCGGGTCTGACCATGAACGCTTTTCATTCTAGAGTTTAGGAGGTCGTTAGGTTCTCCAATAGCTTGACCATAGGATTGGAAGAACCTAATCTCTTTGCATGATTTTGTGGCATTTCACTGTTCTTGATCGTTCTTGAATTCTTGCAAGTTAGCTTGACCATAGGAGCTTGTAGGTTTGATAGAATTGAATCTCTACGGCCTGACCATGGAGTAGAGATTAACAAAGGATTTGCCAAGTCGTCTAGTCTGTTGAATTTCGTCGATTGCATAGTTTCATCCATCTTAACCGACCTAGCGTGGATTCGAGTCTGAACAACCGCCTTAGTCTATCTTTGAAACCCCAATTTGCTTTACTTGTTTGCTTGATTTAAATCACTTTCTTAGATTAATTCATTCTTCAACCAATTTAAACCCAAAACGAAACCCCGAATAGCTTTGACACACTGTTCTGAGTAATAGAGAAAGGAAGACCCTTGGGAAGTAACGATCTCGCTAGAGCGATCTAGCGAGTAAAACTTTGTGTGCATTAATTTGTGCATCAAGTTTTTGGCGCCGTTGCCGGGGACTTTTCTTTTTCTAGGAAAGGCATTGTGCGTCTAAGCTTTTCATTCACTCTTTTATCATTTCTTATCTCCCACATTTTTATACTACTTGGTTTTTCTTGTTTTTGTTGTTTCAGGCAAGATTGCAGGTTCAGAGGAAAAACGGGCTAGTAAGCGCATAGCTGAAAAGGGTAGAGTCTTCTACACTCACTTCGGCACTACTCCGGTACCTCCTCCTCCCACCAAGACACCTAAAACAAGGAAGAACCTTTTCACATCTTCATCTACATCTTCGCCTTCACCATCCACCATTGCTACTATTGATCCTCCCACAGATCCTCCTATCCCACCTGAGATAGAAATTATGGCGGCGGAAAGGACATTGAAGGATTATGATCGTCTAACCATAGATGGGACAGCTTCGAGCATCCAGATTCCCAATACGGGAACTCGGAATCTGCACATTCCATCTCATTTGATCAACATGATTCAAGCAAACGGGAACACTTTCTCTGGCGATGTTAATGAGGACCCGAATTCTCATGTGAGGAACTTCTTGAGGCTGGCTCATACAGTCTCCAACAATGAAGCCGATCATAATGCAGTCAAGCTTCAGCTTTTTCCTTTCACTCTGAAGGGTCAAGCAGAACTTTGGTTGTATGATCACCCGACGAATCACTTCACTACATGGGATGGTCTTACTAAAGCATTCCTAGAAGAATTCTTCTTCCCTTCTAGAACAGATGCACTCAGAGCACAGATCGCAGGTTTCGAGAGTGGATCGGAGGAGAACTTCTATGAGGTTTGGCAGAGATATCTAGGGCTTCTCCGGGCTTGTCCTCACCATGGATGGGATGATTATAACAAGTTCTTTACATTCTTCCGTGGCCTGGACTATGGGAAGAAAAAGGAGTTCTCTCTACAGCTGACTATGGACTTGAACGACATGACCGCAACCGCGGCCTTGGATGCTTGCAAGAGTTTTGCCATAAAAATCAATTCTTTCATGCAAGTTAACCCAATGAAGATGGACAGCAGACATTCAGAGATTAAGAGGTTCTCCATTGATTTATCATACCCTGTTCCCATAGTTCCAGCACCAGTGGATATTGTTAGAAGTCAGTTGGAGTTGGATAACTCGACTCTGGAGATGGAAGTACAGAGGTTGAAGCATGAGTTGGGAAGAGCTTAGATAGCTCCCGCACCGGGTGTTCCTTCAGCTCCACCGCCAGGGTTCAAGATGCTTTCTAGAACCACTCCTCCCTCTGCTTCTATGGCGGCGACTGTAGCAGCAGTCACCGCCCCGTGTTCAAACTGTGGTGGTCCAGATCATACAGCAGAGAGTTGCAATTGGAGGTTTGAGGGGAACCCTGAGCAACAACAAGAGGAGGTTGATTATGTTGGTGGACAGAGCCAGGTGAATTACCGAAACCAAAGCAATAATTTCAGAAATTCCAATGGTTACCAGAATCAAAACTCCCAATGGCAGAGTAGAGGGAACTGGAACAAGAACCAGAATCAGAATCAGTTTCAGGGAGGAAATCAAGGGGGTTACCAAAGGAATAATGGGAATCAAAATCAGAATTCCCAATGGCAGAATAGAGGATGCTGGAATAACAATCAAATCAGAACCAGAACCAGAATCAGAACCAGAACCAGAATCAGAACAACAACGGTGGTTCGAGCTCTTCTGCGCCTAAGACCTATTCCGAAATCATGTTGGACAAGATTTTTGCAGAAACTCAATCAAACAAGAAGGACATCTCACACCACGACTCTTCTCTCCAGAAGCTTGCGACTCAGGTGGCAGGAATCACAAATCTCCTTCAAGAGAAGGGTATTGGATCTCTACCTACTACCACTCTCCCTAATCCGAACCAGAATAAACATGTGGGAGCTGTGGAAACAAGGAGTGGGAAGAAGCTGACAGAGATTCCCATGAAGCAGGTGCCAACTCTAATTCTTCCCCCTCATCTCATTGAAGAAGAGGACGTGGAGGAACAGGAACAAATTCAGCAGCCAGATAAGGAAGAGATACCGGTTATTCCCTCATCTCCTATACCAGTTGCTAACCCTCACAAGCCTAAGGCACCTTATCCTGCTAGGCTTAATAAAGATCTCTATGATGCTCAATACCAGCTATTCCTGAAGATGCTGAACAGGGTTCACGTTGACATGTCGATGAAGGAGATGATTGTGACGATGCTGAAGTTTGCCAAGTACATGAAGATGCTAGCCACCAACAAGTTGAAGTTGCAAGAACTTTTAGCTCTCACGGAGTAGGAACAAGCGAACTTCCCGGAGCTATTTGAAGACTTGGAGCTTAATGAGGAGGTATTGACCATTGTGCTAAACAAGCTTCCTATTAAGCGCCGCGATCTAGGTTCGTTCACTCTACCTTGTCGCATTGGTACTTTCTGTGTTGGACGTGGTTTAGCAGATCTAGGAGCTAGCAACAATGTCATGTCATATAGCTTAGCTTATGATATAGGAATGCTTGATTTTAAACCAACTCGCATGAACGTAAAATTAGCTGATAAATCTTTTGCTGTACCTAGGGGTATTTTAGAAGATGTTATTCTTGAAGTTGGTCCATTCAAGTTTCCTACTGATTTTGTCGTGATTGATGCTCATGCTGATATGCCGTTGATTCTTGGTCGTCCATTCTTGTATTCAGCCGGTTCTCTCATAGATGTGCTAGGAGGTACTATAACTCTTAGGGTAGGAAAAGAGCATTCTACATTTCATCTAGATAATAGCATTCAATTTCCTCACCACTATGATGACTTGTGTGCTGTTGAAGAAACTGTGACTGTGCTTTCTACCTCAGTTTTTACTAACCTAGTGAGTGAAGACTTGCTAGAGAAGTGTATTGTTTCTGGTCAGTTTGTTGATGCAGGAGCAATCCGGGATGAACAGGTAGCATCTATGAGCATTTATGAAGAAGAGGAATATGTGGACCTGGTTCCACAAACTGCTTTCACACTGCCACCAGAACGTCGACTCTTGACTTCATATGAAGAAGCTCCAGAACTTGAGTTGAAGGATCTGCCTCCAAACTTAGAGTATGCATATCTGGGAGAGGACTCTAAGCTTCCGGTCATAATTAATTCGACCCTCACTCAACCGCAGAAGGATGAGCTCATACGGTTGCTCAGGAGGCATGTGCGTGCTATTGCTTGGAGGGTGACAGATATAAAGGGAATTCATCCTTCCCATTGTATGCATCACATCTTCCTCAAGGAAAACCAGAGACCTGTTAGACAACCTCAACGACGTCTTAATCCAAACATGATGGAGGTTGTGAAGAAGGAGGTGATCAAACTTCTGGATGCTGGGATTATTTATCCCATCTCTGATAGTAACTGGGTGAGTCCGGTTCATTGCGTGCCTAAGAAGGGAGGCATCACTGTGGTTCCTAATGCAGCGGGGGAGCTCATCCCTACTAGGACAGTTAACGGATGGAGAGTCTGTATTGATTACAGACGATTAAATGATGCTACAAGGAAAGACCATTTTCCCCTTCCTTTCATTGATCAGATGTTGGAGTGCTTGGCGGGTCATGAGTATTACTGCTTCCTGGATGGGATGTCCGGGTATTTTCAGATTCCCATCATGCCAAATGATCAAGAAAAGACCACGATTACATGCCCGTTTGGTACTTTTGCCTACCGCAGAATTCCCTTCGGACTCTGTAACGCGCCAGCTACGTTTCAGAGATGTATGATGGGTATCTTCGATGAGCTTATTGGAGATGTTGTGGAGGTATTTATGGATGATTTCTCGGTTTATGGAAGTTCTTTTGAACATGGTTTGAAGAACCTTGAGAGAGTCCTTAAGAGATGTGAAGCCACAAATTTAGCTCTTAGCTGGGAGAAGAGCTATTTCATGGTGACCGAGGGCATTGTGCTTGGGCATAAAGTTTCAAAGAAGGGTATTGAGGTTGATCCGGCGAAGATCGACAAGCTACCACCTCCCTCTTTTGTCAAAGCAGTAAGAAGCTTTCTGGGTCATGCAGGGTTTTATAGGCAGTTTATCAAGGATTTATCTAAAATCACCTTGCCTATGACTCGATTACTAGAGAAAGGGGTTGCTTTCTCTTTGACGAGAAGTGCATGACAGCTTTCAAGACTTTGAGGAATAAGCTTGTTTCAGCACCTGTAGTTGTAGCTCCGAATTGGGAACTACCCTTCGAGCTTATGTGTGATGCGAACAATTATGTCGTTGGAGCGGTGTTGGGGTAGCGGATTGAGAAGAGGTTCAGACCTATCTACTACGCCAGCACGAAAATGAATGAAGCTCAACGGAATTATACAACTACCGAGAAGGAGATGCTAGCAGTAGTCTTTGCCTTTGATAAGTTCCGCTCTTATCTTGTTTTTGCTAAGATTACTGTTTTCACAGATCATGCAGCTATCCGACATCTTATGAGCAAGGCGGATGCTAAGCCAAGGTTAATCCGCTGGATTCTTCTCTTGCAAGAATTTGATTTTGAGATCCAAGACAAGAAAGGGTCGGGGAATGCGGCTGCGGATCATTTGTCACGATTGGAGGAGCATGAGCAGAGTTCTGGTGATAATCTAGAGATCCGGGAAACTTTACCGGAAGAACACCTATTTGCTATTATGATAAAAGAGGCAGAGGGTCCTTGGTTTGCAGACCTTGCTAATTATCTGGCCACTGGTGAAGTAAGGATGGATTTCTCCCGTCAAGAAAGGAGGAAGTTCTTTACGGAGGTTAAGAAGTACTTCTGGGATGATCCTTATTTATTTCGGATTGGCTCTGACGACATCGTCCGGAGGTGCGTAACTCTAGCGGAGGCTGGAGATATAATGGAGCATTGCCATTCTGGACCTGTCGGTGGATGATAAGCTGCAGTTTTAGCGGTATCAAATAACTACCAAGCTGGAAAGCTGAGGTAGATCGTATTCCACAGGGTTTCTTCTAATCGACTACTTTGAAGAAGCTGGCAATTTATTCAGGTTTAAACACGTTGTGCGTGGTGTGAGTTCCACGACTTCTAATCTAATAAAGCATGAAAATAAAAGACAGAAAGATTAAAAGGTTGACTAACGAGAAGATAGACGAACTTAGATTTCGAATCCCCCTTAGATCACCAGAGCAATGGAAATCACAAGATCAGCGGTTTTCAATTCTAATTCAATCGGTTTCTATACACCACCATAACTCCTTACCCTTAGGTTTAAGACCGGCAAACGTTCGCTCTATCCGTTCTAACACCAAGATTAACTAGCCGCCCGGGTACGGTCGCCTCTCACAACGACTTAATTAATTGGTGTGATTACTAGTGATTAATGAGTTACTCTTGCAGTGAATTAACCCTAACCGGTTCCTACGAAAGGCACACTCCAATTATAAGGTTAATTGTTCAATTCGATGTTCTAAAGTAAGGCGAGCGTTCGCTTCTATCCTTAGCTTAACAAGAATCTAATCTAGGTGATCAATCCAGACAAGAAACATAAACAATGAAGAACGAATCAAACATGAAAAAGAACTGATTGAATTTCGAATCTAATCACCGCTGATCCGTGACCGCTTTAAAGCCCTGGGTCACTTAGGGTTCATCTAGTCTAAGCTCTAAAGGGTTTAGCTACTCATGATTATTACAAAAGAAACAAAGACAAGGAAAGAGTTCATCATTCAGAGGAAGAACAGAAAAGAATCTGAAAAACCTAATTTAGACGACTCTGGCAGACTTCGATCTTCGGTAAGTTACACTCCTAGCTCCGGTTCTCCGAGATGGAAGGGATGGCGTCACGATCTCTATCCGGCTCTTCGAACTCCAACTCTTCGCTCCAGAACTTGAGAGAATTCTGATCTCAAAAAGTTGTGTTTTGTAAATTATGATTGTCCTCCCTTTTGGGCCGCCGGGTTAAGTATTTATACTTAACCCTAACTGATCCGGATTAGTGTATTATTTTCGCCGAAAATTCCTTAAGAATTTCGGCAAAAACTCCTTTGTGTTCGGAAGTGCTTTCTCTGCCTTGTATTTTCAGTCCGAAGAGTACAATGTTTTCGCCGAAGATGTCCTTTGACTTGGCACCAGTTGAATGCACTAATATTTTCGCCGAATATGCAAGCTCAATTTCGGCGAAAATCTCTTTGTACTCGGGCAGGATTTTGTTTGACTTTGTCTGGCTCCTTGGATTGATTCCGGTTTGATTCCTTGAGGTTCCTATGCCTTAGATACGTCCATGGCTACTTTATTTGATGGCAAAAACCTGTGCTAACATAAAAACACTAGAAAACCATCAAATAGACCCGAAACGGGCCAAGGTAACACAAATGGCACGAGATAGGGCAATTGATTGAATATTCGCTATTCTACCCTAAAAACCATGTCTTAAGCAAAGAAATGTCGCTGAAATGAGGCTGATAATCACGTCAAATCGAGTGTCATCAAATACCCCACACTTAAGCTTTTGCTTGTCCTCAAGCAAACTGAATAGAAACGCTCATGTTCACAAATGATAAGATCGATTAAATTGGAGCTCAATCAAACACAATGAGTTATTAGACAGCTCGATCCTAGAACAAGAAACCTAACATGCATACAGATCAGCCAAACTACCTGGTCTCACTAATAAACTGCACACGGTAAGTAATTAGCAACCAATTATGCACAAATTTGACCTGACCGACCAGACTCCTCACACAGGATGTATATAGTACAATGGGAACTCTCACTCTCTGTGTTTAGGGACGTGTTTCTTCTCTCGATCATTTTCTGTTACCGAATTCTGTCATAGGTTTGCATTTCGACCACATCTCCACCACTGTGACAACACGAGTATCTAGTCAAGAAGGACTTCCCTGCTAGGACCGTAATGAAATCTACACTACTCGGGTTTATAATGAGATGGATGATGGGAATGAATGATGATGGCTTTGGTGCGGTGTAGCTTTTGACTAACTTCCCTCGAATCTAATTTATGGCTTCCTACCGTCTAACCAAACACGGGTGGAATAATGAACGCTCGTCCTACGATACCCTCAAGCAACCTAGCACTTATTCTTTTTCTTTTTGCACAATTTTTTTTTCTTTTTTGAACTTTTCTTTTGACTTCGTTCTTCCATTTGTAGGGAGAAGAACGTTTTATTGAACTATACATTGAACTTTTTCTGATTTTCTTTTTCTGCTTCTCTCATTTTTTTTTTCTCTGAAGCTTGCTTCTTTTCTTACTTTACTTCTTTTTTTTTCTTGTGCCGATTTTCTTTTAGTTGCTAGAGGGGTTTACACGTCTGGACATATTAGCTAAGACCACCTGTTTAATGGCTATAGGCAGGTTACCACAAACTGACTTCCGGTAGGTCAATCTAGAACTACAACCACAGGGGGTCAACGGGGAATGAAAAAAATGGGAAATGGTTGTAATGTATTATCGAACCGAAAGAACAGGCCAAGCTCAAGGGTCTAAACCTAGTGGATTTTATCGTTTGGTAGGCTATCTGGCTTAGTAGCTGAATCTAGGTGCCCCTATCCTTCTAGAACTCGTGTTATCGTGTGGACTCGAGTAGGTCTCATGCAAATTCTAACTCATTCAAGTAAACAGAAAACCACTCAGAAAGAATTAAAATTGCAAGTTACGTGCAATGGATCAAAAGCTCACAGTTGGTTTGCTAGTCAGATTCGGTCATTTTCATGCATTCAAGGCTACAAACTACAAGTGTGATTTTTAAAATTCTGTTCTGACCAGGCAATTTAGCATCAAAGCATACAAGTTGGTTCTCAAGTTCTAGGTTAAGCAGTCTAAGCATCATTATGAAAGTTTGAACAACAACTTAACATCAAAAATCAAGAACTGAGCCATTCTAATGCTAGAGAGACTGGAATGGAATGATGAGGCACACATAAAACACAATCAAGGGCAATCAAGTTCATGCAAGGTTCTCTAGCACCGTACCCCACACTTAAATTGGACTGTGTCCTCACAAGACTAATTCTAGAGTTCAGAGTGGAATGTAAGAACCTGGATGAGGACGGTTGATTTCAGAGGGTACGCACGGATCCAGAGAGCGGAGGGAAGTGTAACAGAACCTGAAGCAAAGGGAGTCTACCGATTGCCTACAAAACAAAAACAAATGAAACATAAAAAGGAAACCGGGACAAGTGTCCCGGATCCACACAGAAAAAAGTTAGACCGAAATCTGAAAAGAATAAATAAAAAGAAGACACCGAAAAAGGAATACAACCCGATCACTGCTGGTCCGGTGAGCCGGGAGGTGGAAAGTGGAGAAATTCGCCGAGCTGGCATTGCCACACCATCTGTGCCTCATATCGCCGGTCGACGCGGCGCATATGTTGCTGCATAATAGTCCATCGCGCCTCTTGAGTGGCGTTGTCGGTGATTCGCCACTCCTGCAGTCACTCGTATAACTCACCCACGTCCGCTGGGTGCGGTTGGTGCTGTTGAGTATGCGCCGGATATGGCTCGGTGATGTGCGGCGGCGACTGGTGGATGTACCCTGCCTGATGGTGTGGCGAGGGTATATAATCATGAAACTCAGGCGGCGGCTGCAGCTGCTGCTCCTCAGCATCATCTTCTTCCTCTGACTCGACCACAGGCTGGAGTGGAGGATCAGCTGCTACATGGGGACTGAGGTCGAGTTCTAAGTCGTACTCAACCACCAAGTCTCTTCCAACGGTCCAAACTGGATGTCGTGGAATGTGCGGGCCATACTCATGGCTGATGCCGAAGGAGAGGATGAGCTGTCCTATGAAGTTGCCTCCCAAGAGTTTGCGGGGTGGCGTCTTCCTCCTGGTCTTCTGGCGGAAGATGCGAGCCAGTACCCAACCGGGGTGGAGAGGGTAGCTCTCTCGGATGGCTCGGAGAAGCATGAGCTCCTCCTTGAGGATATGGTGGCGATCCTTATCTGGAACATATAAAAGCGACCTCCGCCAAACCATATGAATAAATTTATAGAGCGGGTGAGAGAGAGACTTAACTGAGTTGTTCGTCCCGAGGCGATCGCCAGGCACGCCTGTCATGTGGCTCCAGAGCGCGTTGTACTCCTCGTCGTCATCATCTTCGCCCCAACCTAGGTGATGATCGTGATAATGCTCATAGGGGATGCCGAGATGAGCGGCAAACTCTTCGTAGGTGAGCTGCCTGTACACCCCACCAAGATAGAAGGTGATCAACTTCTGGCGCTGCTTCCTCTTGTGCTCATCCAGATCAAATGTTGCCCAGAACTCCTGGAGGGCAATGTTTAGGAACTCGGCGGCGATGGTGGTCAGCTCGAGGAGACCAGCCGGTGCTAAGGCGTCATGCACGTTCCGGTGGTAGTCCTCATCATGATCATACAGGGACTCCATGGAGAGAGGACGCACGTCAGCTCCCCGAACGTGCTGAATCTTCTGGAAGCACTCAAAATAGAAAACTGGTAGACGGACGATGGTGGGATGATATCCAGCATGGCAGGGTAGAGCAGGTGGTGGACCCAGAACAGCTGGTGTGACGGGAGCGGCAGCTCCTGAGCTCGAGGCGCCATCAAGTCGCGCCTTAGTCCTGCGCTCATAAGTGGTGTTTCCTAGAACCAAAATGAAACCAGATTAGTCAACCAAAACCTTACCCCACACTTAGTAGAAAAACTCGATTTCACAAAGAAATGAGGGAAACTAAGTGGGGTAAGCAAAGCGGAGTAACCGGTAATCAAAGACAGTAAAATACATACTTAGGAACAGCCAGAATCAGATAAGCACCATCAGAGTTCAAAAAGTCAAACCGACAGTTTGGAAGTCAACATTTAAGCATATCGAACCCTAATCATGGCAAGACTATCATAACTTGGAGAATGACGGTAAAATATGATCTCATATGGCAAGCACGAAAATATGAACGAGAATGAACACATCAGACAGCCAAATGATCACGGCAATTCAAAGTCAAACCGACATTTCTCACAAAAGTCAACATAACAAGGAATTAATCGTATGCATAGCAACACATGACCAAATGGAAATTAAGCACGGAACTCCCTAAGCATGCTAGAACAGTTCTATAAGTTCAGTTAATCCTAGTTCACACGAAACAGTCGGCACGCAAAACGAGGCAAACCGAAAAGTCAACCGAAAGTCAACCCCAACAAAATTCAGCAATCTACATGTCAAAAGATTCGTATCGAAAAGTTATACAACTTACCTTGAAGTCATGATTGCTAAAAATGAACGAGTTGAGAGGAATCGGTGAAAAACTTGAAAACTGGGGTTTCGGAGAACTGGAGCTGCAAAGCTCCGATTCGGCTATTCTAGGGCTCGTTGGGATCGGAAAAGGGAGGGGAAGGGAGCGGCGGCGGTCGGCGACGGCGGCGGCGGCGGGGTTACGGCGGCGACGGCGGATTGAAAGAGGGGGGTGGTCGGCGATTGTTTTAAAAAGATAAGGGAGGGAGTTTTCGGTGGTATGAACGAAAATGAGTGAAGGAGAGAGAGGGAGTTAAACCGGATTTTAAAGGAAATATTGGGTGAATTTCAAAATTATTTTTGGCGAAAATAAAAGGGTGTTTTCGCCAAAAATTTCAGTTAAAATGGACTGCCGGATTTGTGAAGGCGGTTTCGCCGAAAACAATAGCACGGTTTCGCCAAAAATTATAGTTCAAATGGCTTCGCCAAAAACAAAAACTTTTTGAACCGAAAACAATGAACAGGGAGATTGGGTTTGAAAATTGAAAATCGATTTCGCCGAAAACAAGGGTGGTTTCGCCGAAAATTTTGAATTGTTCGGGTGTTTAAATATTTTCGTAAATTCGGCCAATCTTCAGAAAATCACAGTTAAATCCACAAAAATCAGAACAACCTCAATCAACTTGCAACTGACTCTATGACATGCAGACTCTACACGAAAAATAATAAATCAAACAAACTGACACTTTTGGCTCTCCCGAACCGACTCTAAAACACTAAGGTTGAAACAAAACAAAAACTGACTCCAGCCGTGGGTTGCCTCCCACGAATCGCTCTTTTATTAACGTCCTTGAGCTGGACGATACCTGGACGGTATTAGGAGACATCCCAACTCAGATTCTCCTTCACGCTCGCGTCGGAGTTCATGAAGTACAGCTTCGGGACCTCTCCGGTAAGCGTGAATTTCTTCCCGTTCGCATGCAAAAGCTTGGTACGTCCGTCGGGAAGATGATCAACGAACTTGAATGGTCCGAACAGCTCTCTAGAGAGATCATCCTTCTTGAGTGTGACGATGGAAGGAATGAGGACTATCGGCTTCTTCTTTTCTTTAATCTTTGGCTTGTTATCACTAGGATCGGTGATCGTTAGTACTTCCTTAGGAGACGCTTTCGGCTTCTCCTTCCATACTTGTTCCGGCGCCGGTTTCTCGAAACGAATTGGTGGTGCAGCTGGCTCGGTGAAAGACGGTGGAGCTTTTGGTCTCCAGACCATTTGGGTCTTCGTCTTCTTGTTCTTTCCTCGAGGTCTGCTCGGTGGTTTAGAAGAGGCTTGCAGTTCCTTCTTCTTCTTAGGTGGCTTCTGAACCGATATTTCTGGCTTCTTCTTCATAACCTGGTTAATACCTGCAGCAACAACTGATCTAGAGACACTGGAAGAAGCATTAGTAACGGAGTTGACCGGAGTCAACCCCACCGTTTCAACAGCTAGGCAGTGTGATTCTTCATTCCTAGAGTCATATTTCATGACATCTTTAAGACAGAACGTTTTCATTTCTTTACCGACTCTTAAAGTTAAAAAAACCATTTGGAACATTAATATTCATTCCAGTAGTAGCCATGAAAGGTCGACCTATGAGAATGGTAGCATCATCTGTACTAGTATCCATAATCACATAATCAGCTAAGAACGTGAACGGACCACATTTAGTGACAACATCTTTAATCTCTCCCTTAGGGGTTTTAAGCGATCTATCAGCAAAGACGAGTTGCATACTAGGCGGTTCAAGTTCTCCTAGGTTTAACTTTTCATATAGACTCACAGGCATAACATTAACAGATGCTCCTAGATCAACTAAGCAACGTTCAATCTCAACATCATTAATAACCAACGGCAAAGTAAAAGAACCGGGATTAGATAACTTAGCTGGATATGGAGAAACAGGTTTCTTAACACGAATGTCAGGATATCCTTCCTTGTTCCCCTTCATGCCAGTCTCGATCCTTGTGTTTGGCAGCAATGCTCTAGAAAAAGGAGGCTTTACGACGTATGGTGCAAGAGGAGGATCCTCCTTAGGCGCCGGTTTCTGTTCCTCTTCTTCCTCTTCTTCCGGAGTTTCAGCGATCCTGCGTAAAACAGAATAAGCATCATCAATTAGGTTTGGAAGTTTTCGAGCAGTTACCATTTTAGCCTGTTCTTTTCTCGGGTTTGGCTCTGTCTGGCTTGGAAGCTGGCCAAATGGTCGACCAGATGCTAGCATGCTCGAGATGTTGTTCACGACTTGCTCAATTCTTTGTCCAGATGCTATCTGTTCTTGATTGAGAAGAGCTTGAGCCTTGAATTGACTGTCATGATCATCAAGTCTTGTGATGATCTGGCTGAGCTTCTTATCCAGGTCACTGACATTATTATCTCTTTGATGCTGCTGACCTGGATAGGTATTGTTAAGATATTGATTCTGACGATTGCCTGGAGCAGTTCCATAATTACTCGGATTGCGATGCGGCGGCTAGTAGACACCTGCCGGCGGATGGTTAGGCTTCTGATCCTGAGCTGGACCAGCCGGGCGGTTATTCTGGTTCTGGTTATGATTGGCGCCAGCATTATAGGGGGGTCTGTCTTGATAGTTCCCTTGCTGTCTGAAGTTACGGTAACCAGCATAACCATTCTGATTATTGACGAAGCCTTGTTGTATGAAATTTACCTCTTCGGCAGACCAGACTTCTGCCTTACCAAAGTTCTGACAACGGCCTCCATTATGTGAGCAAGCTCCACACCACTCGCAATCAGCAACATAGACAGAAGCTGCTGGCGGCTTGATCGGTGTGGTAGACTTCTTCAAATGCTTCTCTACCTCTGCTTTGATAGTAGCTTCGAGATCTAGCTTGCTCCTTAATCCTTCAGATTGTCGCTCCCAGTTCCTTGACTTGGAGGCACAGTTTGCGAAGTGAAGAAGACCAGCTTCAGGAGTGAGTGTAGTGCAATCCCCTTCAGCCAGAGATTTCAGCTAGTTGCCTCTGCTCGAATCCATGATGAGGGCAGGTGTAGAGAAGTTCTTGGAATCGATTCCAAGTATCATACAAGCTTTCTCCTTCTTTCTGGGAGAATCTGGCGATGCTGTCCTTGATGGCGGTTGTTCTGGCTGGAGGGAAGTATTCTTCAACAAAGTCCTGAGCCAGAGTATCCCAGTTACTGTAATAGCCAGGTGGTTTGCCAGTAAGCCACCTCTTAGCAGCGCCTTTTAGAGAGAACGGAAAAGCTCTTAGACAAAGGGTGTTTTTGTCGAGGTTTCCGCTCTTAAAAGTACTACAGAGATTAAGGAAGTCTGCAAGATGAGTGCACGGATTGTCTAGGGGCCTGCCTTCAAACTGTAAATCCCTAGAGATCATTGTCAAGAATGGAATCTTGATCTCATAGTCAGGATCTCCTTCAATGCGCGGAACGGCAATGGCAGATCGAACGCTAGTCGCGCTCGGCTTGTTATAGTCTGCTAGACTCTTCTGTGCATGTGGTGGTGGCGGCGGTTGATCGCCATTTGGTGGTAATCTATCGCCCATGGTAGGAGATGGAGGTGGTGAAAGTGACTCGGTGTATGAAGCGGATGAAGATGACGGTATAGGTGAAGATGGAGATGAGGAACTCTCCTTCGGTTCCTCGATCTTGATCGGAGTGATGAATGGATTGGATCTGCCTTCCTTCAGAATCTGTGATCATAGAGGTGTAGCAGAACTGCCTGGATTCCCTGCAATCTTAGCCTGTTCGGTTTGAGAGCGAGTCCAAGGACGGTGAGGCATACACCTGTAAACCTACAGATAACAAAGACAAACAAAACCAGTGTAAAATCGAAGTGGGTGGAAAAATGAAAGATGGAAAGTAGAAGAATAAATTGCCAGTTCTTCTTTCGAACAATCAAAAGAAGTCCCCGGCAACGGCGCCAATTTGATGAGCTGCAGTTTTAGCGGTATCAAATAACTACCAAGCTGGAAAGCTAGGGTAGATCGTATTCCACAGGGTTTCTTCTAATCGACTACTTTGAAGAAGCTGGCAATTTATTCAGGTTTAAACACGTTGTGCGTGGTGTGAGTTCCACGACTTCTAATCTAATAAAGCATGAAAATAAAAGACAGAAAGATTAAAAGGTTGACTAACGAGAAGATAGACGAACTTAGATTTCGAATCCCCCTTAGATCACCAGAGCTACGGAAATCACAAGATCAGCGGTTTTCAATTCTAATTCAATCGGTTTCTATACACCACCATAACTCCTTACCCTTAGGTTTAAGACCGGCGAACGTTCGCTCTATCCGTTCTAACTACCAAGATTAACTAGCCGCCCGGGTACGGTCGCCTCTCGCAACGACTTAATTAATTGGTGTGATTACTAGTGATTAATGAGTTACTCTTGCAGTGAATTAACCCTAACCGGTTCCTACGAAAGGCACACTCCAATTATAAGGTTAATTGTTCAATTCGATGTTCTAAAGTAAGGCGAGCGTTCGCTTCTATCCTTAGCTTAACAAGAATCTAATCTAGGTGATCAATCCAGACAAGAAACATGAACAATGAAGAACGAATCAAACATGAAAAAGAACTGATTGAATTTCGAATCTAATCACCGCCGATCCGTGACCGCTTTAAAGCCCTGGGTCACTTAGGGTTCATCTAGTCTAAGCTCTAAAGGGTTTAGCTACTCATGATTATTACAAAAGAAACAAAGACAAGGAAAGAGTTCATCATTCAGAGGAAGAACAGAAAAGAATATGAAAAACCTAATTTAGACGACTCTGGCAGACTTCGATCTTCGGTAAGTTACACTCCTAGCTCCGGTTCTCCGAGATGGAAGGGATTCACGATCTGTATCCGGCTCTTCGAACTCCAACTCTTCACTCCAGAACTTGAGAGAATTCTGATCTCGAAAAGTTATGTTTTGTAAATTATGATTGTCCTCCCTTTTGGGCCGCCGGGTTAAGTATTTATACTTAACCCTAACTGATCCGGATTAGTGTATTATTTTCGCCGAAAATTCCTTAAGAATTTCGGCGAAAATTCCTTTGTGTTCGGGAGTGCTTTCTCTGCCTTGTATTTTCGGTCCGAAGAGTACAATGTTTTCGCCGAAGATGTCCTTTGACTCGGCACCAGTTGAATGCACTATATTTTCGCCAAATATGCAAGCTCAATTTCGGCGAAAATCTCTTTGTACTCGGGCAGGATTTTGTTTGACTTTGTCTGGCTCCTTGGATCGATTCCGGTTTGATTCCTCGAGGTTCCTATGCCTTAGACACGTCCATGGCTACTTTATTTGATGGCAAAAACCTGTGCTAACATAAAAACACTAGAAAACCATCAAATAGACCCGAAACGGGCCAAGGTAACACAAATGGCACGAGATAGGGCAATTGATTGAATATTCGCTATTCTACCCTAAAAACCATGTCTTAAGCAAAGAAATGTCACTTAAATGAGGCTGATAATCACGTCAAATCGATTGTCATCAGTGGACATCACGGAGCAAACAGAACTGCTCGGAAGATCTTGGCTTCTGGATTCTTCTGGCCTACCATCTTCAAGGATTTCCAGGATTTCATCAAGGCATGCGATGCATGCCAACGGGCAGGTAAGTTCTCTAAACGTGATGAAATGCCTCAACAAGTGTCTGTGGTTGTTGAAATTTTGGATTTGTGGGGGATCGATTTTATGGGTCTTTTCACTCCTTTTTTTGGTAACAATTACATACTCGTGGTTGTGGATTATGTATCGAAGTGGGTGGAAGCGCAAGCTCTCCCCACTAACGATGCTCGAGTTGTTGGAAAGTTCCTCAAGAAGCTGTTTTCTCGTTTTGGTGCACCTAGGACAATCATTAGCGACCGTGGAACTCATTTTCAGGGTCAATTCGATAAGGTGTGCCAGAAGTTTGGTGTTACCCATCGTTTGTCCATGGCTTACCACCCTCAAACGAGTGTTCAAGTCGAGGTGTCAAACCGGGAATTGAAACGGATTCTTGAGAAAACCGTTGATCAATCCTCTAAGGATTGGTCCGCCAAGCTTGATGATGCGCTTTGGGCATATAGGACGGCGTTTAAAACGCCTATAGGAACCTCCCCATATTTTCTGGTATATGGGAAAGCGTGTCATCTGCCAGTAGAGCTCGAGCATAGAGCCTACTGGGCCCTTAAGCTACTGAACCTGGATGCTAGTCTTGCAGGTGAAGAGAGGAAATTGCAACTGTTAGGGCTTGAGGAATGGAGAGATCGAGCTTATGAGTGCTCGAAGATATACAAGGAGCGAACTAAAAAGCTCCACGATTCACGTTTGCGAGGGAACAAGGAGTTCAAAGAAGGTGATCAAGTGCTCCTTTATAATTCACGGCTACATCTTTTCCCGGGCAAGCTGAAATCCCGTTGGATGGGTCCATGCATGGTTTCTAAAGCCCTTTCTCATGGCGCTGTGGAGATTTTCAAGGCCGGAGAAGAACCCTTTAAGGTGAATGGCCATTGTTTGAAGCCATATGTAGCTGGAGCATTCGTTGGTGTAGCAGAGGAGTTTAGTCTCGAGGCACCGTAACCCAGGTATTGTCTAGCTCAAAGACGTAAAACGAGAGCGCTTCTCGGGAGGCAACCCGAGTCTGGAGTCTTTATATTTATTAAGTCGAGTCTGTGGTAGAATCGTGGTGTCAGTTTTGTGTGTGTGTCAGTCCCTGAGAGTTAAATTTCGTGATTTGGTCGTTTTAAAACCTCGGATTTTAGGCGAATTTTTCATGATTTAATTGATTTTTCCGAGTAGCAGGTCAAAAAGTGCGGTTTTTAGAGGCAAATGTGTGCCGGCGCACTTTTCGAAGTGCCAGGCGCACTTTGCAATTAAATTTCAAAACTCTTGGCGGAATATTCAAAAAGTGCGGGTTTCAAAGGCAGATGTGCACCGGCGCACTTTTTGAAGTGCCAGGCACACTTTTTAATTAAATTTCAAAACTCTCGGCGGAATATTCAAAAAGTGCGGTTTTCAAAGGCAGATGTGCGCCGGCGCACTTTTCCCCCTCAGAAACGCGTTTTGAACTCTTTTCCTCAAATTTTCGGATCAAACCACTCTTTTCTCCCTTCTCTTTCTTCGAACCCAGCAGCCCCCTCACCTTGTTCTTTGAAATTTTCAACCCATTTTCACCCAAAACTTCCAATTTTCACGAACCCATACCAAAATTTTCACCTCTCCTCATTCCCTACTTGAATCCGCCCATCCCCAACCGATTTTCTCCTGATTTGGTTAAGATTTGAGCTAGGTTCAAACCAAAACCTAGTTTTGGTGTTTTCGGGTCGTTCGTCAATTTTCTTGAGGAATTTGCTATCACCACTTTGAGGTATGTTACTCTAAACTTCTCCACGAATCTATTGCACCAAATTTTGTTCAGTTTCATTGAAATTTTCGGCTTGGTGGTTTCAGAGCTAAGAACCCTAATTTTTGAAATTTGGGATTTGGTTAAATTGAGCATGGATTATTGAAATTGATCATCTAGGATAGCTATATTTCGAATCGTCGGTTGTTTGGACTACGTTTGCTTGGTGAATTGCGTGTTTTAGGCTACTTGCCTATACTGAAATTTCTAAATTTTATTCATCCAAAATTTTTTTTTTTAAATTTGGGGGTTTTCTAAATTGAGTAATCCTTGATGAAATTGGTTGTGTTGTGATACTGTGGTTGCATTTTGAAGTGAATTGGATGACGTTTAGCATTGATTTGAGGCTTAATTCGGTTAATGCTTTAAACTTTAAGTGCTTAGTGGGTTCATGCTCTAAGTGTGGGGTTTCTTCGTCATGATTCCTGCTTTATAATCTTGTTGTGGCTCCCTTGATCGTTGCAATTGTGATTTTCTTGTGAGGGTGAAATTACGCCTTGAATGTTTATCTGATGTTCACAGAGGGATTGATGAATACTTGTGCGAATTTGTTTCAATTCTTCACTTGGTGGTAGCTAGTTATTCTATGGGATTTTTATGATGGTTGTGCTGCTTATAATTGATGAACTTGTTTTGTCTTGATATTCGATAACTTGCCGTCATAATGCTCGAATTTTTGTTAAGTCTATCGCGTGTCTTATTGGGTGTTTTTTGAGTTGTAGGCTATGGCTAGCTCCTCCGGACACGGGCAATCTGCCACGCGGAATGCGGGCAACATCTCAGCTGACGAGGAGGAACCTCGCCAACCATTCAGTCTGGTGCCTCTTCTGGGTCCTAATGATCCACCGCCAGCCAGAGGGAGCATACCTGGCGTTTCGCGGTTCATTGATGGCCTTCCAGATATCACCCATTGGACAGCTTACTGGCAGATTCACCACCTCAAACCCACACCGGGGGTGAGGGTGGATTTTGAGGGAATTAGGGAGCAATGTCCGGAGTTCCATGGGCTGCTTGTTCATCGGCTGAGACGCGCCGACTTGCTGAGAATGGTTCAGGTGGCAGACCCCGTACCAGTTCTACCCCTCAAGGAGTTTTGGAGTACATTCGATTTGAACCCGAGGGTGAAGGATACGTATACGAGGCACATTTAGTTTCTCTTGGGAGGAACTCTTTTCCATGAGTCCTATGACTCATTTGGAAGGTTGTTGGGGATTGACCAGACCAGTCTCAGGAATCGGGAGTCGACAAAACTGCAAACAACACCAGAACGTGGTGAGAACTCACGGTCAGGGGTGGGTCATTTGTCACCAACAAGTCTAAGTATCGCGACATCACATGCCCGGTTTGGCGGTTTCTTCACGTGATCTTCATCTGATCTATCTGCCATCGAAGTATCGGTAGTAATCATTTTTATGGAGATGAGATGCATCTGGTCCGCTGCATGCTTGGCGGAAGGAAGCTCCATGTGGGATACCAGGTCGCACAGTTCTTCTACAAGCGCGTTACTGGTGCCGTTCTACCTCGCACTCTTCCTGGAGGATGGTATCTCGCTCGCATCATTGCGACCGCGGGCATTAGAGATAGGTGGCCTGCTGAGGTGTTTGTAGGGTTCACACCCCCGAGGGAGCTAGGCCCTCAGTACCTGATGGCTCAAGGATGGGTTCCCCGACCAGTCCCGCCTCCGCAGCCTGAGGTTCCAGTCCCAGAGGGCACCGCTCCAGAGCCACTCTCGGCTTATGCAGCAGGGCCTGATCAGGCAGAGTTCCAAACACCACTTCAGCGAGTTCAGGAGTGGCAGGCAGTTTTTGGAGAGGGTGGACACCCCTGGCAGCAGCAGCAGGAGACTAGATGGACTGAGATGACTGAGTGGCGCACCAGCTTTAGCCAGGGTACTCTTCCATGGCAGGAGGGAGTTCGTGCTTTTCAGCAGCAGCATCAGACTTGGCATGAGCAGGAGATCTAGAGGATGGACACTCAGCATGCACAACAGATGGCGCTGCTTCAGCAGATCCTCGATCGGCAGCAGCTAGCTCCAGCTCCAGCTCCAGCTCCTCGCCGACAGAGGGCTCGCCGGGGTCGCGACCAGGATCAGTGATTGACCTCAGGATTTTTATTTCCCTTTTCTAGACTTGTACTTTTTATTTTCGAAGTGGATTTTGAGTCGGTTTGTTCTTTTGAGTCTTTGTGAACCTTGAGTCGAGTCATATGTACTATTATCATCTGAATGCTCTGATCGTGTGATGTTTTCTCTTTTTCCACTTAACTTAGGATATATGGCCAAACCTCTTGTGCATCCAGCTTTGATCAGGACGTTCATGCCGACGAATTACTGATGCCTTCTCTGGCAACCTTATGATCTATTTCCTGGTACCCCTAAACACTTTTCTTTTTCATGCTAATTGTGTGGTATGGAACATTGAGGACAATGTCCAACATTAAGTGTAGGGTGGAATGTTTATTTTTGAGGGTTGCTTTGCTGCGATTTTGGTATGTTTTCCTTGATTGAATCTTGTCCTGTTCTTGACTTGCTACGCTTAACTGATGTAAATCTTTCGCAATGATGCTTAGACTGTCTTATCTAGAACCTGTAACCAGCATGTTTGAATTGATATTAAATGAATCCGATCATAACAGATTTTAGAATCACTCTTGTAACTTCACTTTGAATTGCACGAAAATGATTCGAACCCGACTAGCAGCTATTGGTGAGCTTTTGATCCGTTGCGCGTAAACTTGCAACTTCTTTCTTTTTGAGTGGCTTTCTTGTACTTGAATGCGTTAGAATTTGCATGAGACCTATTTGAAACTACGCGATAACACGAGCACTAGAATGATAGGGGCACCTAGAATTGCTACCTAAGCCAGAAGCCGTCCCAGTATTAATTCCCCTAGGTGTAAACCTTTGAGCTTGGCCTGTTCTTTCGGTTCGATATTACGTTACAGCTTATTCCCATGTTTTTGTTCACTCCGTTGATCCCTTGTGGTAGTGGCCTGAGATTAGCTAACAGGAAGTCGGTCTGTGGTGACTTGCCTATAGCCAGTTAACCAGTGGTTTAGCTAGTATGTCCAGACGTGTAAATCCCTCTAGCAACTTAAAAATTTAGCACTTAAAAAAAAGAAAAAAGAAAAGATCAAATAAAGTCTCAAGTAGTAGTGATTCGATGGTTTTTAACGTTCTTCTCCCTACGTATGGAAGAACGAAAAAAAAATCAAAATCAGAAAAATAAACAAACAAAGTGCTAGGTTGCTTGAGGGTATCATAGGACGAGCGTGCATTATTCCACCCGTATCTGGTTAGACGGTAGGAATCCTTAGATTTTGATTCGAGAGAGGTTAGTCGATTGCTGCGCCGCACCTTACCTTTCATCATCATACATCCCTACATCCATTCATCGTAAGCCCATGTAGTATAGAGTCATTACAGTCCCTAGCAGGGAAGACCTTCTTGACTAGTCGCTCGTGTTGTCAAAGTGGTTGAAATGGTGGTCGAAATGCAAACCTATGACATAATTTGGTAAAGAAAGTGATTGAGAGCTTAAACACGTCCCTAAACACAGAGTGTGAGAGTTCCCTATTGCTATATTATCTGTGTAAGGAAGTCTGGTCGGTTAAGTCGGATTCGTGCTTGATTGGTGTTTGTTACTTGATGTGTGCAGATGATAGTGAGACTTGGATTTATTTGGTAGATTTTCTTTCATGCGTGGGTTGCGTTTTCTGAATGACACAGTCCAGGTTAAATGGTTAGAGATTGTACTTCGGTGTAGCTGATCTTGTCATTTGTGAATTTGGGCGAGATTCAGAAATTCAATTTGTTTGAGGACAAACAAAAGTTTAAGTGTGGGGTGTTTTGATGACGTTAGATTTACCGCGTTTATCTCGCTACATTTGAACGACATTCCTCTTGTTTGACTCAGAATTGTGATGAACTTGAATGATTTTATTGTAAAATATGTTTGATTCCCCGTTGGCCCTCTTATGGGTCGTTTGACGTGTTTTCAAGTTATTTTGATGAGATTTCAGGATTTCGCATCGTAGAGAACTTTTCTACGAGCTTGGCGGTTCAAACGGGGATCAATTTGGAGCAAAAATGAGTTTGGAACTGCCGAAGGAAATTCAGAGCAAGAAGCAGCATCAAAAGTGCGCATTTTGAAGACAAAAGTGCGCCAGCGCACTTTGCAATTTTTTTGGCAAACTCTCGTCGAAAAGGGGGAAAGTGCGCCTTTTAGGGGTCAATGTGCGCTGGCACACTTTTTGACTCCGCCAGGCGCACTTTTGGGCAATTTCAGCAGTTTCGACGAAAATTGGGTTTTTAACCCAATTTCGAGGAGGGAGGAAAGATACATCATTTTCTGCAATTCTCTACTTTTTCTCTGACAAACCAGACACTCTCGGAGGTGAAGACGGAGCTTTGGAGACGCGATTGAGCGAGGATTAACCCAGGAGTTTCAAGGATTAATCGAGATTAGGTCTACTCGGAGTAAGATGTCTTCTTCTCCGGTTTTCTTCTTCTTTGTTTCTGAGATTTCTACTGTAACTATGTCTGGCTAAACCTCTAGGGTTGTTTAGATTAGATGAAGCGTTAGATAGGATTTTGTATGGATGATTTCGGGTTTCTAACCCGTTTATGTTAATCGATGATCTTTCAGACTTAGATGCGATTTATCCTAAACCCTAATTTAAGCTTTTTGATCTGGCAACTTGATCAATTGTTAGTTTCAAAGTTTATCTTTGAATTGTGGGTCTGACCATGAACGCTTTTCATTTTAGAGTTTAGGAGGTCGTTAGGTTCTCCAATTGCATGATTTTGTGGCATTTCACTGTTCTTGATCGTTCTTGAATTCTTGCAAGTTAGCTTGACCATAGGAGCTTGTAGGTTTGATAGAATTGAATCTCTACGGCCTGACCATGGAGTAGAGATTACAAAAGGATTTGTCGAGTCATCTAGTCTGTTGAATTTCGTCGATTGCATAGTTTCATCCATCTTAACCGACCTAGCGTGGATTCGAGTCTGAACAACCGCCTTAGTCTATCTTTGAAACCCCAATTTGCTTTACCTGTTTGCTTGATTTAAATCACTTTCTTAGATTAATTCATTCTTGAACCAATTCAAACCCAAAACGAAACACCGAATAGCTTTGACACACTGTTCTGAGTAATAGAGAAAGGAAGACCCTTGGGAAGTAACGATCTCGCTAGAGCGATCTAGCGAGTAAAACTTTGTGTGCATTAATTTGTGCATCAAGTTTGATTCGATCTAAGAGGTTAGTCTCGGTTATTACAAAGGTCGAATAAAAAATTTATTCTTTTCACATGTATGTCTAAAAAGGGAACTTATTCATATAAAAGGGGAAATTTAAAAAAAGAAGTAATAGTATCAATGTTATAGACGGGAGACTTCGATTCTGAGACAATGAATTTTTTGTTGATTTAGTGATAGTACTATTTTAGACTCTTAGATCTTGCAAATGATTTAAGGAACTAGAACAATTTAGGGGTAAGATGGTTATTCTCATTAAATTAATAAATTTATTTATTTTATAGCCACCCAATTGTCTCTAATTACCAGACCACCTGCTTCGGGTACCTGACCATCATCTCCCATCACTAGAAAATTAGCCAAAGTAGAATAAAAAATTGACATTTAAAAAATGCTCGTTGGGATTTCTCTTCCAGGCCCGACTGTAACATCCTCGCCCAACCAAACGGGTTGAGACTCAAGTTCGGTTGACTGGAGTGCTGGAATCAATGCTTGCGAGGTCCCATTGAGGTTCAGGAAGTTTGGGTTTGAGTCGGGTTGAGGATACAAGTGAGAGTGCTGGGCTGTGAACAACACACGCCTTGTGTTGTAACACATGCCGTGTATCTATGATACACGGCCGTGCACTAATTTGTTGCAATCCTCGTCGAAAGTGGCAGAAATTAATACACGGCCGTGTGTTATAGATACACGCCGTGTATCGTGACCTGACATAAAAGGACGAATTCTGCACGAAAATTCAAAACTTCTCACTCCTTTTCTCTCTCTCTGAAAGCCATTGACGAACCAACTTCTAGCAATCTTTGAAGGGTGATTCCAGGGGCTGTAGAGGTCGTGAGCGGTAGAGAAGGTTAAGCTACGAGTTTGGTGGTTGGCAAATCGAGTTTCCGAGGAACTAGAAGACGATTAGAGCCTTGTCTTCTATTCCAGGTGAGAGCTTAGCGTTGTGTAGGTAGTTTGGACAGCGTGAGGAGTTCTAATTTCGACTTAGATAAAACCTAGGTGATGCATGAAAATGGTGAGTGTAAAAGGGGTAAATTGTGTTGTGAATGCGCTTGGTTGATGTTGAGGAATTGTCGTGGTTGATTGTTGTTGTTGATTGCTGTGATGTGGGGTTCGGTATGGACTGAAATGACTTGACTAATGGATTGACATAGAAATGAGAGTTAGGATGATTGGGAAATGGGTGCAAGTGCTATGACGTTATGAATTGTCAGTTGTGGATGCAGGAGAGTGGCCTTGCCAATGTGGGGTCGCTCTGAGTATGAGGAACAGGTGGGTGACCCCTAGACTCATGACATGGCCTTCCCTGTACTTGCAGGTGGGGGAGGCTGGTGAGCTAGCCGGTTACCTTTTGATTGATTGTGATTTGTGAGTTGTGGTCATGACAGGAGCATGGAACAATGGGGTGTGCTGTGAATTGTGTACCGTGATATGAATGTGGATGATGTGAATTGTGCCTTTGTGTGAATGAGATGTGATGAGTTGGAAATATGATGTTGGAACTTGTATGTGAAAGTAGAACCTGAAGGAGCCCACACTACCCCACCCGAAATACTATTGAGATCGAGTCCGGTTCACTAGGGTGAATCCCATGACGGGGAGTCATGGATGTTGATATCTCCGATAAGGAAGGATCCCAATGGGATGCGTCGTGATAGCTCTGTGGAGGAAGATCCCTAAGGGGATGCATCCTGTTATCTCCCCATGAGGGAAAGATCCTACGGGATGTGTGTCGATGTGATGGCCGGCGGTGGTGGTGTGGACAACTCCTTGGCGCCTATTAACTCACCTAGATAATATGAATGTGAATGTTTGTGTGCTTGTGGTTGTGGTAGTGACTTGATTGATGGATGTGATGTGATAATGTTGTGTGTGCCATGGATTGACGGATTTGTACTATGTTATTCTATTGCTATGAATTGTGCTTGAGAACGGGAACTGACCAACGTGATCACCTAGACTGCTTTAGGGAGTTAAAATATGGAAAGGGGTTAAGTTTGGTTCCATTGTTGGATGTCTTGTGCAGAGTTGGAACCGCTCCAGAGAATAGGTCAACGTGTAGGTAGGCCCGATGGGTTCACTCAATTTCAATAGGAAATGGATCCTTTTTCCCCTTTTAGGATCTCGTGGCTGAAGAGGGTGGTTGTTGGAAACAGTGCTTGAGGGTTGAGTTCGTGAAGTTCTGGATTGAAGCCATGAGGTGAAGACTGGAGTTCACACAAAGTTGACTTTTCTATTCTTTTCAGTTGATTTGGGTTATTGGGGATTTTCTATGCATAGGCGGCGGCACTAGAAAGGGAGAGGTTAGAGAATATGAAGAAGGAGGAAAGGACGAGGAATGCGTCTGCCCTGCCTACTCAGTCAGCTGCGTTTAGTCACCCGGCAAAGAGAGTTCAGCCTGCTTTCTCAGCCCAGCGGAGTGTGTAGTCTGCCCCATCACGTCGAGCCATTGTGTGTTTTACTTGTGGCTGTCAGGGTCACAAGATTGTGGAGTGTAGAGGAGGGGGACCAATGTAGAGAGGAGGAGCACCCTCGGGACTTCCCATGCGTGGCTGATGACACTCGATTTGACGTGATTATCAGCCTCATTTAAGTGACATTTCTTTGCTTAAGACATGGTTTTTAAAGTAGAATAACAAATATTCAATCGATTGCCCTATCTCGTGCCATTCGTGTTACCTTGGCCCGTTTCGGGTCTATTTGATGGTTTTCTAGTGTTTTTATGATAGCACGGGTTTTTGCCATTGAATAAGTAACCAAGGACGTGTCTAAGGCGTTGGAATCTCGAAGGATTGCACTGGGATCGATCAAAAGAGCCAATAAAGTTCAAACAAATTCCTGCCCGGATTACAAAGGAATTTTCGCCGAAAATCACCTAGTGTTTTCAGCGAAAATATCAGCACAAATCAGTTTCGGCGAAAGTGTCAACTTTTCGGACCGAGAATGAAGTCCAGAGAAGAGCGAAAATATCCTTCATTTGCAAAGGAATTTTCGCCAAAAATTCCTCAAGAATTTCGGCAAAAATAATAGGGAAATCCGGACTGATTAGGGTTAAGTATAAATACTTAACCCGGGCGGCCCAAAAACAGATACCGAATAATATACCTCATTCAGCACATCATAATTACGTTTGCCAAGGATTCTCTGGAGTTCTGGAGCGAAGAGTTAGAGTTCGAAGAGCCAGAAAGAGATCGTGACGCCATCCCTTTCATCTCGGAGAACCGGAGCTAGGAGTGTAGTTTACCGAAGATCGAAGTCTGTCAGAGTCGTCTAAATTAGGTTTTTCATATTCTTTTCTGTTCTTCCTCTGGATGATGAACTCTTTCTTTGTCTTAGATTCTTTTGTGATAAACATGAGTAGCTAAACTCGTTAGAGCTTATACTAGATGAACCCTAAGTGACCCAGGGCTTTAAAGCGGTCACGGATCGGCGGTGATTAGATTTGAAATTCAATCATTTCTCTTTCATGTTTGATTTGTTCTTTCATTGTTCATGTTTCTTTCTGATTGATACCTAGTTAGATTCTGGTTAAGCTAAGGATAGAAGCGAACGCTCGCCTTACTTTAGAACATCGAATTGAACAATTAACCTTATAATTGGAGCGTGCCTTTCGTAGGAACCAGTTAGGGTTAATCCACTGCAAGAGTAACTCATTAATCATTAGTAATTACACCAGTTAATTAAGTCGTTGCGAGAGGCGACCGTACCCGGGCGGCTAGTTAATCTTGGTAGTTAGAACGGATAGAGTGAACGTTCGCCGGTCTTACACCTCAGGGTAAGGAGTTATGGTGGTGTCTTAGTAATTGATTGAATGAGAATCGAAATCCGCTGATCTGTTGATTGCCAATGCTCTAGGGAACGAAGGGGATTCAAAGTCTAAGTTCGTTTGTCATCTCTATTTTCAAACCCTAATTTCCAATCTGCTTTAGTTTAATTTGTTTTAATTTCTCTGCATTTCTTAGAATTAGAAGTCGTGGAACTCACACCACGCACAACTTGTTTGCATTCGAGTATTTTGCCAGTTTTGAAGTAGTCAATCTTAGAAGACCCCTGGAATACGATATGCTTAGCTCTTTTTAGCTTGGTAGTATTTGATCACTGTTCTGCAGCTCATCAAATTGGCGCCATTGCCGGGGACTTCTTTCGATTGTTCGAAAGAAGAACTGGCAATTTATTCTTCTACTTTCCATCTTTCACCTTTCCATCCACTTTGATTTTACACTAGTTTTGGTTGTCTTTGTTATCTGTAGGTTTACAGGTGTATGCCTCACCGTCCTTGGACTCGCTCTTAAACCGAACAGGCTAAGAGTGCAGAGAGACCAGGCAGTTCTGCTCCACCTCTACGATCACAGATTCTGAAGAAAGGCAGATCCAATCCATTCATCACTCCGATCAAGATCGAGGAACCGAAGGAGAGTTCCTCATCTCCATCTTCACCTGTACCGTCATCTTCATCCGCTTCATACACCGAGTCACTCTCACCTCCTCCATCTCCTGCCATGGACGATAGATTACCACCCCCACCACCGAATGGTGATCAACCGCAGCCGCCACCACCTGCACAGAAGAGTCTAGCATACTATAACAAGCCGAGCGCGACTAGCGTTCAATCTGCCATTGCCGTTCCGCGCATTGAAGGAGATCCTGACTACGAGATCAAGATTCCATTCTTGACTATGATCTCTAGGGATTTACAGTTTGAAGGCAGGCCCCTAGACAATCCGTGCACTCATCTTGCAGACTTCCTTGATCTCTGCAGCACTTTCAAGAGCGGAAACCTCGACAAAAACATTCTTTGTCTGAGAGCTTTCCCGTTCTCTCTGAAAGGCCCTGCTAAGAGGTGGCTTACTGGCAAACCACCTGGCTATTACACTGATTGGGATACTCTGGCTCAGGACTTCGTTGAAGAATACTTCCCTCCGGCCAGAACAACTGCCATCAAGGACAGCATTGCCAGATTCTCCCAGAAAGAAGGAGAAAGCTTGTATGATACTTGGAATCGATTCCAAGAACTTCTCAACAACTGTCCGCATCATGGATTCGAGCAGAGGCAGTTAGCTGAGATCTTTGCTCGAGGACTTCGAGAAGAATCCGCCAAGTGGGTCAATTCTCTAGCTGAAGGGGATTGCACTACACTAACACTGAAGCTGCTCTTCTTCACTTCGCAAACTGTGCTTCCAGGTCAAGGAACGGGAACGACAATCTGAAGGATCAAGGAGCAAGCTAGATCTCGAAGCTACTATCAAGGCAGAGGTAGAGAAGCATTTGAAGAAGTCTACCACACCGATCAAGCCGTCGGAAGCCTCTGTCTACGTTGCCGATTGCGAGTGGTTTGGAGCTTGCGCACATAACGGAGGCCGTTGTCAGAACTTTGGTAAGGCAGAAGTCTGGTCTGCCGAAGAGGTAAATTTCATTCAACAAGGCTTCGTTAATAATCAGAATGGTTATGCTGGCTACCGTAACTTCAGACAACAAGCGAACTATCAAGACAGACCTCCCTACAATGCTGGCGCCAACCATAACCAGAACCAGAATAACCGCCCGGCTGGTCCAGCTCAGGATCAGAAGCCTAACCATCCGCCGGCAGGTGTCTACCAGTCGCAGCATCGCAATCCGGGTAATTATGGAACTGCTCCTGGCAATCGCCAGAATCAATATCTTAATAACACCTATCCAGGGCAGCAGCATCAGAGAGAGAACAATGTCAGTGACCTGGATAAAAAGCTCAGCCAAATCATCACAAGACTCGATGATCATGACAGTCAGTTCAAGGCTCAAGCTCTTCTCAATCAAGAACAGATAGCATCTGGACAAAGAATTGAGCAAGCCGTGAACAACATCTCGAGCATGCTAGCATCTGGTCGACCATTTGGCCAACTTCCAAGCCAGACAGAGCCAAATCCGAGAAAGGAGCAAGCCAAGATGGTAACCGCTCGAAAACTCCCAAACTTAATTGCTGATGCTTGTTCTGTCTTACGCAGGATCGCTGAAACTCCGGAAGAAGAAGAACAGGAACCGGCGCCTAAGGAGGATGACCCTCCTCTTGCACCGTACATCGTGAAGCCTCCTTTTCCAAGAGCATTGCTGCCAAATGCAAGGATCAAGACTGGCATGAAGGGGAACAAGGAAGGATATCCTGACATTCGTATTAAGAAACCTGCCTCTCCATATCCAGCTAAGTTATCTGATCCTGGTTCTTTTACTTTACCTTTGGTCATTAATGATGTTGAGATTGAACGTTGTTTAGTTGATCTAGGAGCATCTGTTAATGTGATGCCTATGAGCCTGTTTGAAAAATTGAACCTAGGAGAACTTGAACCGCCTAGTATGAAACTTGTCTTTGCTGATAGATCACTTAAAACCCCTAAGGGAGAGATTAAAGACGTTGTTACTAAATGTGGTCCGTTCACGTTCTTAGCTGACTATGTGATTATGGATACTAGTACAGATGATTCTACCATTCTCATAGGTCGACCTTTCATGGCTACTACTGGAATTAATATTAACGTTCCAAATGGTTCTTTAACTCTAAGGGTCGGTAAAGAAACGAAAACGTTCCGTCTTAAAGATGGCATGAAATATGACTCTAAGAATGAAGAATCTCACTGCCTAGCTGTTGAAACTGTGGAGTTGACTCCGGTCAACTCCATTAATAATGCTTCTTCCAGTGTCTCTAGATCAGTTGTTGCTGCAGATATTGAACAAGTATGGAAGAAGAAGCCAGACACTTCGGTTCAGAAGCTGCCCAGGAAGAAGAAGGAACTGCAAACCTCTTCTAAGCCACCGAGCACTAAATCGAGCAGGCCACTGGGAAAAAACAAGAAGACGAAGACCCAAATGGTTTGGAGGCCAAAAATTCCGCCGTCTTCCACCGAGCCAGCTGCACCATCAAATCGTTCCAAGAAACCGGCGCCGGAACAAGTATGGAAGGAGAAGCCGAAAGCATCTCCTAAGGAAGTACTGACGATCACCGATCCTGGTTATACCAAGCCGGAGATAAAAGAAAAGAAGAAGCCGACAGTCCTCATTCCTTCCATCGTAACAATCAAGAAGGATGACCTCTCCAGAGAGCTGTTCGGACCCTTCAAGATCATTGATCATCTTCCCGATGGACGGAGCAAGTTTTTGCATGCGAACGGGAAGAGATTCACGCTTACCGGAGAAGTCCCGAAGCTGTACTTCATGAACTCCGACGCGAGCGTTAAGGAGAATCTGAGTTGGGATGTCTCCTAATACCGTCCAGGTATCATCCAGCTCAAGGACGTTAATAAAAGAGCGCTTCGTGGGAGGCAACCCACGGCTGGAGTCCGTTTTTTTTAATTTTTGTCAAACTTAGTGTTTTAGAGTCGGTTCGGGGGAGCCAAAAGTGTCAGTTTGTTTGATTTATTATTTTTCGTGTAGAGTCTGTGTGTCATAGAGTCAGTCGCAAGTTGATTGAGGTCGTTCCAATATTTGTGGATTTAACTGTGATTTTCTGAAGTTGGCCGGATTTGCGAAAATATTTTCACCCGAGTAGTTCAAAATTTTCGGCGAAATCACCCTTGTTTTCGGCGAAATCGCCTTTTGAATTTTCGAACCCGGTCTCCTATTTCATATTTTTGGTTCGAAAAGTTGAGTGTTTTCGGCGAAAAATCTATTTGAAACCCGGCAGTGATTTTAACTCTTCATTTCGGCGAAAACATATGGAAATTTTTGGCAAAAATATCTTTGAAAACCGGCAGTGCATTTGAACGTAAATTTTCGGCGAAAACCCCCCATTCTTTTCGCCAAAAATCTCTTTGAAAATCGGCCAAAAATCCCACTTAAAACCCGGTCTTATCCTCTCTCTCCCCACTTTCCTTCTTTTATTTTCGAACACAAACCCGAAAACTCCCCTTTGTTTTTCAATAACCACCACCGCCACCGTCTGCCGCCGTCGCCGTCGTCGCCGACCACCACCGCTCAACTCCCCTCTCCATTCCGATCATTTTGAGCCCTAGAACAGCCGAATCGGAGCTCTACAGCTCCAGTTCATAGAAACCCTTGTTTTCAGAGTTTTTCACCGATTTCTCCCAAACCGTTCGTTTTTAGTATCCATGGCTTCAAGGTAAGTTGTAGAACTTTTCAATACAAATCTTTTGACATATTGATTGCTGAATTTCGTCGGGGTTGACTTTCAGTTGACTTTTCGGTTTGCCTCGATTTGCGTGCCGACTGATTTCGTGTAAACTAGGTTAGCTGAACTTGTAGAACTGTTCTAGCATGCTTAGGGAGTTTCGTGCTTAATTTCCATATCATTTGATCATGTAATGCTATGCATACGATTGATTCTTTGTTATGTTGACTTGTGAGAAATGTCGGTTTGACCATGAACTGTTTTTGATCATTTGGCTGCCGTATGTGTTCATTCTCGTTCAGATTATTGTGTTTTCCATTTGAGATCATATTTTACCGTCAATTTCCCCGTTGTGATAGTCTTGCCATGATTAGGGTTCAATATGCTTTAATGTTGACTTTTTGAATGTCGGTTTGACTCTTAGGACTCTGATTGTGCTTATCCGATTCTGGCTGTTCCTAACCGTGTATTTTACTGTCTAAGATTACCGGTTACTCCGCTTTGCTTACTCCCACTCGGTTTTCCTCATTTCTTTGTGAAATTGAGTTTTTCTACTAAGTGTGGGGTAGGGTTTTAGTTTAACTAATCTGGTTTCATTCTGGTTTTAGGAACACCACTTTTGAGCGCAGGACTAAGGCGCGACTTGATGGCGCCTCGAGCTCAGGAGCTGCCGCCCCGTCACACCCGCCGTTATGGGCCCTCCACCCGCAATACCTCGCCGGGCTGGATACCATCGCACTATAGCTCGTCTACCAGACTTCTACTTCGAGTGCTTCCAACATTCGTGGAGCTGACGTGCGCCCTCTGTCCATGGAGTCCCTTTTCGAGCACGACGAGGACTACCACCGGAATGTGCATGACGCCCTAGCACCGGCCGGTCTCCTAGAGCTGACCACCACAGCTGCCGATTTCCCAGACATTGCTCTCCAGGAGTTCTGGGCGACCTTTGATCTGGATGAGCACAAGAGGAAGCAGCGCCAGAAGGTTGTGACCTTCTATCTTGGTGGGGTGTATAGGCAGCTCACCTACTATGAGTTTGCTGCTCATCTAGGCATCCCTTACGAGCATTATCACGATCATCTCCTAGGTTGGGGCGACGATGATGACGACGAGGAGTACCACGCCCTCTGGAGCCACATGACTGGAGTGCCTGGTGATCGCTTCATGGGACATGACTCAGTTAAGTCCCTCTCTCACCCTCTCTTTTAATTTATTCATGTGGTTTGGCGTAGATCGCTTTTGTATGTTCCAGATAAGGATCGCCACCATATCCTCAAGGAGGAGCTTATGCTTCTTCGAGCCATCCGAGAGAGCTACCCTCTTCACCCCGGCTGGTTGCTTACTCGCATCTTCCGCCAGAAGACCAAGAGGAAGAAGCCACCTCGCAAACTCCTAGGAGGCAACTTCATAGGTCAGCTCATCATCTCCTTCGGCATCAGCCATGAATATGGCCCGAACATTCCACGACACCGAGTTAGGACCGTTGGAGGAGATTTGGTAGTCGAATACGACTTAGAGCTGGACCTCAGTCCCCATGTAGCAGCAGATCCTCCACTCCAGCCTGTGGTCGGGTCGGAGGAAGAAGATGATGCTGAGCAGCAGCAGCCGTAGCCGCCGCCAGTATTCCAAGATTATATACCCTCGCCACACCATCAGGCGGGGTATGAACACCAGTCGCCGCCACACATTCCTGATCCATACCAGGCGCCGACCCATCAGCCCCGACACCACCCCGCGGATGTTGTTGAGTTGTACGAGCGACTGCAGGAGTGGCGCATCACTGACAACGCCACTCAAGAGGCGAGATGGACTATTATGCATCAACATATGCGCCGCGCCGATAGGCGGTATGAGGCACAGCTGGCGTGGCAACGTCAGCTCGGCGAGCACCTCCACTTTCCACCTCCCGACGCGCCGGACGAGCACTGATCGGGTTGTATCCTCTTTCTTGTCCCTTCTTTTTATTTATTCTTTTCGGATTTCGGTCCAACTTTTTTCTGTGTGGATCCGGGACACTTGTCCCGGTTTCCTTTTTATGTTTCATTTGTTTTTGTTTTGTAGGCAGTAGGGAGATTCCCTTTGCTTCGCTTTGGTAGATTCCCTCCGCTCCGAGGATCCGTGCTCATCCCCTACGCCAATCATCTCGGTCCAGGTTCTTCTACTTCACTCTGAACTCTAGAATTAGTCCTGTGAGGACACAGTCCGATTTAAGTGTGGGGTAGGATGCTAGAGAACCTTGCATGAACTTGATTGCCCTTGATTGTGTTTTGTGTGTGCCTCGTGATTCCATTCCAGTCTCTCTAGCATTAGAATGGCTCAGTTCTTGATTTTTGATGTTAAGTTGTTGTTCAAACCTTCATAATGATGCTTAGACAGCTTAACCTAGAACTTGAGAACCAACTTGTATACTTTGATGCTAAATTGCCTGGTCAGAACAGAATTTTTAAATCACACTTGTAGTTTGTAGCCTTGATTGCATGAAAATGACCGAATCCGACTAGCAAACCAACTGTGAGCTTTTGATCCATTGCACGTAACTTGCAATTTTAATTCTTTCTGAGTGGTTTTCTGTTTGCTTGAATGAGTTAGAATTTGCATGAGACCTACTTGAGACCACACGATGACACGAATTCTAGAAGGATAGGGGCACCTAGATTCAGCTACTAAGCCAGATAGCCTACCAAACTATAAATCCACTAGGTTTAGACCCTTGAGCTTGGCCTGTTCTTTCGGTTCGATAATACATTACATCCATTTCCCATTTCTTTCATTCCCCGTTGATCCCCTGTGGTTGTAGTTCTAGATTGACCTACCGGAAGTCAGTTTGTGGTAACCTGCCTATAGCCATTAAACAGGTGGTCTTAGCTAATATGTCCAGACGTGTAAATCCCTCTAGGAACTAAAAGAAAATCGGCACAAAAGAAAAAAAAAAGTAAAGTAAGAAAAGAAAGAAAATTTCGAAAAAAAAGTGAAGAAAAAAAATCAGGAAAGTTTCAAAGTTTTAGTTCAATAAAACGTTCTTCTCCCTACAAATGGAAGAACGAAGTCAAAAGAAAAGTTCAAAAGAAAGAAAAGAAGAAAAAAATTAGTGTAAAGAAAAAGAATAAGTGCTAGGTTGCTTGAGGGTATCATAGGACGAGCGTTCATCATTCCACCCGTGTTTGGTTAGACGGTAGGAAGCCATAGATTAGATTCGAGGGAAGTTAGTCGAAAGCTACACCGCACAAAGCCATCATCATACATTCCCATCATCCATCGCATCATAAACCCGAGTAGTGTAGAATTCATTACGGTCCTAGCAGGGAAGTCCTTCTTGACTAGATACTCATGTTGTCACAGTGGTGGAGATGTGGTTGACTTGCAAACCTATGACAGAATTCAGTAACAGAAAATGATCGAGAGCAGAAACACGTCCTTAAACACAGAGAGCGAGAGTTCCCCATTTTACTAAATATTTCCTGTGTGAGGAGTCTGGTCGGTCAGGTCAAATTCGTGCATAATTGGCTGCTAATTACTTGTCGTGTGCAGTTTATTAGTGAGACCAGATATTTTGGCTGATCTGTATGCATGTTAGGTTTCTTGTTCTAGGATCGATCTGTCTAATAATTCATTGTCTTTGATTGAGCTCCAATTTAATCGATCTTATCATTTATGAACATGAGCGTTTCTATTCAGTTTGCTTGAGGACAAGCAAAAGCTTAAGTGTGGGGTATTTGATGACACTCGATTTGACGTGATTATCAGCCTCATTTAAGCGACATTTCTTTGCTTAATACATGGTTTTTAGGGTAGAATAACGAATATTCAATCGATTGCCCTATCTCGTGCCATTCGTGTTACCTTGGCCCGTTTCGGGTCTATTTGATGGTTTTCTAGTGTTTTTATGATAGCACAGGTTTTTGCCATCGAATAAGTAACAAGGGACGTGTCTAAGGCGTTGGAATCTCGAAGGATTGCACCGGGATCGATCAAAGGAGCCAATAAAGTTCAAACAAATTCCTGCCCGGATTACAAAGGAATTTTCGCCGAAAATCACCTAGTGTTTTCGGCGAAAATATCAGCACAAATCAGTTTCGGCGAAAGTGTCAAGTTTTCAGACCGAGAATGAAGCCCAGAGAAGAGCAAAAATATCCCTTCATTTGCAAAGGAATTTTCGCCAAAAATTCCTCAAGAATTTCGGTGAAAATAATAGGGAAATCCGGACTTATTAGGGTTAAGTATAAATACTTAACCCGGCGGCCCAAAAACAGATACCGAATAATATACCTCATTCAGCACATCATAATTACGTTTTCCAAGGATTCTCTGGAGTTCTGGAGCAAAGAGTTAGAGTTCGAAGAGCCGGAAAGAGATCGTGACGCCATCCCTTTCATCTCGGAGAACCGGAGCTAGGAGTGTAGTTTACCGAAGATCGAAGTCTGTCAGAGTCGTCTAAATTAGGTTTTTCAGATTCTTTTCTGTTCTTCCTCTGGATGATGAACTCTTTCTTTGTCTTAGATTCTTTTGTGATAAACATGAGTAGCTAAACTCGTTAGAGCTTAGACTAGATGAACCCTAAGTGACCCAGGGCTTTAAAGCGGTCACGGATCGGCGGTGATTAGATTCAAAATTCAATCAGTTCTCTTTCATGTTTGATTTGTTCTTCATTGTTCATGTTTCTTGTCTGGATTGATCACCTAGATTAGATCTGGTTAAGCTAAGGATAGAAGCGAACGCTCACCTTACTTTAGAACATCGAATGGAACAATTAACCTTATAATTGGAGCGTGCCTTTCGTAGGAACCGGTTAGGGTTAATCCACTGCAAGAGTAACTCATTAATCATTAGTAATTGCACCAGTTAATTAAGTCGTTGCGAGAGGCGACCGTACCCGGGCGGCTAGTTAATCTTGGTAGTTAGAACGGATAGAGCGAACGTTCGCCGGTCTTAAACCTAAGGGTAATGAGTTATGGTGGTGTCTTAGTAATTGATTGAATGAGAATCGAAATCCGCTGATCTGTTGATTGCCAATGCTCTGGGGAACGACGGGGGATTCAAAGTCTAAGTTCGTTTGTCATCTCTGTTTTCAAACCCTAATTTCCAATCTGCTTTAGTTTAATTTGTTTTAATTTATCTGCATTTCTTAGAATTAGAAGTCGTGGAACTCACACCACGCACAACTTGTTTGCATTCGAGTATTTTGCCAGTTTTGAAGTAGTCAATCTTAGAAGACCCCTGGAATACGATCTGCTTAGCTCTTTTTAGCTTGGTAGTATTTGATCACTGTTCTGCAGCTCATCAGTGGCACTTGTGGGAAGCCTCACTTTGGGGTGTGTCACATGCTTAGGATAGCATCAGTGACCTGTTACACCTGTGGCCAGCCGGGTCATAGGAGTAACTTCTGTCCGAGGAGGAGCGCGGCACCGACACTGTCCGTGGGATTGGTGCAGGGACCTAGAGCTCCATCTAGGAGTTTTGGGGGCCGAGGTGGAGGAAGTTACGGGTGAGGAACGGCGAGTGCTGGAATGGGAACCGGGGCTAATGCTATGCTTGTTCGAGCGAGTGGAGATCAAGGAAGGTTGTATGCTCTCACCGAGGGAGCAGCAGAGAACGCAAACGACGTGGTGACCGGTATGATCTCGATCTTGGATCTTTCAGTTTACGCTTTGTTTGATTCGGGGTCAACCAATTCTTTTGTGTCTGAGAAATGCTTGAGTAGTTTGGGTGTTGTAACTAGTAGCTTGGGGACTAGTTGGGGCGTGAGGACCCCTTTGGGGACGTCCGTTTGGGTAGATAGTGTGTGGAGGGGTTGTAGGGTGTTAGTGGGAGGTGCAGAGTTAGAAGCTGATTTAGTGGTTCTTCCTTTCAATGAGTTCGACTTGATTCTTGGCATGGATTGGTTGGCTAGGCATAGAGCCTTGTTAGATTGTAGGACGAAGGAGGTTGATGAGCTGCAGGACAGTGATCAAATACTACCAAGCTGGAAAGCTAAGCAGATCGTATTCCACAGGGTTTCTTCTAATCGACTACTCGTGCGTGGTGTGAGTTCCACGACTTCTTGACTAAGATGCAAGAAAATTAAAATGAAATTGAAAGACAGAATGATTGGATGGTTCAGACAGACGACAGACAAGCTTAGATTTCGAATCCCCCTTAGATCACCAAGGCAACAGCAATCAACAGATCAGCGGATTTCAATTCTCGTTCAATCAATTTCTATACACCACCATAACTCCTGACCCTTAGGTTTAAGACCGGCGAACGTTCGCTCTATCCGTTCTAACTACCAAGATTAATTAGTCACCCGGGTACAGTCGCCCCTCGCAACGACTTAACTTAACTAGTGCAATTACTAATGATTTATGAGTTACTCTTGCAGTGGATTACCCTAATCGGTTCCTATGAAAGGCACACTCCAATTATAAGGTTAACTGGTTGAATTGATGTTCTAAAGTGAGGCGAGCGTTCGCTTCTATCCTCAGCTTAACAAGAATCTAAGCTAGGTGATCAGGAAAGACAAGTTTTAATGTTTAAAGCAGAGAAGCTGTCTGGCGACAAACCCTAATTCAACACAAACCTAGTCTAGGCGATCAATCAGAAAAGAAACATAAACAATCAAGAACAAAACAACCATGCAAAGAGAAACTGATTGAACTTTGAATCTAATCACCGCCGATCCGGGACCGCTTTAAAGCCCTGGGTCACTTAGGGTTCATCTAATCTAAGCTCTACGAGTTTAGCTACTCATATTAGGAACAAGAGAATCGAAAACAAACAAGGAATACATCTCAGGTAGGAAGAACAGAGAAGAACTGTAAAACTTAATTTGACGAATCCGTGAAGCTTCAATCTCTGGTAATCTTCAATCCAAGCTCCGAGTCTCCGAGGTGAAGGGATGGCGTCACGATCTCTCCACGATTCTTTGAACTCTCTAAACTCTCTCTCGAACTTCTAGGTCTGGAAATTATGATTGATATTATCAGGTATATCCCTTTTGGGCCGCCGGTTAAGTATTTATACTTCTGTGGTTTTCGGTTCAACAAAAGGGGATGAACGCCGACTGATTCTTCTGTGGTTTTCGGTTCAACAGTTTTCGGCGAAAACTTAGTGTTTTCACCGAAAACATCCTTCAGTTGACATCAGTGGATTTGTGCTTGCATTTTTGCCGAAAATACTAAGGGATTTTCGGCGAAAACTCCTTTGTAAACCGGGGCAGGAATTTGTTTGACTTGGTTGGATCCTTGGATCAATTCCGGTGTGATTCCTCGATGTTCCAACGCCTTAGACACGTCCTTGGCTACTTTATTTGACGGCAAAAACCTGTGCTATCATAAAAATACTAGAAAACCATCAAATAGACCCGAAACGGGCCAAGGTAACACAAATGGCACGAGATAGGGCAATTGATTGAATATTCGTTATTGTACCCTAAAAACCATGTCTTAAGCAAGGAAATGTCACTTAAATGGGGCTGATAATCACGTCAAACCGAGTGTCATCAAAATACCCCACACTTAAGCTTTTGCTTGTCCTCAAGCAAACTGAATAGAAACGCTCATTTTCACAAATGATAAGATCGATCAAATTTGAGCTCAATCAAACACAATGAATTATTAGACAGATAGATCCTAGAACAAGAAACCTATCATGCATATAGATCAACCAAACCACCTGGTCTCACTAATAAACTGCACACGACAAGTAATCGTAACCAATTATGCACAAATTTGACCTGGCCGACCAGACTCCTCACACAGGAAATATTTAGTAAATTGGGAACTCTCACTCTCTATGTTTAAGGACGTGTTTCTGCTCTCAATCATTTTCTGTTACTGAATTCTGTCATAAGTTTGCATTTTGACCACATCTCCACCACTGTAACAACACGAGCCACTAGTTAAGAAGGACTTCCCTGCTAGGACTATAACGAATTCTACACTACAAGGGTTTATGATGAGATGGATGATGGGAATGTATGATGATGGCTTTGGTGCGGTGTAGCTTTCGACTAACTGCCCTTGAATCTAGCCTATGGCTTCCTACCGTCTAACCAGACACGGGTGGAATAATGAACGCTCGTCCTATGATACCCTCAAGCAACCTAGCACTTTATTTTCTTTACACATTTCTTTTCTTTTGACTTCGTTCTTCCATTTGTAGGGAGAAGAACGTTTTATTGAACTAACAACTTGAAACTTTTCTGAATTTCCGCTTTTTTTTTCGAATTTTTCTTATTATTTTTTTTCCTTCTTCTTCTCTCTTTTTTTCTTTGTGTCGATTCTTTCTTTTAGTTGCTAGAGTGGTTTACACGTTTGGACATAATAGCTAAGACCACCTGTTTAATGGCTATAGGCAGGTTACCACAAACCGACTTCCGGTAGGTCAATCTAGAACTACAAATACAGGGGATCAACGGGGAATGAAAGAATGGGCGATGGCTGTAATGTATATCGAACCGAAAGAACAGGACAAGCTCAAGGGTTTAAACCTAATGGATTTAACGTTGGTAGGCTATCTGGCTTAGTAGCTGAATCTAGGAGCCCCTATCATTCTAGAACTCGTGTTATCGTGTGGTCTCGAGTAGGTCTCATGCAAATTCTAACTCATTCATGCAAACAGAAAATCACTCAAAAAGAATTGAAATTGCAAGTTACGTGCAATGGATCAAAAGCTCACATTTGGTTTTCTAGTCGGATTCGGTCATTTTCATGCAATCAAGGCGACAAATTTCAAGTGTGATTTTCGAAAATCTGTTCTAACCAGGCAATTTAGCATCAAAATATACACGTTGGTTTTCAGGTTCTAGGTCAAGCAGTCTAAGCATCATTATGACAGATTGAACAACAACTTAACATAAAAAATCAAGAACCGAGCAATTCTAATGCTAGAGAAACTGGAAAGGCACCGAGAAACACACAACACACAATTAAGGGGAATCAAGTTCATGCAAGGTTCTCTAGCATCCTACCCCACACTTAAATCGTTCTGTGACCTCACAGGACTAAACTACAGTAGAGATATACGAAGAACCTGGAATGAGATGGTCGGTGTAGGGGATGAGCACGGATAGCCCGGAGCGGAGCGGAGTAGCTACTCGAGTCCCTACAAAACAAAAACAACAAAAAGATCAAAAGGATACCGGGACAAGTGTCCCGGATCCACACAGAATAAAAGCCGAAACAAAGAAGGTTTAGGGGAATTTTTGAAAATATTTTGATTTTTTTTAGAGTTTTCGGCGAAAAGAGGTGTAGGTTTTCGCCGAAAAGTTTAGTTAAAATATCTGCCGATTTTCAAAACAAGTTTTCGCCAAAAAATTCATAGAATTTTCGCCGAAAGGTTTAACTAAAATCGGCCAGAAAACACATGGGGTTTTGAAAAGAAGTTTTCGCCGAAAATTTAGAGGATTTTCGCCGAAAACATTACGCTGCAGGATTGAAAATATTTTCGCAATTCCGGCAAACTTTAGAAAATCACAATTAAATTGACAAAAATCAGAACAACCTCAAACAACTTGCGATTGAAACGATGACAAACATACTACACGCGAAAAATAAGAAATCAAGCAAACTAACACTTTTGGCTCCCCCGAACCGACTCTGAAACAACGAGTTGGACATAAATTGAAAACTGACTCCAGCCGTGGGTTGCCTCCCACGAAGCGATCTTGCTTAACGTCCTTGAGCCGGACGATACCTGGACGGCGATCAAGAAACATCCAAACTCAGGATATCTCTTAGGCCCGAGTTGGAGTTCATGGAATATGGCTTTGGGGATTCTCTGGCAAGTGTGAACTTCTTCCCGTGTGCGTGAATTAGCTTGATTCGTCCATCGGGAAGGCGACCAAAATTTTTATAAGGCCTGAACAGTTCTTCCGAAGAAGCGTCCTTCAGAGGATCATTCTTCTCCGGTGGCTCGGCAGACGGGGGCTGAGCAATCGGCTTCTAAACCACCTTCGTCTTCTCTTTATTCTCCTTCTTTATCTCGCCAGGATCTATAACGTTTAGCGATTCATGAGGGGGTGCCATCAGATCCTCCTTCTTTCTCAGCTTTTGTGTCGGTAGCTCATTCCTCAGACCAGTGACCTGTCCAACACCTGGCAAGAAGATTTCTACAGAAACTCTAGATTTTTCATTAGAACTAGAGTTCACCGAAGCCAACTCCACAACTTCAACAGATAAACAATGCATCTCTCCTTTGACTGGGACTTGCATACCGTCCTTGAGGAGGAAAGTCATGGTATCATTGCCGACCCTTAATGTCAATGAGCCATTCGGGACATTAATGGTAATGCCGGCTGTTGCCATGAACGGTCGGCCTAGGAGAAGAGTGACATCTTCCTCTCGAGTATCCATGACAACAAAGTCAGTCAGAATAGTAAAAGGACCACAACGGACAACCACGTTTTCTATTATTCCCCTAAGTAGTTTAACAGATCTGTCGGCAAACACTAAATGCATGCTAATTGGTTTCAACTCTCCTAGGTTCAATTTCTCAAACAGGCAAGTAGGCATAACATTAATAGAAGCACCTAGATCAATTACACTACGATCAATCTTCACATCATTAATAGTGCAAGGCAAAGTAAAAGCATCGGGATCTCGACACTTAGCTGGGGGTGGTATGGGTGTCGCCTGGCCCTGGATGGCGGAGCATTCTTCCTCGAGGGAGACGGAAGACAACTCTTCCTTCTTCTTGTTCTTCGCAGGATCCTTTGCGATTTTGTCAGCCTCCGGTATTACCTGGATAACATCAGTAACTGGTGTCTTGATATCTGTATTCTTCAAGTATCCATACCACTTTCTGTACCGGGTATCATGATCTTTCTCCTTTGATTGCGCGGCCTTAGCAAACGGAATCCGAGGATGATATGGAGGGAGATGTGGCGCAGGTGCTGTCTTTGTCAGGGAAGGCGGGGCAGTCACCTCCTCTTCTTTTTCTCTATCCTCCCCCTCGATCTCTGGCTTGTCAATGGCTATAGCTTCAGGGATTATGGCTGGTTCAGGAGCTATAGTATCAGCTGATTGCTTGTCGCTTCTTGTGGAGACAGCCTTGACGTGCTCCCTCCTAATGGTAGAGTTGACTTGAACCGATGATTGATTAAGGAGGGGGCTACTAGTTAGCAAGCTAAACACGTTATTAATCATGCTCTCCATTCGTTGACCTCGAGCTTCATGTTCTTGATTTATGACGGCTTGAAGCTTGAATTTCTCCTCCATAGTTATCGAGCCTTGCCATGATCAGGTCGAGCTTCTTGTCTACCTCGATATCCCTTGTGTTCCCTGATGTAGATCTCTGAGGTTGATCTTGATAACTATCGCTCAAGTACTGATTCTGACTCTGGTTGAATCCGAAACTGTAAGGAGGACGCTCTTGGAAGCTTCCTTGTTGTTGAGGAGGTTGTCTGAACTGACGATAGTCGGGGTAGCCTCTTTGATTGTTGGTGAAGCCTTGATCAATAAAGTTCACTTCCTCTGAAGACCAGTTACCGAAAATCTTCTTCATTTCTTTCTGTACTTCAACCTTGATCTGATCTTCACGGCTTGGTCGGCTCTTAGGTGCTCCAAACTGTCTCTCCCAGCTTCTAGATTTGGATGCGCAGTTTGTAAAGTGAAGAAGAGCAGCTTCTGGTGTGAGTGCGGTGTAGTCTCCATCAGCTAAGGGGTTAACCCATTCAGAGACTCTTCGTTCATAACCCAAGCAAAGATCTCAGCTAGTTGCCTCTGAGTGAAGCCATGATGAGGGCAATCGTGGAGGAGTTCCTAGAATTCGTTCCAAGCATCATGTAAACTTACTCCTTCTCTCTGTCTGAACCTTGAGATGTTTTTCCTATAAGCAGTTATTCTGGAAGGAGGGAAGTATTCCTCTACGAATTCCTGAGCAAGAGTCTCCCAGTCAGTGTAGTAGCCAGGTGGTTTGCCAGTGAGCCACCTCTTAGCTGCACCTTTCAGAGAGAACGGGAAAGCTCTCAAGCAAAGAGTGTTCTTGTCGAGATTCCCGTTCTTGAAAGTGCTGCAGAGATCAACGAAATCCGCCAGATGCGTGCACGGATTGTCTAATGGCCTGCCTTCAAATTGTAAATCCCTAGAGATCATTTCCAGGAAGGGGATCTTGATCTCATAGTCAGGACCGTCTTCATTGCGCGACACAAAGATGGAAGAATGAACACTAGTAGCACTTGGCTTATTGTAATCCGCAAGACTCTTTTGAGCAGCCATTACGGTAGGGGAAGGTGGATCAGAAGTGATTTGCTTCTGAATTTTCTTAACCTGCAAGAGACAAAAACAAACACAACCGGTGTAAAATCAAAGTGTGATGGAAAATGAAAGACGGAAAATAGAAGAATAAAATGCCAACTCTTCTTTCAAACAATATAGAAGAGTCCCCGACAACGGCACCAATTTGATGAGCTGCAGAACAGTGATCAAATACTACCAAGCTGGAAAGCTAAGCAGATCGTATTCCACAGGGTTTCTTCTAATCGACTACTCAAAGAAGCTGGCAATTTATTCAGGTTTAAACACTTCGTGCGTGGTGTGAGTTCCACGACTTCTAGACTAAGATGCAAGAAAATTAAAATGAAATTGAAAGACAGAATGATTGGATGGTTCAGACAGACGACAGACAAGCTTAGATTTCGAATCCCCCTTCGATCACCAAGGCAACAACAATCAACAGATCAGCGGATTTCAATTCTTGTTCAATCAATTTACATACACCACCATAACTCCTGACCCTTAGGTTTAAGACCGGCGAACGTTCGCTCTATCCGTTCTAACTACCAAGATTAATTAGTCGCCCGGGTACGGTCGCCTCTCGCAATGACTTAATTTAACTGGTGCAATTACTAATGATTTATGAGTTACTCTTGCAGTGGATTACCCTAATCGGTTCCTACGAAAGGCACACTCCAATTATAAGGTTAACTGGTTGAATTGATGTTCTAAAGTGAGGCAAGCGTTCGCTTCTATCCTCAGCTTAACACGAATCTAAGCTAGGTGATCAGGAAAGACAAGTTTTAATGTTTAAAGCAGAGAAGCTGTCTGGCGACAAAACCTAATTCAACACAAACCTAATCTAGGCGTCAATCAGAAAAGAAACATAAACAATCAAGAACAAAACAACCATGCAAAGAGAAACTGATTGAACTTTCAATCTAATCACCGCCGATCCGTGACCGCTTTAAAGCCCTGGGTCACTTAGGGTTCATCTAATCTAAGCTCTACGAGTTTAGCTACTCATATTAGGAACAAGAGAATCGAAAACAAACAAGGAATACATCTCAGGTAGGAAGAACAGAGAAGAACTGTAAAACCTAATTTGACGAATCCGTGAAGCTTCAATCTCCGGTAATCTTCAATCCAAGCTCCGTGTCTCCGAGGTGAAGGGATGGCGTCACGATCTCTCCACGATTCTCTGAACTCTCTAAACTCTCTCTCAAACTTCTAGGTCTGGAAATTATGATTGATATTATCAGGTATATCCCTTTTGGGCCGCCGGTTAAGTATTTATACTTAACCCTAATTCCGCCGGATTTTGCCTGACATTTTCGGCGAAAATAGTAAGGAAGTTTCGCCGAAAATTCCTTCACAAAAGGGGATGACCGCCAGCTGTTTCTTCTGTGGTTTTCGGTTCAACAGTTTTCGGCGAAAACTTAGTGTTTTCGCCGAAAACATCCTTCAGTTGACATCAGTGGATTTGTGCTTGCATTTTCGTCGAAAATACTAAGGGATTTTTGGCGAAAACTCCTTTGTAAACCGGGGCAGGAATTTGTTTGACTTGGTTGGCTCCTTGGATCGATTCCGGTGCGATTCCTTGATGTTCCAACGCCTTAGACACGTCCTTGGCTACTTTATTTTACGGCAAAAATCTGTGCTATCATAAAAACACTAGAAAACCATCAAATAGACCCGAAACGGGCCAAGGTAACACAAATGGCACGAGATAAGGCAATTGATTGAATATTCGTTATTCTACCCTAAAAACCATGTCTTAAGCAAGGAAATGTCGCTTAAATGAGGCTGATAATCACGTCAAATCGAGTGTCATCAGAGGTGTTGCTTCAGGTGGAGGGAGTTGGTCAAGTGGTGTTCGAAGGTGTTAGGAAGAGGGATTCCGCGCCTATGGGACTAGTTTCGGCGATGCAAGCTTTCTCCCTAATCCAAGAGGGGTGTGAGGCCTTGTTGGTTTAAGTGTTGGTAGAGCAGAATGTAGAGTTGGAGAAGGTGCCAGTAGCTCGAGAGTTTGCAGATGTGTTTGAGGAACTACCTGGTGCACCGATTGATCGGGAAGTGGAGTTCAACATAGAGCTAGTTCCTGGAACTGCTCCAATCTCCATTCCACCCTATCGTATGGTACCGGCTGAGCTAAAGGAGTTGAAGGCGCAATTGCAAGAACTCTTGGATAAGGGATTCATCCGCCCAAGTGTATCTCCGTGGGGAGCACTGGTGTTGTTTGTGAAGAAGAAGGATGGGACGATGAAAATGTGCATTGTTTATAGGCGGTTGAACAAGGCAACGATCAAGAATCGTTATCCCCTCCCAAGGATAGACGATCTCTTTGATCAATTACAAGGGGCTGAAGTGTTCTCGAAGATAGACTTGAGGTCGGGTTATCACCAGTTGAAGGTGGAGGACGGGTCGGTGCCGATGACAGCCTATAGGACTCGTTATGGGCACTATGAGTTCCTTGTGATGCCCTTCGGTCTCACTAATGCTTCGGCCGCGTTCATGGCTCTCATGAACAAGGTTTTTCATGAATATTTGGACATGTTTGTGATCGTATTTATCGATGATATTCTCATCTACTCTAAGAATGAGAGGGAGCATGAGGAGCACTTGAGGATTGTTTTTCAGAAGTTGAGGGAGTAGCAGCTTTTTGCCAAGTTCTCGAAGTGTGCTTTTTGGTTGGAGAAGGTGTTGTTTCTTGGACATGTGGTCTCTAAGAGAGGTGTAGAGATTGATCCGAAGAAGATCGAAGTAGTGGTTAATTGGTCCCCACCTAAGGATGTGTCGCAACTAAGGAGTTTCTTGGGTTTGGCTGGTTATTATCGAATGTTTGTTGAGGGATTCTCTACCTTAGCCTCTCCTCTACATAAGTTGTTGAGGAAGGAGTTGAAGTATGATTGGAGCGAATCGTGCCAGGAGAGCTTTGAGGAGTTGAAGAAGAGGTTGACTTTAGCTCCGATGTTGACCTTGCCGATAGAGGGTGGCGAGTATGTGGTGTTTAGTGATGCGTCCTTGCAAGGGTTGGGTTGCGTGCTAATGCATAATGGGAAGGTTGTTGCTTATGCCTCACGTCAGCTTAGAGTGCATGAGGTGAATTACCCAACCCATGACTTGGAGTTAGCTGCGGTGGTGTTCACCTTGAAGTTGTGGAGGCATTATCTATATGGTGAGACGTTTAAGATTATGACCGATCATAAGAGTCTTAAGCATCTTATGGATGAAAAAGGAGTTGAATAGTAGGCAGAGGCGTTCGGTGGAGCTCTTGAAGGATTATGATTGCACCATTCATTACCATCCCGGTAAAGCAAATGAAGTCGGAAAGAGTTGGTTGACCTGAGGGCTCTAAGAGTGGAGATGCAGATGGATGATGTAGGAGGTTTGCTTGCTAAGTTTAGTATCCGACCCATGTTGAATGATAGGATTGGTGAGGAACAGCTTAAGGATGCTACTCTAGTGGCTATTCGAGAGGAAGTTGAGAAAGGTTTGGATAATGGTTTTGAGGTAGTTGAATGGTTGTTGAAGTGCAAGGGTCGAGTGTGTGTGTCGGAGGTAGAGGAGCTGAGGAAGGGGATATTAGAGGAGGCTCACTCTTCGATGTATGCTATGCACCCTGGGACGACTAAGATGTACAATGATTTGAAGTTGAGTTTTTGGTGGCTGGGAATGAAGAAGGATGTGGCTCATTTCGTGGCAAATTTTTTGGTTTGTCAGAAGGCGAAGGCGGAGCATAGAGCTCCGGGTGGGCTACTCAATCTCTACCGATCCCAGAGTGGAAGTTTTCAGACATCACCATGGACTTTGTGTCGGGTTTTCCGCCGACTAGAGAGGGGTAGGATGCCGTGTGGGTTATAGTTGATCGGTTGACGAAAGTTGCTCATTTCATACCTATTCAGTTTAAGCCAAGTGTGGAGGAGTTAGCTAAGTTGTATATGGAGGGGGTAGTAAGGTTGCATGGGGTTCACCAATCCATTGTCTCCGATCGTGATCCGAGCTTCACATCTCACTTTTGGGAGGGATTGCATACGGCGTTGGGAACTAAGCTCAAATTCTTGACGGCGTATCATCCTCAGACGGATGGACAATCGGAGAGGACGATCCTTACCTTGGAGGAGTTGTGCCATGGAGTTCCAAAATCCTTGGACTAAATTGCTACCTTTAGTTGAGTTCGCCTATAATAACTCGTATCATAGTAGTTTGAAGTCCGCTCCTTTTGAGGCTTTGTATGGGAGGAAGTGTAGGACGCCATTGTGTTGGGATGAGGAAGGCGCAAGAGTGTTGTCGGGTCCTCAAATTGTGCAAGAGACGGCTGATCGTGTTAAGGTTATCAAGGATAAGTTGAGAATGGCTCAAGATAGGCAAAAGGCATATGCCGATGGTCGTGCTATAGAGCTGAGTTTTGATGTTGGAGAGAAGGTTTTTCTGAAGGTGTCGCCATGGAAGGGGCTGATGCGTTTCGATAGGAAGGGGAAGTTGGCGCCTCGGCATATCCGTCCTTATGAGATTCTAGCTAAGACGGGCCCGGTGGCTTATGTGTTGGCGTTGCCGAGTGAGTTGGAAAGGATACACAATGTGTTTCATGTGAGTATGCTTAAGCGGTATCATAGAGATCCTTCTCATGTAATTCAGCCGGAGGAGGGGGAGATTGAGCAAGACTTGACTTATGAGGAGAAGCCGGTGGCGATAGTGGATAGGCAAGTTCAGGTCTTGAGGAATAAGTAGATTCCACAGCTCAAGGTGGTATGGAGGAACCACGAGAGTAAGACGGCTACTTGGGAGACCGAGGAGAGTATGAGGAGACGGTACCCGGAGTTGGTGAAAGCTTATGCTTCAGGTATTACTATGCTTTAGTGTGTTTTCTTGTGATTGCTAGTTTGGGTGTCGGTCCTAAGGGAGCTAAGGTGCGTTTGGTGTTTGTGTGGTGTTGAGAATGTTGGAAATTAATATGGGATTGATGAGTAGTTAAAGAAAGGGATGCTTGAATTGCTGCATTTTTTTGCTGTGTTGCGGTGTCGTCGTTAGGAGTTTCGGGAGTCAATGGGATGCTTGAATTGCTACATTTTTCTGCTGTGTTTTCGGTATCATGTTGTTAGGATGAGTTAGGGGTGATTTTGGGGATGAAATCCTTGAAGTTGTGGAGACTTGTAACATCCCCGCCCAACCAAACGGGTTGAGACTCAAGTTTGGTTGACTGGAGTGCTGGAATCAGTGCTTGCGAGGTCCCATTGAGGTTCAGGACGCTCGGGTTTGAGTCGGGTTGAGGATACAAGTGAGAGTGCTGGGCTGTGAACAACACATGCCGTGTATCTGTGATACACGGCCGTGCACTAATTTGTTGCAATCCTCGTCGAAAGTGGCAGGAATTAATACACGGCCGTGTGTTATAGATACATGTCGTGTATCATGATACACGCCGTGTATCGTGACCTGACATAAAAGGATGAATTCTGCACGGAAATTCATAACTTCTCACTCCTTTTCTCTCTCCCCAAAAGCCATTGATGAACCAACTTCTAGCAATCTTTGAAGGGTGATTCCGGGAGCTGTAGAGGTCGTGAGCGATAGAGAAGGTTAAGCTACGAGTTTGGTGGTTGACAAATCGAGTTTCTGAGGAACTAGAAGACGATTAGAGCCTCATCTTCTATTCCAGGTTAGGGCTTAGCATTGTGTAGGTAGTTTGGACAGCGTGAGGAGTTCTAACTTTGACTTAGATGAAACCTAGGTGATGCATGAAAATGGTGAGTGTAAAAGGGGTAAATTGTGATGTGAATGTGCTTGGTTATTGTCGAGGAATTGTCGTGGTTGATTGCTGTTATATGGGGTTGGGTGTCGACTGAAATGAATTGACTAATGGATTGACATAGAAATGAGAGTTAGGATGATTGGGAAATGGGTGCAAGTGCTATGACGTTATGAATTGTCAGTTGTGGATGCAGGAGAGTGGCCCTGCCAATGTGGGGTCGCTCTGAGTATGAGGAACAGGTGGGTGACCCCTAGACTCATGACATGACCTCCCCTTTACTTGTAGGTGGGGGTGGCCGATGAGCTAGACGGTTACCTTTTGATTGATTGTGATTTGTGAGTTGTGGTCATGACAGGAGCGTAGAACAATGGGATGTGATGTGAATTGTGTACTGTGATATGAATGTGGATGATGTGAATTGTGCCTTTGTGTGAATGAGATGTGATGAGTTAGAAATATGATGTTGGAACTTGTATGTGAAAGTAGAACCTGAAGGAGCCCACACTACCCACCCGAAATACTGTTGAGATCGAGTCCGGTTCACTAGGGTGAATCCCATGACGGGGAGTCATGGGTGTTGATATCTCTAGAGAATAGGTCAACGTGTAGGTAGGCTCGGTGGGTTCACTCAATTTCAATAGGAAATTGATCCCTTTTACCCTTTCAGGATCTTGTGACTGAAGAGGATGGTTGTTGGAGACAGTGCTTGAGGGTTGAGTTCTTGAAGTTCTAGATTGAAGCCATGAGGTGAAGACTGGAGTTCACACGGAGTTGACTTTTTTGTTCTTTTCAGTTGATTTGGGTTATTGGGGATTTTCTATGTATTTTGGTTTATGCTAGATTTTGAGGATTTATGTTGGATTTGGGCTTGTACTCGGATTATCTTTTCACATTTTTATGAAGTCCGGACTTTTAATGTCGACGTTTCATCATTTTACTTTGGTTTTTGTGCGGTAACACTCATGACCAGTTCAACCATGGGATCCACCGGGTTGATTCGGGACGGGTGTTACACCGACTCCTGATGCAGGGTTTGAAGCTCCATGCTTCCCATTGATTCACAATGAATCCATGTTGATCCTTTATGGATCTCAAAGATGCAACGAGTCCCACAGCCATGAGAGCATTGATTACCAAGAGAAGGTTGGTGGCTCAATCACTTGCGCAAGACCTTGAAGTCGTGCTTGAAGACGAGTGAGTCGCCTCATGCACTAGTACAAGATACCTACAAACAAGCACAACAAATACACCCAAGTAATACGACAATGCGGAATAACAAAACCAAACAACAAGTAAAAGGAAGCAAAAACTAAATTGGAAGGAAGTGAATAGATCGGTCTATTACTAAATGCTTTCAAAGGAATGAGAGAGTCCCCGGCAACGGCGCCAAAAACTTGATAAAAGCGATTTTACCAAGGTCGTATTCCACGGGGTCCTCTCATAAACCAATACTCACACTTCTCATAGACGGTCTAGACATTTGAAATTGGTTTGGTTTGATCGAGAAAATCAGAAACAAAGACAAAGAAATGCAATACTAACAAAGATTAAGCAAGAGAGAAAGGTGGCTCAAATCAAAGACAAAGGGGGTTCTCTTGGTGGGTAGTGTCATCATGCTCAAGAGGACTAATTGAACAAACAAGCCATTCAAGATCGAGTTTGCATTTGGATGACCATGCATTTCACTTCTATAGACTCAATGCACTCTCGTAGCACCAAATCCCTATCCTAATACCACTCAACTTAGGCTCTCGCTCTCAAGCTAAGTGAAAAAGGATGCATTCTAAGTGTTTGATGAAATGCCAAGACTCAAGACCCTCTCTTAAGACTCTATGACCACAAGGCTAGGCACAACACTCTCATATCAATGCCCTAACACTAAGAGATTCACCAAAAAGCCTTTTCAAACTCAATTGAATGAAAATCCACATGCACACCAAGTGTTCGATAAAATGCCCAAGAGAGAAATCAAGTGAAAATGGTTGAAATAAGATGATCTAATCTCTTAGAACACACTCACTTCAATCCCTAGACCTACAATCTATGCAATCCAAGCACTCTCATGCATCAAATCACAATGAATGGACCAAATCAAGAAAACATGGCATAAAATGGCATTAAGAACAAGTCTAGGAATCATCCTCATACAACCAAGATCAATCATGGCAAGTTCTATACAATCATCCCTCTATCATAGCACAACTAATCTACCCATCCAAGATGAACCCTAGAAACTCAGCCACACATGGCCAAGGGAGTAAAGAGAAAAGAAGGAAGAATGGTCACCAAGAACACCATGGATGAATCCTTGAGATGATCTTCACTTCTCCACTTGTAAGCACTTCTCCCAAGGTTTGTTGGCTTCAATCCTAGCTCCAATGGCTTCAAATTGCTCCAAAAATGTGTTCTAGGGTTTGAGGGTTCGTGGGTATGTGTTTGGGGTTCAAGAGAGATCCAAGAATTCCCCAAAATGGCCAAAAACAAGAATATTTATAGTGCAGGGGACAGTGCACGGCGTGCACCCCTACACGGCGTGCACATCTGCACGGCGTGCACCCCGCACTCTGCAGAAAGCTCGATCTTGTAATGCTCATATCTCCCTCGTCCGGACTCCAAATGACCTCTCGTTTGCTCCTATGCGCTCCTTGTCATCCGTACTTTGATGCCATAACCTGAAAATGCACAGAGGCAACTCCAATAGACCACGAATTTGGCTCCAAAGTGGCAACCGGACAACAAAATGACACTTTGCACAAAACTTCAATAAAAGCATATAAGTCATGTCATTTCACGAATAAACACGGGCATTTCAAAGGTCATTCATAAGCTTAAAATGCACTAATTAAAGTCACATCACGGTATCAAATAAATAACCTAGCAAGGTAGACTAGATCGTATTCCACAGGGTTTCTTCTAATCGTTTACTCAAATATGCTGGCAATTTATTCAAGTTTGAACACGTTGTGCGTGGTGTGAGTTCCACGACTTCTAAACTAAGATGCAGGAAAATTAAAATGAAATTAAAAGACAGAATGATTGGTTGGTTTAAATAGACAAGCTTAGATTTCGAATCCACCTTAAATCACCAAAGCAACGGCAATCAACAGATCAGCGGATTTCAATTCTCGTTCAATCAATTTCTAAGACACCACCATAACTCCTTACCCTTAGGTTCAAGACCGGTGAACGTTCGCTCTATCCGTTCTAACTACCAAGATTAATTAGCCGCCCGGGTACGGTCGCCTCTCGCAATGACTTAACTAACTGGTGCAATTACTAACGATTAATGAGTTACTCTTGCATTGGATTAACCCTAATCAGTTCCTACGAAAGGCACACTCCAATTATAAGGTTAACTGGTTGAATTGATGTTCTAAAGTGAGGCGAGTGTTCGCTTCTATCCTCAGCTTAACAAGAATCTAAACTACGCGATCAAGGAAAGACAAGTTTTAATGTTTAAAGTAGAGAAGCTGTCTGGCGACAAACCCTAATTCAACACAAACCTAATCTAGGCGATCACTCAGAAAAGAAACATAAACAATCAAGAACAAAACATCCATGCAAAGAGAAACTGATTGAACTTTGAATTTAATCACCGCCGATCCGTGACCGCTTTAAAGCCCTGGGTCACTTAGGGTTCATCTAATCTTAGCTCTACAAGTTTAGCTACTCATATTAGGAACAAGAGAATCGAAAACAAACAAGGAATACATCTCAGGTAGGAAGAACAGAGAAGAACTGTAAAACCTAATTTGACGAATCCGTGAAGCTTCGAATCCGTAAAGCCCAATGTGGGATTTTTATGGACTATTCTTTTTTCGATGAATTAAACACCATTGGAGAGCATTTTTGGGAGTTCGGAACGACGATTGAGCGAGATGGAAACAATGATTGGCTAGAAGATCGATCGAAAATGTGAGATTAGTAGATTCCGGAGCAAGATGATCGTCTCTCCAGTTTTTCTTTCTCCTCTTCTTGTTGTTCTTTCAAAACCATGAAGAGCTAAACTCTCAAGTTTGTTCATATTAGATGAAGCACTAGTGAGGATTTTGTACGGATGATGTTGGGTTTTTAACACATTTTTGCTAATCGATGTTTATTCAGACATAGATTCGAGTTCTCCTAAATCCTAATTTGAAGCTCTATGAATCCGTTGATTGACCATATCGTAGGGTTCTGTTTCATCTTTGATTTTGTAGTTCTGATCATCGACGTGAATCATTCTAGAGTTTAGGAGGTTTGTTAGGATTTTTCGGTGTCTTGACCATAGGGCCGGTGAACCTCTTTGCATATCTTTGTGACATTTCATCGCTCTTCATGCATTCTTGACAATTTGCAAGTTATCTTAACCATAGGAAATTGTAAGTTTGATAGGATAGTTTCTCTACGCCCCAACCAAGGAGTAGAGAATACCAAAGGAAGTGTCGAGTCATCAAAGTCTGATAATTTGAAATTGCATTGCATTATCCATCTTAACCGAACTAGTGTGGATTCGAGTCTGAACAACCGACTTAGTCAAATCTTGAAAACCACTATTTGTTTACTTGTTTACCTATTTAATTTTCTTTCTTAGTTAATTAGTTCACAACCATTTGAAAAACCAAATGACAAAACCTTGAATAGCTTAACCCACAACTGTTGAGTAAAATAAGAAGAAAGACCCAAGAGAAATAAGGATCTCTTTGAAGCAATCCATGGAGTAAAACTTAGTGTGTGTTAATTTGCGCATCAAGTTTTTGGCGCCATTGTCGGGGACATTTCTAGTTCTAGGAAAGGCATTGTGTGCTTAAACTTATTCATTCATTTTTTTCCATGATTTACCTGGGTAGTGCTCTTGAGTTTTGAGATGCAGGATAATAGGTTCTATGGGTAATACCAAGAATGCTGCATTAATGGAGTACCATTCGACAAATATCAACAATTATGAAATATATCAGAGCAGCCACCCTACCAATCTAGAATGAAGAATCACCACCCTTGCGTTCCTGGCTAGAGCCAGAAGCTACACACTACTACCAGGATTACAAAGAAGAACCTCAACCCACCCACCAGTACCAACATCAGAAGTCTTATACGAATTTCCTCTTGAAACAAATCATAGCAAAAAGTCAAGCTCAAAAGGCGGAGACTAAGGCCAGAATTGAAAATTTGGGTCAGAGAATAGAGGAAATTACTCGGGTGTTGCTAGAAGAAGTCCAGGATAATTGATGACACTCGATTTTACGTGATTATCAGCCTCATTTAAGCTATATTTCCTTGCTTGAATCTCGGGTTTTAGGGTAATTTGGCATGTTTTCACCTAATTGCTCTATTTCTTGCCGTTTTGGTTACTTTGGCCCGTTATGGGTCTATTTGATGGTTTTCTAGTGTTTTTGAGATTACACAGGGTTTTGCCGTCAAATACGTAGCCACGGAAGAGCTCGGGAAGCAAAGGAACCTCAAGGAATGGCCCGAGATCAATCCAGAAGTCAACCAAGGCAGAAGAAAACACTGCTCCGGTCTTAACTGGAGTTTTCGGTGAGAAGTCCAAAGTCTTCGCCGAAAACTAATGCAAAGAATTGAACAGTCAAAGACAGGAGATCCAGCCGAGGTTTCCACTGAAGTCTTTGGCTAAAACTCTTAAGTTTTTGCCGAAAACTAATTCCTTTTCTGGCTCGGATTTTGAAACCCTATAAGTACTAAACCGGCGGCCACAACCAAAAAGAACTCCTTTTTGAAGAAAACCCTACCAATATACCTATCCCTTGGATTAGTTTCCAAACTTGAAAGTTTGAGAGAGAGTTTAGAGAGTTTGAAGAGCCGGGAAGAGATCGTGACGACATCCTTCCATATCAGAGAGCTCAGTGCTAGGAGTTGAAGATCCAAGAGATTGGAGCTTCACAGATTCATCTGAAATTAGGTTTTACAGTTCTTCTCTATTCTCCCTGTTTGAAGATGTATTCTTTGTTTGTCTTCGATTATTTTGTTTTGAATATCAGTAGCTAAACTCATAGAGCTTATATTAGATGAACCCTAAGTGACCTGGGGCTTTAAAGCGGTCACGAATCGGCGATAATTAAATCCAGTTTCAATCAGTTTCTCTTGCATGTTTGGTTTGTTCTTAATTGCTTTTATGTTTCTTTTCTAGCTTGATCACCTAGTTAAGCTGAGGATAGTAGCGAACGTTAGCCTCACTTCAAAACACCAAATCAACAGTTAACCTATTCATTGGAACAATTTCTCTTTGTAGGAACCAGTTAGGGTTAATCCGCTGCTAGACTAACTCATTAATCACCAGTAATCGCACCAGTTAGTTTTCCGTTGCAGAAGTGAACGCACGGGCGGTCAATTACTCTTGGTAGTTAGATCAGATAGAGCGAACGTTCGCCAGTCTTAAACCTAAGGGTCAAGAGTTATGGTGGTGTCTGAGAACTGAATGATTAGGGATTGAAAATCGTTGGTCTGGTGATCGCCAATGTTTTGGTGATCTTAGGGGGATTCGAAATCTAAGCTTGTCTGTCGTCTTGTTAAGTCAAACAACCTTTCAATTTGTCTTTTGTCTTATTTCCTTTTTAAATTTCTCTGCTTCATAGTCTAGAAGTCGTGAAACTCACACCAGGCACAACTTGTTTAAACCTGAGTAATTTGCCAGTTCGTTTGAGTAGACGATTAGAAGAAACCCTATGGAATACGATCTATCTTGCTTTGTGCTTGATAGTTATTTGATACACTATAAACTAACGTTCATCAATAATCTAGCCCATGGCTGTTGTGAGCTAGAGGTATCTGATGAAGAATCTCTGACAATAGTGGTAGAGGAAGATGTGGATCTGATCCATCTTGCAAATGAAGCGGAAGATGAGCACGTGGATATTGAGGAGTCATCCTCCTTGGTGATTCAAACAACCAAAACTGCGGAGGGCAATGATTCTGAGACGTATGTGCTCAATTGCAAGAGCAACTTGGATGACATTAGTGTGGAGCAGACTGCAATCATTGATTATAACGCACCATACTATCTCTTTCCACCTCCATTAGGAAAATTTGAGAACAAAAGGTCATTCGAGCAGAACCAGGATCTACTTGAGCACCACCGACTACATCTTGCTCCTTCTGGCGTGCTATTTGGCACTCAACCTCTAGCCTTGAAGAAGTTGATTGACTTTAAGGAACTCATGAGTTGGGGGTCCATAACCAGGTATCGTCTAGCTCAAAGACGTTAAAAGAGAGCATTTCTCCGGAGACGACCCGAGGCTGGAGTCCTTTAAATTATTGAGTCGAGTCTGTAGTAGAGTCGTGGAGTTAATTTTTGTATGTGTGTCTGTTTTCTTGTTTGATATCGTGGCTGTAACGGGGGTCTCCACCCCCCATCTTGTCTCTCCCTTGTGCTTGTAGACCGCCGTCGGGATCTATTCTCCATCCATTGAAGTATCGTGCACTCCTCCTTGAGTCACCCAGGAATCACCCACATCGGTACCCCTTTTCTACTCATTTTTTTGTCCAATGAGGACAACGCCCAGTTTATGTGTGGGGTTGGCTGATATTTTCGAGGGTTGTTATTTGTGTGATTATTTGTGTTGCTTTCTCTTATTGGAACATGCTCTTTTCTTGACTTGCAATGCTAAATTGGTTTTCAATCTTTCACAATGATGCTTAGACTGTCTTATCTAGAACTTGTAACCAGCATGCTTGAATTGCTATTAAATGAATCCGTTCAGAACATATTATAGAATCACTTTTGTAGCTTCACCTTGAAATGTGCATCATGATTTGAGTTTGACTAGCAGCTGTTTGTGAGATTTGTGCCAACCCGGTCATTACATCCGATCTGTTTCTTTCTGATTAGTTTTCTCTGACTTGTACTTCTAGAACTTGCATGATATCTGGTTAAGATTGCAGGGTAACACCGCTCTAAGATGATAAAGACACATAGTTTAAACTACTTGTAGCCAAACAGCCTACCCGACAATGTTTCCCTTAGGATAACCTCATTGAGCCTTGGCCTGTTTCTTGGGTTACACACATTATATACATCCATATTCCATGTTCTTCTTTCCTCGTTGATCCCATGATTTTGGTATGAAACTTGATTGAATCCAATTCGACAACTTATGCAAACTGTTAGACTAGGATGATAAGACTTAAAAGACAGTCTCACTAGTTCCATTCCCAGAAAAAAGGGGGAAAAGGGAGGGAGGGGGAAACAAAAATGAAAATTACACAAAAAATTCTAGAATTTAGAACAAAATATATAAAGAAATGTAGATAGATGATAATAATAAGTGATGTAAAAACAGCTAGGTCGATCCGACAACTCAAAAAAATGCCTAGTGAGAGCACTAGTAGAGGCACAATAATATAGGAAGGGATCTCATTTGTTCTAGGAGTTGAGTGTTGTCTTGGTCGTATCTAGCAGTACGTCAAGTCTTGGGTCTAAAGGCAGATAAAGGTTGAGTCGATTGCCACTTCACACATTACTCACTACTTCCATATTTTACCCTACCTTCAAATAAGCCCCATTACAACCCATTTGAAAGACCTTTTTTATTAGAGTTGGTGTTATCACGGCGGTGAGACTGAGTTTGACGTGAAAGCCTATGGTAAGTCACTTGTCTTTGAAATTGAATGAGCACATAAACACGTCCCTAAACATAGAGAGTGAGAGTTCCACCTTGTACTAAATATATCTATGTGAGGAAGTCTAGTCAGCTCGGTTGGTAGTGTGCATGATGGGTGATTACTACTTGTTGTGTGCAGAAAGCAGTGAGATCTAGATTTTTTTGTTGGATGTTCTTGCATGTGTGAGTTACGTTTTCTAGATGGAACAATGTAAGTTGAATTGTTAGAGATTGAACTTTTGGTTGATCTTGTCACTTATGAATTTGAGTGTGATTCCAAGTTTTATTTGTTTGAGGACAAACAAAAGTGTAAGTGCGGGGTGATTTGATGACGTTAGATTTACCACGTGTATCTCACCACATTTTAGCGAAATTCCCCTCTTTGTACACCTATTTGTGATAGTTTTTAGGAACTTTCGTGCAAATTGCGTGTTATAGTCCTCTGGTCCTCATTTGGGCAATTTGATGTTTTTTGGAGTTGTTTTTATGATATTTTTGGTTACCACATTGTGGAGTAGATTTCTACGAGATTGGCGCTTCAAACAGGGACCGTTCAAAGTTTGGACGGAGCGGGAATCACCAACTTAAGAAGTTGTCGAGCAAAAAGTGCGTCCGGCTGCACAGAAAAAGTGCGCCGACACACTTTTTTGTGCCTCCATGAGCACTTTTGGTTGTCCAAATTTTTTAGGAAAAGGGGTATTTAACCCCCAAAACGGGATTTTTCATGGACTATTCTTTTTTGATGAATCAAACAACATTGGAGAGAATTTTTGGGAGCTCGGAACCATGATTGAGTGAGAGGAAGAAAGGATTGGCTAGAAGATCGATCGGAAAGGCGAGATTAGTAGATTCCGGAGCAAGATGACCATCTCTCCAGATTTTCTTTCTCTTCTTCTTGTTGTTTCTTTCGAAACCATAAAGAGCTAAACTCTCAGGTTTGTTCAAATTAGATGAAGCACTAGTGAGGATTTTGTATGGATGATGTTGGGTTTTTAACCCGTTTATGCTAATCGATGTTTATTCAGACATAGATGCGATTTCTCCTAAACCCTAATTTAAAGCTTTATGAATTCGTTGATTGACCATATCTTAGGATTCTGTTTCATTTTTAATTTTGTGGTTCTGACCATGGACGTGAATCATTCTAGAGTTTAGGAGGTCGTTAGGATTTGTCGGTGTCTTGACCATAGGGCCGGTGAACCTAATATCTTTGCATATCTTTGTGACATTTCATCGCTCTTCATGCATTCTTGACAATTTGCGAGTTATCTTGACCATAGGAACTTGTAGGTTTGATATGATAGTTTCTCTGCATCCCAACCAAGGAGTAGAGAATACCAAAGGAAATGGCGAGTTATCGAAGTCTGATATACTAAAATTGCATTTCATTATCCATCTTAACCGAACTAGTGTGGATTCGAGTCAGAACAACCGAATTAGTCATATCTTGAAAACCACTATTCGTTTACTTGTTTATCTGTTTAATTTGCTTTCTTAGTTAATTAGTTCTTAATAAAAAATATAGTTACTTAGTTGACAACCATTTGAAAAACCAAATGACAAAACCTCGAATAGCTTAACCCACAACTGTTGAGTAATAGAAGAAGAAAGACCCAAGAGAAATAACGATCTCTTTGGAGCAATCCATTGAGTAAAACTTAGTGTTTTTAATTTGCGCATCATTAGTCACTTGATCTTTCATCTCTGACGGCTCAATCACGATATAACGCTGCACCAAATTAAATGTTTATAAATTATTATTAACCTACTCAAACTAATTAAACAAGGGAAATAATATCATATTTTCATACTTACAAACATAGTATCCAACAAATCATTTTTCTCTTCTTCCATCACGTTGTGCCACTCCTCGTACTGTAGTGGGAGGTAGTTATGGTCATTAGCCAGTAAGCCTGTGAACTGGCCCAGTAGAGAGACTTCGCCGGCATGGAATGATTGGGACAGTCATGGAAAAGCCTCTGCCTTTCTTACGGTGGAAGAGAAACCCTCCTCAAAGAAGTCTACCAAAGCATCCCGACATACATCATGTCATGCTTCCTCCTACCGAAGGATATCACTAACAAAATGGACTAAAGGCTAAATGCTTTCTTTTGGGGAGGGACCATAACAAAAAGGACAATTCATTGGTCTAGAGGAACTATCCCATCCAAACCTAAGAACGTAGGAGGCATGGGCTTCAAAAACTTCATAATGTTTAACTTTGCCTTGCTAGTGAAACAAGGGTGGAGATTAGCTCTAAAACCCGACCAAACATGGGGCCGACTGCTGAAGGGACTTTACTTTTCGAATAAAAACTTCATGGAGGCCCTGAAAGGAAAACACACATCGTGGATCTAGATAGACTCTGTGATTCCCGAGAGGTGCTGGGTAAGGGAATGAGGAAAAGCTGTGTAAATGGAAACTCCATCAGGGTAGGAGTTGTCCCCTAGATCCCAACAATTCAAAATTTTAAACTCAACACTAACATTGAGAGGGATGTTATGGAAAGCCAGTGGATGGAAAGGGGAAACCGTGAATGGGATAGAGAGGTCGTGGCCCAAGCATGCTCACATGCTGAAATGGAAGAAATCCTCAAGATTCCGATTGGCCCGAAAGACCAAGGCGACAAGTGGGTTTTGCACTTTGATGGACAGGGAAATTTTTTGGTCAGACCAGCTTACCACACTATCATATCCATGACTCCTCTACGGATGAGGATAGACTTGCACATTTGGAGCAAGGCCTTAGGAAATGGATGTGGAGAATACCAATACCACCTAAATTTTTTATCTTCCTATGGAGGGCCATTTGTAATGCGATTGGAACGAAACAAAATCTTTGGCGAAGGAAATGCTCTCCCTCGCCAGCTTTCCCCATTTTTCAGAATGGAAATGAAGACGTACAACATTGCCCTTTCTTCTGTTCGGGAGCTAAGGAAGTGTGGAGGAGATCTAATTTAAACTCAATAAAGAAGGTGTTTGTAACACCCGCCCCGAATCGCCTAGGTCGAACCCGTGGTTAGACCGGGAACTGGTGCTACTAGCAATAAATCAAACCGAAATCACCAAAACTAAACCAGAAGAAATAAAAATGATAAAATATAACCATTAAAACAAAAGACGGGATCCCCATTTATTACATTTTAAGCCACAAACAGCCAAACCTCTGAAAGAACAACATCAATAAATCTCATTTAAAATTCCCCAAACTGTCAACTTAAATGAAACTAAATAAAAACACATCCTCGTCCTCGATCACCGTCCTTCAATCTTCTAGCTCAACTCCAAGCTCCAACTGCTTATCCAGCTCAGCTCACCAACTACTTCTAACTGAAAAGAGAGACTAAGAGGGATCAGTTTCTTAATGAAACTTAGTGAACCCACTAGGCTTAACTATGCGCCGAACTACCTAGAGCGCATCCCAGACTCCCTCATTGGAATAGAACAATGGGACCCACACTTATATTTTATTTTAACATCCGAATAAGACAGTTCTAAGTGATCAGTTAATTCCCTCTACCTCTATTCCCATCATGCATCACCCCAACAATGTCATCCAATAATCATAAACAATCCAACACAAATTCATAATTAATAAGTTGAATACTACATCGTGACACATTGTTCCATAATATACAAGAATCAACATCATCATGGTCCAACAGCACATCACATAACAATTCACAATCACATCCAACACAACAACACACACACAAACAACAGTTCACACATCATTTAACTAGGTGAGTTAATTAAGCACCATAAGGATTCGTTCCCCCGCCACCCTGCCGGCCATCAGATCCAGACGCATCTTGAACGGACCCCTTCCCATGGAAGCAATACACAATATCCTAAAGTAGGATCTTCTCCCTCAGGAGGAAAGCAACATTCCTTGGTATCCGACCAAGGTGACTACCCCTATATTCCGGACTCAATCACATCAGATTTCTTTGGGGTAACATTGACTCCTTCTAGTTATATCATTTTAATTCCATCTAAAACTACCACATCAATTACCACATCAACCAAACAATTCCATTAACCAATTCCGCAGCATAATTCCACAACACAATTCCACACTTATTACGGGCGGACTACTAGCCTTACCGACCACCCCACCTGTATAGTAAAATTGAAGGGGTGATCATGTCCAATAATCGCTATATATATATAATTTGCACAAATAGGAATTAAACTGTCATTCTATCCACCTAGTCAACCAAGCATCCACCCAATTGAAGCCACACAAAAGCGCATCTACAATAAATAACCAAGACACATAATTAACCATTTTCAACTTTCCAATTCATGCATCCCTATTAATTACTAAATTAGATTGTAGTTCCTCATGTCTCTCACCTTAGCCTAAATACTGCCCCTTAATTTTGTCTAGAAACGTCCCTATTGTTTTGGTTCCACAAGTTCTGACGATGCATCGTTTAGACTTCAAACGAGCAAGATATGATCCAAAAGACTGATCTGCAACTCCACGAACCATCTAGTGACCAAACTGACATTTTCTCCAAATTCCAGCAGCAGTCGTGAAGTGATCTGGGCCACCAGCCCCGGTGCGAATTCTTATTCCTACATTCCACCACCAACTAGGGGCAGAAGCCTAGGGCATTACAAAAAGAGCTTAGAGCCTAGACGTGCTCACAACCGGGCCCTACAAAGATTCATCAAGCCTAGGTATGTGACTCAATTCAAGTATTAGCCTTCCCCAGCAGCTAGAAAAGCGAGGTAAGAGTCAGGCCACACCCAGCACTGATGCTTGCCAAGGTCCCAGATCCGGGCCCCAAATCGAGCCTAGGGTCGAGCCTAAGGCTAGACCTAGGCCCTGGGTCAATTCCCTTGATCCTTGAAGACAAGGACCAGCCCTGGGACCCCCTAGAAGCCTTTCTTGAGGAGCGCCGGAGGAAGAGAGCCGAAGGCTTGGCCAGAAAAGTTAGAAGCCCAAAGCCAAGCCCCGCCACAAGCCCCAAACTAGGCCTAGTACCAGGACTAGGCCCCATGCCAGCTCCCATGAGCCCCGAGACTAAACCAGCCCCTGAAGATCCCTTCGAAGCATTCCTGAAGACTTGGCCGAGACAGAAGTCCAAAGGCATGGCCAAATTGAAGAAGGCCAAGAACTGAGCTTGCCTCGAACGCTGGGCCAGAATCCGGACACCACACCGGATCGATCTGGGCCAAGCCAACAAATGGCTCGGGCCTTTTGGGATTTTCCAAATGCCCTGGATACCTTATGGCCCCACCTCTAATAAATGTGATACAAAGCTCACACACGATCTAGGCCCGAGCATGCAATCCAACTGTGATCAGGATTCCTCTCCGGACAAGGAAACCCTGATGCCACGGACTGAAGATCGTGTTTCCAAGTCCTCCTAGGACTAGGACACGCAGAGAAGCATAATCCGAGTTAGAATCTATACTTTCACACAACCAAGCCTTATCCGAGCGGATACGGATTTCTGCTCGGACTAGGGCTTTTCTCCGGTTTTGCAGGTTTTGCCTATTTAAGAGTTCTCCTTATTTTCCAAGACTCTTTAGGTGTTTTTTTTTCGTAGAAACTCCCAGATTGGAGCATACTATAGATAGTGAACCAACCTAGGAGATACAAGAAAAAAAGGAAACAGAAGAAGGAAAGTGGAAGGTTTAGAAGGGGAAAGGGCGGGGAGGGAGGGGATGCAATTATGTAGATGTCCCACAATCGGGTAAAGGCAGAACGCAAAGTTTCTTATGCCAAAGTCCCACAACCAGGTAAAGGCAAAACACAAAGGTTCCTATGCCAAAGTCCCACAACCGGGTAAAGCCAGAACGCAAAGCTTCTTATGCCAAAGTCCGACAACCGGGTAAGAGAAAGAACACAAAGTTCTTAAGCTTCTCGATTATCACAATTTTTGATTTGATAGAAACCTCCTCCTTGCTCAAATGTGTGTCATGAGAACTGGAAGACGCAAGGAGGAGGAGAAGAAGCATAGAGTCAATCATTTTCAAAGGAGACTGATGAACACATTTTCGCGTGTCCTCAAATAACTACCTTACACAAAGTAAGATAGATCGAATCTCTCAAGGTTTCTTCCAATTGACTACTCAAAGAAGTTGGCAAATTACTCAGGTTTAAACAAGTTGTGCGTGGTGTGAGTTCCAAGACTTCTAATCTAATAAAAAAAGGAAATTAAAAGACAGAAAGATTAAAGGGTTTGACTAACGAGAAGATAGACGAGCTAGACTTAAATCCCCCTAAGTTCACTAGAGCATTGATAATCACAAGACCAGCAGTTTTCAATTCCAATTCATTCAGTTCTCAAACACCACCATAACTCCTGACCCTTAGGTTTAAGACTAGCGAACGTTCGCTCTATCCGATCTAACTGCCAAGATTAATTAACTGTCTATGCGTTCACTTCTGCAATGGAAAACTAACTGGTGATATTGATTAAGAACAGTGAGTTACTCTAGCAGCGGATCAACCCTAAATGGTTCCTACGAAAAGCACACTCCATTGATTAGGTTAATTGATTAATTTGAGTTCCAAAGTAAGACGGACATCTAGCGACTAACGTCTAGCGACTAACCTTAACTTAACATGAATCTAATCTAGGCGTCAAGTAGACAAGAAACGCGGCAAATGAAAAACAAATAATCACGCAAGAGAAACTATCTGAATTAAGATCTAATTATCGCCGATCCGTGACCGCTTTAAAGCCCCGGGTCACTTATGATATGACCCAGCCAGGCTGCCCTAGTACCATTAGGTACTCCTACACCCCACCAGGGTCACCTGTCCGAGGCAGAACCCTAGGGCCTTACAAGAAACGTGTAGGACCAAAAGCAGGCCACCTACAAGCCCCCAAACCAAGGTACGATATGAAATATAGACTAAGGCCTCCCCATGCAGGTAGGAAAATTAAGAGGGAAGAAATGCCACTCCAGGCCATGCTGCTGGCCGAGTGTAGCAAACCTAGGGCTGAGGATAAGCCTCAGTCAGATCCTGGCCTAATCTGCAAGGGCCCTGAAGAAGAGGCACACTCCAGAGACCCTCTGGAAGCATTCTTGGAGTACAGGAACAGGAGAGCTCAAGAGTACCTGGCCAAGAAGGGATGGCCACCCAAGACTGACCCGGAGCCAAGTCTTGAGAAGAATAGGAGCCCCTGGTCCCAAGGCACCACTCCTGGCCCGACCCCAGCCCATGAGAGCCACATATGGAACTACCTAAGGAGATGCCCGAAGCTAGGAGAGGAAGCCCTGAGCAGAAATGGAGGAGACCCCAGAAAGGCCCAGGCCCGACGACCCCAGGTTCACAGTCCCTCTAGGACTTGGATGCAGAAAGAAGCCCAAGCCTGAGACCGGCGGACCCGACGAGCCCTAGTCCCACCCGGACTAGGGAACCCTAAATTGCCGGATTAGGGTTTTAAGTATTTTATTCCTATTTGAGTTGTATTTTCGGCTTTTAAGACTATTTAATTGTTTATTCCTTTTTGTCGAATTATTTAGGGGTTTTAGGATTCTATTTAGGAGTAGGACTCTTTATTTTATTCTTATTTAGGAAGTAGCTAATAGGGAGGAGAGCTTGTTCCCTCACCTATAAATAGAGGCCGCCGACCACCTATGTAAGCAGAACCTTTTTGAATAAACAACCCCCTTTTATAGAACTTTGTTCTTGAAAACCCTTTATGTATTTGCATGATGCAATACTGAAGGATCGGCTTATCATCAAGAGTATCCTCCTCTTCAAGTGGCGCCCTCGACTTGACACTTCTGGTTTCTAGGTCCTTTATAGCTAGTGGGTCAAAGTCCTCTTCCATCCCCAGTTCCGAAGATTTTCTCCCGTTGCTAGAATCATCAGCTTGTGGTGTTTAAGGGTCGTATGCCCACGGTTGCAGCGGTTCACATTAGTTGGTATCAGAGCACGGTTCAAACACAAGGACCACACTCTATCCCAGTCTCTAGGTTTATCTTGGATTCATATCCTTTTAGTGCTTTTTAGAAAAATAGCTTCGAAAATTCCCCTACTATTTCAATTCTTGTATTCAGTTTCGAGTTGTAAGGCAAGAGAAAATTGGTGGCCATCATACCATCAACAAAAACCCTAATCGAGGTTAAGAAAAAGAAAAGAAAGCAAGGCCAGCCTTGCCAAGTTATTTTCCTTTCGTTGTAAGTTTATTTCTAAGAAGAGGGGATAGAAAATTTGCTTCCGTTTGCTAGCACTAACCATGGCAGACGAAAGAATGGCCAACATGGAAGGCCACATCCAGAATCTTGGAGCTACCCTAGCTGCCATCCAAGAAACCCTAGCAAGGCTTAAAGGAGGAAGAGGCCGAGACGAGCACCGAGAAGAAAGCCCTGAATACCTAAACCAAAGAGCCCAAAGGCTAGTTCAGGAGTTTGATGATCACGTGAGCAACCTCAAGCTCACCATCACTAAGTTTGCCGGCAAGAATGATGCCGACGAGTACTTGGATTGGGAGAGAAGTATGGAGGATTTCCTCGAATGCCATCACTATTCAGAAAGGAAAAAGGTAATCATCGCCACTCTTGAATTTACTGACTATGCTGCTCTATGGTGGAGCCAATTCAAGGGCCAGGTTCAAAGAGATGAGGAAGCCCCCATCGACTCGTGGAGAGATCTGAAGAGGAAGATGAGGAAGAGGTTTGTTCCGAGATCCTATATCCGAGACCTACACACCTCTCTTCGAACCCTAAAGCAAGGCACCATGTCCGTAGAGCAATATACTAAGGAGATGGAGATGTTGGTAGCCAGGCTCGACCTCAGAGAAGAACCCGAAGCCAGAATAGCCAGGTTTGTGGGTGGGCTACACCTCGAGATCATGCACCAAGTGAATATACTTAACTATTGATGTGCAAGATTTAACTCACAACAATCAAGGTCGTATTCCACGAGGGCTCTCTCAAAAGCTAATACTCACACGGTTCATGGACGGTCTATTCATTTAAAATGAGTTTTAGTTTGAAAATTAAATAAAAACATAAAGGAAACTAAACAAGAAAGCAAAACACAACGGTGCAAATCAAAGGTAAAGGAGGTTCACTTGGAAAGATAGCTTCATCATGCTCAAGAGGAACAAATGCACAAACAAGTCAAACATGATCGAGGTTGCAATCGAATGACCACGCAAATCCCTTCTATAGACTCAATGCACTCTCGACGCACTAAATCCCTATCCTAGAACCACTCAACCTAGGCTCTCGCTCTCAAGCTAAGTGACTAAGGATGCATTAAAGGTGTTTGATGAAATGCCAAGCTACAAAACCTTCTCCTATGACTCTATGACCACTAGGCTAGACACCACACTCTCATGTCAATGTCCTAACATTAAGAGAATCATCAAAAGACTAATCAAAGTTCAATTGAATGAAAAACCTAATGCACACCAAGTGTTTGATAAAATGCACAAGAGAGAAATAATGCAACTATGGTTGAATTGAGATGATCTAATCTCTTAGAACACACTCTCTTCAATCCCTAGACCTACAAACCATGTAATCTAAGCACTCTCATGCATTACATCACAAAAGATAGACCAAATCAAACACATAACATAATTTGGAACTGAAAACAAGTCTAGAGGGTCATCTTCTTACAATCCAAGATCAATCATGGCATATTTGTACAATCAATCTCTATCATAGCATAACTATCTATCAATCCAAGGAAACCTAGGAAATTAGCCTAACATGGCCAAGGGTACAAAAGAGAAAGAAGGAGAGATGGTCACCAAGAGCTCCATGGCAATCCTCTTCTTGCAAGCTCCTCTCCCCAAGGTTGTGGGCTTCAATCCAAGCTCCTCACTCAAATTTGCACCTTGCTCTAGGGTTGATGATGGATTGGTGATGGAAAAAGAGAGAGAGGGTTGAGAGAGAGGTTTTTGACGAAGGAGAGGTTTCTGAAATTAATGAATTCCCCTCAAATTTTCCACCGCTTTCACTTTAAATACTCTGCTGGAATAGCCCTGAGTTTTTGGCGAAAACTGTACAAGATTTTCGCCGAAAATCTCTTTGAAAAACCCCGGGCATCCTTGCATTTCTTCATAGAAAATCTTCACATTTCAGTTGTAGAAATCCGGCTTTCCACTGTTTGCAAACGGCCCATAGTTTTCGGCTAGAACTTAGAGTTCTCGCCGAAAACTCCTTTAGAAATGCTGCATTTTTCTCAAACTTGCATCGACCATAACTCCTCCGTCCTAGCTCCTATTGACCTCGCGTTTGATCCTACGTGCTCCTTGTCACCAGTAATTCAATGCCAAATCATGAAAATGCAAAGAAAACAACTCCAATAGATACGGAATTGGCCTCAAAGTAGCAACCGGACAACAAATGGACACTTAGCACAAAACTTCAATAAAAGCATATTAAGCATGGCATTTAAGGATTAAACACGAGCATTTCATAGGTCAATCATAAGCTAAAAATGCACTAAATAAAGTCACATCAAATTCCCCTACGACTAAGCTTTGCTTGTCCTCAAGGAAATGAATTAGAAAACATCCAAGTTCACAAATGACAAGATCGGTCACATTGAGATTCAAACAATAACAATTTGGCTTAAATTGTTCCACGAACAAACTTAACCTACACATGCAAGAACGTCAACCAAACAAGTCCAGACCTCACTATTTTCTGCACACTTCAAGTAGTGGTTAGCTGGGACACAGAGAAACCGACCACGACAACACCAACTCTAATCAAAAGGACTTGAACTCAGGAAATAGAACAGATTAGGTGGGGAAAGGAAAATTTTGGAAAGTGGTGAGTGATCGTGATGTGGCTATCGACTCGACTTCGTCCGACTCTAGATCTGCACTTTTTACGCTCAAGCTAGGATAACTACAACAAGGGCCACTTTTGAGAACTCTTTTTCTTTTCTATATTTTTTTTCTCTTTTTTTCTACTGCATACTAGTGCTCGATCCAACACTTCACTTAGGTGTTGAACTTGCCTAGCTCACAGCCTTTGACTTTGCTAGTGCTCAACCCGACACTTCACTTAGGTGCCGAGCTTGCCTAGCTTTTCTTTTGGCACTTCAAGAGTTTCAGCACTTGAACACTTTCTTTAGAGCATTTTTTTTCTTTCCTTCACAAATTAGCCACTTGATCCCTAGCCCCTTACAACTTCCACACAAGATTTCATTTTGGATTCCGTCTAATCTCAAGCCACAATCATGAGGGATCAAAAAGGTGATGAAAACATGGAATATGGTGAAAATGTTTATGATCCAACAAACAGGCCAAGGCTCAACGGGTTATCCTATAGGAAACTGATTTGGGTAGGCTTTTTGGTTGAATGTGGTGGAATTCTAATTTCCTTAATCATCTTAGAATGGTGTTATCGAGCGGTACAAAAACACGTATCAAACCAATCAACCAACACACAAGAGTGATAAAATCTCAGTTCTGGCCTAGACTCATTTGATATTAGTGCTAACATGCTGGTTATAGGTTCTAAGTGGAACAGTCTAAACGTCATTGTGAAGGCTTGAAGTCAATTAAACACCAAAAGTCAAGAACCGAATGATTCTAAGATAGAGGAATTTGGAAACAATCACGATCATGCAAATCAAGCAAAGCATAGCATTACATCTCTACCACAAATAATCGCACCAAACCTCAAGCTCCCCTACGACTAACAGGAGCATTGTCCTCAATGATCAAGAGAGAGAGGGTAAGGTGGAACAAAATTACCGCGTTAGTAGAGAGGCGCATAGGAGGTAATAGCGGTGAAAGAGTTCCATGATGATCATTGCTGAAGAGTGATCCCAATTGCTTGCCAAACCTTATTCAAAAAGCTAAAACAACACAAAAACCTCAAACAACAATTAAAAGCGAAAAATTAAAGATAACATGGGGTGCCTCCCAAGAAGTGCTTGGTTACCATCTTAAGCTCGACGATACCTGTGTTATGGTGTCCAACTGAGTACCTCCTTGATGTCAAGTAGCTTCTTCCACGATGAAAGTTGAGCTCCAAGAAACATCTTGGGAGAGTGGTAGACTAGCCAATGCACATTGATGCTTGTATAAGACTTGGTACCTTGGGGTGGTTTGCTACCTTTGAGTTTCGAAGCTTGAGGAAGAAAGTATGGTAGGGGGCCACCATTGAGCTCCATTGTCTCCAAGTTGGTGATGCCACTCAAGGAGTCTTCCGGTTCAAACATGGGCTGCTCCTCTTCCATTATCACCTTAGGGGGGGGAGAGATGCATGTCTCCTTGGGTTCTTGGCACAAATACTTCATGACCAAGCAAGAAGATTGAAGAGCACTCACAATCTTTGGTGGCACCACAATAGGGTGGTGTTGTTCACTTTCGTGCTCCACTCTCGGTACCACCTCTTCTTGAAGAGTCTTCACAACATGTCTCACCTCCTCTAAAGTGTCATCATCCTCAAGTTTCCTTGGTTCTTTTATCCCCACATCATCGTTACTTGGCATGTCCTCGGGAAGAACATGTACTTCAATCTCCTCCACTACCAAATCTTCTTCCGTGTCAAGTTCTTCGGATTCACAAATGTCATCTTCATCATCATAAACTTGCTCCAAATGATTGAGACGGCGTTCATTCTCAAGGATCACCGTGACGAGCTCTATGCTTTGAGGATAAACGGTTAACTCGATTTGCATTATCCTCCGCAATTTGTAAGATCTCTAGCATGAAAGGAGGTGGAAGAGGTTTCTCATGGCTCATGAACTCCTCTTGGGGAAACTCACTTTCTTCTTCTTCCATGACAAGCACTTCCGGTTCACAGGTGTTGATGATGAGCTTCACACTTTGAGTTAAACGATCCAACCGAGCTGCATTATCTTCCGCAATTTGCAACATCTCCTCAATCGTGGGGGGAGGTGGAGAGTGTTGTTCATCCTCTAGAGCTTCCTTGATGAGCATCACGCCTTGAGCTAAGTGATGACACTCGATTTGACGTGATTATCAACCTCAATTAAGCAACATTTCCTTGCTTAAGACATGGTTTTTAGGGTAGAATAACGAATATTCAATCAATTTCCCTATCTCGTGCCATTTGTGTTACTTTGGCCCGTTTCAGGTTTTTGGAACCTCGAGGAATGTTGTTCTAGTGTTGTTCTAGTGTTTTTATGTTAGCACAGGTTTTTGCCGTCAAATAAAGTAGCCAAGGACGTGTCTAAAGCGTTGGAACCTCAAGGAATCGCACCGGAATCGATCCAAGGAGCCAACCAAGTGAAATAAATTCTTGTTCGGTTTACAAAGGAATTTTCGCCGAAAATACTAAGGGATTTTCGGCGAAAATGCATGAACAAATCCGCTGATGTCAACTGAAGGATGTTTTCGGCAAAAACACCAAGTTTTCGCCGAAAACTATTGGACCGAAAACCACAGAAGAAAAGTAGCCGGCGTTCAGTTATTTTGTGAAGGAATTTTCGGCGAAAATTCCTAACTATTTTTGCCGAAAATATTAGTTAAAATCCGGCAGATTAGGGTTAAGTATAAATACTTAAATCAGCGGCCCAGAACAGATATACCTCATAATATCAATCATAATTTCCTGACCTAGAAGTTCGAGAGAGAGTTTAGAGAGTTAAAAGAATCGTGGAGAGATCGTGACGCCATCCCTTCACCTAGGAGACTCGGAGCTTGGATTGAAGATTACCGGAGATTGAAGCTTCACGGATTCGTCAAATTAGGTTTTACAGTTCTTCTCTGTTCTTCCTACCTGAGATGTATTCCTTGTTTGTTTTTGATTCTCTTGTTCCTAATATGAGTAGCTAAACTCGTAGAGCTTAGATTAGATGAACCCTAAGTGACCCAGGGCTTTAAAGCGGTCACGGATCGGCGGTGATTAGATTCAAAGTTCAATCAGTTTCTCTTTGCATGGTTGTTTTGTTCTTGATTGTTTATGTTTCTTTTCTGATTGATCGCCTAGATTAGGCTTGTGTTGAATTAGGGTTTTTCGCCAGACAGCTTCTCTGCTTTAAAGATTAAAACTTGTCTTTCCTGATCACCTAGCTTAGATTCGTGTTAAGCTGAGGATAGAAGCGAACGCTCGCCTCACTTTAGAACATCAATTCAACCAGTTAACCTTATAATTGGAGTGTGCCTTTCGTAGGAACCGATTAGGGTTAATCCACTGCAAGAGTAACTCATAAATCATTAGTAATTGCACCAGTTAAGTTAAGTTGTTGCGAGAGGCGACCGTACCCGGGCGACTAATTAATCTTGGTAGTTAGAACGGATAGAGCGAACATTCGCCGGTCTTAAACCTAAGGGTCAGGAGTTATGGTGGTGTATAGAAATTGATTGAACGAGAATTGAAATCCGCTGATCTGTTGATTGTTGTTGCCTTGGTGATCTAAGGGGGATTCGAAATCTAAGCTTGTCTGTCGTCTGTCTGAACCATCAAGTCATTCTGTCTTTCAATTTCATTTTAATTTTCTTGCATCTTAGTCTAGAAGTCGTGGAACTCACATCACGCACGAAGTGTTTAAACCTGAATAAATTGCCAGCTTCTTTGAGTAGTCAATTAGAAGAAACCCTGTGGAATACGATCTGCTTAGCTTTCCAGCTTGGTAGTATTTGATCACTGCTTTGCAGCTCATCAAATTGGCGCCGTTGCCGGGGACTCTTCTATATTGTTTGAAAGAAGAGTTGGCATTTTATTCTTCTATTTTCCATCTTTCCACTACAAAAAAAGCGCTATTTGGCGTCGGTCATACACGCGTTTTAGCGTCGGTCATGACCGACGCCAAAATAAATAGCGTCGGTCGGCAAGACCGACGCCAGATACGGTGACACTAAACTTTAGCGTCGGTCGTTTGGTCAACCGACGCTAAAATAAAACACGACCGACGCTAAAATATGGTTTGACCGAGTGGGTGGCTGACCAACCCAATTTTTTTGTTTTTTGTTTTCATTTTAATTTTTCATTTATTATTTTCGTTTTAATTTTTATTGTTTTCTAATCTGGGTTTTTTCCAGATCTGGGTTTTTTCCCAGATCTCATTTCATGGTTGCGTCGTCTGGTGCACGGCGGATGTGGCCGGTGGACGGCGGATGGCGGCTGGGATGTGGCCGGTGGTCGGCGGGTGTGGGAGGAGAGTTGACGGTAGCGGCTGAGAGGGGGGGGAAGAGAGTTTGAAGAGGAGGAGGAGGAGAGTTTGGAGGAGGAGGAGGAGGAGGAGAAGAGTTTGGAGGAGGAGGAGGAGAGTTTGGAGAGTTTGAAGCAGGAGGAGAGTTTGGAGGAGGAGGAGGAGGAGGCTGGTGGGTTTGGAGGAGGAGGAGGAGGAGGCTGGTGGCTGGAGGAGGAGGAGGAGTTTTAGGAGAGAGAGGAAAGGATTGAGAATTTGAGATTTGGGTTAAGATGAGGATTTAAATACTTACTTGTTTTAGCGTCGGTCGACGACCGACGCTAAAACGCGTGTCAACCGACGCTAAATACACGCATTTTAGCGTCGGTCACTGACTGACGCTATTCTCTTTCTGATGACCGACGCCAATTTACCAATCCGGTCAACCAAAAATCGAACCAAAACCGGATAATAGCGTCGGCTCTTAGTCCATTTTAGCGTCGGTCGGTCATCAACCGACGCTAAAACGCGAAGTCAACTTCTTAGCGTCGGTTGTTGACCGACCGACGCTAAATTCCTACGTTTCAACCGACGCCAAATAGCATTTTTTTGTAGTGTTCATTTTCCATCACACTTCGATTTTACACCGGTTGTGTTTGTTTTTGTCTCTTGCAGGTTAAGAAAATTCAGAAGCAAATCACTTCCGATCCACCTTCCACTACCGCAATGGCTGCTCAAAAGAGTCTTGCGGATTACAATAAGCCAAGTGCTGCTAGCATTCGGTCTTCCATCTTCGTGCCGCACAATGAAGACAGTCCTGCCTATGAGATCAAGGCCGCCTTCTTGGAAATGATCTCTAGGGATCTACAGTTTGAAGGGAACCCTCACGATAATCCATGCACACACTTGGCGGATTTCCTTGCTTTTTGCGAGACCTTTAAGAGTCGGAGCCTCGATAAGGATACCTTGTGCTTGCGAGTCTTCCCATTCTCACTTCGAGGCGCCGCAAAGAGATGGCTCCTTAGCAAGCCACCTGGTCACTACACCAACTGGGAGGATCTTGCTCAAGAATTCATAGAGGAATACTTCCCTCCTTCCAAAACAAATGCTTACAGGAACAACATCTCAAGGTTCAGACAAAAAGTAGGAATGAGCTTATATGATGCTTGGAATGAATTCCAGGAACTCCTCCATAGCTGCCCTCATCATGGCTTCACTCAGAGGCAGCTAGCCGAGATATTTGCTTGGGGTATGAATGAAGAGTCATCTGAATGGGTTAACTCCTTAGCTGATGGAGATTACACCGCACTCGCACCGGAAGCTGCTCTTCTTCACTTTGCAAACTGCGCATCTAAGTCGAGAAGCTGGGAGAGACAGTTTGGAGCAACTAAGAGCCGACCAAGCCGTGAAGATCAGATCAAGATTGAAGTGCAGAAAGAAATGAAGAAGATTTTCGGTAACTGGTCTTCAGAGGAAGTGAACTTTATTGATCAAGGCTTCACCAACAATCAAAGAGGCTACCCCGATTATCGTCATTTCAGACAACCTCCTCAACAACAAGGAAGTTTCCAAGAGCGCCCTCCTTACAACTTCGGTTTCAACCAGAGTCAGAATCAGTACTTGAGCGATAGTTGTCAAGATCAACCTTAGAGATCTACATCAGGGAACACAAGGGATATCGAGGTAGACAAGAAGCTCGACCTGATCATGGCAAGGCTCGATAACTATGAGGAGAAATTCAAACTTCAAGCCGTCATAAATCAAGAACATGAAGCTCGAGGTCAACGAATGGAGAGCATGATTAATAACATGTTTAGCTTGCTAACTAGTAGCCCCCTCCTTAATCAATCATCGGTTCAAGTTGACTCTACCATTAGGAGGGAGCACGTCAAGGCCGTCTCCACAAGAAGCGACAAGCAATCAGCTGATACTGTAGCTCCTGAACCAGCCATAATTCCTGAAGCTATAGCCATTGACAAGCCAGAGATCGAGGAGGATGATAGAGAAAAAGAAGAGGAGGTGACTGCCCCGCCTTCCCTGACAAAGACAGCACCTGCGCCACCTCTCCCTCCATATCAACCTCAGATTCCGTTCCCTAAGGCCACGCAATCAAAGGAGAAAGATCATGATACCCGTACAGAAAGTGGCATGGATACTTGCAGAACACGAATATGAATACACCAGTTACTGATGCAATCCAGGTGATACCGGAGGCTGACAAAATCGCAAAGGATCCTGCGAAGAACAAGAAGAAGGAAGAGTTGTCTTCTGTCTCCCTCGAGGAAGAATGCTCCGCCATCCAGGGCCAGGCGACACCCATACCACCCCCAGCTAAGTGTCGAGATCCCGGTGCTTTTACTTTGCCTTGCACTATTAATGATGTGAAGATTGATCGTAGTGTAATTGATCTAGGTGCTTCTATTAATGTTATGCCTACTTGCCTGTCTGAAAAATTGAACCTAGGAGAGTTGAAACCAATTAGCATGCATTTAGTGTTTGCCGACAGATCTGTTAAACTACCTAGGGGAATAATAGAAAACGTGGCTGTCAGTTGTGGTCCTTTTACTATTCTGACTGACTTTGTTGTCATGGATACTCGAGAGGAAGATGTCACTCTTCTCCTAGGCCGACCGTTCATGGCAACAACCGGCATTACCATTAATGTCCAGAATGACTTGTTGACATTAAGGGTCGGCAAGGATACCATGACATTCCGCCTGAAGGACGGTATGCAAGTCCTAGTCAAAGGAGAGATGCATTGTTTGTCTGTTGAAGCTGTGGAGTTGGCTTCGGTCAGCTCTAGTTCTAATGAAAAATCTAGAGTTTCTGTGGAAATCTTCTTTCCAGGTGTTGGACAGGTCCCTGATCTGAGGAATGAGCTGCAGACACAAAATCCGAGAAAGAAGGAGGATCTGATGGCATCACCTCATGAATCGCTAAACGTTAAAGATCCTGGCGAGATAAAGAAGGAGAATAAAGAGAAGACGAAGGTGGTTTGGAAGCCGATTGCTCAGCCCCCGTCTACCGAGCCACCGGAGAAGAATGATCCTCTGAAGGATGCTTCTTCGAAAGAACTACTCAGGCCTTATGAAAATTCTGGTCACCTTCCCGATGGACGAATCAAGCTAATTCACGCACACGGGAAGAAGTTCACACTTGCCGGAGAATCCCCAAAGCCATATTCCATGAACTCCGACTCGGGCCTAAGAGAAATCCTGAGTTGGGATGTCTCTTGATCGCGACCAGGTATCATCCGGCTCAAGGATGTCTCTTAAGCAAGAGCGCTTCGTGGGAGGCAACCCACGGCTGGAGTCAGTTTTTCAGTTGTGTCAACCTTAGTGTTCTAGAGTCGGTTCGGAGGAGCCAAAAGTGTCAGTTTGTTTGTTTTCTTATTTTTCTTGTGTAGTCTGTGTGTCGTAGTGTCAATCGCAAGTTGTTTGAGGTTGTTCCGATTTTTGTGGATTTAACTGTTATTTTCTGAAGTTTGCCGGGATTGCGAAAATATTTTCAATCGTACAGGTCAAAATTTTCGGCGAAAATGACCCATATTTTTGGCGAAAATCCTTTTGAAATTCCACTGAGTTTTCCAGACGTTTTTACCTAAACTTTTCGGCGAAAATGTATTGAAATTATCGGCGAAAACCTTTTTGAACACTGGAAGTACTTTTTGCCTTGAGTTTTCGGCGAAAACTTGCACATATTTTCGCCGAAAACTTGAGTGAAAATCAGGCAATTTTTCCCCTTTTTAATTCTCGGTCACTCTCTCTCTCCCCTCACTTTCTTCTTTCATTTTCGAAACAAAAAACCTCCCCTGTTTGTTTAAACTCGCCGCCGCCGCGCGTCTCCCCTCCCTTGTCCGATCAGTTTGAGCCCTAGAACAGTCGAATCGGAGCTCTAGAGCTCCCGTTCAGCCAAACCCTAAATTTTTCGAATTTTCACCGATTTCTCCCTGTCCGTTCATTTTCAGCACCCATGGCTTCAAGGTAAGTTGTGGAACTTTTCATTCCGAATCTTTTGACATATTGAATGCTGAATTTCGTCAGGGTTGACTTTTGGTTGACTTTTTGGGTTACCTCGATTTGCGTGCCGACTGTTTCGTGTGAACTAGGTTAGCTGAATTGCTTTTGACTGATCTAGCATGTTTAGGGAGTATTGTGCTGAATTATAAATACCATTTGATCGGGTGTTGCTATGCTTAAAGATAACTTCTTTGCGGTGTTGACTTTTTGAATATCGGTTTGACCATGAATTTTCTATGCTTGTTTGGCTTCCATAAGTGTTCATTCACGTTCATATATATGTGCTTGCCATCTGAGTTTATATTATGCCGTCATTTCCCCGCTTTGAGATAATCTTGCCATGATTAGGGTTCAATGTGCTATGATGTTGACTTTTTGATTGTCAGTTTGACTTCTCATCCCTAACTATGTTATGAACGTTCCGGCTAGACACATGCATACTTTGTGATTTATTGTGATTACCGGTTACTTACTTTGCTTACCCCCGCTCGGTTTTCCTCATTTATTTGTGAAATTGAGTTTTTCGACTAAGTGTGGGGTGGGTTATTAGTTAACTACTCTGGTTTCGTTTCTGGTCTTAGGAATGTCACTCATGAGCGCAGGACCAAGGTGCGACTTGACACCGGCTCTAGCTCCCGCTTCTGTTACGCCCGCCGTCCAGGGCCCTCCACCAGCTTTCCCTGGCCGTGTCGGGCACGAGCAGCACATGCTCCACACTGACGAGTGGTATGAGGCTCAGCTGGCATGGCAGCGACAGATAGGCGACGCTCTCCACATTCCCCCTCCCGATACGCCTGACCAGCAGTGATCAGGTTGTATTCCTTTTCTGGTCCTTTATTTTTATTTCTTCTTTTCGGATTTCGATCCAACTTTTTTTCCTGTGTGGATCCGGGACACTTGTCCCGGTATCCTTTTGATCTTTTTGTTGTATTTTTTTGTAGGAACTCGAGTAGCTACTCCGCTCCGCTCTGAGCTATCCGTGCTCATCCCCTACACCGACCATCTCATTCCAAGTTCTTCATATCTCTCTACTCTAGTTTAGTCCTGTGAGGACACAGAACGATTTAAGTGTGGGGTAGGATGTTAGAGAACCTTGCATGAACTTAATTGCCCTTAATTGTGTGTTGAGTGTTTCTCGGTGCGTTTCCAGTTTCTCTAGCATTAGAATTGCTCAATTCTTGACTTTTGATGTTAAATTGACCTCAATTTTGAACAATGACGTCTAGACTGTTCCACTTAGAACCTGTAACCAACGTGTCAAAACTGATATTAAATGAGTCTAGGTCAGAACAGATCACGAATCACTCTTGTAGTTGAAATTGAATCAATTAAACAGTTTTGCTTGTTAATCACAAAGCTCGATAACACCGTTCTAAGATGATAAATGCTAGCTTCTCCCATGCTTTTCACTCCATATTTGTTCACCTGCGATTGTGGCTAGAGATTAGACGGAAATCCAATTCGAAATCTTGTGTAAAAAGTTATAACTAGCTAGGATCAAGTGGCTAAATTGTTAAATCAAGTAATTGAGTTGTTCAAAGTAATTGTTAAGTTCTTTAAGTGCTAAAAATAAAGCTAGGCAAGCCCGACACCTAAGTGAAGTGTTCGGGTTGAGCACTAGCATAGGCACAAATACTGTGAGCTAGGCAGGTCCAACACCTAAGTGAAGTGTTTGGTATCGAGCACTAGTATGCAGTAAATAAATTAAAGAAAGTTTGAATCTTGAAAGAAACTGTTGTTTAAATCGGTCCTAGCTAGAACATGTAACGTACAGAACTAGAACCGGATGAAGTCAAGTCGATAGCCACGTCATTTCTCCTACCTCCACATCCACATCATGGCTAGAGCTTAAAGTCTTTTTGATTAGGATTGGTGTTATCGTAGTCGGTTAATTATAATCAATTGTTTTGCCAAGAAACGAGCTTTGTTAAAACTACTACTTGAAATGTGCAGAAATTAGTGAGATCAAAAATTTATTTGGTTGATGTTCTTGCATGTGTAGGTCACTCTTTCTACGTGGAACAGTCTAAACCAAATTGCTAGAATTGAATCTCAGTTTAATCTCGTGTCATTTGTGAATTTGAGTGTGCTCTACTTCAGTTTGCTTCAGGACAAGCAAAAGCTTAAGTGTGGGGTATTTTGATGACACTCGATTTGACATGATTATCAGCCTCATTTAAGCGACATTTCCTTGCTTAAGACATGGCTTTTAGGGTAGAATAACTGATGACACTCGATTTGACGTGATTATCAGCCTCATTTAAGCGACATTTCCTTGCTTAAGACATGGTTTTTCGGGTAGAATAGCGAATATTCAATCGATTGCCCAATCTCGTGCCATTTGTGTTACCTTGGCCCGTTTCGGGTCTATTTGATGGTTTTCTAGTGTTTTGATGTTAGCACAGGTTTTTGCCGTCAAATAAAGTAGCCAAGGACGTGTCTAAGGCATTGGAACCTCGAGGAATTGCTCCGGAATCGATCTAAGGAGCCAATCAAGTCGAAACAATTCCTGCTCCGGTTTACAAAGGAATTTTCGCCGAAAATCCTTCAGTATTTTCAGCAAAAATATCAGCACAAATCCACTGATGCTCAGCCAAGGAAGTTTTCGGCGAAAACCCAAAGTTTTCGCCGAGAACCATCAGTCCGAAAATCACAGGAGAGAAGCAGCCGGACACCAGCCATTTATGAAGGAATTTTCGCCGAAAATTCCTCAAGATTTTTGGTGAAAATATTAAGCTGATTCGGCGGGTATTAGGGTTAAGTATAAATACTTAACCGGCGGCCCAATAAAAAAGATACTTCATAATTTTTCAAGATATCTCATAATACGTCAGAATTTAGAGAATCCTCTCAAGTTCTGGAGCAAAGAGTTAGAGTTCGAAGAGCCGGAAAGAGATCGTGACGCAATCCCTTCCATCTCGAAGACTCGGAGCTAGGATTGCAGTCTACAGGAAGATCGAAGTTCTGCCGGAGTCGTCTAATTAGGTTTCTCAGATTTTTTCTGTTCTTCCTTTGTATGCTGAACTCTTTCATTGTCTTTGATTCTTTTGTAATGAATATGCGTAGCTAAACTCTTAGAGCTTAGACTAGATGAACCCTAAGAGACCCAAAGCTTTAAAGCGGTCACGGATCGGCGGTGATTAGATTTGAAGTTCAATAAGTTTCTCTTTCATGTTTGGTTTGTTCTTCATTGTTCATGTTTCTTGTCTGGATTGATCACCTAGATTAGATTGTTGTTAAGTTAAGGATAGAAGCGAACGCTCGCCTTACTTTAGAACATCAAATTGAACAATTAACCTTATAATTGGAGTGTGCCTTTCGTAGGAACCGGTTAGGGTTAATCCACTGCAAGAGTAACTCAATAATCGTTAGTAATTCCACCATTTAAGTTAAGTCGTTGCGAGAGGCGACCGTACCCGGACGACTAATTAATCTTGGTAGCTAGAACGGATAGAGTGAACGTTCGCCGGTCTTAAACCTGAGGGTAAGGAGTTATGGTGGTGTCTTAGAATTGATTCAATGAGAATCGAAATCCGCTGATCTGTTGATTGCCAATGCTCTGGGAACGAAGGGGGATTCAAAGTCTAAGTTCGTCTGTCATCTCTGTTTTAATCAACCAATTTCCAATCCGTTTTTAGTTTCAATTTTTAATTTCTCTGCATTTATTAGAATTAGAAGTCGTGGAACTCACACCACGCACGAAGTGCTTAAACCCGAATATTTTGCTAGCTTATTTGAGTAGTCAATCATAGAAGACCCGTTGGAATACGATCTACCCTAGCTTTTGTTAGCTTTGTTAGTTTATTTGTTTGAATGCATCACAATGACACGTTCATCAAATTGGCGCCGTTGCCGGGGAACTCTTTTGATTGTTTGAAAGAAGAACTGGCAATTTATTCTTCTACTTTCCATCTTTCATTTTTTTCCACCCACTTTGATTTTACACTGGTTTTTGTTGTTTTTGTTATTTGTAGGTTGTTTACAGGTGTATGCATCGCGGCCCTTGGACTCGCTCTCAAACCGACAAGGCTAAGAGTATAGAGAGACCAGGCAGTTCTGCTCCACCTCGACAATTGCAGATTTCAAGGAGAGGCAGAACCAATCCACCTCCACCCGTCACTCCGATTAAGATTGAGGAACTGAAGGATAGTCCCTCATCTTCACCGCTACCATCACCTACATCCGTTTCATACACCGAGTCACTTTCACCTCCTCCATCTCCTATCATGGTTGATCAATTACCACCACCACCTACACCAGGCGGAAATCCACCACCACCGCCGCCTACACAGACAAGTCTAGCTGATTACAACAAGCCGAACGCGACTAGCGTTCGATCTGCTATTGTCATACCGTGCATTGAAGGAGATCCTGACTATGAGATCAAGATTCCATTCTTGACTATGATCTCTAGTGATCTACAGTTCGAAGGCAGGCCCCTAGACAATCGTTGCACTCATCTTGCAGACTTCCTTGATCTCTGCAGCACTTTCAAGAACGGAAACCTCGACAAGAACACTCTTTGTTTGAGAGCTTTCCCGTTCTCTCTGAAAGGCGCAGCTAAGAGGTGGCTTACTGGCAAACCACCTGGTTATTATACTAATTGGGATACTCTGGCTCAGGACTTCTTGAAGAATACTTTCCTCCTACCAGAACAACCGCCACCAAGGACATCATTGCCAGGTTCTCCCAGAAAGAAGGAGAAAGCTTATATGATACTTGGAATCGATTCCAATAACTTCTCTACAACTGCCGTCATCATGGATTCTAGCAGAGGTAGTTAGCTGAAATCTTTGCTCGATGTCTTCGAGAAGAATCTGCCAAGTGGGTCAATTCTCTAGCTGAAGGGGATTGCACTATGCTCACACCTGAAGCTGCTCTTCTTCACTTCGCAAACTGTGCCTCCAAGTCAAGGAACTGGGAACGACAATCTGTAGGATCAAGGAGCAAGCTCGATCTTGAAGCAGCTATTAAGGCAGAAGTAGAGAAGCATTTGAAGAAGTCTACCACACCAGTCAAACCGCCGGCAGCTTCTGTCTATGTTGCCGATTGCGAGTGGTGTGGAGCTTGCGCACATAACGAAGGCCGTTGCCAGAATTTCAGTAAGACAAAAGTCTGGTCGGCCGAAGAGGTAAACTTCGTCCAACAAGGCTTCGTTAATAATCAGAATGGTTATGCTGGCTATCGCAACTTCAGGCAGCAAGGGAACTATCAAGACAGACCTCCCTACAATGCTGGCGCCGTCCATAACCAGAACCAGAATAACTGCCCGGCTAGTCCAGCTCAGGATCAGAAGCCTAACCATCCGCCGGCAGGTGTCTACCAGCCACCGCATCGCAATCCGGGTAACTATGGAACTGCTCCTGGCAATCGCCAGAATCAATACTTGAATAACACCTATCCAGGGCAGCAGTACCAGAAGGAAAACAATGTCAGTGACCTGGACAAGAAGCTTAGTCAGATCATCACCAGACTCGATGATCATGACAGTCAGTTTAAAGCTCAAGCTCTTCTAAATCAGGAACAAATAGCAGCCGGTCAAAGAATTGAGCAAGCTGTGAACAACATCTCGAGCATGCTAGCATCTGGTCGACCATTTGGCCAACTTCCGAGCCAGACAGAGCCAAATCCGAGAAAGGAGTAAGCCAAGATGGTATCTGTTAGAAAATTTCCAAGTTTAATTGCTGATGCTTGTGCTGTTTTACGCAGGATCGCTGAATCTCCAGAGGAGAAGGAAGCACTGGAACCGGCACCTAAGGAAGAAGATCCTCCTCTTGCACCGTACGTCGTGAAGCCTCCTTTTCCAAGAGCATTGCTGCCAAATGCAAGGATCGAGACTAGCATGAAGGGGAATAAAGAAGGATATCCTGATGCTCGTATTAAGAAACCGTCCTCTCCATATCCAGCTAAGTGCTCTGATCCTGGTTCTTTTACTCTACCTCTTGTCATTAATGATGTTGAGATAGAACGTTGTTTGGTTGATCTTGGCGCGTCTGTTAATGTTATGCCTATCAGTCTATATGAAAAATTGAACCTAGGAGAACTTGAACCGCCTAGTATGCAACTTATCTTTGCTGATAGATCACTTAAAACTCCTAGGGGAGAAATCAAAGACGTTGTTACTAAATGTGGTCCTTTCACGTTCTTAGCTGACTTTGTTATCATTGACACTACTAAGGATGATTCTACCATTCTTATAGGACGACCTTTCATGGCTACCACTGGAATGCAAATTAACGTTCCAAATGGTTCCTTAACTTTGAGAGTTGGTCAAGAAACTGTCACGTTCCGCCTTAAAGACGGAATGAAATATAACCCTAAGAATGAAGAATTTCATTGTTTAGCTGTTGAAACTGTGGAGTTGACTCCGGTCAACTCCGTTACTTATGTCTCTTCTAGTGTGCCTAGATCAATTGCTGTTGTAGGTGCTGGACAGGTTATCAAGCAGAAACAAAAACCTGTCCCTCAAAAGCCGCCAAAGAAGAAGGAACTGAAAGCCTCTTCTAAGCCACCGAGCACAAAACCTAGCAGACCTCGGGGAAAGAACAAGAAGACGAAGACTCACATGGTCTGGAGACCAGTTGTGCCGCCACTTTCTACCGAGCAAGCTGCACCACCAATTCGTTCCAAGCTACCGGCGCTGGAACAAGTATGGAAGGAGAAACCAAAAGCATCTCCTAAGGAAATACTGACGATCACCGATCCTGGTGATATCAAGCCGGAAGTTAAAGAAAAGAAGGAGCCGATCGTTCTCATTCCATCCACTGTCTTCCTTGTGGAAGATGATCCTTCGACAGAACTGTTCGGACCATTCAAGGTTACTGACCACCTTCCCGACGGACGTACAAAGCTCTTGCACGCAAACGGGAAGAAATTCATGCTCACCGGAGAAGCACCGAAGCTCTACTTTATGAACTTCGATGCTAGCATTAAGGAGAATCTGAGTTGGGATGTCTCCTAATATCATCCATGTATCGTCCAGCTCAAGGACGTTAATAAAAGAGCGCTTCGTGGGAGGCAACCCACGGCTGGAGTCCGTTTTTCATTTGTGTCAACCTTAGTATTTTAGAGTCGGTTCGGGGGAGCCAAAAGTGTCAGTTTGTTTGATTTCATATTTTTCGTGTGTAGTCTGTGCGTCATAGTGTCAGTTTCAAGTCGTTTGAGGTCCTTCCGATTTTTGTGGATCTAACTGTGTTTTTCTGAAGTCTGCCGGGATTGCGAAAATATTTTCAATCGTAGAGTTCAATATTTTCGACGAAAATAACCCATATTTTCGGTGAAAATTCTCTTTGAAATCCCACAGAGTTTTCCAAACGTTCCTGTTTCACATTTTTGGCGAAAAAGCACTACTATTTTTGGCGAAAATTTCTTTTGAAAACCGGCAGTCCTTTTTAACTAAAATTTTCGGTGAAAACTTGCACTTATTTTCGCCGAAAATTCCTTTGAAAATCGCCCAATTTTTCACTTAAAATCCGGTCTTAACCTCTCTCTTTCCTCATTTTATTTTCGAACACAAACCTGAAAATCCCCTCCTCTGTTTTATTTCAAACCGCCGACGCCACCTTATCTCGCCGCCGCCGTCGCCGCCGCCGCAGCAACCTTCCCCTCCCTTTTCCGATCAAACCAAGCCTTAGAACAACCAAATCAGAGCTCTACAACTCTAGTTCACCCAAACCCTAAAAATCTTCATTTTTCACTGATTTCTCCCAAACCGTTCGTTTTTAGCACCCATGGCTTCAAGGTAAGTTGTAGAACTTTTCATTGCGAATCTTTTGACATATTAGATGCTGAATTTCGTCGGGGTTGACTTTCAGTTGACTTTTCGGTTTGCCTCGATTTGTGTGCCGACTGATTTCGTGTGAACTAGGTTAGTTGAACTTGTTGAACTGTTCTAGCATGCTTAGGGAGTATCGTGCTTAATTGTTATATCGTTTGATCATGTGCTGCTATGCCTAAGTCCTATTATTTGTGTTGTTGACTTTTTAGAAATGTCGGTTTGACCATGAACTATTTTTGATCATTTGGCTGCCCTATGTGTTCATTCTCGTTCAGATTATTGTCTTTGCCATCTGAGATCATATTATACCGTCTTTTCCGGCTTTGTGATAGTCTTGCCATGATTAGGGTTCAATGTTCTATAATGTTGACTTTTTGAAATGTCGGTTTGACTTCTGAACTCTGATCGTGCTAATTCCATTCTGGCTGTCCTAAACATGTATTTTATTGCTCGTGATTACCGGTTAATCTGCTTTGCTTACCCCACTCGGTTTTCCTCATTTCTTTGTGAAATTGAGTTTTTCGACTAAGTGTGGGGTAGGGTTTTAGTTTGACTAATCGGGTTTGTTTTCTTGTTTAGGAACGCCACTTTTGAGCGTAGGACTAAGGCACGACTTGATGGTGCCTTGAGCTCCGGAGCCCCCGCTCCCGTCACACCCGCCTTCAGGGCCCTCCACCAGCTTTCCCTGGCCGTGCTGGATATCACCGCACCGTTGCTCGCCTTCCTCAGCACTACTTTGAGCGCTACCAGCGGTTTGAGCACACCCGTGGAGCTGATGTTCGCCCTCTCTTCATGGACTCGCTCTCAGAGTATGATGACGACTGGTATCGGAACGTGCTCGATGCACTGACTCATTCCGGCCTGCTGGAGCTGACCACGCTCACCGCTGACTTCCCAGACGTCGCTCTCCAGGAGTTCTGGGCGACATTCGAGCTGGATGAGCATAAGAGGAGGCAGCATAGGAAGGTTGTCACCTTCTATCTAGGAGGGTGCACAGGGAGCTCACGTATGATGAGTTTGATGCTCATCTAGGCATCCCCTACGAGCATTACCACGATCATCACTTCGGCTGGGGGGACGACGACGACGACGACGAGGAGTACCATGCGCTCTGGAGTCACATGACTGGAGTGCCCGGCGATCGCCTCGAGGACCATAACTCAGTTAAGTCGCTCTCTCACCCTTTCTTTAAATATATTCATATGGTTTGGCGTAGATCGCTTTTGTATGCTCCAGACAAGGACCGCCACCATATTAGCAAGGACGAGCTACTTCTTCTTCGCGCCATCCGGGAGAGATATCCTCTTCATCCCGGATGGGTGCTTGCTCGCCTATTCCGCAAGAAGACTCAGAGGTCCGGTCGTCCCCGCGCACTCCTGGGAGGAAACTTTGTAGGCCGGCTCATCATTTCCTTCGGCCTCAACAATGAATATGGCCCGAACATCCCACGCCGCAGAGTACGGACCGTTGGAGGAGACTTGGCGGTTGAGTACAACATTGATCTGGACGTCAGCCCCCTGGTGCCAGCGGATCCTCCTCTCAAAGACGAGGACGAGTCAGGAGAAGAAGATGATACTGAGCAGCAGCAGCCCCAGCCGCAGCCGCAGCCAGAGTTTCATGACCATATACCCTCGCCATATCATCAGGCAGGGTATGAGCACCAACCGCCGTCGGTCATCCCCGATCCATACCAGACGCCTCACCCACACCACCGACCGCACCCCGCGGACATTGGTGAGCTGTACGAGCGACTGCAGGAGTGGCGCATCACCGACAACGCCACTCAAGAGGCGAGATGGACTACTATGCAGCAGCATATGCACCACGCTGATAGGCGGTACGAGGCACAGATGGAGTGGCAACGTCAGCTCGGCGAGTACCTCCACTTCCCACCCCCCCCCCCCCCGTGCCCCTGACCAGCAGTGATCAGGTGGTGTCCTTTTCCTTGTCCTTTCTTTTTATTTATTCTTTTCGAATTTTGATCCAACTTTTTTCTGTGTGGATCCGGGGCACTTGTCCCGGTTTCCTTTTTATGTTTCATTTGTTTTTGTTTTGTAGGCAGTAGGGAGATTCCATTTGCTTCGCTTGGGTAGATTCCCTCCGCTCCGAGGACCCGTGCTCATCCCCTACGCCAACCATCTCGGTCCAGGTTCTTCTACTTCACTTTGAACTCTAGAATTAGTCCTGTGAGGACACAGTCCGATTTAAGTGTGGGGTAGGATGCTAGAGAACCTTGCATGAACTTGATTGCCCTTGATTGTGTTTTCTGTGTGCCTCGTGATTCCATTCCAGTCTCTCTAGCATTAGAATGGCTCAGTTCTTGATTTTTGATGTTAAGTTGTTGTTCAAACTTTCATAATGATGCTTAGACTGCTTAACCTAGAACTTGAGAACCGACTTGTATACTTTGATGCTAAATTGCCTGGTCAGAAAAGAATTTTTAAAATCACACTTGTAGTTTGTAGCCTTGATTGCATGAAAATGACCGAATCCAACTAGCAAACCAACTGTGAGCTTTTGATCCATTGCACGTAACTTGCAATTTTAATTCTTTCTGAGTGGTTTTCTGTTTGCTTGAATGAGTTAGAATTTGCATGAGACCTACTCGAGACCACACGATGACACGAGTTCTAGAATGATAGGGGCACCTAGATTCAGCTACTAAGCCATATAGCCTACCTAACGATAAAATCCATTAGGTGTAGACCCTTGAGCTTGGACTGTTCTTTCAGTTCGATATACATTACAACCATTTTCCCATTCTTTCATTTCCGTTGATCCCCTGTGGTTGTAGTTCTAGATTGACCTACCGGAAGTCGGTTTGTGGTAACCTGCCTATAGCCATTAAACAGGTGGTCTTAGCTATTATGTCTAGACGTGTAAATCCCTCTAGCAACTAAAAGAAAAATCGGCACAAAAGAAAAAAAATCAAGTAAGAAAAGAAGAAGAAAAGAAGCAAGTTTCGAAAAAAAAAAGAGAAAGAAGAAAAAGCAGAAAAAGTCTCAAATTATAGTTCAAATAAAACATTCTTCTCCCTACAAATGGAAGAACGAAGTCAAAAGAAAAGTCAAAAAAGGAAAAGAAAAAAAAAAGTAAAAAGTGCTAGGTTGCTTGAGGGTATCATAGGACGAGCGTTCATTATTCCACCCGTGTCTGGTTAGACGGTAGGAACCCATAGGCTAGATTCGAAAGCTACACCGCACAAAGCCATCATCATACATTCCCATCATCCATTTCAACATAAACCCTTGTAGTGTAGAATTCATTACGGTCCTAGCAGGGAAGTCCTTCTTGACTAGTTACTCGTGTTATCACAGTGGTGGAGATGTGGTCGAAATGCAAACCTATGACAAAATTTGGTAACAGAAAATGATTGAGAGCAGAAACACGTCCTTAAACACAGAGAGTGAGAGTTCCCCATTGTACTAAATATATCCTGTGTGAGGAGTCTGGTCGGTCAGGTCAAATTCGTGCATAATTGGTTGCTTCTACTTGTCGTGTGCAGATTATTAGTGAGACCAGATAGTTTGGCTGATCTGTATGCATGTTAGGTTTCTTGTTCTAGGATCTATCGGTCTAATAATTCATTGTGTTTGATTGAGCTCCAATTTAATCGATCTTATCATTTGTGAACATGAGCGTTTCTATTCAGTTTGCTTGAGGACAAGCAAAAGCTTAAGTGTGGGGTATTTTGATAACACTCGATTTGACGTGATTATCATCCTCATTTAAGCGACATTCCTTACTTAAGACATGGTTTTTAGGGTAGAATAGCGAATATTCAATCGATTGCCCTATCTCGTGCCATTTGTGCTACCTTGGCCTGTTTCGGGTCTATTTGATGGTTTTCTAGTGTTTTTATGTTAGCACAGGTTTTTGCCGTCAAATAAAGTAGCCAAGGACGTGTCTAAGGCATTGGAACCTCAAGGAATTGCTCCGGAATCGATCTAAGGAGCCAATCAAGTCGAAACAATTCCTGCCCCGGTTTACAAAGGAATTTTTGCCGAAAATCCTTCAGTATTTTCGGCGAAAATATCAGCACAAATCCACTGATGCTCAGCCAAGGAAGTTTTCGGCGAAAACCCAAAGTTTTCGCCGAGAACCATCAGTACGAAAATCACAGGAGAGAAGTAGCCGGAAACCAGCCATTTATGAAGGAATTTTCGCCAAAAATTCCTCAAGATTTTCGGCGAAAATATTAAGCTGATTCGGCGGGTATTAGGGTTAAGTATAAATACTTAACCGGCGGCCCAATAAAGAAGATACTTCATAATTTTTCAAGACATCTCATAATACATCAGAATTTAGAGAATCCTCTCAAGTTCTGGAGCAAAGAGTTAGAGTTCGAAGAGCCGGAAAGAGATCGTGACGCCATCCCCTCCATGTCGAAGACTCGGAGCTAGGATTGCAGTCTACCGGAAGATCGAAGTTATGCCGGAGTCGTCTAATTAGGTTTTTCAGATTCTTTTCTGTTCTTCCTTTGTATGATGAACTCTTTCATTTTCTTTGATTCTTTTGTAATGAATATGCGTAGCTAAACTCTTAGAGCTTAGACTAGATGAACCCTAAGTGACCCAGGGCTTTAAAGCGGTCACGGATCGGCGGTGATTAGATTCGAAGTTCAATCAGTTTCTCTTTCATGTTTGGTTTGTTCTTCATTGTTCATGTTTCTTGTCTGGATTGATCACCTAGATTAGATTCTTGTTAAGCTAAGGATGAGCGAATGCTCGCCTTACTTTAGAACATCAAATTGAACAATTAACCTTATAATTGGAGCGTGCCTTTCGTAGGAACCGTTAGGGTTAATCCACTGCAAGAGTAACTCAATAATCGTTAGTAATTTCACCAGTTAAGTTAAGTCGTTGCAAGAGGCGACCGTACCCGGGCGACTAATTAATCTTGGTAGCTAGAACGGATAGAGCGAACGTTCGCCAGTCTTAACCCTAAGGGTAAAGAGTTATGGTGGTGTCTTAGAATTGATTGAATGAGAATCGAAATCCGCTGATCTGTTCATTGCCAATGCTCTGGGAACGAAGGGGGGATTCAAAGTCTAAGTTCGTCTGTCATCTCTGTTTTAATCAACCAATTTCCAATCTATTTTTAGTTTCAATTTTTAATTTCTCTGCATTTATTAGAATTAGAAGTCGTGGAACTCACACCACGCACGAAGTGCTTAAACCCGAATATTTTGCTAGCTTATTTGAGTAGTCAATCATAGAAGACCCATTGGAATACGATCTACCCTAGCTTTTGTTAGCTTTGTTAGTTTATTTGTTTGAACGCATCACAACGACATGTTCATCAATAACGAATATTCAATCAATTGCCCTATCTCGTGCCATTTGTGTTACTTTGGCCCGTTTCGGGTCTATTTGATGATTTTATAGTGTTTTTATGTTAGCACAGGTTTTTGCTGTCAAATAAAGTAGCCAAGGACGTGTCTAAAGCGTTGGAACCTCGAGGAATCGCACCAGAATCGATCCAAGGAGCCAACGAAGTGAAACAAATTCCTGCCCGGTTTACAAAGGAATTTTCGCCGAAAATACTAAGGGATTTTCGGCGAAAATGCATGAACAAATCCGCTGATGTCAACTGAAGGATGTTTTCGGCGAAAACACCAAGTTTTCGTCGAAACTATTGGACCGAAAACCACAGAAGAAAAACAGTCGGCGTTCATTTATTTTGTGAAGGAATTTTCGGCGAAAATTCCTTACTATTTTCGCCGAAAATATCAGTTAAAATCCGGCAGATTAGGGTTAAGTATAAATACTTAAACCAGCGGCCCAGAACAGATATACCTCATAATATCAATCATAATTTCCAGACCTAGAAGTTCGAGAGAGAGTTTAGAGAGTTAAAAGAATCGTGGAGAGATCGTGACGCCATCCCTTCACCGTCGGAGACTCGGAGCTTGGATTGAAGATTACCGGAGATTGAAGCTTCACGGATTCATCAAATTAGGTTTTACAGTTCTTCTCTGTTCTTCCTACCTGAGATGTATTCCTTGTTTGTTTTCGATTCTCTTGTTCCTAATATGAGTAGCTAAACTCGTAGAGCTTAGATTAGATGAACCCTAAGTGACCCAGGGCTTTAAAGCGGTCACGGATCGGCGGTGATTAGATTCAAAGTTCAATCAGTTTCTCTTTGCATGGTTGTTTTGTTCTTGATTGTTTATGTTTCTTTTCTGATTGATCGCCTAGGCTTGTGTTGAATTAGGGTTTGTCGCCAGACAGCTTCTCTGCTTTAAACATTAAAACTTGTCTTTCCTGATCACCTAGCTTAGATTCGTGTTAAGCTGAGGATAGAAGCGAACGCTTGCCTCACTTTAGAACATCAATTCAACCAGTTAACCTTATAATTGGAGTGTGCCTTTCGTAGGAACCGATTAGGGTTAATCCACTGCAAGAGTAACTCATAAATCATTAGTAATTGCACCAGTTAAGTTAATTCGTTGCGAGAGGCGACCGTACCCGGGCGACTAATTAATCTTGGTAGTTAGAACGGATAGAGCGAACGTTCGCCGGTCTTAAACCTAAGGGTCAGGAGTTATGATGGTGTATAGAAATTGATTGAACGAGAATTGAAATCCGCTGATCTGTTGATTGTTGTTGCCTTGGTGATCTAAGGGGGATTCGAAATCTAAGCTTGTCTGTCGTCTGTCTGAACCATCCAATCATTCTGTCTTTCAATTTCGTTTTAATTTTCTTGCATCTTAGTCTAGAAGTCGTGGAACTCACACCACGCACGAAGTGTTTAAACCTGAATAAATTGCCAGCTTCTTTGAGTAGTCGATTAGAAGAAACCCTGTGGAAGACGATCTGCTTAGCTATCCAGCTTGGTAGTATTTGATCACTGTTCTGCAGCTCATCACTAAGCGATTAAGTTGGTTCGCATTGTCTTCCGCAATCTTTAAAGCTTCCTCAAGCGTGGGAAAAGATGGAGGAGGTTCCTCATAGCTTACGAACTCCTCTCGAGGACGCTCACTTTCCTTCAACATTTGCAAGAGCTCCTCTGCATAGAAGGCGGTGGAGAATGTTGTTCATGACTTGTGAAATCCTCTTGATAATACTCCGGCAAGACTTTATGGTAGGGTGGAGATGGATAGGGACATTGCTCATTCCACATGGGTGTTGAAACTTGTTGATCTTGATCCCACCATTGGCTATCTCCCTCACAAGTTCCTTGGTAGTAGTTGGATGGAGTAGGATGACCATAGTATGGATTAGGAGATGGATTCCACCCTTGATAGGTACCATAACCATTACCTCCATTCCACGAGTTCATCTTACTTGCAACCTTGCTCCCATGAACTAAGTGAGGTGGAGAACGGATAGGTGGATAAGGGACCTACAAACACGCACAACAAACACAACCAAGTAGTACAACAATGCGGGATAACAAAACCACAAAAACAAATAACAAAGAAGCAAAACTAAAACAGAAGGAAGTGAATAAAACGGTCCATTACTAAATGCTTTCAAAGGAATGAGAAAGTTCCCCGGCAACGGCGCCAAAAACTTGATGTGCAAGATTTAACTCACAACAATCAAGGTCGTATTCGACGAGGGCTCTCTCAAAAGCTAATACTCACACGGTTCATGGACAGTCTATTCATTTAAAATGAGTTTTAGTTTGAAAAGGAAATAAAAACATAAAGGAAACTAAACAAGAAAGCAAAACACAACGGTGCAAATCAAAGGTAAAGGAGGTTCACTTGGAAAGATAGCTTCATCATGCTCAAGAGGAACAAATGCACAAACAAGTCAAACATGATCGAGGTTGCAATCGAATGACCACGCAAATCCCTTCTATAGACTCAATGCACTCTCGTCGCACTAAATCCCTATCCTAGAACCACTCAACCTAGGCTCTCGCTCTCAAGCTAAGTGACTAAGGATGCATTAAAGGTGTTTGATGAAATGCCAAGCTACAAAACCTTCTGCTATGACTCTATGACCACTAGGCTAGACACCGCACTCTCATGTCAATGTCCTAACACTAAGAGAATCATCAAAAGACCAATCAAAGTTCAATTGAATGAAAAACCTAATGCACACCAAGTGTTCGATAAAATGCACAAGAGAGAAATAATGCAACTATGGTTGAATTGAGATGATCTAATCTCTTAGAACACACTCTCTTCAATCCCTAGACCTACAAACCATGTAATCTAAGCACTCTCATCCATTACATCACAAAAGATAGACCAAATCAAGCACATAACATAATTTGGAATTGAAAACAAGTCTAGAGATCATCTTCTTACAATCCAAGATCAATCATGGCATATTTGTACAATCAACCTCTATCATAGCATAACTATCTATCAATCCAAGGAAACCTAGGAAATCAGCCACACATGGCCAAGGGTACAAAAGAGAAAGAAGGAGAGATGGTCACCAAGAGCTCCATGGCAATCCTCTTCTTGCAAGCTCCTCTCCCCAAGGTTGTGGGCTTCAATCCAAGCTCCTCACTCCAATTTGCACCTTGCTCTAGGGTTGATGATGGATTGGTGATGGAAAAAGAGAAGAGGGTTGAGGGAGAGGTTTTTGACGAAGGAGAGGTTTCTGAAATTAATTAATTTCCCTCAAATTTTCCACCGCCTTCACTTTAAATACTCTGCTGGAATAGCCCTGAGTTTTCGGCCATAACTGTACAAGATTTTCGCCAAAAATCTCTTTGAAAAATCTCGGGCATCCTTGCATTTCTTCATAGGTTTTCGGCAAAAACTCTCTCAAGTTTTCGCCGAAAACTTCTTCACATTTCAGCTGTAGAAATCCGGCTTTCCACTGTTTGCAAACGGCCCATAGTTTTCGGCGAGTACTTAGAGTTCTCGCCGAAAACTCCTTTAGAAATGCTGCATTTTTCTCAAACTTGCATCGGCCATAACTCCTCCGTCCTAGCTCCGATTGACCTCCTGTTTGATCCTACGTGCTCCTTGTCACCAGTACTTCAATGCCAAATGCTGAAAATGCAAAGAAAACAACTCAAATAGATACGGAATTGGCCTCAAAGTAGCAACCGGACAACAAATGGACACTTAGCACAAAACTTCAATAAAAGCATATTAAGCATGGCATTTAAGGATTAAACACGAGCATTTCATAGGTCAATCATAAGCTAAAAATGACTAAATAGAGTCACATCAACTATATTGACTACGAGGATCTCAAAGCCCTAGCTAACCGCGTGGAGAGAGAGTTTGATGTGAACCGCTGCAACCGTGGGCAGACGACTCTTAAACACTGTAAGTTGAGACCGTGCAACGAGGTAGAACCATCGGGAACTGGGGGCGGATAAGTACTTTGACCCGTCGGCTGTATATAGCCGGGAACCAGAAGTGTCCAGTCGATGACGCCACGCCAAGAGATGGATGCTCTTGATGATAAGTCAGGGCCTTCAGTATCGCAACATGCAGATACAATAAGGTTTCAGAACAAAGTTCTTTCAAAGGGGGTTTATTTCATAAAAGTTGTGTCTACAAGGGTGGCCGCGCGACCTCCTTAAATAGGTGAGGGAACAAGCTCTCCTCCCTAATCACTACTTCTAAATAATAATAAAATAAAGAGTCCTATTCCTAAATAGTCTCCTAAAACCCTAAATAATCCTACTAAAAAGGAATAAAACATAAAATAATAGTATTAGTCTTTAAAGCAGAATAAAAGACCTAAATTAGGTCAAAAAACCCTAATCTAGCCACGTACGGCTGCTCGGGCCGGTTGGGCGCGAGTGGCGGCCCGGTGGGCTTGACCGGCCGAACGCCGGGCTTGACTCGGGTGGCGGTCGCGGGCTTCGGGCTTCGGGCTTCGGGCGGGTTCAGTGACCGGGCTTCTTGGCCGACTGCTTGGGATCCCTCGGATCGATCCGGCTGTCGGTTTAAGGCTCGGGACGGGCCTATCTTCAGTTCCTTCCCTTTTCTGCTCAGGCCTTCTTTCCTAAGCTTTAGGTAGGCCTCCAGGTAGCTTTGGACGTAGCTCTCCGTGGTCAGCCCAAGTGTCATGCTTCGGGGCCAAGGACTCCAGGTCTTCTCATGCCTCGGCTCAGGTTCAATCTTTGATAGCTCTCCTCTTCGGGCCAAGGGTTCTTGGGCTCTCTTCCTTCTGTACTCAAAAAATGCTTCCAGAGGGTCACTCAAAGAACCGACTTCTTCTTCAGGGCTCCTGGAGGTCAGACTAGGAGCGGGCTGAAGCTTCTCTTCGGTGCTAGGGCTTATACCCTCGGCCGTCAGCATGGCTTGGGATAACATTCCCTTCCTCGGAGTCTTTCTACCTGCAAGTGAAGGATTTAGTCGATATTTCTTGTCATACCTTGGCTTTAGGGCTCGAGGATGGCCTGCCCTGGGATTCATGCGCTTCTTAAGAGGCCCTAGGGTCTTGCCTAGGCTAGGGGATCCTGGTGGGGTGTAGGAATAACGGTTGGCATCGGGGCAGCATTGTTGGATCATATCATCCCCTCTTCTTGCCTTGGATTTGTCCCCAAATCCATCTCGGGTCCTTTCCTAACACTCATCATCCTCTTCCAATCTTCAGCAGCATTATCCTTAGACCGAGGAGTGTCATTGGAGTCAACAACGGACCAAGACTCGGGTCCTTCTGTACCTTCTCCATCCGTCTCCATCGCTCCTTCTCCTGAAAAACTATCAATAATAATGTTAAGGCTCGGGGAGGTAGCGGGTGTGAGCTCCTTACTCATCTGCACATCCGAGTCAGCATTCAGATCTTCTTCGCTCGGGGCAGCTCTCAAAACTCGTCGGGAGGTGATCTCCCATTGATCCTGGGGTGCACAGGGGACCGGCGGTGAAGCGTCAGGTCAGGGTACGGGGGTGCCGGAGGTGAACCAGGGCACTTCGGGCAGGGCGGCGACGCCAGGCAGTGGGGCGGCGGTGGCGTCTGGCAGTGACGCGTCGAGCAGAGGCAAGGTAGTGGCGGACAGTGAAAAGCCAGCGGCGGCGTCGGGCAGTGACGCGTCGGGTAGTGGCAAGGCGGGGGCGGTGGGAAGCTGGCGGCGGCGACGGGCGGTGGTGCGGTGGCCAGGTCGGCAGCGTCGGCCATCATCAAGTCGAGGCATCATCAATGATGGGGACATCCGTGGGTCATCAACTGGTCCAATCACTAGGAGTCAAACCAAGGCCTTGAGGAACAAGATGGTAACATTCATGGAGGCTTGGAGTATGCCAAAGCATGAAGAATTTGAGGAAGGATGCTGGACATTACTTAGGATGGTTGGCGAGACTGAATGATGATCCAACGGCAAGATTCAAACGTTTTGTGATCTTCAGTGACCATTCTGCCATATCGAATAGTTGAGGGGCCTTCATGAACGAATTTCAATCCCATTCATGCATTTGTTTTCATGTTCATTCACTTCCACATTGGAACCATGCACTTGCATTAATGTTCATTCACTTCCACATTAGAACCATGCACTTGCATTAAGTGTGAACAATTAATGGTGTAGTTTTTCTAGATGACTAGATTCAGCGAATCTGGTGTAGGACACATTTTCTCCTACCCTATTTAAAGGGTTCTTTGTAGTTTGTTTCAAATCAGCTTGTTTGCTCACAATTAAAGAAATTCAGACTTCGGTTTATAGTATTTGTTCCTTTAAGCTTTTGCTCGTTGTTGCTTGGCTTAGGAAGTTTGGTTTATCGAGATAAGGGTATTCACCCCTTAGTTCGTGGTACCGCACACACTTGATACCTCGAGTTCTTAGCTCTATAGCTAAGGGTTCTGGTCCGATTTCCATCTTCTATCTTGATTGTGTTTTTGTTTGCAAATTGTTCAAACCGAGTTTGTGTGGATTGAGCCAACCTTGGCTTTGGTTCATATCAGTTTGGTATCAGAGCTCGGTTCAACTCTTGGATCAAATCTTCTGTTGTTTTTCTTTCGATTATAAAAAAAAAACCCCAAAAATATATATATATATAGTAACATTTTTGGCTGAATCTTGATTTGTGTGATTTTCAGATTTATAGTTTTGTACTAACAATTTCTTGGTGGTAAAAGCTGGTGTGCAGGATAAGAAGAAACAAAGTTAAAAATAAAGAGGTCCAAAAGAATAAATTTCGACCCAATCAAAGCAAAGCCACCTCACCAAGGTTGTGTCTAGAAGTTATAGCGGAAATCTAAGAAGGGCGGGTAAACAATTTCTGTTCTTTCAAAGTCAAATTCGTTTTGAATAGTTTATTTTCGAAAACCCAGCAAAGAAATCTGACTAGGGCTTAGAGTGAACTCAGCTAGGGTTGTGTTTACTTGAATTTCGAATTACTTTACTTCTAAAGCTTTGAAGAAACTTGCAACTGCTCATAACGAACTTGCTTATTGCCGATTTCTGTTTCATCTTATTCTCACCAAAAACTTGTGTGAAACACGAGAGGCAAAAGAAAGAGTGTGTGAGGTTCATTAGAGAGAGTTGGTGAGGCCATTGTCACTAATCATTGTTCAAGATGACAGATCCAGTAGGGTTCGAAGCAGCAATGAATGCGATGAGGACGGAGTTCCATGAAGCACTCAACACTATGCCTCAAACCCTCACCGCTGCCATCCAGAATAATCAGCCAAAGATAGATGATTCTGATGTGGAGGATAATGCACCTCCACGAGGTGGAGCAAGGCCACATAGAGAAGCTTTAAGAGTGATGCTGGACGATGATATCCTAGGAGTAAAAATTTGGTTCCCAAATTCCAAGGGAAATCAGACCTGGATGCATATCTCGATTGGGAGAGGGCGATGGAATTCTTCTTCCAATGCCATCAATTTCTGATCGCAAGAAGGTAACCCTTGCTGTTGGAGAATTTCCTGACTACGCTTCTGTTTGGTGGAGTCAGCAAGTTAGACAAAGGGAGCGCGAAGGGAAGAGGCCTATTGGAACATGGGAGGATGTGAAACGTGTCATGAGAAGGAAGTATGTTCCAGCTTCCTATTGCCGAGATTTACACACTAAGTTACAAGCTTTAAAGCAAGGTGGTATGACTGTTGAAGACTACCATAAGGAGATCGAGATGATAGTGTCTCGATTGGATCTAATTGAAGATGAGGATGCCAAGATTGCACGTTTCCTAGGAGGCTTACAAAGGGAAATCGCCTATCAAGTCATCTTGCAGAATTTCATCGACTATGATGAATTGGTGCGACTAGCAATACGAGTGGAGAGAAGCAACTCAAACTTGGCATTGGACGGAAATTCAATACGCCAACCACTACCACACCATCATGGAAGACGAATACCATGAAGAAAGAGGAAGGCACCTCTGGAAACCTTAACAAACCTAAAACCACTCAAGGTACCCCAAATCCTAAATCTGGTTCTTCAAATACTACTAATCGGCCGAGTGGAATTCTTTGTTTCAAATGTCAAGGGCGTGGACATATGGGTAGGGACTTCCCTAATAAAGCCACTATGGTGATCCGAAATGGAGAGGTGTTCACGGATGATGAGGACGACCAGGAGGAGTTCCCAGAAGGTGAAATCCAAAAGGAGGAATCGGAGGAAGAGGAAGAAAATGTTCCAGAAGGGTTGGTGAAGTTCAATAGAGTGGCCATTCGAGCATTGAGCACTTTAGTTAAAGACGAGTTGGATCAGCGGGAGAACCTATTCCATGTTCGTTGTGTCATCCACAACAAACTTTGTAATCTGGTTATCGATGGAGGAAGTTGCACGAATGTAGCAAGTCAAGATCTGGTAGAAGGCATGAAGCTCACCACCATTCGACATCCTAAGCCATACAGACTTCAATGGCTTAGCAAAGCAGGAGAGCTAAAAGTGACAAGGCAGGTATATGTCCCTTTCAGTATTGGTCGATATACTGACAAAATTCTTTGTGACGTAGTACCTATGGAGGCTGCTCATATTCTGCTTGGGAGGCCATGGCAATTTGATCGATTTTCTCTTCATGATGGGAGGGCTAATCGATATTCCTTAACTCATAAGGGGCAAACCTACAAGCTCAAGCCTTTGTCACCAACCGAATTGTACCAAGATCAATTGGAGAAGCAACAATTTCGTGAGTGATGTGACTTTATTTGGTGCATTTTTAGCTTATCATTGACCTATGAAATGCCTGTGTTTGATCCTTAAATGCCATGCTTAATATGTTTTTATCGAAGTTTTGTGCTAAGTGCTATTCTGTTGCCCGGTTGCCACATTGAGGCCAATTCCATGTCTATTCAGGTCTTGGTATTGTAGTACTGGTGACAAGGAGCACGTAGGATCAAACGGGAGGTCAATCGGAGCTAGGACGGAGGAGATATGGACGTGGCAAAATCGAAGAAAATACGATTTTCAGCTGAAGACAGTTTCGGTGAAACTATCATATGGTTTTCGCCGAAGAAGAAGCTTTCGGCAAAAGTAGTCAAGTCTTCGGTCCGAAAACTAGAGGCAGACGGCGGGCATTTGGAACTTCAAGATGTTTTCAGTGAAAACTTTGCATCAGTTTCGCCGAAAATATCAGGCAAATCCGGCGTGCTATATAAAGGTGAAGGAGGCGAAGATTGAGGGTATCAATTTCATTCTAATTTTACATCATTGCCGTCCACCTCTCTCTCTCTCAATTGTTCATCATCAACTCCAATCATCATCCTCTCCTCAACCACACACCAACCTCCCTCAGTTGTTGATCAATTTGGAGATTTAAGTGAAGCCTTCCACCCTTGGATTGGAGCTTGAAGAGCAAAGTGAGAAGATCCTCCATGGAAGCAAGGATGATCTCCTCTCCTAAATTTCAGGTTTCCTCCATGGTTAAGCTAGGCTAAACTTAGGTTTAGTTTAGTGAGGGATGGATCAAGCTAGGATAGGTGATTGATTGTTTGGATTGATGTTCTTATAGCCATTTGTGTAAGATGATGATCCTAGACCTTGTGCTTTGTAGCCATTTGAGCTTGACTTGTTCTTTTGGTATTGTTATGTCTTTCAATACATGAGAATGTTTGATTGATGTTGATCTAAGGTTGTAGGATTGTAATTGGATGATTTGAGAGATTGGATTATCAAGTTACCACCATTTTGAGCTTGTTTTCCTTGTTGTCATTTTATCAAACACTTGGTGTGCATTTAGTTTTCTTTCATTTGAAGGTTGAAAGACCCTTGTGATTGCTAGACTAGTGTTATTTGATTGACATGAGAGTGTCTTGCATCATTACCTTGTGCTAGATGATTGTTAGCATAGAATTCAAGTTCCAAGCATTTCATTGAGCTAGTTTAAAGCATTCCATTCCCTTTGTTCACATAGCGAGAGCATGGTGCATTTGGTCTAGGAATAGAGAGTCAATTGTGCGAGAGTTCGTTGATTCTACTTGAGTGAGATGCATGGTCATTAATTACACCTCGTTGCTTGAGAATCAATCCAGAGCATCATCAAGCTTTGACGACCAATCTTTTCGTGATTGGTCGACCGTTTTCTCCAAAATTCTCTTAAGTTCCCTATTAGTAACCTCGGCTTGGCCACTAGTTTGAGGGTGATACAAGGTAGACATCCGATGAGTGACACCGAACCGTCGGCACACCCTATCGAATTGTCCTTGAAAATGAGTACCTCGATCACTAATAATAGCATGAGGAGCACCAAAACGGGTGAACAACTTAACAAGAAACTTCCCTACAACTCGGGCATCATTGGTAGGCAAAGCTTGTGCCTCCGCCCATTTAGACACATAATCAACCGCAACCAAGATATATTTGTTACCATGCGAAGTAGGAAACGGTCCCATAAAATCAATACCCCAAATATCAAATATTTCGACCACTAACGAGACATGTTGAGGCATTTCATTACGGGAAGAGATGTTACCTGAACGTTGGCAAGCATCACAAGACTTGACAAAGTCTTGACAATCTCGAAAGATCGAAGGCCAAAAGAATCCGGACTATTTCGACACGAAGAGTTAGGCAAACATAACTTGTTCTCTCGAAACAAGTATCCATCTAACCTATAATATTTATCATGAGCCGAATGTTCACATGCCTTGTACACATCTCCAAAGTCAGTATCGGTGTCATATAAGTCTTTAATGTATTCAAAACCAATGAACTTAACACCAAGAGTAGAGATAAGAGTGTACCTTCGAGATAGGGCATCAGCCACGACGTTCTCCTTACCTTGCTTGTAACGGATAACATAGGGAAAAGACTCGATGAACTCAACCCATCGTGCATGCCTCTTGTTCAGCTTGTGTTGAGCTTTGAGATATTTCAATGACTCGTGATCAGAATGGATGACAAACTCCTTTGGCCATAGGTAGTGTTGCCAAGTCTCTAATGCTCGAACAAGTGCATATAATTCTTTATCGTAAGTTGGGTAATTCAGAGTAGCTCCATGCAACTTTTCACTGAAGTATGCAATCGGTTTTTTTTCTTGCATGAGCACAGCTCCTATTCCCCTAATCGGTGGTAGTCCTTTAGGAGTCTCCTCCGGAAAGACATCTTCAAATTCCTGTAATAATGAAGAGATAACACTAGGAAGAGAATCGGTTACATTAGCATAATCAGAATTCAAACACTCCTTGTATACGATAACCACGAGTGGCATCCTAGAAGTTAAGGTTTGTTTGATCTCACCACGTGTAGCTAAAAGGTTTTCTCTCCTCTAGGCCTCACCTTTTCGAGCTCTATTACATACCATTTCTGTTTTTGCACTCGAAGGGGTGTCACTCTGTTTCTTTTCACTCTTCTCTCTTGTTTTGAGCTCCATCTCTTTCTTCTCTCTAGCCTCACTGATAAGGAATTTATCAAGGTCGTATTCCTCAGGGTTCCCTCATAGGCTAATACTCACAACATTCGTAAACGGTCCATACATTAAATTGAAGTTTGGTTTTGAAAGGAGACAAGTTAAAAACATAAGCAAACAAGGTAAAATTGACAAGTGAAAATTGAGGATCAAACAAGAGAAAGCAAGAGAAAGAAGTTTAGTCTAGCAAGGGGTTTCTTCAAGCTCAAGGTTCATGAAAGCTGGATTGATTCTCAAGCAACGAGGTGTAATTAATGACCATGCATCTCACTCAAGTAGAATCAACGAACTCTCTCACAATTGACTCTCTATTCCTAGACCAAATGCACCATGCTCTCGCTATGTGAACAAAGGGAATGGAATGCTTTAAACTAGCTCAATGAAATGCTTGGAACTTGAATTCTATGCTAACAATCATCTAGCACAAGGTAATGATGCAAGACACTCTCATGTCAATCATATAACACTAGTCTAGCAATCACAAGGGTCTTTCAACCTTCAAATGAAAGAAAACTAAATGCACACCAAGTGTTTGATAAAATGACAACAAGGAAAACAAGCTCAAAATGGTGGTAACTTGATAATCCAATCTCTCAAATCATCCAATTACAATCCTACAACCTTAGATCAACATCAATCAAACATTCTCATGTATTGAAAGACATAACAATACCAAAAGAACAAGTCAAGCTCAAATGGCTACAAAGCACAAGGTCTAGGATCATCATCTTACACAAATGGCTATAAGAACATCAATCCAAACAATCAATCACCTATCCTAGCTTGATCCATCCCTCACTAAACTAAACCTAAGTTTAGCCTAGCTTAACCATGGAGGAAACCTGAAATTTAGGAGAGGAGATCATCCTTGCTTCCATGGAGGATCTTCTCACTTTGCTCTTCAAGCTCCAATCCAAGGGTGGAAGGCTTCACTTAGATCTCCAAATTGATCAACAATTGAGGGAGGTTGGTGTGTGGTTGAGGGAGAGGATGATGATTGGAGTTGATGATGAACAATTGAGAGAGAGAGAGATGGACGGCGATGATGTAAAATTAGAATGAAATTGATACCCTCAATCTTCGCCTCCTTCACCTTTATATAGCACGCCGGATTTGCCTGATATTTTCGGCGAAACTGATGCAAAGTTTTCACCGAAAACATCTTCAAGTTCCAAATGCCCGCCGTCTGCCTCTAGTTTTTGGACCGAAGACTTGACTACTTTCGCCGAAAGCTTCTTCTTCGGCGAAAACCATATGATAGTTTCGCCGAAACTGTCTTCAGCTGAAAATCGTATTTTCTTCAATTTTGCCACGTCCATATCTCCTCCATCCTAGCTCCGATTGACCTCCCGTTTGATCCTACGTGCTCCTTGTCACCAGTGCTACAATACCAAGACCTGAAAATACAAAGAAAACACCTCCAATAGACATGGAATTGGCCTCAAAGTGGCAACCGGGCAATAGAATAGCACTTAGCACAAAAGTTCGATAAAAACATATTAAGCATGGCATTTAAGGATCAAACACAGGCGTTTCATAGGTCAATGATAAGCTAAAAATGCACCAAATAAAGTCACATCAAATTCCCCTACGACTAAGCTTTGCTTGTCCTCAAGCAAATGAATTAGAAAACATCCAAGTTCACAAATGACAAGATCGGTCCATTGAGATTCAAGCAATAACAATTCGGCTTAAACTGTTCCACGAATAAACTTAACCTACACATGCAAGAACGTCAACCAAACAAGTCTAGACCTCACTAATTTCTGCACACTTCATGTAGTGGTTAATTGGGATACAGAAAACCGACCACGACAACACCGACCCTAATCAAAAGGACTTTAACTTGGGAAATGGAACGGACAAGGCGGGGGTAGGAGAGTGATGAGTGATCATGATGTGGCTATTGACTTGACTTCATCCGCTTCTAAATCCGCACTTTACAAACTCTCGCTAGGATCAAGGGTTACATTTGAGAACTCTTTTTTTCTTTCTCTTTTCTTTCCATTTTCATTCATTTTTTCCTTCTTTTTTTCTTACTGCATACTAGTGCTCGATCCAACACTTCACTTAGGTGTTGAACCTGCCTAGCTCACAGCTTTTGCTTTTGCTAGTGCTCAACCCGACACTTCACTTAGGTGCCGAGCTTGCCTAGCTTTTCTTTTCTTTTGAGCATTTTCTCTCTTTTTTTCTTTTTCTTCACAAAATAGCCACTTGATCCCTAGCTCTTTACAACTTCCACACAAGATTTTGAATTGGACTCCGTCTAATCTCAAGCCACAATCACGAGAAATCCAAAAGGGAAAGAAGAACATGGAAAAGAGGAAGAAATTCTGATTGCCTTCATCATCTTAGACGGTGTTATCGAGCGGTACAAAAACACGTATCAACCCATCAACCAACACACAAGAGTGATAAAATCTCTGTTCTAGCCTAGACTCATTTGATATTAGCGCTAACACGCTGGTTATAGGTTCTAAGTGAAATAGTCCAAACGTCATTGCGAAAGCTAGAAGCCAATCAAACACCAAAAGTCAAGAACCGAATGATTCTACAGTAGAGGGAATCGACATCCAATTAAGATCAAGCAATTCAACCAACAACACATTAGACTTCTACCAACAAATAATCACACCAAACCTATGTGCTAGTTAAAGTAGGTCCTTTTGTGTTCCTAGTTGATTTTGCGGTCATTGATACCGATGATATTGATGTCTCATTGATATTTGGTAGACCATTCCTTGCTACTTCTCGTGCTTTAATTGATGTGCATAATGGGAAATTGACATTGAGAGTAGGACAAGAGAGTGTCACGTTTTGCATAACCGATGGCATGAAGTTTGCTCACGCACAAGATGATTTAGAATACTCATGTGATACTATCGCTTCGGCTAGTGTGTGTAGTATTTCTAACTTCGTGTGTCGAGATTCTTTGGATGTTTGCCTTAGAATGAATGTGCAGGAACATTTAGACATCCCAGAGTTAAAAGCTCAGGTGGCTTACCTTGATGAAGGGAGAGACAAGTTGGAGAGTGAGATAGTTTTTGTTGCTCTTCCAAAGGTGGAAAGGGTGAAGACCTCTTATGAAGAACCACCTACTCTTGAGCTCAAGCCTCTTCCCACACATTTGGAGTATGCTTTCCTCATGCCAAACTCTAAGCTACCGGTCATCATCAATTCTAAGCTTCTACCCGAGCAAAAGGACCGTCTAGTGGAGCTTCTCAAGAAGTACATGAGAGCCATTGCGTGGAGCATCTCGGATATTCGAGGTATAAGTCCCACATTTTGCTCACATCGGATCCTCATGGAGGAAGACTTTAAGCCGGTTGTGCAACCTCAAAGAAGATTGAATCCTAACATGAAAGAGGTTGTGAAGAAAGAAGTTATAAAGCTCATGGATGCGGGGATTATTTTTCCTATCTCGGATAGTCCTTGGGTTAGCCCTGTGCAAGTTGTTCCCAAGAAAGGAGGGATCACGGTGGTAGCTAATGACAAGGATGAGCTTATCCCAACAAGGACGATCACCGGATGGCGTGTATGCATAGATTATCGTCGACTCAATGAGGCCACTAGGAAGGATCATTTTCCTCTACCTTTCATGGATCAAATGCTCGAGTGTCTCTCCGGTCACGAGTACTATTGTTTCTTGGATGGCATGTCCGGATACTTCCAAATACCGATTGCCCCGGAGGACAATGAGAAGACCACATTCACATGCCCTTTTGGTACGTTTGCCTATCGCCGAATTCCATTTGGATTGTGCAATGCTCCTGCTACTTTCCAACGATGCATGCTTGCTATCTTTGATGATTTTGTGGAAGACATCATGGAGGTGTTCATGGATGATTTCTCGGTATTTGGGGATTCATTTGATCTTTGTTTGAGGAATCTCGAGAGGGTGTTGCGCCGTTGTGAAGAGACCAATCTCGCACTAAGTTGGGAGAAGTGCCATTTCATGGTCAATGAGGGGATTGTTCTTGGTCACAAGATCTCTAGGAGAGGCATTGAAGTTGATAAAGCGAAGCTAGAGACCATCTCTCAACTCCCTCCACCTTCTTCCGTGAAGGCCGTGAGAAGTTTCTTGGGGCATGCCGGTTTCTATAGGCGTTTCATTAAGGATTTTTCCAAGATTACTACCCCTATGACTCGGCTTCTCGAGAAGGATGTGGAATTTCGATTTGATGAAGAATGCTTGAAAGCCTTTGAACTCCTAAAGGGTAAACTCACAAATGCTCCTATACTCATTGCTCCGGATTGGTCCAAGTCATTTGAGTTGATGTGTGATGCTAGTGATTACGCTATTGGAGCGGTTCTAGGCCAACGAATTGACAAGAGATTCCATCTGATATACTATGCAAGTAAGACTCTCAATGAAGCTCAAAGGAACTATACAACCACGGAGAAGGAACTCTTGGCTATAGTGTTTGCCTTTGATAAGTTTAGGTCCTATTTGGTGCTTTCTCATACTATTGTCTTCACGGACCACCAAGCTTTGAGGTACCTCTTATCCAAGACTGATGCTAAACCAAGATTGATTGGTTGGGTTCTTTTGTTACAAGAGTTTGACATTGAAATTCGGGATAAGAAGGGATCCGAAAATGTAGCCGCCGATCACTTGTCTCGTTTGAAAGAAGTTGAATTGGTACACAATGGTAATGAAGAAATCAATGACAACTTTCCCGATGAGCTATTATTTGCTATAGCGACAATGGAGTTCGAGGAACCTTGGTTTGCGGATTTAGCTAACTATCTTGCTAGTGGATATTTGAAGGAGGGCCTCTCCACTCAAGACAAAAGGAAGTTCTTTGCTGATTTGAAGCATTACTATTGGGACGATCCCTTTGTGTTTTGAGTTGGTTCCGATGGATAATTAGAAGATGTGTTAACCATTGCGAAGCGAAGGACATCATGCTTCATTGCCACTCCGGACCTACGGGTGGACATCATGGAGCAAATCGCACGGCTCGCAAGGTACTTGAGTCTAGATTCTTTTGGCCTTCGATCTTTCGAGATTGTCAAGACTTTGTCAAGTCTTGCGATGCTTGCCAACATTCAGGTAACATCTCTTCCCGTAATGAAATGCCTCAACATGTCTCGTTAGTGGTCGAAATCTTTGATATTTGGGGTATTGATTTTATGGGACCGTTTCCTACTTCGCATGGTAACAAATATATCTTGGTTGCGGCTGATTAAGTGTCTAAATGGGCGGAGGCACAAGCTTTGCCTACCAATGATGCCCGAGTTGTAGGGAAGTATCTTGTTAAGTTGTTTACCCGTTTTGGTGCTCCTCGTGCTATTATTAGTGATCGAGGTACTCATTTTCAAGGACAATTCGATAGGGTGTGCCGACGGTTCGGTGTCACTCATCGATGTCTACCTCGTATCACCCTCAAACTAGTGGCCAAGCCGAGGTTACTAATAGGGAACTTAAGAGAATTTTGGAGAAAATGGTCGACCAATCACAAAAAGATTGGTCGTCAAAGCTTGATGATGCTCTTTGGGCCTACCGCACGGCTTATAAGACCCCTATAGGCACTACTCCCTATAGGATGGTCTATGGCAAAGCTTGCCATTTGCCGGTAGAGCTTGAGCACCGATCTATTTGGGCGTTGAAATTTCTAAACCTTGATATGAGTCTCGCCGGAGAAGAGCGTAAGTTTCAGGTACATGAGCTCGAAGAGTATCGCCATCATGCTTATGAGAGTGCCAAGCTATACAAGGAGAGGACGAAGCTTATTCATGACTCCCGCTTGAAGTCGGGCAAGGATTTCAGAATTGGTGACCAAGTCCTCCTATACAACTCTCGGCTCAAGCTCTTTCCCGGGAAGTTGAGATCTCGTTGGTCTGGACCTTTCACGGTAACTCAAGTGTTTCCTTATGGCACCATTGAGGTAATCTCTCCTTCTCAAACCGAGCCCTTTAAGGTGAATGGCCATCGACTTAAGCATTATGTGATTAATGATACTATTGGTACGGTTGAGGTTTTATCCTTGGTTATGCCTTGAGTGCTCTTGGTTTCGTCTAGCTAGAGACGTTAAAGAAGCGCTTCATGGGAGGAAACCCATGTTTTCCTCACTTTTTCGATTTTATGTCTTTGTGTTGTTTTAGTTCTTTGAGTTGGTCGTTGGCAAGCAATGAGGCGGATCACTCTTCACAATGTGCGCTATGGGACTCTTCCACTACTTTAGCTTCCTAAGCTTTTCTCTACCAATGCGGTAACTTCGTTCCACCCTACCCTCTCTCTCTTGATCATTGAGGACAATGCTCGTGTTAGTTGTAGGGGAGTTTGAGGTTTGGTGTGATTATTTGTTGGTAGAAGTCTAATGTGTTGTTGGTTGAATTGCTTGATCTTAATTGGATGTCGATTCCCTCTACTGTAGAATCATTCGGTTCTTGACTTTTGGTGTTTGATTGGCTTCTAGCTTTCGCAATGACGTTTGGACTATTTCACTTAGAACCTATAACCAGCGTGTTAGCGCTAATATCAAATGAGTCTAGGCCAGAACAGAGATTTTATCACTCTTGTGTGTTGGTTGATGGGTTGATACGTGTTTTTGTACCGCTGATAACACCGGTCTAAGATGATGAAGGCAATCAGAATTTCTTCCTCTTTTCCATGTTCTTCTTTCCCTTTTGGATTTCTCGTGATTGTGGCTTGAGATTAGACGGAGTCCAATTCAAAATCTTGTGTGGAAGTTGTAAAGAGCTAGGGATCAAGTGGCTATTTTGTGAAGAAAAAGAAAAAAAAGAGAGAAAATGCTCAAAAGAAAAGAAAAGCTAGGCAAGCTCGACACCTAAGTGAAGTGTCGGGTTGAGCACTAGCAAAAGCAAAAGCTGTGAGCTAGGCAGGTTCAACACCTAAGTGAAGTGTTGGATCGAGCACTAGTATGCAGTAAGAAAAAAAGAAGGAAAAAATGAATGAAAATGGAAAGAAAAGAGAAAGAAAAAAAGAGTTCTCAAATGTAACCCTTGATCCTAGCCAGAGTTTGTAAAGTGCGGATTTAGAAGCGAATGAAGTCAAGTCAATAGCCACATCATGATCACTCATCACTCTCCTACCCCCGCCTTGTCCGTTCCATTTCCCGAGTTCAAGTCCTTTTGATTAGGGTCGGTGTTGTCGTGGTCGGTTTTTCTGTATCCCAATTAACCACTACTTGAAGTGTGCAGAAATTAGTGAGGTCTAGACTTGTTTGGTTGACGTTCTTGCATGTGTAGGTTAAGTTTGTTCGTGGAACAGTTTAAGCCGAATTGTTATTGCTTGAATCTCAATGGACCGATCTTGTCATTTGTGAACTTGGATGTTTTCTAATTCATTTGCTTGAGGACAAGCAAAGCTTAGTCGTAGGGGAATTTGATGTGACTTTATTTGGTGCATTTTTAGCTTATCATTGACCTATGAAACGCCTGTGTTTGATCCTTAAATGCCATGCTTAATATGTTTTTATCGAAGTTTTGTGCTAAGTGCTATTCTGTTGCCCGGTTGCCACTTTGAGGCCAATTCCATGTCTATTGCAGGTGTTTTCTTTGTTTTTTCAGGTCTTGGTATTGTAGTACTGGTAACAAGGAGCACGTAGGATCAAACAGGAGGTCAATCGGAGCTAGGACGGAGGAGATATGGACGTGGCAAAATCAAAGAAAATACGATTTTCAGCTGAAGACAGTTTCGGTGAAACTATCATATGGTTTTCGCCGAAGAAGAAGCTTTCGGCGAAAGTAGTCAAGTCTTCGGTCCAAAAACTAGAGGCAGACGGCGGGCATTTGGAACTTGAAGATGTTTTCGGCGAAAACTTTGCATCAGTTTCACCGAAAATATCAGGCAATTCCGGCGTGCTATATAAAGGTGAAGGAGGCGAAGATTGAGGGTATCAATTTCATTCTAATTTTACATCATCGCCGTCCACCTCTCTCTCTCTCAATTGTTCATCATCAACTCCAATCATCATCCTCTCCCTCAACCACACACCAACCTCCCTCAATTGTTGATCAATTTGGAGATCTAAGTGAAGCCTTCCATCCTTGGATTGGAGCTTGAAGAGCAAAGTGAGAAGATCCTCCATGGAAGCAAGGATGATCTCCTCTCCTAAATTTCAGGTTTCCTCCATGGTTAAGCTAGGCTAAACTTAGGTTTAGTTTAGTGAGGGATGGATCAAGCTAGGATAGGTGATTGATTGTTTGGATTGATGTTCTTATAGCCATTTGTGTAAGATGATGATCCTAGACCTTGTGCTTTGTAGCCATTTGAGCTTGACTTGTTCTTTTGGTATTGTTATGTCTTTCAATACATGAGAATGTTTGATTGATGTTGATCTAAGGTTGTAGGATTGTAATTGGATGATTTGAGAGATTGGATTATCAAGTTACCACCATTTTGAGCTTGTTTTCCTTGTTGTCATTTTATCAAACACTTGGTGTGCATTTAGTTTTCTTTCATTTGAAGGTTGAAAGACCCTTGTGATTGCTAGACTAGTGTTATATGATTGACATGAGAGTGTCTTGCATCATTACCTTGTGCTAGATGATTGTTAGCATAGAATTCAAGTTCCAAGCATTTCATTGAGCTACTTTAAAGCATTCCATTCCCTTTGTTCACATAGCGAGAGCATGGTGCATTTGGTCTAGGAATAGAGAGTCAATTGTGCGAGAGTTCGTTGATTCTACTTGAGTGAGATGCATGGTCATTAATTACACCTCGTTGCTTGAGAATCAATCCAGCTTTCATGAACCTTGAGCTTGAAGAAACCCCTTGCTAGACTAAACTCCTTTCTCTTGCTTTCTCTTGTTTGATTCTCAATTTTCACTTGTCAATTTTACCTTGTTTGCTTATGTTTTTAACTTGTCTCCTTTCAAAACCAAACTTCAATTTAAATGTATGGACCATTTACGAATGTTGTGAGTATTAGCCTATGAGGGAACCCTGAGGAATACGACCTTGATAAATTCCTTATCAGTGAGGCTAGAGAGAAGAAAGAGATGGAGCTCAAAACAAGAGAGAAGAGTGAAAAGAAATAGAGTGACACCCCTTCGAGTGCAAAAACAGAAATGGTATGTAATAGAGCTTGAAAAGGTGAGGCCGAGAGGAGAGAAAACCTTTTAGCTACACGTGGTGAGATCAAACAAACCTTAACTTCTAGGATGCCACTCGTGGTTATCGTATACAAGGAGTGTTTGAATTCTGATTATGCTAATGTAACCGATTCTCTTCCTAGTGTTATCTCTTCATTATTACAGGAATTTGAAGATGTCTTTCCGGAGGAGACTCCTAAAGGACTACCACCGATTAGGGGAATAGGAGCTGTGCTCATGCAAGAAAAAAAACCGATTGCATACTTCAGTGAAAAGTTGCATGGAGCTACTCTGAATTACCCAACTTACGATAAAGAATTATATGCACTTGTACGAGCATTAGAGACTTGGCAACACTACCTATGGCCAAAGGAGTTTGTCATCCATTCTGATCACGAGTCATTGAAATATCTCACAGCTCAACACAAGCTGAACAAGAGGCATGCACGATGGGTTGAGTTCATCGAGTCTTTTCCCTATGTTATCCGTTACAAGCAAGGTAAGGAGAACGTCGTGGCTGATGCCCTATCTCGAAGGTACACTCTTATCTCTACTCTTGGTGTTAAGTTCATTGGTTTTGAATACATTAAAGACTTATATGACACCGATACTGACTTTGGAGATGTGTAAAAGGCATGTGAACATTCGGCTCATGATAAATATTATAGGTTAGATGGATACTTGTTTCGAGAGAACAAGTTATGTTTGCCTAACTCTTCGTGTCGAGATGTTTTAGTCAGGGAAGCTCATGGAGGCGGGTTAATGGGGCACTTTGGAATTGCCAAAACGATGGCATGTCTTCAAGAGCACTTCTACTGGCCTAGAATGAGGCATGATGTGGAGAAACACCTAGCCAGATGTGTGGCTTGTCACCAAGCCAAGTCTAAATCACAACCACACGGGTTATACACTCCTCTCCCTATTCCTACTGCACTTTGGATTGATATATCTATGGACTTTGTGTTAGGCTTGCCTAGGACTAGGGGTGGTAGAGATTCAATTTTTGTGGTGGTCGATAGATTCTCAAAAATGGCACACTTCATTCCATGTCATAAAACTGATGATGCATCTCACATTGCTAATTTGTTTTTTAAGGAAGTTGTTAGATTGCATGGAATGCCTCGTACTATTGTGTCGGATCGTGACTCTAAGTTTCTTAGCTATTTCTGGAAAACTCTTTGGGGTAAACTAGGAACGAAGCTACTATTTGCTACTACTTGTCATCCACAAACTGATGGTCAAACTGAAGTAGTCAATAGGTCGTTATCACAATTGCTTAGAGCCATAATCAAGTCCAACATTAAAACTTGGGAAGAGTGTTTGCCACATGTTGAGTTTGCATATAATAGGGATGTGCATTCGGCTACTAAGTATACACCCTTCGAACTTGTGTATGGATTTAATCCATTGACTCCTTTAGACCTATCACCTTTGCCTTTGCATGAGTTATCTAATACAGATGGGGAAGCAAAAGCAAAGTATGTTAAAGAGATGCATGAGAAAGCTAGACTCAACATTGAGCGTAGGACAAAGCAATACGTTCAAAATGCCAACAAAGGACGCAAGGAAAAGGTGTATGAACCAGGAGATCTCGTTTGGATACATTTCAGAAAGGAGCGGTTTCCAGAAAAGAGAAAGTCAAAGCTGCTACCTAGAGGGGAGGGTCCTTTTAAAGTCTTGCAGCGCTTAAATAACAATGCGTATCGTATAGACTTACCAGGAGACTATGGCGTTAGTGCTACTTTCAATGTTGCCGACTTAACCCCTTTTTATGATGATTTTGCAGATTCAGATTCGAGGACGAATCCTTTTCAAGAAGGGAGGAATGATGGGGACATCTGTGGATCATCAACTGGTCCAATCACTAGGAGTCAAACCAAGGCCTTGAGGAACAAGGTGGCAACATTCATGGAGGCTTGGAGTATGCCAAAGCATGAAGAATTGGAGCAAGGATGCTGGACATTACTTAGGATGGTTGGTGAGACTGAATGATGATCCAACGGCAAGATTCAAACATTTTGTGATCTTCAGTGACCATTCTGCCATATCGGATAGTTGAGGGGCCTTCATGAACGAATTTCAATCCCATTCATGCATTTGTTTTCATGTTCATTCACTTCCACATTGCAACCATGCACTTGCATTAATGTTCATTCACTTCCACATTAGAACCATGCACTTGCATTAAGTGTGAACAATTAATGGTGTAGTTTTTCTAGATGACTAGATTCAGCGAATCTGGTGTAGGACACATTTTCTCTCCTACCCTATTTAAAGGGTTCTTTGCAGTTTGTTTCAAATCAGCTTGTTTGCTCACAATTAAAGAAATTCAGACTTCGGTTTATAGTATTTGTTCCTTTAAGCTTTTGCTCGTTGTTGCTTGGCTTAGGAAGTTTGGTTTATCGAGATAAGGGTATTCACCCCTTAGTTCGTGGTACCGCACACACTTGATACCTCGAGTTCTGGTCCGATTTCCATCTTCTATCTTGATTGTGTTTTTGTTTGCAAATTGTTCAAACCGAGTTTGTGTGGATTGAGCCAACCTTGGCTTTGGTTCATATCACTTCGGGCAGGGCGGCGACGCCAGGCAGTGGGGCGGCGGTGGCGTCGGGCAGTGACACGTCGAGCAGAGGCAAGGCGGCGACGGGCAGTGAAAAGCCAGCGGCGGCGTCGGGCAGTGACGCGTCGGGTAGTGGCAAGGCGGCGGGCGGTGGGAAGCTGGCGGCGGCGACGGGCGGTGGTGCGGTGGCCAGGTCGGCAGCGTCGGCCATCATTAGGTCAGGGCAGTCGGGGTCGAGTAGGACCAGGGCTGAGCGTCGGGCAGGGACGCGCCGGACTCGTGCTTGGGGGCCACGTCGGGTGGTGATGCGCTGGGGGGCCTTGGGAAGCGACCGGTCAGGGCCGGGTGCTAGGTCGGTCGGGGCTTGGCCGGGCTGGGTATCGCCGGGTGCTGGGGCGCTAGGACCGAGCGGGTTAGCACCAGTCGGGGCCGGGCGCTGGGGCGCCGGGGCCGGGTAGGGCAGCACCGGAGCCGAGTGCTGGGTCGCCGAGGCTGGGCGGGTAGCGCCAGTCGGGGTCGGGCGCTGGGGCGCCGGGGCTGGTCAGGCAGTGCCAGCGGGGGCTAGGGCCGAGCGCTAGAGCGCTAGGGCCTGGTGGGGTAGCGCCGGGGCTGGGGCCGAGCGCTGGGTGCTGGGGCCTGGTCGGGCAGCGCCTGGGCTGGGGCCGAGTGCTGGGGCACTGGGGCTGGTGGGAGCGCCTGGTCTGGGGCCGAGTGCTGGGGCACTAGGGTGCTGGGGCCTGTCGGGAGCGCCGGGCTGGGGCCGAGTGCTGGGGCCTGGGGCCTGGTCGGGTAGCGTGGGGCTGGGGCCGAGCGCTGGGGGCGCTGGGGCCTGATCGGGCAGCGCCGGGATGGGGCGAGCCGGAGTGTGGGGCCTGGGGCTGGTCGAGCAATGCCGGGGTTGGGTACTGGTGCCGGGGTCGGGGCTGGTGCCAGGGCCGGGGCCAGGGCTGGTGCCGGGGCTAAGGCCGGGGTTGGTGCCGGGGCTGAGGCTAGGGCTAGTGGCTGTGCGGGATAAGGCCAGGGCTGAGGCCGGGGCGCCGGGTGCTAGGGTTTTTGAAGTGAACCCTGCAAACTTCTTGAGCCCTTCGGGCTTAACTTCTTCTCCCTCATCAGACTCCTCTTCTTCTTCCTTCTTCTCCTTTTCTTCATCGTCCGTCTCGATTCCTCCTTCTCTTACCACCATTGTATGTTGGTTAGGGCAGTCCCTTGAGATGTGTCCTCAACCTTGATACTTAAAACATACAATTCCACTAGGACGTGGGTTAGAATTCTGAACCGTAGAAGTAGGTTGGGCAGATGTTACCGGTGGTGCCGAACCCCTAGGGTTAGGGTTTGGCCGTGAACTTGAGCCTCGGGGCTGGTCGGGCTTCCATGAGGCTTGGCTGATCTTTTGGGGTAGCCCCTCCTCAACTCCCTCTCCACACGGTTGGCTAGGTCCTTGAGATCCTCGAAGTCAACATAGTTAAGTAGGTTGACTTGATGCATGATCTCGGGGTGTAGCCCACCCACAAACTGAGCTATCTTCGCTTCAGGCTCTTCTCTGAGGTCGAGTCTGGCTACCAACATCTCTATCTCCTTGGTGTATTACTCCATGGACATGGTGCCCTGCTTTAAGTTCCGGAGGGATGTGTGTAGGTCTCGGGTGTAGGTGCCAGGAACGAACTTCTTCCTCATGGTCCTCTTGAGGTCTCGCCACGACTCGATAGGGTCCTCCTCATCTCTCTGAATCCGTCCTTTGAACTGGCTCCACCATAGGGCAGCATAGTCAGTGAATTCAAGGGTGGCAAGGATTACCTTCTTACGTTCGGAGTAGTGGTGGCACTCGAGGAAATCCTCCATACTTCTCTCCCAATCTAGGTACTCGTCGGCATTGTATTTGCCATCAAACTTTGGCACGACGAGCTTAAGGTTGCTCAAGTCATCGTCAATTTCCTGAGCTAGTCGTCGGGCTCTTCTGTTTAGGCCTTCAGGGCTGTCCTCTCGGCGCTCATCTCGTCCTCTCTCGGCTTGAAGCAGAGCTAGGGCTTCTTGGACGGCGGTCATGTTAGCTCCAAGGTTCCGAAGGCTGCCTTCCATGTGGGCTAGTCTCTCGTCTGCCATGGTTAGTACTATCGAACGGAAACAATTTTCTATCCCCTCTTCTTAGAAATAAACTTACAACGAAAGGAAATAACGTGGCAAGGTGGCCTTGCTTTCTTTTCTTTTTCTTTTCTTATAACTCGAAACTAAAATTGAAATAGAAGAGAAATTTTCGAATCAATTTTCTAAAGAAAGCAATAAAAGGATATGAATCCAGGTGAACCTGGAGACTGGGATAGATTGTGGTCCGTGAGCTGAACCGTGCTCTGATACCAACTGATGTGAACCGCTGCAACCGTAAGCAGACGACCCTTAAACACCGTAAGTTGAGACCGTGCAACGAGGTAAAACCGTCGGGAACTGGGGGCGGATAAGTACTTTGACCCGTCGGCTGTATATAGCCGGGAACCAGAAGTGTCCAGTCGATGACGCCACACCAAGAGATGGATGCTCTTGATGATAAGTCGGGGCCTTCAGTATCGCAACATGCAGATACAATAAGGTTTCAGAACAAAGTTCTTTCAAAGGGGTTTATTTCATAAAAGTTGTGTCTACAAGGGTGGCCGGCGGCCTCCTTAAATAGGTGAGGGAACAAGCTCTCCTCCCTAATCACTAATAATAAAATAAAGAGTCCTATTCCTAAATAGTCTCCTAAAACCCCTAAATAATCCTACTAAAAAGGAATAAAACATAAAATAATAATTGTAGTCTTTAAAGCAGAATAAAAGACCTAAATTAGGTAAAAAAAACCCTAATCTAGTCGCGTACGGCTGCTCGGGCCGGTTGGGCGCGAGTGGCGGCCCGGTTGGCTTGACCGGCCGAACGCCGGGCTTGACTCGGGTGGCGGTCGTGGGCTTCGAGCTTCAGGCGGGTTCAGTGACCGGGCTTCTTGGCCGACTGCTTGGGATCCCTCGGATCGGTCCGGCTGCCGGTTTAAGGATCGGGACGAGCCTGTCTTCAGTTCCTTCCCTTTTCTGCTCGGGCCTTCTTTCCTAAGCTTTAGGTAGGCCTCCAGGTAGCTTTGGACGTAGCTCTCCGTGGTCAGCCCAAGTGTCATGCTTCGGGGCCAAGGACTCCAGGTCTTCTCATGCCTCGGCTCAGGTTCAATCTTTGATAGCTCTCCTCTTCGGGCCAAGGGTTCTTGGGCTCTCTTCCTTTTGTATTCCAGAAATGCTTCTAGAAGGTCACTCAAAGAACTGACTTCTTCTTCAGGGCTCCTGGAGGTCAGACTAGGAGCGGGCTGAAGCTTCTCTTCGGTGCTAGGGCTTATACCCTCGACCATCAGCATGACTTGGGATAGCATTCCCTTCCTCGGAGTCTTTCTACCTGCAAGTGAAGGGTTTAGTCGATATTTCTTGTCATACCTTGGCTTTAGGGCTCAAGGATGGCCTGCCCTGGGATTCATGCGCTTCTTAAGTGGCCCTAGGGTCTTGCCTAGGCCAGGGGATCCTGGTGGGGTGTAGGAATACCGGTTGGCATCGGGGCAGCATTGTTGGATCATATCAGAGTTGAAGAAGGGCTACACGAGAAGACCAAGCCAAGCCCTATGGAAGCCTAAACAGCCCCGAGGCCCCAGCTCAGGGCCAAACCCTAACCCTAGGGATTCGGCACCACGGGTAACACCTAATCCACCTACTTCTAAGGTTCAAAGCTCTAACCCACGTCCCAGTGGAATTGTATGCTTTAACTGTCAAGGTAGGGGACATATCTTAAGGGACTGCCCTAATAAACAGATGATGGTGATAAGAGAGGGAGGAATCAAGACAGATGATGAAGAAGATGAGAAGAAGGAACAAGAAGAAGAATCAGATGAAGGAGAACAAGTCAAGCCAGAAGGGCTTGAGAAGTTTCCAGGGTTAATCTCTAAAACCCTAGCACCCGGCGCCCCGGCACCTAGCCCCGGTGCCGCCCGACCAGACCCGACTAGCTCTGACGCCCGACCGAGCCTGACCAGCCCCGGCGCCCCAGCGCTCGGTCCTGACCCCAAATGGCGCTACCCGATCAGCCTCAGCGCCCCAGCACCCAGCCCCAGTGCTGCCCGATCAGACCCCGGCGCCCCAGCGCTCGGCCCCGACCCCGACTGGCACTGACCGACCAGCCTCGGCGCCCCAGCCCCTAGCCCCGGTGCTGCCCGACCAGGCCCTGACGCCCCAGCGCTCGGTCTCAACACTGACTGGTCCACCCCGACCAGTCTTGGCATCCTAGCACCCGGCTCCGGCCCTGCCAGACCAGACCTCGACGCCCCAGCACCCGACCCCGACCTGTCGCTCCCAGACGCACCCCGACGCATCACCACCCGACGGATCACCATCCGATGTGTTCGACGCGTCCCTGCCCGACGCTCCACCGCGGTCCTACCCAACCCCGATTGCCCCGACGCGACGATGCCCGACGCCACCGACTGGCCGATGCCCGACGGCCAGCCACCCGACGGGCCCAGCCACCCCGACGCGTCATTGCCCGACGCCACCGACTCCCCACTGCCCGACGCCGCCGCCCAAGGCCCCGACGTGCCCTTGCCTACCCCCGACGCCTCCGGCACCCCAGTGCCTCGACACGACGCTTCACCGACGGCCACTGTGCACTTAAGATTCAATGGGAGATCACCTCCCAACGAGTTTTGAGGGCTGCCTCGAGCGAAGAAGATCCGGATGTGGAGATGAGTGAGGAACTCTCACCGGCTACCTCACCAAGCCTTAACATTATTGTTGATAGTTTTTCAGGTGAAGGAGCTATGGACACAGATGGAGAAAGCACTGAAGGACCCGAGCCTTGGTCCTTCACTGACTCAAGTGACACTCCTGGCCCTAAAGAAGATGCTGAGTCATTCCCGATCGTGGCCAATAAAATTGCTGAAGTTTGGAAGAGAGTGATGAGTACTAGGAGAGAACCCGAGAAGGATTTGGGGACAAATCCAAGGCAAGAAGAGGGGGATGATATGACCCAGCCAGGCTGCCCTAGTACCATCAGGTACTCCTACACCCCACCAGGGTCACCTGTCCGAGGCAGAACCCTAGGGCCTTACAAGAAACGTGTAGGACAAAGAGCAGGCCACCTACAAGCCCTCAAACCAAGGTATGAGATGAAATATAGACTAAGGCCACCCCTGCAGGTAGGAACACTCAGAGGGAAGAAATGCCACTCCAGGCCATGCTGCTGGCCGAGTGTAGAAACCCTAGGGCTGAGGACAAGCCTCAGTAAGATCCTGGCCTAATCTCCAAGGGCCCTAAAGAAGAGGCACACTCCAGAGATCCTCTGGAAGCATTCTTGGAGTACAGGAACAAGAGAGCTCAAGAGTATCTGGCCAAGAAGGGATGGCCACCCAAGACTGACCCGAAGCCAAGTCTTGAGAAGAATAGGAGCCCCTGGTCGTAAGGCACCACTCCTGGCCCGATCCCAGCCCATGAGAGCCACATATGGAACTACCTAAGGAGATGCCCGAAGCTAGGAGAGGAAGCCCCAAGCAGAAATGGAGGAGACCCCAGAAAGGCCCAAGCCCGATGACCCCAGGTTCACAATCCCTCTAGGACTTGGACACAGAAGGAAGACCCAGCCCGAGACTGGCGGACCCGATGAACCCTAGTCCCACCCGGACTAGGAAACCCTAAATTGCCAGATTAGGGTTTTAAGTGTTTTATTCCTATTTGAGTTGTATTTTCGGCTTTTAGGACTATTTAATTATTTATTCCTTTTTCTCATATTATTTAGGGGTTTTAGGATTCTATTTAGGAGTAGGACTCTTTATTTTATTCTTATTTGGGAAGTAGCTAATAGGGAGGAGAGCTTGTCCCCTCACCTATAAATAGAGGCCACCGGCCACCCATGTAAGCAGAACCTTTTTGAATAAACAACCCCCTTTTATAGAACTTTGTTCTTGAAAACCTTTATTGTATTTGCATGATGCAATACTGAAGGATCGGCTTATCATCAAGAGTATCCTCCTCTTGAAGTGGCGCCCTCGACTTGATACTTCTGGTTCCTAGCTCCTTTATAGCTAGTGCGTCAAAGTCCTCTTCCATCCCCGGTTCCGAAGGTTTTCTCTCATTGCTAGGATCATCAGCTTGTGGTGTTTAAGGGTCGTCTGCCCACGGTTTCAGCGGTTCACATTAACTTAGGGTTCATCTAATCTAAGCTCTACGAGTTTAGCTACTCATGTTGATGATAGAAGAATCAGAAGCAACAAAAGAGTTTATCATACAAAGGGAGAACATATAAAAACTATAAAACCTAATTCCGATGACTACGGGGAAGCTTCGATCTCTGGCGATCTTCTCTCCTAGTTCTGAGCACTTCAAGGTGGAAACATGGTGTCATGATCTCCCCGGGAACTCCAAGGATGCTCTCTAAACTCTATCTTTCGAGTCTCAAAAGTCTAATTGAATGTTATGTAAAAGGTGTCCCATGTATGAGGTCGCGTGCTCCTTAAATAGTTGTTTTCCGCTGTTTGGGCCAAGTTCTTAGCGAAAATATTGAAGTTCTCGCCGAGAACTTCTTCATAAACCTCAGAGGAGTTTCGACAATAGTTTTGGCTCTTTGATGAACGTTGTAGAGCAATCAATCAAATAACTACCAAGTTAGAAGCTAGGGTAGATTGTATTCCACGGGTCTTCTAATAATCGTCTACTCAAATATAAAGGCAGATTACTCAGGTTTAACACTTTGTGCGTGGTGTGAGTCCCACGACTTCTAATCTAAGAAATGCAAGGAAATTAAAAATTAAAGAATCTCATTGTCTCATTGTTTAGCTGTTGAAACTGTGGAGTTGACTCCGGTCAACTTCGTTAATGATGTCTCTGCTAGTGTTCCTAGACCAATTGTTGCTCGATCTTGATTGGAGTGATGGATGGAGCTGCATGGGTTCTGCCTCTCTTTGGAATCTGTGATTGTCTTGGCGGAGCAGAACTGCCTGGTCTCTCTACACTCTTAGCCTTGTCGTTCTTGGCGCTTTGGAGACGCGTGAGAGGGCGGTGGTGCATAAACCTGTGAACACCTACAAATGACAAAAACAAACAAAACCAGTGTAAAATTGAAGTGGATGGAAAGATGGAAGATGGAAAGTAGAAGAATAAAATGCCAGTTCTTCTTTCAAATAATTAAAAGAAGTTCCCCGGCAACGTCGCCATTTTGATGAACGTTGTAGAGCGGTCAATCAAATAACTACCAAGCTAGAAGCTAGGGTAGATCATATTCCACGGGTCTTCTAATAATCGTCTACTCAAATATAAAGGCAGATTACTCAGGTTTGACACTTTGTGCGTGGTGTGAGTTCCACGACTTCTAATCTAAGAAATGCAAGGAAATTAAAAATTAAACTGAAAGACAGACTGAAAGATTTGGTTGACTTAACAAAGATGCCAGACAAGCTTAGACTTCGAATCCCCCTTCGTTCACCAGAGCATTGGCAATCAACAGATCAGCGGATTTCAATTCTCGTTCAATCAATTCTAAGACACCACCATAACTCCTGACCCTTAGGTTTAAGACTGGCGAACGTTCGCTCTATCCGATCTAGCTACCAAGATTAATTAGTCGCCCGGGTATGGTCGCCTCTTGCGACGACTTAACTAACTGGTGGAATTACTAACGATTTATGAGTTACTCTTGCAGTGGATTAACCCTAACTGGTTCCTACAAAAGGCACACTCCAATTAGGCTTGGCAGCACAGTTAGGGTAACCGGAGACCCGCCCGAACTTGAGCCGGTCAAAAGAGTTTTTGCCCGAGTTGACTCGGATTTCGGGTCGGGTTTAAAATGCCCGTTGGCCCGAAAATAGCAGTCGGCCCGGGCTTGGTTTATTTGATGCCCGGCCCATCATGAAGCCCGTACCCGGGACGACGCCGTTTTGTGTACTACGGAGAGAAGGGTCAGCAGCAGCTAATTTCATTTTTTTCATTCATTCTCAAGTCTGAATAGCCGTCAGCCCCCTTTCCTCTCCAACCCTAGCTTTGCAGTTCCTCAATCTTCGCCGACGTAATGTCAATCTCCGAGATCTTCTCCTCTTTCCTTCATCAGATAAGCATCAATCACTAATTATTCTCCAAAACTCTTGCCTGTTTTCAACTTTCAAACTCCTAATTTACCTTCAATTGGTAGAATCGTATTCGAATCCTTCCTTTCTTCGATTTGCCAGAATCAGCTCATTCCTCTTCAGTCTTTTGTGTTTGATTCTTCTTCCAATTCTATTTCCTCCATCCAAAAGGAAAGATGTATGCGGCAACGACTATAAATACCCCTACCTGTCTCTCGATAATCGTTAGTCTCGTCATACATATTCAGCATCCTCCACCAGTCGACTGTTTTCTGCTTTGGAGTTTGGAGGATTACTCAACTGGGAGTTGGAGAAGGTAAGGACGTCACTGCATAGGAGGCTTTCAATTTCACTGCACTACTTCTACCTGTACTTCTTACTTCTTATATTTCGTTAGTTTGGGGGTTCATAGTTCTTACTCGTAACAGATTGTTGGTGCAGGTGCTCTTCAGCTTGGGTTGCAGGTGTTGTGCTGCTGGTTTATCGTGAGAAAGGTTGAGCTAGTAAGTAATTCTTTATGATTTATTAGCTATGTTATGTGTATTGTCGGTGACTATTCTGTGTTCTGAATTATTCGTAACAGACAATGTACTGCTCTCAATAACTCTTTGTCTCTAGTCTATTAGGATCAAATTATACTGACGTAGTAGTAGTAACTAGTAACCACTCATCTGTCAAACGAATTAGCATGAATATGATGTCCTGGAAATTTTTTGATTGCCAAATTCTCACAAGTTGAAAGTTTGAAACCATATAAGAAGGTATCTACGAACGAGGCTAGTTTCTTGAAGCTGAGTTGAGTTGAGTTCCCACAGCCACAGTTTAATTTTCACAATTCACTTCAGTTTACTTCATGTTCATACTAATGTCTAATGATATGTTTTTGTTTTCTATTGCAAGTTCCTAGTTCCTACAGGCTGCATAGAGAGCCAAACGAAACAAAACTTACATTGGTTAAGGTGCTGTTCTCTTACTTATACAGTTCTAGTTTTCAGTTTTCGTTTCGTGAATGTTTATGGTTTAATGCAACAATTTTTTGAGTTTAAACAAACATTTTAACTAGTTTCTAAAATGCAATATCAGTTCATGTTCATATATTATAATATTCTGTTCTACCGATCTCTGATAGTGATATCCTATAGCTGCTGTTGCTCTGCTGTTTCTGTCTGATACTAATGTGGTGGAAAATGAGTTAAAATGAACTTATAGCTGTCTGATAGTGATATCCTATAGCTGTTGTTGCTCTGCTGTTTCATTTAAGTTTATGAAGCCTGTATTAGTGAGTTAGGAGTTAGAATTTACTATATAGTTTTGAATACATACTATGAAGCCTGTATCAGTGAGTGATATTCTATAGTTGTTGTTGCTCTGCTGTTTCTGTCTGATACTGTACTGATGTGGTGGAAAATGAGTTAAAATGAACCTATAGCTTATGTTGCTCTGCTGTTTCATATAAGCTTATGAAGCCCGTATCAGTGAGTTAGGAGTTAGAATATATTATGTAGATTTGAATACATACTATGCATACATTTCCTAAAGTATAAATCTGCATTAAACTATATATTAAGTAACTCTATTCTTGTTTTTAAACATGTATTGTGCTTAATAAGAATGAACCCTATGAACTGTGAACATGTATTAAACATGTATTCTTGCTTTTAAACTATATATCTATTCTTGCTTTTAAACATGTATTAAGTTGATGCATAACTTTGATCATGAACTTTCTTTGCGTTGAATTCATTTAATCTTATTATTCGTTATATTATCTATTTGTGCTCTTTTCTTCTCACGTTTTCGTTATATAATCTTATTATTCCTTCTCTAACTGTAGGCATATCCACATATACAAACTTAGTACTTTGACAATGAATAGCCAAAACCCAATTCCTTCTCAACCACTTGGTAGTAATAGTGGTATGGATCCATCTCCAATGAATGCATCTGCAACTAGGACTCCTGTGTTGACTCAAACACAGGAAATTCCTCAACCCAACTCTCGACCTGTCGAGGAAATCCTAGACACTAGTAAGCTTACTAGTGTTGTTTGGGCTCACTTTCTGAAAGTCAAGACGGAAAGTGGAATAAAGGCAAGATGCAAATACTGTAAGAAGAGTCTAGGGGGTCAGTCAAACCATGGCACTACTCATTTGAAGACGCATATGAAAAACTGCCTCCAAAGATAGATTCATGATCGCAGTCAGAAAATTCTAGGTCCTGATGTTGTCACCAACTCGAATGGGAAGAGGGATGTCACAGCTATGACACTACAAAAAAAGAAGGCTTTCGCGTCGCTTGTTGAGAAGGAATTTAGCGTCGGTCGACGAATGACCGACGCTAAACCCTTGACTCGCGTTTGACCAAGGGTTTAGCGTCGGTCACTAGTCGACCGACGCTAAATTTTGCCCAACAAGCGACGCTAAAATCGAAACCGGATCAACCCAAGGGCGTAACCCGACCTTTTTTGGCGTCGGTTTGGAGGAAAAGTTTAGCGTCGGTTATGACCGACGCTAAATGAACGGGAATTTGGCGTCGGTTTCGTGCCCAATTTAGCATCGGTCATCGACCGACGCTAAACTCCCAGGGTATATAAACTCTGACCGGACAGCAGAAATCATTTGTGCATTTGCAAACTCCTCTCAACTCTCTCAACTCTCCTAAGGTATGTATTTTCTTATTTCATATTGTGTTGTATTTAGTTAGTGAATTAGTTAGTTATAGGGTTTTAGGGTTAGTAGTTAGTTAGTTTGTTAGGTTGTGAACTAATAAAGTAGGGTTTTGATATTATTAGCTAGTTAGTCAAATAATTTATTTAAGAATTAGTGTGCATTATTAGTTAATGATTTAAATTTTGTGGTTATCTTGGTAGGTGTAATTCTATTTGAGCTAGGAGCAGCGGTGACGCTGTCTCATCGTTGTTTTCTCTTCTTTGGTTGTAGGTATGTATATATTAATTTTGCAATTGTGTCGTCTCATTGTATTTTTTTTGTTTGAGGATCATTATGCTTACTGATTACTAATTGTGTCGTACATTTATCAGTGACCGTCTTCCTTCTATCCTCCTATCTCTTTGTTTCGCGTCTCATCCCAGGTGTACGGTATGCATTCTTTTACCTATGTTATTAGCTAATTGCTATGTTAATTTGTTATTTGGAATTGCTATATATGTTAAATTGCTATGTCAATTTGTTATTTGAAATTACTATGTTAAATTGGTATGTTAAATTGGTATTAAATTGTTATGTTATTAATCTTGCAATTAAAATGATATGTTATTAAATTGCTATGTTATTAATCTTGCAATTAAAGTGCTATTGTATGAGTTAGTTTTTTCTATGTAATTTGCTATGTTATTAACTAATTGTTACTTTATTATGAATCAACATAATTATAATTATATTGTATGTCTCATTGTTACCTAATATAATATAGCTATATAGTTAACTGATAGATATTACGATTTAACTTTCTAATTAATTCCATCGCCTACACTAAATCAGGCATCTTCCAAATGGATAAGTCTTGGATAACCAAGCATCGGTTGTCACAGGAGTATAGGGATGGTTTAGAAATCTTTTTGAATTTCGCTTTCGCGCATAATCATGAAGGAGAGCAAATAATTTGTCCGTGTCCAAAATGTGGATTCAAGAAATGGCTGTATAGGGATGATGTATACGAACACTTGCTTCGCAAGCCATTTCCCACAACATACACTGTTTGGTATCGACATGGAGAGCGCCTTATTGCTGAATCTTCTCAGAGTGCAAATGCAGTAGTGCAAAACTATGAGCATACTAGAGCATTTCGAGATCTGGTTAATGATGCTTTTGGTGTTATTCCAGAGGAGGTCAGTAGTACAATACAAGCCTCTGAAGATATTGTTATTGGTAATGAAGTAGAAAATGTTGTAGAAGATGATATGAACACTGTATTTGAAGATCACCCCATTGGAGAGGATGACATGAGCTACCCGAATGACACAGAGGAGCCGGATGAGACCAATGTCAACTTTAGTGATTTAATGAAGGATGGAGAAACACCCTTATATGAAGGATGTACAAAGTTCTCAAAATTATCTTTCATCTTGAGGCTTTATCATATCAAGGGAATGCACAACATCAGCGATAAAGCAATGTCGTTGATCATTGAGTTGTTGCATGACGCTTTTGAGTTTGCCAACATACCGAAATCGGGATATGGTGCAAAGAAAATGATCTCAAAATTTGGAATGGGGTACACGAACATTGATGCATGTGAGAATGACTGTATGCTGTTCTGGGGGAATGATATAGAAGAGAGTGTTTGTAAGATTTGCAAGCAGTCCAGATACAAAGATGATGGGCATGAGGGTGTAAGTCAAGAACATAAGAAAAAACGAAAAGCGATGAAAACATATCGCTACTTTCCCTTGATTCCGAGGTTGAGAAGGTTATTTATGTGTCCTACAACAGCTAAGAGTATGGTGTGGCATTCTACAGAAAAAGTTAGTGACGGAATGGCAAGGCATCCACGAGATGGAGAAGCGTGGATAGACTTTGACAATAGATACCCTGATTTTGCATCTGATCCTAGAAATATACGCCTTGGTCTTGCTACTGATGGCTTCAATCCATTTGGGAATATGAGTCTTAGTCATAGTACGTGGCCTATTATTCTTATGCCATATAACACGCCTCCATGGGAATGCATGAAATCAACAGGTATGATTTTGTCAAGTATCATCCCTGGAAAGAAAGCCCCTGGCAATGATATTGATATCTACCTACAACCTTTAATCAATGAGCTCAAAATTTTGTGGGAAGGTGTAGAAGCATACGATGCAGCCAAAAAGGAGGTATTTCAACTGAGAGCTTCCCTAATGTGGACTATTAGTGTCGGTTCTTACTTTTAGCGTCGGTTCTTACTTTTAGCGTCGCCTCAGAACCGACGCTAAAAATTGGTTTGGTTCTCGGCCGGACTGGTCGGACCATAATTTAGCGTCGCTTGAGGAAAGAATTTGGCGTCGGTCACTAAACAACCGACGCTAAAATTTAGCGTCGGTGACTTTGGCGTCGCTTTTATGACCGACGCTAAAACCTTTGGCGTCGGTCATCAACCGACGCTATACTCCGGTTTTGACCGACGCTAAAGTGCCGGTTTTTTGTAGTGTGACCTACAATGCTGAAGTATCGAGAAAACAACTGGCCCTAGCCATTGTCATGCGTGGCTATCCACTTTCGTTAGCCGACCATTATTACACAAATAATTTCCTCACCGGTCTGCAGCCTCTATTTCGTGTCCCATGCCGGAACACTATAAAGAAGGATATTATAGGCATGTACGAGATCGAAAGAGTCAAGATCAAGAAGAAGATTGATGCTAACATCGGAAGAATTGCCATCACTACTGATATGTGGACTGCAACTACTCAGCAGAAAGGGTATATGGCTGTGACGGCACATTACATAGATAATAATTGGCGTCTTCGAAACCACTTGCTGCAGTTTATCTATGTGCATGCACCTCACACAGCTGATAATTTGGCATCTCGTTTATTTCGTTGCATGATGGAATGGAATGTGGATGCCAAACTTTCATCTATCACCCTCGATAACTGCAGCACGAATGACAAGATGATAAACATTATTAAGTCGAAGTTGGTGTCTTCTTTCTTGATAAAGGATGGGGCTCTACTGCACATGCGATATAATGCCCACATTCTCAATCTAATTGTCAAGGATGGGTTGGATGTGTTGAAGGATGGAATTGAGAAGATTAGAGATAGTGTGGTATACTGGACAGCCACTCCTAAACGAATTGAGTTCTTTCAAGAAGTTGCGAAGCAGACTCAAATCGATTATGTGAACAAATTAGTGGATGACTGTCCTACGAGGTGGAACTCCACCTACGAAATGTTGTCTGTTGCCTTACCGTAGAAAGATGTCTTCTATATGCTTAAACAGCGGGATGAGAGTCAAAGTTACACATCGTGCCCAAATGAGTCGCAATGGGAATTTGCTACAATTATTTGTGACAAATTGAAGATCTTCAACGACATCTCGAAATTATTCTCTGGATCTAGTTACCCTACTGCAAACCTCTTCTTCCCGAAGATTTGTGAGTTGAGTGGCAAGCTATATGAATGGCGTATTGATCCCGACCAAAGGGTAAGTAGAATGGCTAAGTTAATGTGGTTAAAGTTCTCGAAGTACTGGATGAACATACATGAACTTTTGGCCATAGCTGTTATCCTCGATCCTCGCTGCAAGCTACAAATGGTTGAGTACTGGGAAATTAGGCTGGCTAGTACCACGAATCGTATTTGCAATGAGAAGATGAAGGATACGTTGTCTGAGCTGGTTGGGGAATACCAAAGAAGAAATAGACTCGTAAATGAGCATCCCACTAGTGAAACTAATGAGAACTTCACATCCGATGATGTTGACTTTGACTTATTTGTAAGTCAAAAGAAGAGGGCAAGGCCAACTCCTTGTCAATCTGAGTTGGAAAATTACTTGGATGAGACTCTTATTCTTTGATCCCCAGATTTCGATATCCTGATGTGGTGGAAAATGAATGGACTGAAATTTCCGACATTGCAAGCCATAGCAAGAGATCTGCTAGCTGTCCCAGTAACTTCAGTGGCCTCTGAATCTGCCTTTAGTGCTGGTGGAAGGTTATTGGATCCACATCGTAGTAAGCTTCATTCCAGTACAGTGGAATCCATTTTGTGCACGAAGAGTTGGGTTCATGATGAGCTAAAAATACGTGAATCACTATATTTTGGAACTGTACTTCTACTCTTTAAGTACACTTAAATGATGAAATTGAGTTTAACTATTTTTTCTAACTTCTTCAAATTAGATTCGAAGATCTCCGCTACTGTTCTTCATAAAGTTGATGAGGATGAGGGGATTGATAATGTTGGTGCAACTGGTGTGTATTTTTAATACTGAAATTGTTTGTTATCATTTCCTTAATTGATACCCAAATTGCTTTCTCTAATTCTCTCATACGTTATCATTTGATTAAATGTTTATGTTTTCTACTTTGATTGTTGCAGATATTTGATTACTGAGCCTACGGACGAGTTGACTGATTGGGACCACCACGACTCGGAGTCGTTACCCATTACTGCGAATATATTATAGTCATCTATTTAGTTATGTTTGGATTTGTTCCCATTATTTAGCATTCAGAATTTCATATGTTGCTTAGTTATTAATAAACAGACTTTCTATTATTATTTCTGAATTTCATATTTTTTGTATTCAGAATTAAATGATTTATTTAGTTGTTAGTCTTTACAATTTACCGTTAGAATGAAAAATAATATTGAGTTAATGACTAAAAAAGTTGTATTAATTATTAATTGGGCCTAATAATAATTAGTAAATGACTGAAAAAAATCAGCCTACAAAATAAAAAAAATACAGAATTTTTAGTGTTGTGCGGGGATTCGGGTGGGCCGGGTAAAACCCGACTACCGGCCGGGCCCATTAACGGAGGCCAGTTCTTCCCTGAACTGCACAAGTCGGGCGGGTAAAAAAAACCCGCATCGGCTGGTCGGGCAGGGTTTGGTGTTATGGATATCCGGCCCGGCCCTCCGGAATGCCAACACTAACTCCAATGAATAGGTTAATTGTACGATTTGATGTTTTAAAGTAAGGCGAGCCTTCGCTTCTATCCTTAACTTAACAATAATCTAATCTAGATGATCAATCCAGACAAGAAACATGAACAACGAAGAACAAATCAAACATGAAAAAGAAACTGATTGAACTTTGAATCTAATCACCGCCGATCTGTGACTGCTTTAAAGCCCTGGGTCACTTAGGGTTCAGCTAGTTTAAGCTCTACGAGTTTAGCTACTCATGTTCATAACAAAAGAATCAAAGACAGAAACAAAGTTCATCATCAAAAGATAGAAGAGGTAGAAACTATAAAACCTAATTAAGACGACTCTGGCAAAGCTTCGTTCTCCGGTAATCTTCAATCCTAGCTCCGAGTCTCCGAGATGAAGGGATGGCATCACGATCTCTTCCTGGCTCTTCGAACTCTAAACTCTGCTCCAGAACTCGTGAGAATTCTGAAACTATAGTGTATTATCAGGTATATTTCTTTTTAGGCCGCCGGTTAAGTATTTATACTTAACCCTAGAATCGCCGGATTTTGCCTTGAGTTTTCGCCGAAAACTTGTGTGTAAAATGACTGAATGCTCGGCTGATTCTCCTGTGATTTTTTGAACTTAGGGTTCTCGGCAAAAACTTGGAATTTTTGTCGAAAACTTCTCTTTGTGAACGCAGCCGATTTCTTCTTGAGTTTTCGCCAAAAACCTGGAGGGTTTTCGCTGAAAACTGTAGTGTAAATTGGGGCAGGATTAGAATTGACTTGATTGACTCCTTGGATCAATTCTGGTGCGGTTCCTCGAGGTTCCAATGCCTTAGACATGTCCTTGGCTACTATATTTGATGGGAAAAACCTGTGCTAACATGAAAACACTAGAAAACCATCAAATAGACCCGAAACGGGCCAAAGTAACACAAATGGCACGAGATAGAGCAGTTGAGTGAATATTCGCTATTCTACCTTAAAAACCATGTCATAAGCAAGGAAATGTCACTTAAATGAGGCTGATAATCACGTCAAATCGAGTGTCATCACTCTTGAAAATTGAGTTTTCGGCGAAAAATGCAAAGTTTTTGCCGAAAACTTTGAAAGTTTTCGGCGAGAACTTTAGACCTGGGCAGAATTCCAACTGGTTTTGATGATTCCCGCTTCATTTGAGCTCCGATTTAGTCCACGTTTCAAGAGCTGGTTTCGTGAGGGAATTCTCTATAATGTGGTAACCTGGAGGCTCAACATAAAAACTCACAAACAAGGTAAAAATAGCCAAGAAATGGACAATGTACGCACTAGGAGCCGATAATCACATAATTAAAACATTTACACCAAATACTCATCAAAATTGCATCAAAGGGTATGAAATGTCACTTAATTGGGGTCGATAATCACTATAATTCTAGTGTCATCAAAACACCCCACACTTAAGCTTTTGCTTGTCCTCAAGCAAACCGAATTAGAACACACTCAAGTTCACAAATAACAAGATAGATTAATTGAGATTCAATTCCTAACAATTTGGTTTAAACTGTTCCACGTAGAAAAAGTGACCTACACATGCAAGAACATCAACCAAACAAGTTTTTTGATCTCACTGTTTTCTGCACACTTCTAGTAGTAGTTTAAACAAAGCTCGTTTCTTGGCAAAATAGTTAATCTTAATTACCCAGCTACGATAACACCAATTCTAATCAAAAGGCTTTAAGCTCAGGTCATGTTGCGGTTTAGATGGTGGTAGTGGACGTGACGTGGCTATAGACTCAACTTCATCCGCTTCTAGATCTGTACATTACATGTTCTAGCTAGGACCGATTTAAACAACAATTTCATTCAAGGTTTCTCTTCTTCCAATTGATTACTGCATACTAGTGCTCGATCCAAACACTTCACTTAGGTGTTGAACCTGCCTAGCTCACAGTATTTGTGCCTAATGCTAGTGCTCAACCCGGACACTTCACTTAGGTGTTGGACTTGCCTATGATTTTAGCACTTAAAGAACTTAACATTAATTTGAACAACTCAATTAATTGATTTATCAATTAGCCACTTGATCCTAGCTAGTTGATGAACGTTTGTAGTACGTATCAAATAACTACTAAACTAGAAGCTAAGCAGATCATATTCCATGGGTCTTCTAATAATCGTCTACTCAAATGTAAAGGCAAATTACTCAGGTTTAACACGTTGTGCGTGGTGTGAGTTCCACGACTTCTATTCTAGAAAATGCAAGCAAATTAAAAACTAAATTGAAAGACAGAGTGAAAGATTGGTTGACTTAACAAAGACGACATACAAGCTTAGACTTTGAATCCCCATTAGTTCACCAGAGCATTGGCAGTCAACAGACCAGCGGATTTCAATTCTCATTCAATCAATTCTAAGACACCACCATAACTCCTGACCCTTAGGTAACTCTATCCGATCTAGCTACCAAGATTAATTAGTCATCCGAGTACGGTCGCTTAACAATTCTCATTCAATCATGTTCTTGCGACGACTTAACTAACTAGTGGAATTGCTAACAATTTATGAGTTACTCTTGCAGTGGATTAACCCTAACTGGTTCCTACGAAAGGTACACTCCAATGAATATGTTAATTGTTGATTTGATGTTTTAAAGTGAGGCGAGCGTTCGCTTCTATCCTCAGCTTAACAAGAATCTAATCTAGGTGATCAAGCCAGACAAGAAACATAAACAATGAAGAACAAACCAAACTTGAAAGAGAAACTGATTGAATTTTGAATCTAATCACCGCCGATCCGTGACCGCATTAAAGCCCTGGGTCACTTAGGGTTCATCTAGTCTAAGCTCTACGAGTTTAGCTACTCATGTTCATAACGACATAATCAAAGACAGAAACAGAGTTCATCATGAAAAGGAAGAACAGATAAAAACTGTAAAACCTAATTAAGACGACTCTGGCAAAGCTTCGCTCTCTGGTAATCTTCAATCCTAGCTCCGAGCTCTCTGAGGTGAAGGGATGGCGTCACGATCTCTTCCTGGCTCTTCGAACTCTCAAACTCTGCTCTCTCGAACTCCTTAGGTCTGGAACTCGTGAAAGTTCTATTATGAAAAGTATATTCTTTGTTTTAGCCGCCGGTTAAGCATTTATACTTAACCTATCAGCGCCGGATTTGTCCTGGATTTTTTGGCGAAAACTTCAGGAGTTTTCGCCGAAAACTTCTTCGAAAAATGCTGGCTTCCGTCGACTGATCTCCTGTGAGTTTTCCACTTAGAGTTTTCGGCGAGAACTTTGACTTCTTGCCGAAAACTTCTTCTTGAAAGCTCTGACGATTTCTTCTTGAGTTTTTGCCTAAACCTCTAGGTCTTTTCGCCGAAAACTCCTTTGTAAAACGGGGCAGGATTTGTGCTGACTTGATTGACTCCTTGGATTGGCTCCAGTGCGATTCCTCGAGGTTCCGATGCCTTAGACACGTCCCTGGTTACATTATTCGACGGCTAAAATCTGTGCTATCACGGAAACACTAAAAAATCATCAAATAGACCCAAAACGGGGCAAAGTAATACAAATGGCACGAGATAGAGCAGTTGAGTGAATATTCGCTATTCTACCCTAAAAAGCATGTCTTAAGCCAAGAAATGTCGCTTAAATGAGGCTGATAATCACGTCAAATCGAGTGTCATCAAATACCCCACACTTAAGCATTTGTTTGTCCTCAAGCAAACTGAATAGAACACGCTCATGTTCACAAATGATAAGATCTATTAAATTGAAGTTCAAGCATTCACAATGAATTATTGGCCAGCTACGTCTAGAACAAGAAACCTAACATGCATACTGATCAGCTAAATAACCTGGTCTCACTAAAAATTGCACACGACAAGTAGTGGTAACCAATCATGCACGAATTTGACCTGAGCGACCAGACTCCTCACACAGGAAATATTTAGTATAAGGGAAACTCTCACTCTCTATGTTTGAGGATGTGTTACTGCTCTCAATCATTTTCTGTTACTGAATTCTGTCATAAGTTTGCAATTCGACCACATCTCCACCACTATGACAACATGAGTAACTAGTCAAGAAGGACTTCCCTGCTTAGGACTATAACGAATTCTACACTACAAGGGTTCATGATGAGATGGATGAAGGGAATGTATGATGATGGCTTTGGTGCGGTGTAGCTTTTGACTAACTTCCCTCGAATCTAACCTATGGCTTCCTACCGTCTAACCAGACACGGGTGGAATAGTGTACGCTCGTCCTTTGATACCCTCAAGTAACCTAGCACTTTATTTTCTTTACACACATTTTTTTTTCTGAATTTTGTTTTGACTTTGTTCTTCCATATGTAGGGAGAAGAACGTTATTTGACTGAACTATAAACTTGAAAACTTTTGAACTCTTTTTCTAGTTTTTTTTTTGAATTTTTTCTTATTTTCTTATTTTCATTATTGTTTTTTCTTATTTTCATTATTGTTTTTTCTTATGTGTCGAATCTTTCTTTTAGTTGCTAGAGGGGTTTACACGTCTGGACATAATAGCTAAGACCACCTGTTTAATGGCTATGGGCAGGTTACCACAAATCGACTTCCGGTAGGCTAATCTAGAACTACAACCACAGGGGATCAACAGGGAATGAAAGAATAGGGATTAGTTGTAATGTATATCGAACCGAAATAACAGGCCAAGCTCAAGGGTTTAAACCTAATGGATTTAACGTTAGGTAGGCTATCTGGCTTACTAGCTGAATTTAGGTGCCCCTATCATTCTAGAATTCGTGTCATCGTGTGGTCTCGAATAGGTCTCATGCAAATTCTAACTCATTCAAGAACAATAGAAAACCATTCAAAAAGAATTGAAATTGCAAGTTACGTGCAATGGATCAAAAGCTCACAGTTGGTTTGCTAGTCGGATTCGGTCATTTTCATGCAATCAAGGCGACAAACTACAAGTGTGATTTCGGAAATCTATTCTAACCATGGAATTCAGCATCAAAGTATACACATTGGTTCTCAGGTTCTAGGTTAAGTAGTCTAAGCATCATTATGACAGATTGAACAACAACTTAACATCAAAAATCAAGAACCGAGCAATTCTAATGCTAGAGATACTGGAAAGGCACCACGGAACACACAAAAACACAATTAAGGGCAATCAAGTTCATGCAAGGTTCTCTAGCATCCTACCCCACACTTAAATCGTTCTATGTCCTCAGAGGACTAAAACTAGAGTTGAGAGTGAAATAGAAGAACCTGGACCGAAATGATTGATGGAGGGGATGAACACGGGTCCTTGGAACGGGGAGGGAATCTACCAAAGCAAAGGGGAAAGTAGTAAACCCTAAGCAAAGGGAATCTACCAAACCACCTACAAAACAAAAACAAATGAAAGATAAAAAGGAAACCGGGACAAGTGTCCCGGATCCACACAGGAAAAAAGTTGGATCAAAATCCGAAAAGAAGAAATAAAAAGAAGGGACAAGGAAGAGGATACAACCCGATCACTGCTAGTCAGGTGCATCGGGAAATGGAATGTGGAGGGCGTCGTTGACCTGCTACTACCATGCCAGCTGCGCCTCGTACCTCTCATCATTTTGGCACATGTGTTGCTGCATAATGACCCATCTGGCATCCTGGGTGGCGGTGTCTGTGACTCGTCACTCCTGGAGTCGCTCATACAGCTCTCCAAGATCAGCTGGATGTGGTTGGTGATGAGGATGAGGCACCTAGAATGGATCCTAAAGGGGCGACTGCTGCTGATATGCATTCCCTGCCTGCTGCTGTGGTGAGGGTATATGAACGTCAAACTCCGGCTGAGGAAGTGGCTCCTCAGAATCATCTTCTTCCTCCGACTCGGCCTCGTGGTAGAGAGAAGGAGCTGCCACCACCTCTAGACTGTAGTCCAACTGGAGGTCATATTCGACCGCTAAATCACCACCTATGGTGTGTATTATGCGACGTGGGACGTAAGGGCCATATGACTGGCTAAGATCGAGGGAGATGATGAGTCGACCTACGAAGTTACCGCCAAGGAGTGAGCGAGGAGGCTTTGGCTTCTGGGTCTTCTGGTGGAAGAGGCGTGCAAGCACCCATCCTGGATGAAGCGGATAAGCCTCTTGGATAGCACGGAGAAGTAGGAGCTCCTCTCTGCTGATGTGGTGGCGGTCCTTCTCTGGAGCAAACAACAAGGATCTACGCCAAACCATATGATTAAATGATAGAAGGGGTGAGAGAGTGACCTGACGGAGTTATGAGCCGTGGTCTGAGTATCTGGCACTTCAGTGATGTGGCTCCAGAGCACGTCTATTCCGGGCCTTTGCCCGAGTTGTTCTGCCAACCGAGGTGGTGACCCTGGTATTGCTCTAGTGGGATGCCGAGATGAGCTGCGAACTCATCGTAAGTGAATGCCTTGTACACCCCACCAAGATATCTTGTGCTGCCTCCTCTTGTCCTCATCCAGCTCGAATGTAGCCCAGAATTCCTAGAGCGTGACGTCTGGAAAGCTATCAGCTATGGTGGTCAGCTCTAGAAGGCCTGAAGGTGCCAACGAGTGGAGCACATTCTGCTGCAAATCTTCATCGTGTGCGAGGAGGGAGTCAAGGGACAGTGGTCGCACGTCGGCTCAATGTGCTGGAGCTTCTGGTAGCGCTCGAAGTAGTGCACGGGCAAACGGGCAATAGTGGATGGTACCCGACGCGGCCTGGGTTTGCTGGCGGATGATCGTGGACGGCAGGTGTGACGTGGGCTGGTGCTCAAGAGCTAGAGCCGGTGTGAAGTCTGGCCTTAGTCCTGCACTCATTGGTTACATTCCTATTTCATAGCAAGAAAAGAAGCCAGATTAGTCAAACTAAGAACCTACCCCACACTTAGTAGAAAAACTCAATTTCACAAAGAAATGAGGAAAAACGAGTGGGGGTAAGAAAAGCGAGTAACTGGTAAGCACAATGAATCACAAAACACGCACATGACTAGCTAGAATGTTAACATCACAATTAGAGTTCAGAAGTCAAACCGACATTCAAAAAGTCAACAGTAGAATGCATTGAACCATAATCATGGCAATTACTAGCACAAATCGGGGAATGACGACATAACATCAGCTCTGACAACTAACAAAAGTGATACGAACGTGAATGGACAAACATGGCAGCCAAATGAGCAACAACAGTTCATGGTCAAACCGACATTTCATAAAAAGTCAACACCACAAAGAATCATTCGTTTAAGCATAGCAAATCATGACCAAATGGTATCAAATTTCAGCACAAATCTCCCTAAGCATGCTAGAACAATCCAAAGCAATCAGTTCACCAAACTTCTCACGAAACAATCGGCACGTAAATCGAGGTAGACCGAAAAAGTCAACCAAAGTCAACCTCGACGAAATTAAGCAATCAATATGTCAAAAGACTCGTAATGAAAAACTCTACAACTTACCTTGAAGTCATAGTGGCTGAAAACGAACGGACAAAGAGGAATCGGTGAAAAACTTGAGAAATTAGGTTTTGGCGAAACCGAGGCTATAGAGCTCCGATTCGGACGTTCTACGGCTTGAAATGATCAGGGGTGGATGAGGAAGGGTGGGGCGGTGGTCAGCGACGGTGGTGGCGGTCGGCGATGTTGGCAACGACGAAAATGGGCGGCAGCGTCGATGGAAGAGTGGCGACAATTTTCGAAATATGGGGGGGTTTGCTTCGGTCGAAAATGTGAGGGGGAGAGAGAAAAGGGACCGGGAAAAAGATAGAAAAGCGGGAAAGATTTTTTGGATTTTCTGAAATTTTTTGGCGAAAAGAAGTGCAATTTTTCACCGAAAAGTTTAGTTCAAAACGTCTGCCAGATTTCAAAGTGAATTTTCGCCGAAAAGTATGAAACTTTTCACCGAAAAGTTTATCAAAAATTGGACAGAAAATACATTGGGTTTTAAAGAAGAGTTTTTCGCCGAAATGAGTGCCAAATTCGGTGAAAACATTGTCCTACAATTTTTCAAAACGTTTTCGCAATTCCGGCAAACTTCAGAAAATTAGAAGTAATTTGACAAAAATCGGAACAACCTCAAACAACTTGCGATTGAAACGATGACACACAAAATACACGCGAAAAATAAGAAATCATGCAACTGACACTTTTGGCTCCCCCGAACCGACTCTAAAATACTAAGTTCGACAAAAATTAAAAAACTAACTCTAGCCGTGGGTTGCCTCCCACGAACGCTTATGATTAACGTCCTTGAGCTGGATGATACTTGGACGGTATTAGGAGACATCCCAACTCAGGATCTCCTTAATGCTTACGCCGGAGTTCATGAAGTAGAGCTTCGGGGTACTTCCGGCGAGTGTGAATTTCTTCCCATTAGCATGAATGAGCTTAGTACGTCCATCGGGAAGGTGGTCGGTAATCTTGAACGGCCCGAACATATCTCATGAGAGATCATCAATCGCGAGTGTTACAGTGGAAGGAATGAGAACAGTTGGCTTTGTCTTCTCTTTAGCCTCCGGCTTCATTTCACCGGGATCTGTGATATTTGGCGCTTCCTTGGGAGATGCTTTTGGCTTCTCCTTCTTCACTTGCTTCTGCACCGGTGGCTTGACAGGAATTGGTGGTGCAACTGGCTCGGAAGAGGATGGCAGAGCAACTGGCCTCCAGACCATTTGAGTCTTCTATTGATTCTTCCTCCGTCGCCTACCAGGTTTCCTTGCTTGGCGGTGATTGAGAAGAAGAGGCTTTCAGTTCCTTCTTCTTCGGCGGCTTTTGTGTCGAGTCCGGGCTTCTTCTTCATAATCTGTTCAACACCTGCAACAACAGTTGATCTACAAGCACTGGAAGAGAGATCAGTAATGGAGTTGACCGAAGTCAACTCCACTGTTTCAACAGCAAGACAGTGAAGTTCTTCCTCCGTAGGAGTGTATTTCATACCGTCCTTAAGGCGGAATGTTATCGTTTCCTTACGAACCCTCAAGGTCAAAGAACCACTCGGAACATTGATTTGCATCCCGGTTGTTGCCATGAAGGGTCGACCTATGAGAATAGTAGATTCCTCCTCGCGAGTATCTATAATCACAAAATCAGATGGGAAAGTGAAAGGACCACATTTAGTAACAACATCTTTAATCTCTCCTCTAGGCGTTTTCAATGATCTATTAGCAAAGACAAGTTGCATGCTAGTCGGTCAAGTTCTCCTAGATTCAATTTCTCGAACAAACTCATAGGCATGACATTTGCAGACGCACCTAGATCAACCAAACTACTTTCTATCTCAATATCATTAATGACTAGAGGTAGTGTGAAGAACCAGGGTCGGAACACTTAGCTGGATATGGCGAGGAAGGCTTCTTGGTACGGTGGTAGGTACCTTCTTTGTTTCCCCACATGATAGTCTCGATCCTTGCATTCGAGCAATGCATTTGGGAATGGAGGCTTCTTGTAGTACGGAGCATGAGGAGGATCGTACTGCTTAAGCGCCTCCTTCTTTGCTTCCTTCTTCTCTGGAACTTCAATGGCCCTGTATAAAATAGAAGAAGTATTAGTAGGTGAGTTTGCCGGACTTTGAATAGATACCATCTTGGCTTGCTCCTTTCTTGGATTTGGCTCGGGAGCTGGCCAGACGGGCAACCAGATGCTAACATGCTAGAGATCTGGTTCACTGCATGCTCTATTCTTTGACCGGAAGCAATCTGTTCTTGGTTGAGGAGAGCCTGAGCTTTTAACTGACTATCATGATCATCGAGTCTGGTGATGATCTGATTGAGCTTCTTGTCGAGTTCACTAACGTTGTTGTCCTTATGATGCTGTTGTAATGTATAAGTATTGTTCAAATATTGATTCTGGCGATTGCCAGGAGCTGTTCCATAGTTACCCGGATTTTGGTACGGCGGCTGATAGATACCTCCTGTCGGATTGTTTGGCTTTTGATCCTGAACTGAACCAGTTGGTCGGTTATTCTGATTCTGGCATTGGTTCTGGTTGGCATCGAAATTGTAAGGAGGGCGATCTTAGAAATTTCCTTGTTGTCTGTAGTTGCGAACATAGCCTTATTGATTGTTGCTGAAGCCTTTACAAATGAAATTAACTTCTTCGGTAGACCAGACTTCTGCTTTTCCAAAGTTCTGGCAACGGCCTTCGTTATGAGCACAAGCTCCACACCACTCGCAATCAGCAACGTAGACAGAGGCTACTGGCGGCTTGATAGGTGTAGTAGACTTCTTCAGATGCTTCTCAACTTCTGCTTTAATGGTTGCTTCAAGATCGAGCTTTCTTCTTGATCCTTCTGATTGTCATTCCCAGTTCCTTGACTTGGAAGCACAAATCGCGAAATGGAGAAGAGCAGCTTCAGGTGTGAGGGTAGTGCAATCCCCTTCAGCTAGGGAATTGACCCATTTAGCAGATTCTTCACGAAGACCTCGAGCAAAGATTTCAGCTAACTGTCTCTGCTCGAAACCATGGTGAGGACAGTTGTAGAGAAGTTCTTGGAATTCATTCCAAGTGTCATATAAGCTCGCACCTTCCTTCTGAGAAAATCTGGTGATGCTGTCCTTGAAGGCTATTGTTCTGGAACTGTTCGTCCTCTAGCAACTTGATGACACTCGATTTGAAGTGATTATCAGCCTCATTTAAGCGACATTTATTGGCTTAAGACATGGTTTTCAGGGCAGATTAGCGAATATTCACTCAACTGTTGTATCTCGTGCCATTTGTGTTACTTTGGCCCGTTTTGGGTCTATTTGATGGTTTTCTAGTGTTTCCGTGATAGCACAGGTTTTTGCCGTCAAATAATGTAACCAGGGACGTGTCTAAGGCATTGGGACCTCGAGGAATCACAACGGAATCGATCTAAGGAGTCAATCAAGTCAACACAAATCCTGCCCAGTTTTACAAAGAAGATTTTAGCGAAAAGACAAAGATTTTTCGTCGAAAACTCAAGAAAAAATCGTCAGAGCTTACAAGAAGAAGTTTTTGGCAAAAAATCCTTAATTTTTCGCCAAAAACTGTTGACCTAATCCGACGAGGAAAGGTTAAGTATAAATACAAAACCGGCGGCTCAAATAAAAGAGAATTCATACTTGGAGAATATCATACACTTCATAATATACTTTTCCAAATAGAGCTTATGACAAGTTCTGGACCTAAGAAGCTCGAGAGAACATAGTTGAAGAGTTCGAAGAGCCATGAAGAGCTCGGAGAATCGGAGCTAGGAGTGAAGATTACCGGAGAGCGAAGCTTTGCCAGAGTCGTCTTAATTAGGTTTTACAGTTCTCATCTGTTCTTCCTTTTCATGATGAACTTTGTTTCTGTCTTTGTTTCTGCTGTTAAGAACATGAGTTGCTAAACTCATAGAGCTTAGACTAGATGAACCCTAAGTGACCCAGGGCTTTAAAGCGGTTATGGATCGGTGGTGATTAGATTCAAAGTTCAATCAGTTTCTCTTTCATGTTTGATTTGTTCTTCGTTTATGTTTCTTCTCTGGCTTGATCACCTAGATTAGATTCTTGTTAAGCTGAGGATAGAAGCAAATGCTCGCCTCACTTTAAAACATCAAATCAACAATTAACCTATTCATTGGAGTGTGCCTATCGTTGGAACTAGTTAGGGTTAATCCACTTCAAGAGTAACTCATAAATCGTTAGTAATTGCACCAGTTAGTTTTGTCGTCACAAAATGCGACCGTACTCGGGCGGATAATTAATCTTGGTAGCTAGATCGGATAGATTGAACGTTCGCCAGTCTTAAACCTTAGGGTCAGGAGTTATGGTGGTGTCTTAGAATTGATTGAACGAGAATTGAAATCCGTTGGTCTGTTGATTGCCAATGCTCTGGTGAACTAAGGGGGATTCGAAGTCTAAGCTTGTCTGTCATCTTTGTTAAGTCAAACCAATCTTTCAATCTGTCTTTCATTTTTGTTTTTAATTTTACTACATTTCTAGAATAGAAGTCGTGGAACTCACACCACGCACAACGTGTTAAACCTAAGTAATCTGCCTTTACATTTGAGTAGACGATTTTTAGAAGACCCGTGGAATAAGTTCTGCTTAGCTTCTAGCTTAGTAGTTATTTGATACATGTCCTGCAGTACATCAAATTGGCGCCGTTGCCGGGGAATTCTTTTAATTGTTTGAAAGAAGAACTTGCATTTTATTCTTCTACTTTCCATCTTTCATATTTCCATCCACTTCGATTTTACACCGGTTGTGCTTGTTTTTGTCATTTGTAGGTTTTCTACAGGTTTATGCATCACCGCCCTCTCATGCGCTCCTTAAGCAAGACTGACAAGGCTAAGAGTGTAGAGAGACCGGGTAGCTCTGCTCCACCGGAGCGACCACAGATTCCGAAGCAAGGCAGAACCAATCCACCTCCATCTTTCACTCCAATCAAGATCGAGGAACCGAAGGAGAGTTCCTCATCTTCATCCGCTTCATCAACCGCATCACTTTCACCTCCTCCATCTCCTAGGATGGCAGACCAATTACCACCACTAGCTGCACCAAAGATTCTAGCTGACTACAACAAGCCGAGCGCGACTAGCGTTCAATCTTCTATCGCCGTGTCGCGCATCGAAGGAGATCCTGACTATGAGATCAAGATTCCTTTCTTGACTATGATCTCTACGGATTTACAATTTGAAGGCAGACCACTTGACAATCCGTGCACGCATTTGGCAGATTTCATCGATCTTTGTGGTACTTTCCAGAATGGGAATCTCGGCAAGAACACTCTATGCTTGAGAGCCTTCCCGTTCTCTCTCAAAGGCGCAGCTAAGAGGTGGCTCACTGGCAAACCACCAGGTTACTTCACAGATTGGGATACTCTTGCTCAAGACTTCATCGAAGAGTACTTCCCTCCCTCAAGAACAACAGCCTTCAAGGACAGCATCTCTAGATTTTCTCAGAAGGAAGGTGCAAGCTTATATGACACTTGGAATGAATTCCAAGAACTTCTCTACAACTGTCCTCACCATGGTTTTGAGCAGAGACACTTAGCTGAAATCTTTGCTCAAGGTCTTCGTGAAGAATCTGCTAAATGGGTCAATTCCCTAGCTGAAGGGGAATGCACAACCCTCACACTGAAGCTGCTCTTCTCCATTTTGCGAACTTTGCTTCCAAGTCAAGGAACTGGGAACGACAATCAGAAGGATCAAGAAGCAAGCTCGATCTTGAAGCAACCATTAAATCAGAAGTTGAAAACCATTTGAAGAAGTCTACTACACCTATCAAGCCGCCAACAGCTTCCGTCTATGTTGCTGACTGTGAGTGTTATGGAGCTTGCGCTCATAACAGAGGCTGATGCCAGAACTTTGGCAAGGCAGAAGTCTGGCCTACCGGAGAAGTCAACTTCACCTCTCAAGGCTTCAACAACAATCAACAAGGTTATGTTGGCAAACGCAACTACAGACAACAGGGAAATTTCGAAGAGTAACCTCCCTACAATGTCGGCGCCAACCAGAACCAAGGTCAGAATCAGAATAACCGACCAACTGGTTCAACCCAGGATCAGAAGCCAAGCAATCCGATGGGAGGTATCTACCAGCCGCCTCACCGAAATCAAGGAAACTATGGAACAGCTCCTGGCAATCGCCAGAATCAATACTTGAACAACACTTATACAGGACATTAGCATCAGAAGGACAACAAGGATAGTGATTGATGAGCTGCAGAATAGCGGTCAATCAAATAACTACCAAGCTGTGAAGCTAGGGTAGATCGTATTCCACGGGTCTCCTCTACTTCCTTACTCAAATATGTTGGCAATCAAATTCAAGGTTAAACAATTAGTGCGTGGTGTGAGTTCCACGACTTCTATACTAAAATGCAAAGATTAATTGAAATGAAATTAAGGCGAAGAAAGGTTGATTGAAAGACTAAGATGAACGACAGACAAGCTTAGATTTCGAATCCCCCTTAGATCACTAGAGCAACAGCAATCAACAGATCAGCACTTTCTGATTCTAGTTCATTCAGTTCTCAGACACCACCGTAACTCCTGACCCTTAGGTTTAAGATTGGCGAACATTCGCTCTATCCGATCTAACTACCACGATTAATTAGCCACCCGGGTACGGTCGCCTCTCGCAACGACTTAACTAACTGGTGCAAATTCTAACAATTTATGAGTTACTCTTGCAGTGGATTAACCCTAATCGGTTCCTACGAAAGGCACACTCCAATTATAAGGTTAATTGTTCAACTTGATGTTCTAAAGTAAGGCGAGCGTTCGCTTCTATCCTTAGCTTAACAAGAATCTAATCTAGGTGGCCAAACTAGACAAGAAACACAAAGAACAAAGAACAAATCAAACATTAAGAAGAAACTGAATGAATTTCGAATCTAATCACCGCCGATCCGTGACCGCTTAAAAGCCCTGAGTCACTTAGGGTTCATCTAATCTAAGCTCTACGAGTTTAGCTACTCATATTCAATACAGAAGAATCGAAGACAGACAAAGAATACATCTCAGGTAGGGAAGACAGAGAAGAACTGCAAAACCTAATTTCGACGACTCCTTGCAGCTTCAATCTGCTGGATCTTCAACTCCTAGCACTGGCTCTCCGAGATGGATGGATGGCGTCACGATCCGTTCCTGGCTCCTCGAACTCTATCCACTCGTTCTCTCTCCCTCTCCGTCTTGGATTTTTCGTCCAGTGTAAATTGTTATTTATATCTTTTAATTTAGCCACTGATATTGTATTTAAACCTAACCGAGCGACTACTGATTTTTGCTTGAATTTTTGCCAAAAATACAAGGAGATTTTCGGTGAAAATACCTGTTGAAAAGTTGGCTTGATCCGTCTGTTTCTTCCGGCTGAAAAGGCTTAGGGTTTTCGGCGAAAACTCTCAAGGTTTTCACCGAAAACTTCTTCTTGATCGGGACAGTGGATTCTTTCTTGTATTTTCGGCGAAAACTCAAGGGTATTTTCGCCGAAAATCTGTGTGTAAAATAGAGCAGGAATTCCTTTTGAGTTGAATGACTTTTCTGGTTGATTCGGGTGTGATTCCTCGGGGTTCCAGTGCCTTAGACACGTCCTTGGCTACCGTATTTGATGGTGAACACCTGTGCTAACACGAAAATACTAGAAAACCATCAAATAGACTCGAAATGGGCCAAGGTAACACAAAAGGCATGAGATGGATCGGTTGAGTGAATATTCACTATTCTACCCTAAAAACCGTGTCTTAAGCAATGAAATGTCGCTTAAATGAGGCTGATAATCACGTCAATTCGAGTGTCATCAAAATACCCCACACTTAAGCTTTTGCTTGTCCTCAAGCAACTGAATAGAAACGCTCATGTTCACAAATGATAAGATCGATCAAATTGAAGCTCAATCAAACATAATGAATTATTAGACAGATAATTCCTAGAACACGAAACCTAGTATGCATATAGATCAGCCAAATAACCTGGTCTCACTAATAAACTGCACACGACGAGTAATCACAACCAATTATGCACGAATTTGACCTGACCGACCAGACTCCTCACACAAGAAATATATGAACAATGGGAACTCTCACTCTCTGTGTTTAAGGACATGTTTAAGCTCTCAATCATTTTCTGTTACTGAATTCTGTCATAAGTTTGCATTTCGACCACATCTCCACCACTGTGACAACACGAGTAACCAGTCAAGAAGGACTTCCCTGTTAGGTCTGTAACAAATTCTACACTACAAGGGTTTATAATGAGATGGATGATGGGAAAATATGATGATGGCTTTGGTGCGGTGTAGCTTTCGACTAACTTCCCTCGAATCTAGCCTATGGCTTCCTACCGTCTAACCAGACACGGGTGGAATAGTGAACGCTCGTCCTATGATACCCTCAAGCAACCTAGCACTTATTTTCTTTACACAATTCTTTTCTTACTAACTTTTTTTTGACTTCGTTCTTCCATATGTAGGGAGAAGAACGTTTGTTTAAATGAAAACTTGAAACCTTTTTGGCTTTTCTGATTTTTCTTCTTTCTTTTCATCATTTTCTTTTCGAAATTTACTTCTCTTTTTCTTCTTTTGTGCCGATTCTTTCTTTAAGTTGCCAGAGGGGTTTACACGTCTGGACATAACAGCTAAGACCACCTGTTTTAATGGCTTCAGGCAGGTTACCACAAACTGACTTCCGGTAGGTCAATCTAGAACTACAACCACAGGGGATCAACGGGGGATGAAAGAATGGGAATTGGCTGTAATGTATATCGAACCGAAAGAACAGGCCAAGCTCAAGGGTTTAAACCTACTGGATTTATTGTTTGGAAGGCTATCTGGCTTAGTAGCTTAATCTAGGAGCCCTATCATTCTAGAACTCGTGTCATCGTGTGGTCTCGAGTAGGTCTCATGCAAATTCTAACTCATTCAAGCAAACAGAAACCACTCAAAAAGAATTGAAATTGCAAGTTACGTGCAATGGATCAAAAGCTCACAGTTAGTTTGCTAGTCGGATTCGGTCATTTTCATGCAATCAAAGCTACAAACTACAAGTGTGATTTTTTAAAAATTTCTGTTCTGACCAGGCAATTTAGCATCAAAGTATACACGTTGGTTCTCAAGTTCTAGGTTAAGCAGTCTAAGCATCATTATGAAGGATTGAACAACAACTTAACATAAAAAATCAAGAACTGAGCCATTCTATTGCTAGAGAGACTGGACAAGAATCACGAGGCTCACAAAGATATAGGCAATCAAGATCATGCATGGTTCTCTAACATCCTACCCCACACTTAGACTGTTCTGTGTCCTCACAGGACCAAACTAAAGTAGAGAGATACGATGAACCTGGAGGGTGATGGGACAAGTGCCCCGGATCCACACAGAATAAAATTGGATCGAGATCCAAAAAGAAGAAAGAAAAGAAATGGAAAGGATAAAAACAACCCGATCACTGTTCCGAGGGTGGGGGCCGAGGTGGGGTCAGGAAAGGTGAAATGCCAAGCCGCTGCTCCATCTGCTGTCGCCATGCGATATCATCCCTGTGTCTGGCTGACTGGTCGGCCATGAACTGCTGAAGAATCGTCCATCGCTTGTTCTGTGTCTCCTCATGTGTTACTCGGTCCTTCTGCCATGGAAGCGAACCAGCCGAGTAATCAAGCTGCCATTTCTCAATACGCGCCAGCCTGTCATTCATCTCAGCGGTGATTAGCGCCCGTGGCGGTGGGCGTTCAATTGGCTGTGGGATGCGGTGAGGAAGCAATTTGCAATTCTCAAAATCCAACGACAGGTCGATGCCCCATGCTACGGCGAGGTCGGCACCTATGTACTCAACCGGGACACGAGGAATATCGGGGCCCCATTTGTCATCGAGCTGGAGGATGTCGATCAGACAGGAAATGAAAGGTCCGCCCGGGAGCTCAGAAGGAAGTTTCTTGGTGGTAGTACGCTTGTGGAAGAATCGTGCAAGCCACCATCCGGGATGGAGGTTGGCATCCTTCTCTAAAGCAGGGAATAGCACGAGCTCTTCCAGAGAAACATGGTGACGGCCCGTCTTGCTACAATAACACAAAGATTGCACCCAAACATAATGTAAGAACTTAAGAATAGGGTGAACAATATCACCCACCGTAGGGTTGACGATAGGCTCGATCTCGTTAGGCCAGCTGCCCACTTCCACACTTCTGGGTAAGGAGCACTCGTGATGGAGTATGTGTCCTTGAAGCCAGCGGATGTTGTATTGAGGTTGACGTGCGGATCCAGCAGGTGGCCGAACTCGAGGATGGACTTCTCGTGGAGAACACCACTGAGGTGAAAGGATACGAATTCCTGATCATGTATGGGCTTCGGAGTGAGGCGCCGGAACGAACTCTAGAACTCTTAAAGGGCGACAAGCGGGAAGGGGGAACCATGAGCGGTCAGAACACGTAAACCGGCTTTATGAAGGGCGGTGTCGATGGTGGACTGCCAAGCCGGATTATGGTCCTTGAGACTGTCCAAAGAAAGCTGCCTTAGCCGGAGGAATGTCTTTGATCTTCTGGTAGACCTCTAGTTGGTGTGGCTAGAGGGTAGCGATGAAAGGATGTAAAGCTCCGTCGGCAGGTGCAGGGACATAGGAAATAGGGGTCATTGGGGTAGGTGTAGCCTCGGGGATGATGGCCACAACTGTCGATGTTGGTGCAGCCGGAACAGGTGGTTGGGATGAGTGAGCCCGGTTCTGTCGAGCCGAGGATCGTTGTGCCCTATCTGCACTGGTGGTCTTGAATCGTTTGGGAGCCCTGTAAAACATAACTCAAGGAATACCTAAATTAGAAAATCAAAATTCTACCCCTCACTTAGACTAACAAGTGGGGGTAAACAAATAACGGACAAATCACCGAGTGGAAATGGAGCAGCAAAGGATCGTGAGGAATAACGCACATCAACAATCACAGAGCACAAAAAAAAATTCATAAACACGATCGCACAGGCGACAATTTTATGAGCCCAAACAGATCAAAATGAATTGCCCAAACCTAGCCAACCGATACTGAAACAGCAATCGTGAAAATCGGGGAGTACATCAAAAAGTCAACCAAAGTCAATCTTGCCAAAACCGAAAGTCAAAAAGCCAAAAGATTCACAATCAAGGGCTGAATAACTAACCGTGAAGACATGAGTCGTGAAAACGATTGGAAATTCAAGAAATCGACGAAAAGCTTGGAAAACTTGTTCAGGTGGAACCGGAGCTGAAGAGCTCCGATGCTAGGGTTGAAGGTGGAAGTTGAAAAGGGATAGGCGACGGCGGGCAACGGCTAGAGAATGGGTAAAACTCGGCGAAAATCGGATTGGGGGGGTTGTCGTGAAAATAGAAACCGAAGGGGGGTTTTGTACCGACCGAAATAATCAAAATTTTCGGTGAAAAAATTGAAACATTTTTGGCAAAATTCCCTCTAAAATCGAAAACAGGTTCGGCGAAAAGTGTGGGATGTTGCGGCAAAAAGGCTCGGTGGCGAGAAACAGGAGAATCGGGTTTGTTTTAAACTGGAGTTTTCGGCGAAAATAAGTGAGGTTTTCGCCGAAAATTCTCTTGAAAATGGCTAGGCAGTTTTTTTTTGTTTTAAAAAGGAGGGGTTTTAAAACAAAACGACTCGAAATGAAAACAACTGACTCCAGCCGTGGGTTGCCTCCCACGAAGCTCTCTTGTTTAATGTCCGTGAGCCAGATGATACCTGGATTCGTGTCACGGTTTCATCATGAAGTAGTGTACGTCGATGGAAGAGACAGCTAATCCTTACAGATACTTCTTGAGCCTATGCCCGGTGACCATAAACGGCTTTTGATCATGCAATTTGATTAGGACACTGCCTAAAGATGTCTGCCGCACCACGGTATAAGGGCCGGACCAACGAGACTTCAGTTTACCCGGGAAGAGCTTCAATCGAGAGTTATATAAGAGGACTTCACTCCGGGGTAGAACTGTTTGATCGTCTTTAATTGAGAGTCATGAATTCTCTTCGTTCGCTCTTTGTATAACATCGTGCTCTCATATGCGTGGAGACGGTGCTCCTCAAGCTCAGCGATCTGGTCGTGGCGGTTATTACCTGCTACTGCATGCTCATATTCAACTCTTTATTAGCCCAGAATGCCTTGTGCTTAGGCTCAACCGGCAAATGGCATGCCTTGCCATAGACCAGCTGATATGGTGAGGTACCGATGGGAGTCTTGAAGGCAGTTCGATAGGCCCACAAGGCATCATCGAGCTTAGATGACCAGTCCTTGCGGGACCGGCCAACTGTCCTATCAAGAATCCGCTTGAGCTCACGGTTCGTCACTTCCGCTTGACGATTAGCTTGAGGATGGTAAGCAATGGACATACGGTGGGTGCCGCCAAAACGTTTGCACACCCGATCGAAATGTCCATGGAAATGGGTACCCCTATCGCTTATGATAAAGCGTGGTGAACCAAAACGCGTGAAAAGACGGGTAAGGAACCGACCCACCACTCTTGAATCGTTAGTGAATAAAGCTTCAGCTTCAGCCCACTTAGAGACATAATCAACGGCTACAAGAATGTACTTGTTTCCGTTGGAGGGTGTGAACGGACCCATGAAATCAATTCCCCAAACATCAAAGATCTCACCAGTTAAAGAAACAATTTGAGGCATCTCATTACGTTAGACATGTTACCTGATCGCTGGCACGCATCACAACGACGAGCAAAGACGTCACAATCACTAAAGATTGAAGGCCAATAAAAACCTGTTTCGAGTACCTTTCTCGCAGTGCGGTTGCCTCCGAAGTGTCCTCCGAACTGTCCTTCATGGCATTGACGCATAATGTCGGCTGCTTCAATGTACGAGACACATCTCCGGATCATTCCGTCAATGCTGATGCGGTATAAGAAGGGCTCATCCCAGAAGTATGACTTGGCTTCTTTAAAGAGCTTCTTGCGTGCATTGAAATCCAGCTCAGGAGGCACAATGCCATGAGAGAGGTAATTAGCTAGGGTTGCATACCATGGTTCTTCCGAGTCAGCTGCATTACTCAGATCTTGAGCGTGAGGGATCGCCCAGGGCTCGATAGCTATGCTGTTAACCTGTTCATACGTTTCAACACGCAACAGCTCGTCAGGGAAGGAATCATTGATAGGGGTAGTAGGTTTACCTGTTTGTGATTCCTCCAGGCGGGAAAGATGATCCGCTGCTAAGTTATCTGCTCCCTTCTTGTCTTTAATTTCTATGTCGAACTCCTGGAGGAGAAGGATCCATCGGATGAGTCGTGGCTTCGAGTCCTGCTTGGCTAACAGATGGCGCAGAGCAGCATGATCTGTGTAGACAATGGTATGTGAAAGAACCAAGTGCTGTCTGAATTTATCAAAGGAGAAGATGATGGCCAGAAGCTCTTTCTCTGTAGTAGTGTAGTTTCTCTGAGCATCATTGAGCGTCTTGCTAGCAAAGTAGATAGGATGAAATCTCTTCTCCTTTCTCTTACCAAGAACCGCACCAACGGCGAAGTCACTAGCATCGCACATAATCTCGAATGGAAGATTCCAATCTGGTGCTGTAAGGATCGGTGCGGTGGTGAGTTGAGTCTTCAAAGTTTCAAAGGCTTTAAGATAAGCTTTATCAAAAACGAAAGGAACATCTTTCTCAAGAAGCTTCGTCATTGGAAGAGTGATCTTGGAGAAATCTCTGATGAATCTTCGGTAGAACCCAGCATGACCGAGGAAACTTCGAACTGTCTTAACTGAGGACGGCGGCGGCAAGCTGGCGATGGTTTGAAGCTTGGCACGATCGAATTCTATACCGGTCTTAGAGATCCTATGGCCCAGAACAATGCCTTCGGTAACCATGAAGTGACATTTCTCCCAACTAAGAGCCAGGTTGGTCTCCTCACAACGAGCTAGCACCTTGTCCAGATTGGCCAGGCACTTTGAAAATGAATCTTCATAGACGGAGAAGTCGTCCATGAATACCTCCACCACATTCTCTACCAGATCTCCAAATATAGTCAGCATACATCTCTGAAAAGTGGCAGGAGCATTACATAAACCAAAAGGAATACGACGATAAGCAAACGTACCAAACGGGCAGGTGAAGGTCGTCTTCTCTTGGTCATCAAGCTCGATAGGGATTTGGAAGTAACCGGACATCCCATCTAAGAAGCAATAGTAGTCATGACCAGCCAATCGTTCAAGCATTTGATCAATGAACGGCAGTGGAAAGTGATCCTTCTTGGTGGCATCATTTAGTCGTCGATAATCAATACAGACTCTCCATCCGGTAACCGTGCGAGTCGGGATGAGCTCACCCTTTGGATTAGGGATGATGGTGATTCCTCCTTTCTTCGGAACGACTTGAGTCGGACTGACCCAAGGACTGTCGGCAATAGGATAGATGATACTGGCGTCCAAAAGCTTAAGGACTTCTTTCTTCACAACTTCCTGCATCAGAGGGTTAAGTCAGCGTTGCGGTTGTCTGACTGGTTTGAATTCTTCATCAATGACTATCCGATGTTTGCAGAAGGTTTCAGAGATGCCTCTGATGTCGGGCAACTGCCAGGCAATAGCTCGGACATGCTTCTTGAGTAGCCTGATTAGTCGCTCTTTCTGCTCGGGAGATAGGTTCGAATTGATGATGACTGGCAGTTGGCATTCCTTCCCCAGGAATGCATACTCTAGATGGTTAGGGAGCTCCTTCAAGTCGAGTTCTGGCGGATTCTCATATGAAGTAGTGATCCGACTCGATGCTGGCTCAATATGTGTAGGCGCATGAATGGGTGTGAATGTTGCCGTCTACTCGTCTAACTCATCTTGCCATAGGCGCTGCTCTGGGTCTTCTAGTGCTCTGTCAATTCCTGAAATCAAACACAACTCTAGTGGATCACTAGATAAAGCATTAGTAATGAAGTTGACCGAGGCCAACTCTAGGGGATCAACAGTATAACATTTATCATCTTGAGCAACAGAATATCTCATACTATCTTTAATGCGGAATGTAACACTCTCTGTCCTACATTTAGAGTTAACAGCTTGTTTGCATTAATTTTGCTCACAGTGTTAAGAAAGGTTGACCTAGGATAAGTGTTCCGTCTAACTCACGGGTATCTAAAACAACAAAATCTGCAATTATAGTAAACGGACCACAGCAAATAGCTACATCTTCTATTATACCCCTAGGTAGTTTGACAGACCTATCGGCTAACACGAGATGCAAAGTAATCGGTTTTAATTGCCCTAGGTTCAGCTTCTCATATAGATAAACAGGCATAACATTAATAGAAGCACCAGAATCAGCCAGACTACGATCAATTTTAATCAGCCAGAATTAGCCGGGATCAGAACACTTAGCTGGAGGTGGTGGCGGCTGTCTTATGGGAGATGGCGCACCAAAGAGAAAAGCGCATTCATTAGTGAGCGTGACAGAATACGCCTCTCCGTTCTTCACTTTCTTCATGAGATCCTTAAAGAACTTCCCAAGCGGTGGTATGATCTCCACAGCTTCAGTTACTGGTATTTTGATCTCTGCAGTCTTAAGAACATTGTACCACCTCTTGTACTGAGTATCATGATCCTTAGCCTTGCTCATTGCAGCTTTTGGAAAGGGGATCCGAGGTATATATGGCGCCAAGACGGGCTCAGGAGCTGTCTTGGGAGGAGGAGGGGGTACTGCTTCTTCTCCTGTGATATCTTCAATTTCTGGCATATCCATGGCAGCACTGGTATCTGGTACCACGTCAGGTTCCGGAACCTTTGGGTCGATTGTTTGCTTGCCGCTCCTGGTGGTGATAGCTTGATCATGCTCACTCTTTGCACCGAAGTCTGCTTGAAATGCAGCTTGATTGAGGAGAGGATTGCTAGTGAAAAGTCTTGTCATATTGCTTATAGCATCCTCTATCCTTTGGCTCTGAGCTCTCTGTCCTTGATTGAGTGCGACTTGAGCTTTTAACTGAATGTCGTGGTCGTCAAGTCTGCTCATGATCTGATCAAACTTCTTCTCGTAATCTATGTCTCTATGGTAATACGGCTTTGCTTGGAACTGCTGCTGTCCTCGAATGAATCCCGGAGGTCTTTGGTACGGATCTGCAAACCGGTTGTACTGGTTCTGCGGTACGACGTTCCTGAAACCGGCGTAGCCTTTTTGATTGTTGGCGAAGCCTTGATCAACAAAGTTTACCTCTTCTGTAGACCAGACTTCTGTTTTACCGAAGTTGAGGCAGCTTCCACCGTTATGAGCGCAGGATCCACACCATCCACTATCAGCCGAAAAGATGGTAGCTGGCTGGGGATTGAGGGGGATACCAGCTGCTTGTAGATGTTTCTGAACTTCTGCTTTGATCTGCTCTGCAACGCTCAACTGACCCTTGGTTCCTTCCCTTTGCCTCTCCCAATTTCTAGATTTCAAAGCACAGCTAGCAAAATGCAGAAGAGCATCTTGAGGAGTGAGGGCGGTGCAGTCTCCGCCTGCTAAGGAGTTTACCCACTTCGCAGATTCTTCGCACATACCTCGAGCAAAGAATTCAGCCAGCTGCCTCTGTTCATACCCATAGTGAGGGCAGTTGAAGAGAAGGGATTGGAATTCATTCCAAGTGTCGTACAGGCTTGCATCTTCTCTCTGAGTGAACCTGGAGATGCGGTCTTTATAAGCAATTGTCCTTGCTGGAGGGAAGTATTCCTCAACAAAATCTTGAGCTAATGTCTCCCAGTTAGTGTAGTGGTCTGGTGGTTTGCTTCCAAGCCACTGCTTAGCTGCACCTCTGAGAGAGAACAGAAAAGCTCGGAGACATAAAGCTTTCTTGTTGAGGTTCCCAGACTTGAAAGTTTCACAGACAGCCAGAAAGTCAATTATATGTGTGCAGGGATTATCATCTGGTCTTCCCTAGGAGAGGAATCTTAATCTCATAGTCAGGAATCTTAATCTCATAGTCAGGATCGTTGTCATTGGAAAGCCCGGTGATGGGGGACCAAACATTAGATGCGCGCGGCTTACTGTAGTCCGCAACACTCCTAGGAGCAGCCATTGCGGAAGGGGAAGATGGAACGGAAGTGATACGATTCTGTACCTGCTATGATCTGCAAGAGACAAAAACAAACACAACCGGTGTAAAATCGAAGTGTGATGGGAAATGAAAGATGGAAAGGTAGAAGAATAAAAATGCCAACTCTTCTTTCAACAAAATAGAAGAGTCCCCGGCAACGGCGCCAATTTGATGAGCTGCAGAATAGCGGTCAATCAAATAACTACCAAGCTGTGAAGCTAGGGTAGATCGTATTCCATGGGTCTCCTCTACTTCCTTACTCAAATATGTTGGCAATCAAATTCAAGGTTAGTGCGTGGTGTGAGTTCCACGACTTCTATACTAAAATGCAAAGATTAATTGAAATGAAATTAAGGCGAAGAAAGGTTGATTGAAAGACTAAGACGAACGACAGACAAGCTTAGATTTCGAATCCCCTTAGATCACCAGAGCAACAACAATCAACAGATCAGCGCTTTCCGATTCTAGTTCATTCAGTTCTCAGAAACCACCGTAACTCCTGACCCTTAGGTTTAAGATTGGTGAACGTTCGCTCTATCCGATCTAGCTACCACGATTAATTATCCGCCCGGGTACGGTCGCCTCTCGCAACGACTTAACTAACTGGTGCAAATTCTAACAATTTATGAGTTACTCTGGTAGTGGATTAACCCTAATCGGTTCCTACGAAAGGCACACTCCAATTATAAGGTTAATTGTTCAACTTGATGTTCTAAAGTAAAGCGAGCGTTCGCTTCTATCCTTAGCTTAACAAGAATCTAATCTAGGTGGCCAAACTAGACAAGAAACACAAAGAACAAAGAACAAATCAAACATGAAGAAGAAACTGAATGAATTTCGAATCTAATCACTGCCGATCCGTGACCGCTTAAAAGCCTTGGGTCACTTAGGGTTCATCTAATCTAAGCTCTACGAGTTTAAATACTCATATTCAATACAGAAGAATCGAAGACAAACAAAGAATACATCTCAGGTAGGGAAGACAGAGAAGAACTGCAAAACCTAATTTCGATGACTCCTTGCAGCTTCAATCTGCTGGATCTTCAACTCCTAGCACTGGCTCTCCGAGATGGATGGATGGCGTCACGATCCGTTCCTACTCGTTCTCTCTCCCTCTCTGTCTTGGATTTTCCATCCAGTGTAAATTGTTATTTATATCTTTTAATTTAGCTGCTGATTTTGTATTTAAACCTAACCGAGCGACTGCTAATTTTTGCTTGAATTTTCGCCAAAAATACAAGGAGATTTTCGGCGAAAATACCTGTTGAAAAGTTGGCTTGATCCGTCTGTTTCTTCCGGCTGAAAAGGCTTAGGGTTTTCATTAAAAACTCCCAAGGTTTTCGCCGAAAACTTCTTCTTGATCGGGACAGTGGATTCCTTCTTGTATTTTTGGCGAAAACTCAAGGATATTTTCGCCGAAAATCTGTGTGTAAAATAGAGCAGGAATTCCTTCTGAGTTGAATGACTTTTCTGGTTGATTCGGGTGTGATTCCTCGGGTTCCAGTGCCTTAGACACGTTCTTGGCTACCGTATTTGATGGCGAACACCTGTGCTAACACGAAAATACTAGAAAACCATCAAATAGACCCGAAATGGGCCAAGGTAACACAAAAGGCATGAGATGGATCGGTTGAGTGAATATTCACTATTCTACCCTAAAAACCGTGTCTTAAGCAATGAAATGTCGCTTAAATGAGGCTGATAATCACGTCAATTCGAGTGTCATCAGTGATCTCGACAAGAAGCTCAATCAGATCATTACCAGAGTCGACGATCATGATAGTCAGTTCAAAGCTCAAGCTCTCCTCAACCAGCAACAGATCGCTTCCAGACAAAGAATAGAGCATGCAGTGAACCAGATCTCCAGCATGTTAGCAAATGGCCGCCCTTCTGGCCAGCTCCCAAGCCAAACCGAGCCACATCCAAGAAAGGAGCAAGCTAAGATGGTTTCTATTCAAAGTCCGATGAACTCACCTACTAACACTTCTTCTATTTTATACAGGGCTATTGAACTTTCGGAGAAGAAGATAGCGAAAAAGGAGGCGCCTAAGGAGTACGATCCTCCTCTTGCTCCATACTACGAGAAGCCTCCCTTTCCAAATGCATTGCTACCAAACGCAAGGATCGAGACTAGCATGTGGGGAAACAAAGAAGAATGCTCTACCACCCGTAGCAAGAAGCCTTCCTCGCCATATCCAGCTAAGTGTCCCGATCCTGGTTCTTTCACTTTACCCTTATCATTAATGATATTGCAGTAGAGCGCAGTTTGGTTGATCTAGATGCTTCTATAAATGTTATGCCTATGAGTTTGTTTGAAAAGTTGAATTTAGGAGAACTTAAACCAACTAATATGTAACTTGTCTTTGCTGATAGATCATTGAAAACGCCTAGAGGAGAGATTAAAGATGTTGTCACTAGATGTGGACCTTTCACTTTCCTAGCTGATTTTGTAGTTATAGATACTCGAGAGGAGGATTCTACTATACTTATAGGTCGACCCTTCATGGCACAACCGGGATGCAAATCAATGTCCCAAGTGGTTCTTTGACCATGAGGGTTGGTAAGGAAATAGTAACATTCCGCCTTAAGGACGGTATGAAATATACTCCTGCGGAGGAAGAACCTCACTGTCTTTTTGTTGAAACTGTGGAGTTGACCTCGGTCAACTCCGTTACTGATGTCTCTTCCAGTGTTTCTAGATCGACTATTGTTACAGGTGTTGAACAGGTCATCAAGCAGAAGACCAGAACCACGGCACAGAAGCAGCAAAAGAAGAAGGAACTGAAAGCCTCTTCTTCTCAATCACCACCAAGCAAAGAACCTGGCAGGCTAAGGAGGAAGAATCAAAAGAAGACTCAAATGGTCTGGAGGCCAGCTGCTCTGCCATCCTCTTTCGAGCCAGCTGCACCACCGATTCCTATCAAGCCGCTGGCGTACAAGCAACTAAAAAAGGAGAAGCCGAGAGCATCTCCCAAAGAAGTGCCAAATATCACAAATCCCGGTGAAATGAAGCCGGAGGCTAAAGAGAAGACAAAGCCGACTATTCTCATTCCTTCTGCTGTCACACTTGCAAAGGATGATCTTTCAAGAGAACTGTTTGGACCGTTCAAGATTACCGGCCATCTTCCCGATGGACGTACCAAGCTCATTCATGCCAACGGGAAGAAATTCACGCTCGCCAGAGAAACTCCGAAGCTCTATTTCATGAATTCTGATGCAAGCGTTAAGAAAATCCTGAGTTGGGATGTCTGCTAACACCGTACAGGTATCCTCCAGCTCAAGGATGTTAATCAAGAGCGCTTCGTGGGAGGCAACCCACGGCTGGAGTCAGTTTTTAATTTGCGTCGAACTCAGTGTTTTAGAGTCGGTTCGGGGGAGCCAAAAGTGTCAGTTGCATGATTTCTTATTTTTTGTGTGGGAATTGTGTGTCCTCATTTCAATCCCAAGTTTTTTGAGGTTGTTCCAATTTTTGTCAAATTAGTTCTAATTTTCTGAAGTTTGCCGGAATTCTGAAAATGTTTTAAAACTGCAGGTCAAAGTTTTCGCCAAAAACTTGCACTCATTTCGGTGAAAACTCCTCTTTAAAACCCACTGTGTTTTCTGGCCAATTTTTATAAGCTTTTAGGCAAAAACTCGCTTTGAAATCAGGCAGACAATTTGAACTAAAGTTTTCGGCGAAAACTTGCACCTCTTTTCGCCGAAAAATTCCAGAAAAAATCCAAAAATCCTTTCCCCCTTTTCTTCTTTTTTTCGGATGCCTTTCTCTCTCTCCCTAATTTTATGACCGAAAACATCGTCGACCGCCGCCGCTCAGTCTCTCTTCCTCCCCTGATCATTTCAAGCTATAGAACGTCCGAATCGGAGCTCTAGAGCTTCAGTTCCGCCAAAACCTAATTTTTCAGATTTTTCTCCGATTCCTCTTCTTCCGTTCGTTTTCAGCCATCATGACTTCAAGGTAAGTTGTAGAGTTTTCATTACGATTCTTTTGACATATAGGATGCTAAATTTGGTCGGGGTTGACTTTGGTTGACTTTTTGGTCTACCTCGATTTGCGTGCCAACTGATTCGTGAGAATTTTGGTGAACTAATTGCTTTGGACTGTTCTAGCATGCTTAGGGAGATTTGTGCTGCAGTTTGATACCATTTGATCATGAATTGCTATGCTTAGAGGTTGATTCTTTGTGGAGTTGACTTTTGTGAAATTTCGGTTTGACCATGAACTGTTGTTGCTCATTTGGCTGCCATGCTTGTCCATTGACGTTCGTATCGCTGTGTTTGTTGTCTGACCTTATGTTATACCGTCATTCCCTGAATTGTGCTAGTAATTGCCATGGTTAGGGTTCAATGCGTTCTAATGTTGACTTTTGGGCATGTCGGTTTGACCTACGAACTCTAATTGTGATGTTAACATTCTGGCTGGTCCTATGCATGTTTTCTGAATAATTGTGATTACCTGTTACTCGTTTGCTTACCCCCACTCGGTTTTCCTCATTTCTTTGTGAAATTGAGTTTTTCGACTAGGTGTGGGGTAGGTTCTTAGTTTGACTAATCTGTTTCTGGTGTGAACCGCCGCAACCGTGGGCAGACGACCCTAACCACCGCTAGTCTTGAACCTTCGCTCGATCACTGTTGGCACCGGGCGGGAAAGTACTTGGACCCGTCAGCCGCGATTGACCGAGAACCTTAAGTGTCCAGGAATGGCTCCACGACAGAAGGGGAATACTTCTGTTGATAATACCGACTCTAAGCTATGCACGCAGCATAAAACTAAGAATTGAGAGAACAAAGTTCTTATTTGATTAATTGATTCAAAGGGGTTCGTTGTTACAATGAGGCCGAAGCCTCTTATTTATAGGTGAGGAAGGGAGAACATGCTCTCCTTTTCCTCCTATGAAATAGCTAATAAACTAATAAAGAAATACATAAAAAAGGACTGAAATTCGGAGCCTTGTTCACCAAGGAAAAGACTCCTTCCTAAACAAGAACTCTAAGAAAGAAAGCTGGAAAATTCCTAAAAAACAGCTACAGGGGTTCTGGAATAATCAGCCGAATAAATAGTAAATTAATTCAGAAAATTAAGCCCTTTGGCAGACTTCTAGAAGATTCTATGGGCTACAACTTTCGTGTTGAGAGTCAGTTCTAATTCTGTCTCCAAGTAGCCCAAATTCGTCAATCTTCGTCAGACTAGAAATCTGTCCAAAACCGGGAAATCCTAGTTTGATTAGGATTCCTTGTTTTGGAGGTACTTGGCTTCTTCTCTCCATTTCCCGCGTTCATCATGGTCAAGAATCCTTCCTTGGATCAGGCTCAGGAGGTGGCCTGATCCTAGCTCCTAGTATTGGCTCCCTCGGATCAGCATCCGAGCTCCTCTCCTTGATGCTTAGGCCAAGCATCACTAGGGCTTGTTCTAGCCCTATCTCCTTCAATACACCTCCGAATTCAGCTCCGTTTGTTGGAGGGTGCTCCTGAGACTTCAAGCTATCCAGGGATGCTAGAATCTCCCAAAAGGCACGGGCCAATTGTTGGCTGGGCCAAAATCACGCTTCTGTGGTGCCCGGCGCTCGGTCTAGCGCACGGGACTGGCTCAGTGCTAGGCCTTTGTCAATTCTGGCCAAGCCTTCTGCTTTTTGCTTCATTCGGGTCTTCAGGAATGCTCTCAAGGGGTCTTTAATGGCTGGTACTGGTCTGGGGCTCGTGGTACTTGGCATGAGGCCTAGTTTAGGTACTAGGCCTAGTTCTCGTTCGGCTCTGGGGCCTGTCTTCGTGCTCCAGTGAGTTCCAGTCGGGCCTTTCCTCTCTTCCTCCGCTTATGCTCTAGGAATGCGCCTACAGACTCCCAATGCTCCTCTTCACCTCCAGGGGTCGTGGTAATCAGGGTAGGGCCTAGTGGCGGCCCTCGGCTTAGGGCTGGAATTGGCCCTACACTTGGCTCAGGGTCTGGATCTGGGGCTTTGTCTCTCCAAGGCTCCGGAGGTGGTACTGGCGTAGGCCTAGGCCTAGTGTGGTCTCGGCACGGTATTAGGGTTGGGGCCGGGTCGGCGTCAGTCGGGTCGGGTCGGGTGGCCCAGATCCCATCAGTTTCCATTTCTTGTTTTGAACTAGGCATGTAGACAAGGAGCGTAGCACTAAGGCAAGACTAGACACCGGGTCTAGCTCCCGAGCTACTGCCCCAGTCACCCCCGCTGTCCACGGACCTCCTCTAGCGTTCCCAGACCGCATCGGGCACCACTCCACCGTTGCCCGCTTGCCCGTGCACTACTTCGAGCGCTACCAGAAGTTCCAGCACACTCCCGCCGCCAACGTGCGACCACTTTCTCTACGATGAGGATTGGCATAGGAACATGCTCACTTCTCTGGCAGCTGTAGGTCTTTTGGAGCTGACCACCATAGCCGATGACTTCCCCGACATCGCGCTTCATGAATTCTGGGCTGCCTTTGAGCTCGACGAACACAAGAGGAGGCAGCACAAGAAAGTCATTTCCTTCTATCTCAGTGGGGTGTAGCAACACTTCACATATGATGAGTTTGCCGCCCACCTCGGCATCCCACTGGAACAATACCAGGCCACCACCTCGGTTGGGAGGACAACTCAGGCAAAGGCTCGGATTATGACGCGCTCTGGATTACCAGGCACTCAGACCGCGGCTCATAACTCCGTCAGGTCACTCTCTCCCCCTCCCTTTTGTTTCATTCATATGGTTTCGCATAGATCCCTTTTATTTGCTCCAGAGAAGGATCGCCACCACATCAGCAGAGAGGAGCTCTTACTTCTCCGTGCCATCCGAGAGGCTTATCCGCTTCATCCAAGATGGGTGCTTGCACGCCTCTTCCACCAGAAGACTAAGACGACCAAGGCACCTCGCTCCCTCCTTGGCGGTAACTTCGTGGGCCGCCTCATCATCAGCCTCGGCCTTAGCCAGTCGTGGGGACTTGACATCCCGCGCCGTGTAGTACACACCGTCGGTGGAGATTTAGCTGTTGAGTACGACCTCCAGTTGGACTATAGTCCATAGGTAGCGGCAGCTCCACCTCTGCACCACGAGGCCGAGTCATAGGAAGAAGATGATTCTGAGGAGCAGCAGCCTCAGCCAGAGCAGGAGTTTCACCACCATATACCCTCGCCACAGCATCATGCGGGGTTCGCACATCAGCAGCAGCCGCCCCTTCAGGATCCATTCCAGATGCCGCATCCTCATCACCAACAGCCTTCAGCTGACTTTGGAGAGCTGTATCAGCGACTACAGGAGTGGCGAGTCACAGACACCGTGGTGTGAACCGCCGTAACCGTGGGCAGATGACCCTAACCACCGCTAGTCTTGAACTTTCACTCGATCACTGTTGGCACCGGGGCGGGAAAGTACTTGGACCCGTGATATGACCCGGCTCCACCGCCCCGGGCCACAAAGGTATACCTACACCCCACCAAGGTACCCCGTAGAAGGCAGCACTCCGGGTCCATACAAAAAGCGCCTAGAACTAAGGACTGGCTACCTACAAGCTCTCAAGCCTAGAAATGAGCTCAAGAACAAGCTCAGGTCTGCCCCACAGGGAAGGAAGACACCCCGAGATGGAAGGGAGTTCCAGGCCATGATACTGGCCGAGAACCTAAGTCCTAGACGGAGCACCGAGTCTCAGTCCTTCCCCAACCTCTCTTCAATGATCCCTCAAGTTAAGCACACGTCAAAAGCCATCTGGAGAGAGTTCTGGCTACAGAAGACCAGAAGATTTGAGAATATGTGGCCAAGACAGGTTGGCTTCCCAAGGACACTGCCCGGGCCCCGGCGGATACGGCCAACCAGCCCCTGCCTCGGCTAACCCTGCTCCACACTCAGAACCTGGCGGACAAGTTGAAGCCAGAAGACTCAGGAGGTCAAAAGACTTGGGAGGAACCTCACTTGTCCGAGGAAATGGCCAGCAGGAAGCCAGAACCGCCCGGCATCACCAAAACCCTAGCATCGGGTCCGGAGCACTTGATGCCGAGCCGGTCACCAGCACCGAAGGACGCCACCCGACCGCCCGGTCACCCGAACCCGCGGTAATTACAGAAATGCCACCGCGCGGGTTCCGGGCACTCTTCCTAGCCGCGTCCGGAGTCCAGCCCGCGCCTGGAGGGTTTTCCTAAGCCCGATCGGACACGGACACCCGGCGTGCCCTAATCCACCCGGATTAGGGTTTTGTGCAATTTTTGCCGGTTTTAGAATTTCACTCTCGGACAACTTTGTGTATTTTAATATTTTCTTCGGCCTATCTTTTAGGATTATTTTAGTCTTACCTTATTAGAGTTGGAGACGGCTTAGGCCACCCTTGCGCTATAAATAGAGGCCTCGGCCATCATTGTAAGGGACGTTAAGTCATAAATTGAAATTTCAGAACTTTGTTCTTTTTCCTTCAAGTCTTTGCTCGTTGTTGCTTAGCTTAAGGTTTGGTTTATCATCGAAGGTTATCACCCTTTGTTGTGGCACCAATTCGACTGAATACCTTGGGATTCCTAAGTCTATACTTAGTGGATTTCAAGTATTCCCCGCGGTTTCAAAAGTTAGGATTCGTGAAGCTGGTAATATAGTTTTGGGTGTTGAGTCGATCCCTTCATTGAGGAGCGGTTCGCATCAGCTGGTATCAGAGCACGGTTCAACTCTTGGACCAACAATCTATCCCAGTTTTCAGGTTCTTTTACTTGAATTCATATCCTTTAGTTTTTGTTGTTTTCAGTTTCAGAAAAACCCTAAAAAAAAAATAGCTTCATTGTGTTTGTTCTATTCTTCTACCTTTCTTCAAGTTTGTTGTGAGAAAAAGCTGTGGCCGATCAAAGAAAAGAAAAGAAAAGAAAATCAAAGGTCTAGAAAAATTGACCTAGCTAAAAAAAAAAAAAAAAAAGAGCAAGGCCACGTTCACTATCAAGGTAGTAGACTAAGTTCAAGAAGAGGGGTTTTTCATAAGTTAGCTACTAGATTCCGCACTACTAGCTCTCTTGGTAGAACACCCAAATTTGTATGTCTTGTCATCCCACGTCCTAACTCAAGATTCTGGCCCCTAGAAATCCGAAACCCTAGGTATAGGTCTTGTTAGTGTCATTGGTAGACTTAGACTGCATAGCTTCGAAGAAACTTGCAACTACTTGAATTGAGATTGACTTTGTTTTGAAAATTTCAAAGAAAACCCTAATTTGAGTGACTTGATAAATAAATAAAAAAAAAAAGATTCATACACGAGTGGTAAGAACAAGAGTGTGTGAGGTTCATTAGAGAGATTTTGTGAGGCCTATTGTTCGTGATTAACCATGGCAGATGAGAGATTCAACGCTTTTGATGCCCGGCTGACCGCCATGGCTGAAAACATGGCCCGAATCGCCGAGCAGTTCGGAGCCACGAATGGAGATGGCCCCCGGCGGCCAAGGAGGAATGAGCAGGAAGAAGATGATGATGTGAGCAGCCTGAAGCTCAGTGTGCCTAAATTCACTGGCAAAACCAATCCCGACGACTACATCGATTGGGAGAGAGCCATGGAGGATTTCTTTGAATGCCACAACTATTCCGAGAGGAAAAAGGTAACCCTAGCCACACTAGAGTTTACTGACTATGCTGCCTTGTGGTGGTCCCAACTCAGGAATCTGATCAGGAAAGAAGAAGAGGACCCCGTCCTTACTTGGAGGAGTCTTAAAAGAAAGATGAGGAGGAAGTTTGTACCGAGTAGCTACAACCGAGACTTGCACACCAAGCTTCGATCCTTGAAGCAAGGGAGCATGACGGTTGAGGAATACAACAAGGAGATGGAGATCCTGGTTGCACGGCTTGATCTGAGTGAGGATGAAGATGCCAAGATAGCCCGTTTCACCGGAGGGTTGCAAAGAGAGATTCTACATCAAGTCAACATTCTCAACTTTGCTGACTATGATGACTTGATCAACGTGGCTACTAGGGTTGAGAAGGAGCTGAAGAACGGCCTTGGGAGAAGGACTACCCCGCCGCCACCGATCAGTGCCCCGGTGAGAGGAGACCGAAGTGCCGGCCACACCCCATACCGGCCAAACCCTAACCGGAGCGCCGGATCGCGACCAAACCCTAACCAAGGGTCGGCACCACGGGTAAACCCTAATCTTGGTTCAAAAATCCCTACTACTAACGCTCGGCCAAGTGCCATTGTGTGTTTTAAATGTCAAGGTAGGGGTCACATGGCAAGGGAATGCCCTAACACCCGAACCATGGTGCTTAGAGAGGGAGAAGTCGTGACAGACGACGAGGAGGAACCAATTGTTGAAGAATTGGAGGGAGAATCGAGTGAAGGAGAAGAAGTTGAGGTAGAAGGCTTGGAAAAATTTTCAGCCTTCAGCAATCGAGTGATCACCCCGGCACCGCCCCAGCACAGCGCCCGGCACTGCCCCGGCCCCGCGCCCAGCACTGCCCCAGTACTGCCCCAGCACTACCCCAGCACAGCGCCCGGCACTGCCCCGGCCCAGCGCCCAGCACTGCCCCAGCACAGCGCCCAGCACTGCCCCGGCCCAGCGCCCAGCACAGCACCGGCCCTGCCCCGGCCTAGCATCACGACTGCTCCGGACATCCTGTCCGCGCCGGATGATGTCAATCGGTCCACCCCGGGTCTTTTGAACATTCCTTCGGCCAATCTTGACCAGAAGAAAGCCGGAGGGATCTTTGACGACCTGAAGCCGAGCGCCGGCCCCGACGACCACCCGGCGCCCCCGACGGTCATGAATCCGATGGCCACCCGTCCCGAGATTCAATGGGAAGTCGTCTCCCGGCGGATTTTAAAAGCTGCCCCGAGCGAAGAAGTTCCAGCAGAAGACTCGGATGAGGAAATGAGTGAAGAACCCTCACCCAGCAGCTCCCCGAGCCTTAACATTATTGTTAATGGCATTTATGAAGTGGAAGATATGAAGACTGAAGAAGAAGACACTAAAGAGTCCGAAACATTGTCCAGTACCGACTCGAATGACACCCCTAGGACTACGGATGAAGCTGAATCTCTCCCGGCCGTCGCCCACAAGATTGCTGAAGTTTGGAAAAGAGTGATGGGATCCAGGAAAGATGCCGAGGTGGATTTGGGGACAAATCCCCGTCAAGAAGAGGGGGATGATATGACCCGGCTCCACCGCCCGGGCCACAAAGGTATACCTACACCCCACCAAGGTACCCCGTAGAAGGCAGCACTCCGGGTCCATACAAAAAGCGCCTAGAACTAAGGACTGGCTACCTACAAGCTCTCAAGCCTAGAAATGAGCTCAAGAACAAGCTCAGGTCTGCCCCACAGGGAAGGAAGACACCCCGAGATGGAAGGGAGTTCCAGGCCATGATACTGGCCGAGAACCTAAGTCCTAGACGGAGCACCGAGTCTCAGTCCTTCCCCAACCTCTCTTCAATGATCCCTCAAGTTAAGCACACGTCAAAAGCCATCTGGAGAGAGTTCTGGCGTACAGAAGACCAGAAGATTCGAGAATATGTGGCCAAGACAGGTTGGCTTCCCAAGGACACTGCCCGGGCCCCGGCGGATACGGCCAACCAGCCCCTGCCTCGGCTAACCCTGCTCCACACTCAGAACCTGGCGGACAAGTTCAAGCCAGAAGACTCAGGAGGTCAAAAGACTTGGGAGGAACCTCACTTGTCCGAGGAAATGGCCAGCAGGAAGCCAGAACCGCCCGGCATCACCAAAACCCTAGCATCGGGTCCGGAGCACTTGATGCCGAGCCGGTCACCAGCACCGAAGGACGCCACCCGACCGCCCGGTCACCCGGAACCCGCGGTAATTACAGAAATGCCACCGCGCGGGTTCCGGGCACTCTTCCTAGCCGCGTCCGGAGTCCAGCCCGCGCCCGGAGGGTTTTCCTAAGCCCGATCGGACACGGACACCCGGCGTGCCCTAATCCGCCCGGATTAGGGTTTTGTGCAATTTTTGCCGGTTTTAGAATTTCACTCTCGGACAACTTTGTGTATTTTAATATTTTCTTCGGCCTATCTTTTAGGATTATTTTAGTCTTACCTTATTAGAGTTGGAGACGGCTTAGGCCACCCTTGCGCTATAAATAGAGGCCTCGGCCATCATTGTAAGGGACGTTAAGTCATAAATTGAAATTTCAGAACTTTATTCTTTTTCCTTCAAGTCTTTGCTCGTTGTTGCTTAGCTTAAGGTTTGGTTTATCATCGAAGGTTATCACCCTTTGTTGTGGCACCAATTCGACTGAATACCTTGGGATTCCTAAGTCTATACTTAGTGGATTTCAAGTATTCCCCGCGGTTTCAAAAGTTAGGATTCGTGAAGCTGGTAATATAGTTTTGGGTGTTGAGTCGATCCCTTCATTGAGGAGCGGTTCGCATCAACCCGTTGGTCGCGATTGACCGAGAACCCTAAGTGTCCAGGAATGGCTCCACGACAGAAGATGGATGCTTCTGTTGATAATACCTATTCTAAGCTATGCACGCAGCATAAAACTAAAGAATTGAAGAACAAAGTTCTGTCTTTGATTAATTGATTGGAAAAAGTCTGAGTTTACAATGAGGCCGAAGCCTCTTATTTATAGGTGAGGAAATCGTGAACAGGCTCACGTTTCCTACTCGGAAAATAACTCTAAAATAATAAAACAATAGCCTAAGTCCTATTTAGAATATAATAAGATTTACTTGCTCCTATAGAATCGAAACGAAGAAGAAAATCCGAATAAAATACAAAAAAGACTAAAATAATATAAAAGCCATCTAAAACCCTAATCCGGCGGATTCGGCGGGTCCGGTCAGATGTTCCGCTCACGCGCGGGCCAGATTAGGAAAGCCGGCGCCGCCTTTGCTATCGAGCATGGAATTGTCGGCGGCGGCGGCTGTTCGGGCTGGGTGATGACCGGGGCTTCTTGAGTTGGGCTCCGGCGGGTCTGATGCTGATGCCGGTCGGCCTCCGGGGTCCTTGCTCGGCCTGCCCGTTCGGTCGTCTTCCCATTTCCTCATTTCCTCCATTTCCTTCGTGGTTCCAAGGCGGGCAGCTCCTAGGCTTGGCTCTAGGCCTTGTATGGAGTTGAGGGCAGGTGCTAAACCTCCCAGGGCCCGGGTTCCCTGATGGCTGAGTGTTAGGGCCCAATCGGGGCCTTCTGAGGTCGGGGCTGGCGCTCGGGTGCCGTCTGTCTTCGGGCCTTCTCCGGGTATGCTCAGGCCTGGCCTTCCCTATTTATCCCAGTTGTCTAGGAAGGTCCTTAGAGGTTCTCCTAAGGTCATCATTCGGTCCTTGAGCTCTTGGAAGCCTAGCCTTGATGCTACGGCTGGAGGGGCGCTCGGGCCGGGGCCGGTTGGTGCTTCCTTAGGCTGGAGCTTGGCTTTCTTCAGTCGGCATTCTTCCAGGAAGGCCTCTAGAGGATCCCAGGGTTGTGTAGCACCTCCTAGGTCCTTAGACTTGTTGCCCGAGGGGCCGGGCAAGCTTGGTGCTTTGACTGCCATGAGCGTCGGGGCCCAAGTCAGTGCCGGATGGGTCCGGATGCTCATCCGTGCTTGTTGAGCCCTTCGGGGAGGGCTGTGCTTGAACCTCACCACTTGTTGGGGCTTGGTAAACCTCCGAGGGTTTATCTGGCGAGGTTCTGAGCGCTTCTTATAAGGCACTAAGGCCTTTGCCCTTGTGGGTGACCCCGGCGGGGTGTAGGAGTAGGCATTGGCAGCCGGTCGGCTTCCCTGAGTCACTTCATTCCCCTCTTCTTGTAAGGGATTCGTCCTCGAATCCCAATCCTTCGTGTGCGTACTGGGCGGGGGTTTCTCCAAGTCGGCGGCTCGTGGGGTAATGTTGGGGCTGCCTTCCTTCATGCTTCGGGGGCTCGGGTACTCGTTGGAGTCCGAGTCTGACCAAGGCTCCGGGTCTTCTGAGCTAGCACCGTCGGTGCTCATGTTGTCATCAGTCGAGGGACTGTTGACTTTGATGTTGAGACTCGTGGAAGAGATAGGGGAGTATAGGTCATCCCAATGGAGCCCATCCTCCTTGCTAGGGCTTTTCTCGACCGCCGTCGGGTTTGGAGGTAGGCGGAGTCGGATGGGTGCCAGCCGCAAGAGTCGGTGTGACACCTCTTCGGTGTGCATGTCCCGGATGGCCTGTGTGTCCCTCGGGGGCCTCGGTGTGTCCGGGTGCTGCTCCTGCATCATTAGGGGGCTGGCCAGTGGGTGCTCGGGCACTGCTCCGTAGGGCGCCGGGTACTGGCTCGGGGTTGACCCGATGCTGGCCGAGCGCTGTTCGGGGTTCGGGCTCTAGTCGGGGCCAGGCGATGGTCGGGCGCCGGGTGCTGGTCGGGCGCGTGACGCTGATCGGGCGCCGGACGGTGGTCGGGCGCTGGGCGCTGGTCAGGCGCCGGGGGCTTCGGTCGGGCGCTGGGCTCCGGTCGGGCGCTTGGCTCCGGTTGGGCACTGGGCTCCGGTCGGGCGCTGGGCTTCGGTCGAGCGCTGGGCGCTGGGCGCTGCTCGGGCGCTGGGCGCTGCTGGGCACTGGGCGCTGCTCGGGTGCCGGTCGCTGCTCGGGTGCCGGGCGCTGCTTGGTCGTTGGGGCTGGGGCCGGGGCTGGTGCCGAGGCTGGTCCCGGGTCTGGGGCCGGCGCTGGTGTCGGTGCTGGGCGCGGGGCTGGCGCTTGGTGCGGGGCTGGTGCTGTGCGGAGCGCTGGGTCAGTGCTGGCGCTGGTGCTGGTGCTAGCGCTGAGCGTTGGACCGGTGCTGGCGCTGGTGCTGGTACTAGCGCTGGGCGCTGGGCCGGTGCTGATGCTAGCGCTGGGCGCTGGGCCGGTGCAGGCGCTGGTGCTAGTGCTGGGCGCTGGGCTAGTGCTGGGCAAGCGCTGTGCCTAGCGCTGGCCTGATGCTGGGCAGGCGCTGTGCCTACCGCTGGCCTGATGCTGGGCAGGCGCTGGGCTGGTGCAGGGCAGGCGCTGTGCCTAGCGCTGGCCTGATGCTGGGCCGATGCTGTGCCTAGCGCTGGCCTGATGCTGGGCAGGCGCTGGGCTAGTGCCGTGCAGGCGCTGTGCCTAGCGCTGGCCTGATGCTGGGCCGGTGCTGGACAGGTGCTGGGCCTAGTGCTGGCCGTCTTGGCTTCAAATCTTCTCTCCAACCTTTCCATCGTAGCTCTCATCTTAGCCAATATTTGAGCTATGGTTGGCAAGGTAGCCTCTAGCAACGCCAATTCTTCTTCTGTCATGGTTAGTTGATAAATCGAAATACAAGTCCTCCAACTCTTTCAACCAATAGATGTTAGGGTTCGGTTCACCAAAAACCCTAGGCAACGAAAGCTTAATAGAATTTTCTATTTTCTATTTTCTCTATCCCCTCTTCTTAAGAACAAACTATAATGAACGAGAAACCCTAGGGCAGATTGCCTCTCTTTTTGTTTTCTTTTCTTTTTCTTACAATGCTTCGAACAAGAATGAAAAATAGATGGATTTTCTAAACTGATTTTCTACTAACACGAAAAACAAAGATAGATAGGGTTTTTCAAGGATTTTCTAAGACTGAAAATAAAGGATATGAATCCACGGTTTCAAACCTGAAGACAGAGATAGATTGTGGTTCCTCGAGTTGAACCGAAGCTCTGATACCAAAACTGGTGTGAACCGCCGCAACCGTGGGCAGGCGACCCTAACCACCGCTAGTCTTGAACCTTCGCTCGATCACTGTTGGCACCAGGGCGGGAAAGTACTTGGACCCGTCGGCCGCGATTGACCGAGAACCCTAAGTGTCCAGGAATGGCTCCACGACAGAAGATGGATGCTTCTGTTGATAATACCTATTCTAAGCTATGCACGCAGCATAAACCTAAAGAATTGAAGAACAAAGTTCTGTCTTTGATTAATTGATTGGAAAAAGTCTGAGTTTACAATGAGGCCGAAGCCTCTTATTTATAGGTGAGGAAATCGTGAACAGGCTCACGTTTCCTACTCGGAAAATAACTCTAAAATAATAAAATAATAGCCTAAGTCCTATTTAGAATATAATAAGACTTACTTGCTCCTAAAGAATCGAAACTAAGAAGAAAATCTGAATAAAATACTAAAAAGACTAAAATAATATAAAAGCCGTCTAAAACCCTAATCCGGCGGGTCCGGTCGGATGTTCCGCTCACGCGCGGGCCAGATTAGGAAAGCCGGTGCCGCCTTTGCTATCGAGCATGGAATTGTCGGCGGCGGTGGCTGTTCGGGCTGGGTGATGACCGGGGCTTCTTGAGTTGGGCTCCGGCGGGTCTGATGCTGATGCCGGTCGGCCTCCGGGTCCTTGCTCGGCCTGCCCGTTCGGCCGTCTTCCCATTTCCTCATTTCCTCCATTTCCTTTGTGGTTCCTAGGCGGGCAGCTCCTACGCTTGGCTCTAGGCCTTGTATGGAGTTGAGGGCAGGTGCTAAACCTCCCAGGGCTCGGGTTCCCTGATGGCTGAGTGTTAGGGCCCGATCGGGGCCTTCTGAGGCCGGGGCTGGCGCTCGGGTGCCGTCTATCTTCGGGCCTTCTCCGGGTATGCTCAGGCCTGGCCTTCCCTGTTTATCCCAGTTGTCTAGGAAGGTCCTTAGAGGTTCTCCTAAGGTCATCATTCGGTTCTTGAGCTCTTCGAAGCCTAGCCTTGATGCTAGGGCTGGAGGGGCGCTCGGGCCGGGGCCGGTTGGTGCTTCCTTAGGCTAGAGCTTGGCTTTCTTCAGTCGGCATTCTTCCAGGAAGGCCTCTAGAGGATCCCAGGGTTGTGTAGCACCTCCTGGGTCCTTAGACTTGTTGCCCGAGGGGCCGAGCAAGCTTGGTGCTTTGACTGCCATGAGCGTCGGGGCCCAAGTCAGGGCCGGATGGGTCCGGATGCTCATCCGTGCTTGTTGAGCCCTTCGGGGAGGGCTGTGCTTGAACCTCACCACTTGTTGGGGCTTGGTAAACCTCCGAGGGTTTATCTGGCGAGGTTCTGAGCGCTTCTTATAAGGCACTAAGGCCTTTACCCTTGTGGGTGACCCCGGCGGGGTGTAGGAGTAGGCATTGGCAGCCGGTCGGCTGCCCTGAGTCACTTCACACCGCCACCCAAGATGCCAGATGGGTTATTATGCAACAACACATGTGTCAAAATGATGAGAGGTACGAGGCACAGCTGGCATGGCAGCAGCAGGTCAACGACGTCCTCCACATTCCACCTCCCGATGCACCTGACCAGTAGTGATCTGGTTGTATCCTCTTCCTTGTCCCTTCTTTTTGTTTATTCTTTTCGGATTTCGATCCAACTTTTTTCTGTGTGGATCCGGGACACTTGTCTCGGTTTCCTTTTTATCTTTCATTTGTTTTTGTTTTGCAGGTAGTTTGGTAGATTCCTTTTGCTTAGGGTTTACTACATTTCCCTTCGCTTTGGTAGATTCCCTTCCAACTCCAAAGATCCGTGCTCATCCCCTACATCAATCAAATCGGTCCAGGTTCTTCTATTTCACTCTCAACTCTAGTTTTAGTCCTGTGAGGACACAAAATGGTTTAAGTGTGGGGTAGGATGCTAGACAACCTTGCATGAACTTGATTGCCCTTAATTGTGTGTGTGTGTTTTCTCGGTGCCTTTCCAGTTCCTCTAGCATTAGAATTGCTCAATTTTTTATTTTTTATGTTAAGTTGTTGTTCAAACTGTCATAATGATACTTAGACTGCTTAACCTAGAACCTGAGAACCAACTTGTATACTTTGATGCTAAATTGTCTGGTCAGAACAGATTTTCAAAATCACACTTGTAGTTTTTCACTTTGATTGCATGAAAATGACCGAATCCGACTAGCAAACCAATTGTGAGCTTTTGATCCATTGCACATAACCTGCAATTTCAATTCTTTTTGAGTGGTTTTCTATTTTCTTGAATGAGTTAGAATTTGCATGAGGCCTACTTGAGACCACACGATGACACGAGTTCTAGAATGATAGGGGCAGCTAGAAAATCTGGACGTTGCAAAATTGAAAAAAAATGCACGGTGTTATACTTAAGTTTTCGGCGAGAACCTTATAGTTCTCGCCGAAAACTCTCGGCAATTGCAAACAGGAGATTCCAGAAGACGGTCGTTTGATTTATGAAGACATTTTCGGTGAAAATATTGTAGAATTTTCGCCGAAAATCTGTGTAGAAAAGTCAAGTTGCTCGGTGATTTGTGAAGATATTTTTGGCGAAAACTTTGAAGAGTTTTCGCCGAAAATTTGAAGAGGAATCAGCGCAGTATATAATGTGGAAGCGGACGTGATTTGAGGGGAGATTACATTAATTTTTACACACACTCGCCGATCACTCTCTCTCTCAAATTCTCCCAATCGCCAATCACCGTCCTCTCTTAACCAATCATCCTCCTCCCTCAATTGTGGATCAACTTGAAGATCTAGGAGCTAACTGAAGAGCTCCACACCTTGGATTGAAGCTTGAAGAGCCAAGTGGGAAGATCCTCCATGGAAGCAAGGATGGCCTGCTCTTCTCAATTTCAGGTTTCTTCCATGGTTAAGCTAGGCTAAGCTTAGGTTTAGTTTAGTGGGGGATGGATCAAGCTAGGATAGATGATTGATTGTATGGATTGAGTTTCTCTTAGCCATTTGTGTAAGATGATAATCCTAGACCTTGTGCTTTGTAGCCATTAGAGCTTGATTGTTCTTTTGGTATTGTATATGTCTTTCAATACATGAGAATGATTGATTGATGTTGATCTAAGGTTGTAGGATTGTAATTGGATGATTTGAGAGATTGGATTATACAATTGCAACCATTTTGAGCTTGTTTTCCTTGTTGTTATTTTATCAAACACTTGGTGTGCATTGAGTTTTCTTTCATTTGAAGGTTGAGAGACCCTTTTGATTGCTAGACTAGTGTTATATGATTGACATGAGAGTGTCTTGCATCATTCACCTTGTGCTAGATGAATGTTAGCATAGGATTCAAGTTTTTGGTATTTCATTGAGCAAGTTAAGGCACTCAATTACCTTTGTTCACATAGCGAGAGCATGGTGCATTTGGTATAGGAGTAGAGAGTCAATTGTGCGAGAGTTCGTTGATTCTACTTGAGTGAATTGGATGGTCATTAGTTTACACATAGTTGCTTGAGATTCAATCCAGCTTTCATGAACCTTGAGCTTGAAGAAACCCTTTGCTAAGCTAAACTCCCTTCTCTCTTGTTTGATCCTCAATTTCACTTATTAGTTTTTCTTTGATTGTTTATGCTTTCGATTTGTTCTCTTTCAAAACCAAAACTCAATTTTAAATGTTTAGACCGTTCATGAATTTTGTGAGTATTAGCCTATGAGAGGACCTCGTGGAATACGACCTTGGTAAAATTCTTGGTGTCTATGGTGGTAGACTTACCCTTAGGGTCGATAATGAATGCATGATTTTTGACCGTTCAAATGGCATGGAGTTTACTTTGTCTTATGATAGTCACCATGATCCTAAGAATCTGCATGAGCTTACTTCGGTTACTAATAGCACTAACCTAGTCCGTCATAGTCTTGCAGAGTTGTTTGCCATTAGTGATGTGCAGGAAAAGACGGATGAAGTAAAGGAGACTCGACCTTTCGTACTCCCGAAGACACCACCCAAGGCTAAGAAGAAAGGTGTAAAGAAGTCACCCGAGAAGGGCAAGGAAGCCGCACCAATGGGTGAGACGAGCAAGACTAAAAAGCCACCCGATGAAAGGCTCAACTCCAAGTGGTTTGGTCCCTTCTCCATTGCTCCCACTTCACCATCCAGAAAATCCATGCTCATTCCACCCGAAGTTGGTAAGGTCCAATTCAAGTTTCGTGTGCCATGCGAAGGTAATGACATCGACTTCAAGGAGATAATGAGTTGGGATGGTTTTACTTAGCTTATTCCTTGTGCTTTCGTCTAGCTAGAGACGTTAAAGAAGCGCTTCATGGGAGGCACCCCATGTTATCCTTACCTTTTCGCTTTTATGTTTTTGTGTTGTTTTAGTTCGTTGAATAAGATGTTGGCAAGCACTTAGGCAGATCACCTTCACAATGTGCGTCATGGGACTCTTCCTCTACTTTGGCGTCCTATGCTCCTCTCTACCAACGCGGTAACTCGTTCCACCTTACCCTCTCTCTCTTGACCATTGAGGACAATGCTCATGTTAGTCGTAGGGGAGTTTGAGGTTTGGTGTGATTATTTGTGGTAGAGGTCTAAGGCTATGCTTTGATGAGTTGCATGATCTTAATTGAATGTCGAATTCCTCTATTGTAGAATCGTTCAGTTCTTGACTTTTGGTGTTTAATTGACTTCAAGCTTTCACAATGACGTTTAGGCTGTCCTACTTAGAACCTATAACCAGCATGTTAGAGCTAATATCAAATGAGTCTAGGCCAGAACAGAGATTTTATCACTCTTGTATGTTGGTTGATTGGTTTGATACGTGTTTTTGTACCACTCGATAACACCGGTCTAAGATGATGAAGGCAATCCGAATTTTCACCCTTTTTCATGTTTTTCATCGCTTCTTTTGATCCTTTGTGATTGTGGCTTGAGATTAGACAGAATCAAATTCGAAATCTTGTATGGAAGTTGTAAAGAGCTAGGGATCAAGTGGCTATTTTGTGAAGAAAAAGAAAAAAAAAGAGAGAAAATGCTCAAAAGAAAGAAAAGCTAGGCAAGCTCGGCACCTAGGTGAAGTGTCGGGTTGAGCACTAGCAAAGGCAAAAGCTGTGAGCTAGGCAGGTTCAACACCTAAGTGAAGTGTTGGATCGAACACTAGTATGCAGTATGAAAAAAAAAAGAAAAAAATGAAAATGGGAAGAAAAGAAAAAAAGAGTTCTCAAATGTAGCCCTTGATCCTACGGCCGAGTTTGTAAAGTGCGGATCTAGAAGCGGATGAAGTCGAGTCGATAGCCACATTATGATCACTCATCACTCTCAAAAATTCTTTTACCACCGCCTTATCCGTTCCATCTCCTGAGTTCAAGTCCTTCTAATTAGAATTGGTGTTATCGTGGTCGGTTTTTCTGTATCCCAATTAACCGCTACTTGAAGTATGCAGATATTAGTGAGGTCTAGACTTGTTTGGTTGACGTTCTGGCATGTGTAGGTTAAGTTTGTTCGTGGAACAGTTTAAGCCGAATTGTTATTGCTTGAATCTCAATGGGGCCGATCTTGTCATTTGTGAGCTTGGATGTTTTCTAATTCATTTCCTTGAGGACAAGCAAAGCTTAGTCGTAGGGGAATTTGATGTGATCATATTTAGTGCATTATAAGTCCTCGATTAGCCTCGGGATCCCTCCATGTTTGATCTCATTATGCTATGATTTATAGGCCTTTATGGATGTTTTATGCAAAGTGCCCTTTTGTTGCCCGGTTGCCACTTTGAGGCCAATTCTATCTCTGTTGGAGTTGTTTTCTTTGCATTTTCAGGTCTTGGCGTCGTAGTACATGTGACAAGGAGCACGTAGGATCAAACGGGAGGTCAATCGGAGCTAGGAAAGAGGAGATATGGACGTTGCAAAATCAGAAAAAATGCACGGTGTTATACTTAAGTTTTCGCCGAGAACCTTATAGTTCTCGCCGAAAACTCTCGGCAATTGCAAACAGGAGATTCAAGAAGACGGCCATTTGATTTATGAAGACATTTTCGGTGAAAATATTGTAGAATTTTTGCCAAAAATCTGTGAAGAAAAGTCAAGCTGCTCGGTGATTTGTGAAGATATTTTTGGCGAAAACTTTGAAGAGTTTTCGCCAAAAATTTGAAGAGGAATCAGCGCAGTATATAAAGTGGAAGCGGACGTGATTTGAGGGGAGATTACATTAATTTTTACACACACTCGCCGATCACTCTCTCTCCCAAATTCTCCCAATCGCCAATCACCATCCTCTCTTAACCAATCATCCTCCTCCCTCAATTGTGGATCAACTTGAAGATCTAGTAGCTAAGTGAAGTCCTCCACGCCTTGGATTGAAGCTTGAAGAGCCAAGTGGGAAGATCCTCCATGGAAGCAAGGATGGTCTCCTCTTCTCAATTTCAGGTTTCTTCCATGGTGAAACTAGGCTAAGCTTAGGTTTAGTTTAGTGGGGGATGGATCAAGCTAGGATAGATGATTGATTGTATGGATTGAGTTTCTCTTAGCCATTTTTGTAAGATGATGATCTTAGACCTTGTGCTTTGTAGCCATTAGAGCTTGATTGTTCTTTTGGTATTGTTTATGTCTTTCAATACATGAGAATGATTGATTGATGTTGATCTAAGGTTGTAGGATTGTAATTGGATGATTTGAGAGATTGGATTATACAATTGCAACCATTTTGAGCTTGTTTTCCTTGTTGTCATTTTATCAAACACTTGGTGTGCATTGAGTTTTCTTTCATTTGAAGGTTGAGAGACCCTTTTGATTGCTAGACTAGTGTTATATGATTGACATGAGAGTGTCTTGCATCATTCACCTTGTGCTAGATAATGTTAGCATAGGATTCAAGTTTTTGGCATTTCATTGAGCAAGTTAAGGCACTCCATTACCTCTGTTCACATAGCGAGAGCATGGTGCATTTGGTCTAGGAGTAGAGAGTCAATTGTGCGAGCGTTCGTTGATTCTACTTGAGTGAATTGCATGGTCATTAGTTTACACATCGTTGCTTGAGATTCAATCCAGCTTTCATGAACCTTGAGCTTGAAGAAACCCATTGCTAAGCTAAACTCCCTTCTCTCTTGTTTGATCCTCAATTTCACTTATTAGTTTTTCTTTGATTGTTTATGCTTTTGATTTGTTCTCTTTCAAAACCAAAACTCAATTTTAAATGTTTAGACCGTTCATGAATTTTGTGAGTATTAGCCTATGAGAGGACCTCGTGGAATACGACCTTGGTAAAATTCTTATCACCTACCGGAAGTCGGTTTGTGGTAATTTTCCTATAGCCATTAAACAGGTGATCTTAGCTATTATGTCCAGACGTGTAAACCCCTCTAGCAATTAAAAGAAAATCAGGACAAAAGAAAAAAAATAATGTCAAAAGAAAAAGGAAGAGAAATTCGAAAAAATAGAAAAGTTTCAAAGTTTAGTTAGTTCAATAACGTTCTTCTCCCTACATATGGAAGAACGAAGTCAAAAGAAAATGTAAAAGAAAATTCAGAAAAAATGTGTAAAGAAAATAAAGTGCTAGGTTACTTGAGGGTATCTTAGGATGAGTGTACACTATTCCACTCGTGTCTAGTTAGACAGTAGGAAGCCATATGCTAGATTTGAGGGAAGTTAGTCGAAAGCTACACCGCACCAAAGCCATCGTCATACATTCTCATCATCCATCTCATCATGAACCCTTCTAGTGTAGAATTCGTTACAGTCCTAAGCAGGGAAGTCCTTATTGACTAGTTCCTCGTGTTGTCACAGTGGTGGAGATGTGGTCGAATTGCAAACCTATGACAGAATTCGGTAAAAGAAAATGATCGAGAGTAGAAACACATCCTTAAACACAGAGAGTGAGAGTTTCCCTTGTACTAAATATTTTCTGTGTGAGGAGTCTGGTCGGTCAGGTCAAATTCGTGCATGATTGGTTGCTACTTATTGTCGTGTGTAGTTTTTAGTGAGACCAGGTTGTTTGGCCGATCAGTATGCATGTTAGGTTTCTTGTTCTAGAAGTAGCTGTCTAATAATTCATTGTGTATGCTTGAACTTTAATTTAATCAGTCTTATCATTTGTGAACATGAGCATTTTCTATTCAGTTTGCTTGAGGACAAGCAAAAGCTTAAGTGTGGAGTATTTGATGACACTCGATTTGACGTGATTATCAGCCTCATTTAAGCGACATTTCTTGGCTTAAGACATGATTTTTAGGGTAGAATAGCGAATAGTCACTCAACTGCTCTATCTCATGCCATTTGTGTTACTTTGGCCCGTTTCGGGTCTATTTGATGGTTTTCTAGTGTTTCCGTGATAGCACAAGTTTTTGCCATTAATTAATGTAACCAGGGACGTGTCTAAGGCATTAGGACCTTGAGTAATCACACCGGAATCGATACAAGGAGTCAATCAAGTCAACACAAATCCTGCCCAGTTTTACAAAGAAGATTTCGGCGAAAAGACAAAGAGTTTTCACCGAAAACTCAAGATGAAATCTCATAGCTTACAAGAAGAAGTTTTCGACGAGAAGTCAATGTTCTCGCCGATAACTCTGGATGAAATCGACACAGGAGAAACAGCCAAATCGGTCAGCCTTTTTGAAGAAGTTTTCAGCTAAAACTATTGACCTAATCCGACGAGGAAAGGTCAATAGTTTTAGACCTAACAAGTTAGCCTTTTTCGAATACAAAACTGGCGGCTCAAATAAAAGAGAATTCATACTTGGAGAATATCATACACTTCATAATATACTTTTCCAAATAGAGCTTATCACAAGTTCTAGACCTAACAAGTTCGAGAGAACATAGTTGAAGAGTTCGAAGAGCCAGGAAGAGATCGTGACGCCATCCCTTCACCTCGGAGACTCGGAGCTAGGAGTGAAGATTACCGGAGAGCGAAGTTTTGCTAGAGTCGTCTTAATTTGGTTTTACAGTTCTCATCTGTTCTTCCTTTTCATGATGAACTCTGTCTCTATCTTTCTTTCTGCTATTAAGAACATGAGTAGCTAAACTCGTAGAGTTTTGACTAGATGAACCCTAAGTGACCCAGGGCTTTAAAGCGGTCACGAATTGACGGTGATTAGATTCCAAGTTCAATCAGTTTCTCTTTCATGTTTGATTTGTTCTTCGTTGTTTATGTTTCTTCTCTAGCTTGATCACCTAGATTAGATTCTTGTTAAGTTGAGGATAGAAGCGAACGCTCGCCTTACTTTAAAACATCAAACCTACAATTAACCTATTCATTGGAGTGTGCCTTTCGTAGGAACCAGTTAGGGTTAATCCACTTCAAGAGTAACTCATAAATTGTTAGTAATTGCACCAGTTAGTTTTGTCATCGCAAGAAGCGACCGTACTCGGGCGGCTAATTAATCTTGGTAGCTAGATCGGATAGAGCGAACGTTCGCCAGTTGATGCTGCAGTTTTAGCGGTATCAAATAACTAATCTACCAAGGTAGACTAGATCGTATTCTACTCGAGGTCTCTTCTAATTGACTACTCAAAGAAGCTGGCAAATTATTCAGGTTTGAACAAGTTGTGCGTGGTGTGAGTTCCACGACTTCTAGACTAAGATGCAAGAAAATTAAAATGAAAGTAAAAGATAGAATGAATTGCTGGTTTAGACAGACGACAGACAAGCTTAGATTTTGAATTCCCCTTAGATCACCAAGGCAACAACAATCAACAGATCAGCGGATTTCAATTCTCGTTCAGTCAATTTCTATACACCACCATAATTCCTGACCCTTAGGTTTAAGACCGGCGAACGTTCGCTCTATCCGTTCTAACTACCAAGATTAATTAGTCGCCCGGGTACGGTCGCCTCTCGCAACGACTTAACTAACTGGTGCAATTACTAATGATTTATGAGTTACTCTTGAAGCGGATTAACCCTAACTGGTATGATTAGGTTAACTGGTTGAATTCATGTTTTAAAGAGAGGCGAGCGTTCGCTTCTATCCTCCACTTAACAAGAATCTAAACTAGGTGATCATGAAAGACAAGTTTATGCGCCAAAGCAGGGAGATGTCTGGCGACTAACCCTAGCTTGCAAAAACCTAATCTAGGCGACCAACCAGAAAGGAAACATAAACAATCAAGAACGAAACAACCATGCAAGAGAAACTGATTGAACTTTGAATCTAATTACCGTCGATCCATGACCGCTTTAAAGCCCTGGGTCACTTAGGGTTCATCTAATCTAAGCTCTACGAGTTTAGCTACTGATCCGCCCAGTTGGACCGGTGGATCAATACTGTGGTTCTTTGGAGGTTAGGCGATGAATCCGTCCTCGGAGTGTCTCGGCGGATGGTACCTTGCAGGGTGGACGTGCAAGGGGTTAGTATGTGTAAGGTGGCAAGTATGTGGATAATGTAGGGAGAATGGGTTACAGAGAAGTACCGGGCGAGAGCCCTTTTGTGTGGGCGGAACCGATAGCCTTTAGCGTACAGCGCGAAAGCTCGTAGTATCAGGCGTATGGTCCCAGGTCTGTTGTGTCCTCTTCTGAATGGGGGACCCTGTTATTTATAGGTCCCATTGGTCTGGCAGGGTACACGTGTCCTGCTCTGAGTGGGCTGCAGCGGGTCACCGTCAACAGTAATGGGCGGTGGCCTCCTGTAGACATGACAGGTGATCCCTTGGCTGAGGCGGACAGAGGACCGCCCTGGAGTGACGGACCGCCCTAGCCATGTTCGAGGGCGGATTCAACTCGGGCCCATCAATTGCCCCCAGTATGGTCTTGAGGCCGTAAGAGCCTCGAGGCGATACTATGGAACTGTTTCGAACGCCTTGGAGTGATGGACCGCCCTCATCATGTGCGAGGGCGGATACAACTCAAGGGCCCATCAATTGCCCCCAGTATGGTCTCGAGGCTGTAAGGGGCTCGAGGCGATACTATGGAACTGTTTGAACGCCCCGAGACGAGAGATCCGCCCCTTCTAGATTGAAACTGTTGACGGTGATTTAAACGGGCGGGGCCCTTCTTTCGAGGTGAGCTTGCACGCGCTCTACTGGGGGGATACGTGGCCCCATTGTACTTGGTGACGTTTCGCGTCCCCCGAGCAGTAGGTTAGTAGCCCACTCGAAGCGTACTAGCCCACTATTTGGGGGACACATGGCAACTTTATACTGGGCGATGGTTCGCTTACCCACGTCACTAGTATAAATATGGGGTTTCCCCCCCTCCGATTTGGCACTTTAGACTGAAAACTAGTTTTTGAGAGCATCCGCCCTTTCTTCTTGCCAACTTCTTTGAGCGTGTCTGTCTTGTCAGCCGAGTTCGCCTTTCCCTTATTAATTTGACTCTGTCCGCCATCTTCCAAAACATCCACCGAAGATGCCTTCTGATGTTGAGTCGTCCTCTTCCGCCGAAGCGAGTATGTTCCTTTGAAACTTCTTGCATTCAGATTTTTTTATCCGCCCATTATTTATTTTTGTTCTTTCGCATTTTTTGTATTGCGTGCCCCGTCCTTGCTACTTCCTCCTTGGGCGAGTGAGATGTCGTCTAGTGGGTCGTCGTCGTCCTTAGATTATGACCTTTTAGAGAGTCTGTTGAGGGGCACGCGGGGACGACGGCGGTCTACCGCGCGCCCCTCTCGAGAGGCGAGGACGAAAACTGCTCCTGTATCTGCCCGCCCTTTGGCGTTCATTCCTCCTCCTCTTCTGATTTGCGCCCCTTATACTTCTGTTGTAGGAGGCTATGATGAAGGGAGGAGAGGATCAGGGGCGGATTCATCCGCCGAAACGTCGTCAGCCCCATCCGTGCAACCGAGTCCTCCTCTGACTCCTGAGCCTTCCAAGGAAGAAGTCGATGACGAGGGATCAGACGCCGCCGATCCCAAACAGAAAGGGCAGATGCCCTATCCGGAGGACTCCGACCTCATCTTTAATCCGTACGCGGACTTCACCGCCGAGTACGTGTTTTCGGAGGATGACGAAACGCTGCCGACTCCGTCGGCGGAGCAGCTCCGCCGGCAGGCAGAGGCCAGGTTCCAAGGACCCAACTCAAATGTCTGTCGGCGGTTCGCCTCGTGGCAGGTCGGGTTCACCAAGGAGGCCTGGGGTTTTGAGCTGGAGACCGAAGCCGTGGACAAGTACGGCTACAAGCTCTTGTCCTGGGAGCAGATGTGGGACGGTGCGCCTGCGGATTGCCGAGAGGTGCATGGGCCGGGGTACTTCCCCTTCGTCAAGACGAGCGCCTTGGCGAGAATGCTGAATGAGTGCGACATGCCTCAGCGTTTCTTATACGCCGCCCCCGCTCGAGTCTGCTCAATCGGGAATTGTCCACCTGGATGGGTGGGAGTGTGGGTTGAGGCGCTTCGGTACGGCCTCCGCTTCCCCCTGGATTCCTGGGAGGTGGATGTTCTTGATCTTTTGGGAGCGTCCTTGGGAGCGCTCCAACCTCATGCCTGGGCGGTCATGACCGCCTTCAAGGTGTCATGCATCAAAAGGCATGTTGCTCCAAGCGCCAGAGTATTCCGCCAGCTATACTCCGCCAAAATTGGGCAGAATGGCATTACGTTCTCAAAGAGGAGAGCGTACTCTGGGAGCGGAGTCTACGGCGTCATCAAGGCGTCCTCTGTGTGGTTTCACAGCTTCTTTTTTATGAGAGCTGAATCGCCGGAGGATGCCTCCTGGGCGGAGCGCCTTCGACCTACTTGGTCGTATGGCGCAATTGAAGAGTTCAACCGACTTCACAGTCTTCAGGGGAATGACGCCAGCATTGTAGACTGGGCGAATACCTGGAACTACAACCTGAAGAAGCGGGGCCTAAACGCTCTGAAGCACTGGCTAGATGGCGGTGGTGAGCAGACAACAACTGAGGGCGATGCGTCCATTGTAGGGCGCCGCTATTTCACATGTTGATTGTGATGTTGGTGCCTAACCTGTTTCCTTGTCTTGCTGTTCTTGCAGAGAGTTCCATCTTCGCTGCGTTGCTGAACGCTAAGTCCCGGAGGGCGGTTGGCCACACTCAGCCTCAACCCAAGGTTCGGGAGCTGAGCAACATCAGCAGCAGAAGGACGCGGACCAGACGCGCCCTGACCAAGAGAAAGCGGAAAGGAACGCTTTGAGAGGAAACGCTCTAAGCAGAGTCCTCCCGCACAGAACCTGGAGCGTTCAAAACGCCGAAAGTCGGTTATGAGGAAGGACTCTGGCAGGCGAAAACCGGCGGCAGGACCAGGTCGGAGACCCCGTCAGGGGAGTTCAGCGCTGCCCGCCTCCCTATCATGCAGCCGACACTTAGCGGCAGCGAGGTTCTTACCCAGGCCGCCCTTCAACTGGCGGCCGACTGGGATATCGACCACCCCCGTACCGAGGACGGGGTTCGCCCTTGGCGATGGAGCAGATGGCGATTGGGGCCAGGGTAAGCTCAAATTTCAGTCGGAAGACTGGCGCTGCGTACTCGTTCCGTTTCACAATCTGATCCGCCTGGATTTTATTCTGTTGCAGCTCTTAGGTACCGCCGGGGCCCTGCTGTCAGCCGATCAGGCGCACAGGGCAGAGCGGCCGCAAGGTGTGGAGGAGATGGAGGCTGAGTTGAGGGAGGCCGGGCCGCCTCTCAACAATGGAAGGCCAAATACTCCAGGGCCAAAAAGGAAATGGAAGAGGAGGCGGCCCGGCTTCTGGTAACTACCTCTTATCAATTGGACTTGCTCCGTGTTGCGCACGCTAACCAAGCTACTGAACATATGTTGGACTTACAGGCGGAGCAGGAGAAACGATTCAAGGCGGAGAACGCCTTGACGGAGGCGGAAGCTGATAGGGACGCCTTGAAAGAGGAAGTGGTCCGCTTGGAAACCGTCAAGGCGGTCATGGCCGAGGACCTGGAGGCCAAAACCAAGGACGTGGAAAGCCGCGACCATGCCTTGAAAGAAGCCGAGGAGACCCTTCAGGCGCTGAAGGCGGATGTGGAGAAGGCCGTCGCCGAGAAAACTGCGGAGGAGCTTGGCGATCGGGTGCAAGGTGCTTTGGACAACACCCTTGCTGCTGTTCGCCACGAACTCCGACGGGGGAATGTGGACTGTTCCTGGAATCAGGAGCAGATGTTCCGTTCGGCGTCTCGGCGGCTGATGGCGCAGGAGTTCAAAGAGGAATCGGCTGACTCCCAGGTGATTCCTTCGGACCGCCGCAAGGAGCTGTTGTCCGAGGCCTTTTCTGAGGTGAGCCTTCGCCACAAGGAACTGAGGAAGAAAGCTCGTGCTGACAGGTTGCGGGCGGACAAGGCAGGGTCGTCGGCGGGCGTTCGTAGTTCCATGTCTTGTAAATTTGCTCTTCCTTTCGGCTTCTTGCCCTTTGTATCAAACGTGCCAATCCGCCATGTCAGGATGAGAAATGAAATGCCATTGTTATCCAGTTGTCATCCCCTTTTTCTTCTCTCTTCTTTTTTTTGTTTGTGTGAAATTCGCATGATTGCTGAGGTAGATTTCTCCTTAGGGAAAACTGGACAACGAAGTGTTGGGTTCCGCCCTGGGGAATCCGAACTTGGAGGAAATGTTGGGTTCCGCCGTGGGAACCCGAATGATGATGAATTAGATTCCGCCCTGGGGAAAACTGATTCAATCGAAGAGAGTTGGGTTCCGCCTTGGGGAACCCGAACGCTGATGAAATAGATTCCGCCCTGGGGAACCCGGATTTGGAGGAAATGCTGGGTTCCGCCTTGGGGAACCCGAACGATGATGAATTAGATTCCGCCCTGGGGAAAACTGAATTCAAGAAGAGTTGGGATCCGCCTTGGGAACCCGAACGCTGATGAAATAGATTCCGCCCTGGGGAACCCGGATTGGAGGAAATGCTGGGTTCCGCCTTGGGAACCCGAACGATGATGAATTAGATTCCGCCCTGGGGAAAACTGAATTCAACGAAGAGTTGGGTTCCGCCTTGGGGAACCCGAACGCTGATGAGCTAGATTCCACCCTGGGGAATCCGACTTGGGGAAATGCTGGGTTCCGCCTTGGGAAACCGAACTTGGCACAGGGGTTAAGTTCCTCCTAGGGGAGTTCGAACCCGGCCATGCTTTTAGTAGTACTTGTTTATTGATACATAATATCGTATATATATCCTTGAATGAAACTGCCTTCCTTTCCTTACATATACGCCCTTAGTAGGTTGCTTCAAAATAAACCAAACCACAAGTAAACAAGGATGGAAAGTTGCAGAGTGAGCTAGGCCTCGTCTTCATTTGCACTGTACTTCCGCAAGTGCATGGCGTTCCATGTCTTATGTATGGGTTCGCCGGTAGGGTGTTCGAGTTTAAAGGTGCTTGGACCGATCACTTCACGGACCTTGTATGGCCCTTCCCAATTGGCGTTTAGTTTGCCCTGTTGGGGGACCGGCCGAAAAACCTTTCGAACTACCCAGTCACCTTCTTCCAGGTGATGAGGGCGAAGATGAGCGTTGTATCGCCTAGCCAATTGTTCCTTTTCAGCTACCAGGCGGATAGCTGCATCTTCCCTTCGTTCTTCTAACATGTCCAGATTATGATGTAAGCCTGCATCATTGTTGGCTCGGTTGAAATGCTGAATCCTAAGGCTAGGCAGATTAACCTCCACGGGTAGGACTGCTTCGGTTCCATATACCAGGGTGTAAGGGGTTTCATCTGTGGCTGTTTTGTACGAAGTCCTGTGCGCCCATAGGATGTTGGGCAACTCATCGACCCATTTTCCTTAGCCGCATCCACTCTCTTCTTCAATCCTTGCAAGATGAGCTTATTGATGGCTTCCGCCTGCCCGTTCGCCTGGGGATATGCCACCGACGACAAGCGAACCATGATTTTGAACTCTTCACAAAAGTTAAGGAACGCCGTGCAATCAAACTGAGTGCCGTGATCGCAGACAAATCCTAGAGGAAGGCTGAAGCGAGTGATGATGTTTTTCAACACGAACTTCTGCACCTGATATGCCGTGATGGAGGCGAGAGCTTCGGCTTCCACCCACTTGGTGAAGTAATCTACCGCCACGATGATGTACTTTCTCCTGCCCACCGCTTCTGGGAATGGTCCTAGCAAATCCATCCCCCAGAAGGTGAACGGCCATGGCGAAACTATCGGCTGGAGAGCGGTGGAGGGCAGGTGGTGCGTGTTAGCGAATAGCTGACATTTGTGGCATCGCTTGACCAGCTCTTCCGAGTCTCGGCGGATTGTTGGCCAATAGTACCCCTGCAATAATACATTCTTTTCCAGGCTTTTGGCGCCAATATGCATCCCGCATACGCCTTGGTGGATTTCTCTCAAAGTGAAAGAAGCTTCCTCATCACTTAAGCATCGTAAGTATGGCCCTGCCGAGGACTTACGGTACATTTCGCCGTCCAGTAAAACACATCTTGCCGCTCGTCTACGAATCTTGGTAGCCAGTGCTCGGTCCGCCGGGAGGGCGTCCGTTTCAATAAAAGTCCGTACTGGCGCACGCCAATCCGTGAGTGGCGCTGTGGGCGGTGTTACGCTTGTCTGGGCATCGACGGCCAGACACTCACCCTCTTCTCTTTCTTTCTCCACGGTGATCATCCTGTCCTCTTCGAAGCTGAGAGCGGTAGCGAGCTTAGAGAGAGCGTCAGCGTGGGCGTTGTCTTCCCTCGCCACCTGATGAATCTCCGTTGTTTCGAAACCCTTGAGGGCGATCTTGGCTTGATCGTTGTACGGGGCCAGAGTTTCCTCCCGGACCTCGTACACCCCACTGAGCTGGTTGACCACAATGGCGGAGTCGGAGAAAACTTTGAGATGGGATACTCCCATGGTTTTGGCCATTCTGAGCCCTGCAATGAGCGCCCCGTACTCCGCCGCATTGTTGGTTCGTGGCCTGTTAAAACGGAGAGCGGTTTCGTGTAGGACTCCCTGGGGGCTTTTTAACACTATACCCCCCCCCCGCTCCGTTCTTGCTCGATGCCCCTCCACGTAGAGCTCCCAGTAATCATCTGGGCGTCCTTCCGCCCGGACACATCCTTCGACTACAAAATCAGCCAGAGCCTGTGCCTTGATGGCTGTCCGTGGTTGGAAGTGTACGTCATATTCACTGAGCTCTACCGCCCATTTGGACATGCGCCCTGCCACTCCCATGGACCTGAGAGCTGCCTTGAGTGGTAAGTTCGTCACAACGTGAATTGTGTGAGCATGGAAGTATGGGCGCAGCTTCCTGGAGGCGATAATCACCGCGTAAGCTGACTTCTCCAATGGAGAATACCTGGTTTCGGCATCTACTAACGACTTGCTCGTGTAGAAGACCGGGCGTTCTTCTTTGTCCATCCGCTTCACGAGAACTGAGCTGACAGCTGTAGCCGCGATGGCGACGTACAGGTATAGCTCATCTCCGGGGACCGGGGCTGCTAGCGTCGGTGGAGTGGTGAGGAATGCTTTGAGTTCCTCAAAAGCCGTAGAACACTCTTCCGTCCATGAGAACTTGGCCGCCGCCTTTAGAGTGGCGAAGAATGGCGCCTGCCTCTCGGCGGACTTCGGGATGAATCTGTTCATTGCCGCTAACCGCCCCGTCAACGTTTTGACATCTCTCACCGTCTTAGGGGGTGGTGTCTGTATGATAGCTTCTATCTTTTTTGGGTTCACCTCGATTCCCCGCCTGGTGATTATGAATCCCAAAAACTTCCTGAGGATGCGCCGAAGACGCACTTCTTCGGATTCAAGCGAAGTTGGAACGCCTTCAAGGTGTCGAAGGTTTTCCTGAGGTCTCCCAGGTGGTCCTCACCCGCCTTGGTCTTAACCAGCAGGTCATCAACGTATGCTTCCATGTGATGACCCAACTGATCTTGAAAAACTCTGTCAATCATCCTCTGGTACGTCGCTCCGGCATTTTTTAGGCCAAACGGCATCACATTATAGCAGTAATTGCCGAAGGGCGTCGAGAATGATGTTTTTTCTTGGTCCGCCTTTGCCAGAGGGATCTGGTGGTATCCCGAGAACATGTCCAAGAAGGACAACGTCTCATGGTTTGCCGTGGCGTCCACCAGTTGGTCGATATTGGGCAGCGGATATGGGTCCTTGGGACAGGCGTCGTTGAGGTTGGTAAAATCTATGCACATCCGCCAGCTTCCATCCGCCTTGCCCACCATTACTACATTCGACAGCCACGTCGGGTATTGGACTTCCCTGATGAAACCTGCTTCCAACAGTTTCGTTATTTCTTCTTGGACCGCTTGTTTTCTTGTCCAATTTACTGTCCGCTTCTTTTGCGACACGGGGCGGGCGTCTGCCCTCACAGCTAGGTGGTGCTGCATGATCGCGGGGTCCAGCCCAGGCATATCCTGGGGTTTCCACGCGAACAAATCAGCATACTCTCTCAGCAGTGCCACTGTGCGGTCTCGGTCTGGGACCGGCATATGAGCGGACAGCCGTATCACTCTCTCAGGATTACCAGGATACAGTGGGACTTCTGTATCCGCCTCCGCGGATTCTGGGCGGACATATGCGTCGTCTCTAGTATCCACTGAGAAACACGCCTCTTCTTTCTTGAGAGCCACCCTATAGCATTTTCGTGCTAACGGAGTGTTTCCCCACGCTACTCCGATTCCTCTTGCAGTAGGGAACTTCATGACTTGATGGACTGTGGAGGAAACCGCCTCGAAGGCGGCCAAACTGGGCCGCCCCATTATCATGTTATACGCCGAATTGCAATTGGTGACGTAAAATTTTATGTGCTTTGTTTCCTGGTGATCGTCGTCCCCCAATGTGATGGGTAAGGTGATCACGCCCAGTACAGGTACGTCATTTCCCGCGAAGCCAGTCAGCATGATCTTAGAACGCTTGAGTAGGGCGGGGTCAAATCCCATTCTGCTGAAAGCGTCGGCTGAGAGTATATCTGCCGAACTGCCCTCGTCCACTAGCACCCGCTCTACCAGAGTGTCTTCAATGATGACACGGATCACCATCGCTTGGGTGCTGGGACTTCCCCCGCGCAAATCTGCCGATGTGAACGTCAATGGCGGCTCTCTGTCCGACTGTCTGACCATGGAACATTCACCAACGACTCTTCTGCTCTGGGGCGTATCCTCCTCTCCTCCCAAAATCATGCTGCATGTTCTCTTGTATCTGGGCTTTCCGCCCTTCTTTTGGGTATCCGGACTTTCCTCATCCGTTATCCTGTCGAAGACACTCGCCTTTCTGGGGGGCGTGTGTCTACCCGCCTTCGGAGGGGGTGTCTCTAACCTTTCCTTTTCTCCTTGTCTTGGCGATTCCGAGCGTTCCCGCTCTTTTCTCCTTCGGTTACTTATAATGAATTCCTTGAGGTCACCATTCTTTATGGCTCGCTCAATCTCACTGCGGAGTTCCGGCAGTCCTCCGTGTCGTGCCCCTTTTGCCCATGAAACTCGCAATACTCATTTGGGTTCCCCCTTTTTAGTGCCGCTTTGGGTAACGGGGCCGGCCACCGCAATCCCCCTTTCTTTTCTTGGAGGACGTACATGAGCCTTCGCCTTGATTCCGACAGGGGGGTGTACCCTTGTTCCGATCTTCCCTCTCCGTGAGGGCGGTTGTCTCTTCTGTCGTCAGGGCGTTTCTCTTTTCGCCCTTGGTATCCTTTGTCCCTGTTCTGATCGCTTGAGCGCCTGTACCTGTCCTGTATCATGGCGACATTCTCTTCCACTTCAGCACACTGGAGGATACATGTTTCCAATTCGGTGTGGGTTTTTGGCTTTCTCCGGACCAAGTCTTTCACCAGCTCGGTGCTAAGCGTGGTGGTTTGGATGTGGTGGAGCACAATATCCAATGCGAGGTTGGGCACCGCCGCGACCGCCTTGGCCCACTTCTCGTAGTACTGCCGAAGAGTCTCTAACCGGTTCTGTCTCAAGTTCCAGAAGGCGGACAAATTGCGTCCCGCCTCCTTTTGGTTTGAGAACTTGTGGAGAAAGAGTTGGCAGAAATCTTCCCAATTCTTTATGATTCCTTCTGCCAAACCTCCATACCAGGTTAGTGCAGCTCCAGTTAACGTTCCAGGGAACGTACGGCAGTAGGTAGCGTCCGGGGCCGTGAACATCTGCATGGCTATGGTGAATGTTAACAGGTGCTGGTCGGGATCCCCAGTTCCGTCGTACGCTTTGATTGCTGGTGGCACGAATCCTTGTGGGGGAGGAAAGCTGAGGAGACTCTTGTCAAGAGGCTGCCGCATGGCGAGTTGCCTTGGGCCTGACTGGTGGCGAGGGAGGAACAGTCGGTACATTTCGTCCGAGTCCGCCATGCCGGTTGCCAGTCCGCCGGATGAGCCCTCGGTGTGATTTCCGGGGGTTGCCTTGGCCACCAGGAACTTCATCATCATTGCCATTTCAGCGTTCTGTCTTTGTAGATCGGCTACCTGTGCCGCTAGGTCCCCCGCAGCGGGATCAGCCGCCGTTCTATCTTCCAACGGAGGGGGGATGTGGGACTCCCCTCGGAGCAATCCAAGGCCTAGAGGGCGGATTGGATGAGGTGTTTGTGTTGCCGTTCCCAAGGGTGGGTCTACGGAAGGACGAGGGTCTCGGGGGACACCCGCCGATACGACTTGTTTGGCCGGGGTGACGAGCGTTTCCGTGGGGACACCACTCGTGGGATTTTCCTCCAAATTCTGCATGCTGTTTGTCTTTTGGGAACAAAACGTTTAGCTGCCCCTATCTGGCGCGCCAATTGATCCGCCCAGTTGGACCGGTGGATCAATACTGTGGTTCTTTGGAGGTTAGGCGATGAATCTGTCCTCGGAGTGTCTCGGCGGATGGTACCTTGCAGGGTGGACGTGCAAGGGGTTAGTATGTGTAAGGTGGCAAGTATGTGGATAATGTAGGGAGAATGGGTTACAGAGAAGTACCGGGCGAGAGCCCTTTTGTGTGGGCGGAACCGATAGCCTTTAGCGTACAGCACAAAAGCTCGTAGTATCAGGCGTATGGTCCCAGGTCTGTTGTGTCCTCTTCTGAATGGGGGACCCTGTTATTTATAGGTCCCATTGGTCTGGCAGGGTCCACGTGTCCTGCTCTGAGTGGGCCGCAGCGGGTCACCGTCAACAGTAATGGGCGGTGGCCTCCTGTAGACATGACAGGTGATCCCTTGGCTGAGGCGGACAGAGGACCGCCCTGGAGTGACGGACCGCCCTAGCCATGTTCGAGGGCGGATTCAACTCGGGCCCATCAGCTACTCATATTAGAAACAATAGAATCGAAAACAAACAAGGAATACATCTCAGGTAGGAAGAACAGAGAAGAACTGTAAAACCTAATTTGACGAATCCGTGAAGCTTCAATCTCCTGTAATCTTCAATCCAAGCTCCGAGTCTCCGAGGTGAAGGGATGGGGTCACGATCTCTCCACGATTCTTTGAACTCTCTAAACTCTCTCTCTCGACTTCTAGGTCTGGAAATTGTGATTGAAATTATGAGGTATCTTTTATTTGGGCCGCCGGTTAAGTATTTATACTTAACCCTAATTCAGCCGGATTTCTTCTGATATTTTCGCCGAAAATATTGAGGAATTTTCAGCAAAAATTCCTTTGTAAATGGATGGTCCGCCGGCTGCTTCCTCCTGTAATTTTTGGTCCAATAGTTTTCGGTCGAAAACTTAGGGTTTTCGCTGAAAATTTCCTTCAATCGGCATCAGTGATTTGTGAACATATTTTCGCCGAAAATCCTAGTGTATTTTCGGCGAAAATTCCTTTGTAAACCGGGGCAGGAATTGTTTCGACTTGACTGGCTCCTTTGATCGATTCTGGTGCAATTCCTCGAGGTTCCAACGCCTTAGACACGTCCTTGGCTACTTTATTTGAAGGCAAAAATCTGTGCTAACATAAAAACACTAGAAAACCATCAAATAGACCCGAAACGGGCCAAGGTAACACAAATGGCACGAGATAGGGCAATTGATTGAATATTCGCTATTCTACCCTAAAAACCATGTCTTAAGCAAGGAAATGTCGCTTAAATGAGGCTGATAACCACGTCAAATCGAGTGTCATCAAAATACCCCACACTTAAGCTTTTGCTTGTCCTCAAGCAAACTGAATAGAAACGCTCATGTTCACAATTGATAAGATCGATTAAATTGGAGTTCAATCAATCACAATGAATTATTACACAGCTAATTCCTAGAACAAGAAACCTGACATGCATACAGATCAGCCGAACAACCTGGTCTCACTAGTAAACTGCACACAACAAGTAATCGTAACCAATTATGCACGAATTTGACCTGACCGACCAGACTCCTCACACAGGAAATATTTAGTACAATGGGGGACTCTCACTCTCTGTGTTGAAGGACGTGTTTCTGCTCTCAATCATTTTCAGTTACTGAATTCTGTCATAAGTTTGCATTTCGACCACATCTCCACCACTGTGACAACACGAGCAACTAGTCAAGAAGGACATCCCTGCTAGGACTGTAACGAATTCTACACTACAAGGGTTTATGATGAGATGGATGATGGGAATGTATGATGATGGCTTTGGTGCGGTGTAGCTTTTGACTAACTGCCCTCGAATCTAGCCTATGGCTTCCTACCGTCTAACCAGACACGGGTGGAATAATGAACGCTCGTCCTATGATACCCTCAAGCAACCTAGCACTTTATTATTTTTCTTTACACAATTTTTTTCTTTTCTTTTCAACTTATCTTTTGACTTCGTTCTTCCATTTGTAGGGAGAAGAACGTTTTATTGAACTAAAAACTTTAAAATTTTCTTATTTTCTGCTTTTTTCGAATTTTTCTTCTTTTTCTGTGCCGATTTTTCTTTTAGTTGCTAGAGGGGTTTACACGTCTGGACATAATAGCTAAGACCACATGTTTAATGGCTATAGGCAGTTACCACAAACCGACTTCCGGTAGGTCAATCTAGAACTACAACCACAGGGGATCAACGGGGAATGAAAGAATGGGAAATGGATGTAATGTATATCAAACCGAAAGAACAGGCCAAGCTCAAGGGTTTAAACCTAGAGGATTTAACGTTAGGTAGGCTATCTGGCTTAGTAGCTGAATCTAGGTGCCCCTATCATTCTAGAACTCGTGTCATCGTGTGGTCTTGAGTAGGTCTCATGCAAATTCTAACTCATTCAAGCAAACAGAAAACCACTCAAAAAGAATTGAAATTGCAAGTTACGTGCAATGGATCAAAAGCTCACATTTGGTTTGCTAGTCGGATTCGGTCATTTTCATGCAATCAAGGCTACAAACTACAAGTGTGATTTTTAAAAATCTGTTCTGACCAGGCAATTTAGCATCAAAGTATACACGTTGGTTTTCAGGTTCTAGGTTAAGCAGTCTAAGCATCATTATAACAGATTGAACAACAACTTAACATCAAAAATCAAGAACCGAGCAATTCTAATGCTAGAGAAACTAGAAAGGCACCGAGAAACACACAACACACAATTAAGGGCAATCAAGTTCATGCAAGGTTCTCTAGCATCCTACCCCACACTTAAACCGTTCTGTGTCCTCATAGGACTAAACTAGAGTAGAGATATACGAAGAACCTAGAATGAGATGGTTGGTGCAGGGGATGAGCACGGATAGCCCGGAGCGGAGCGGAGTAGCTACTCAAGTTCCTACAAAACAAAAAACAACAAAAAGATCAAAAGGATACCGGGACAAGTGTCCCGGATCCACACAGAAAAAAGTTGGATCGAAATCCGAAAAGAAGAAATACAAATAAAGGACAAGGAAAAGGACACCACCCGATCATGGCTGGTCAAGGGCGTCGAAAAATAGGTGGCGGTCGGCGGGTTTCGAAAAAACAGGGGGAAGTTTTGGGAAATTTCGAAAATAGAAAGTGAGGGGAGAGAGAAGAAGTCCGGATTTTTAAGTGAAAAATTTGTTGATTTTCAAACAGATTTTCGGCGAAAATAGGTGCAAGATTTCGCCGAAAATGTTAGGGAAAAAGTACTGCCAGTTTTCAAAGGCGCCAATTTGATGCTGCAGTTTTAGCGGTATCAAATAACTAATCTACCAAGGTAGACTAGATCGTATTCTACTCGAGGTCTCTTCTAATTGACTACTCAAAGAAGCTGGCAAATTATTCACGTTTGAACAAGTTGTGCGTGGTGTGAGTTCCACGACTTCTAGACTAAGATGCAAAAAAATTAAAACGAAATTAAAAGATAGAATGAATTGCTGGTTTAGACAGACAACAGACAAGCATAGATTTCGAATTCCCCTTAGATCACCAAGGCAACAGCAATCAACAGATCAGCGGATTTCAATTCTCGTTCAATCAATTTCTATACACCACCATAACTCCTGACCCTTAGGTTTAAGACCGGCAAACGTTCGCTCTATCCGTTCTAATATGACCCAGCCAAGCTGCCCTAGTACCATCCGGTACTTCTACACCCCACCCGGCTCACCTGGCCAAGGTAGAAAGACTCCAACAAATGGGATGCTACTCCAGGCCATGCTGCTGGCCAAGGACACAAGCCCTAGCACTGAAAAGAAGCTTCAACCTGCCCCTAGCATGACCTCCGAGAGCCCTAAAGAAGCCCGGCCACCAGACTAGCCCGGAGCACCCGGCCCGCGACCGCCACCATGGCCCAACTGGCCCGAGCAGCCCAACCAAGGCCGAATTAGGGTTCTTCTAAAGGCCTTGGCTACTTTGAAGGCCCATGAATCAGTTCCAACAAACGGTGCTCAATTTGGAGCAGTACTGAAGGAGATAGAGCTAGGCCAAGCCCTAGTGATGCTTGGTGGGAGCACCAAAGAGGAAGCCTCGGATGCTGATCCGAGGAGGGCCAAAGAAGGAGCTGTGATCAGGCCACCACCTGAGCCTGATCCAATAGGAGAGGATCAAGGAGAATCCAATCTTGGAGAAGAGCCAAGAGGTCAGCCCATGACCGAGCAGCCAAGGGCCAAAGCTGGACTAATACTAAGCAAAGCTGGATTTCTGGACAGATTCGTAGCCCGACAAAGAGTGACGAATATGGGCTACTGATGTGACTATATTTGGTGCATTTTAAGCCTTCGATTAGCCTATGAAATGCCCATGTTTGATCCTTAAATGCCATGCTTAATATGCTTTTATTGAAGTTTTGTGCAAGGTGTCATTTTGTTGCCCGGTTTCCACTTTGAGGCCAATTCCATGTCTATTGGAGCTGTTTTATGTGTATTTTCAGGTATTGGCATTGTAGTACTGGTGACAAGGAGGACGTAGGATCAAACGGGAGGTCAATCGGAGCTAGGACGGAGGAGATACGGCCGATGCAAGATCGAAGAAAATGCACTTTCAGCTAAAGGAATTTTCGGCGAGAACCTAGAGTTCTCGGACCGAAAATTATAAGCAGTCGGCGGGCATCTGATTATTGAAGATATTTTCGGCGAAAACATTCAAAGTTTTCGCCGAAAACTTTAGAAGAAATGCCAAAGCCGCCGGTGATTTTCAAGTATATTTTCGGCGAAAACTTCACACATTTTCGCCAAAAATTCCAGTGTTGTCCGGTGCAGTATATAAAGAGGAAGGAGGCGAATTAAAAAGGGAGGATATTCTAATTTTACACATCGCCGATCACTCACCCTTCCTCTCAACTTCTCAAACACTTTCTCCTCATCAACCAATCCTCCACAACCCTAGAGCAAGGTGCAAATCAAAGTAGAGGAGCTTGGATTGAAGCCCACAACCTTGAAAAGGAGCTTGCAAGAGGAGGATTGCCATGGTGTTCTTGGTGATCATCTCTCTTTCTTTCTCTTTTGTTTCCTTGGCCATGTGTGGCTGATTTCTTAGGTTTTCTTGGATTGATAGATGGTTGTGCTAGGATAGAGGTGAATTGTACAAACATGCTATGATTGTTCTTGGATTGTATGAGGATGGTCTCTATGACTTGTTGTTAATTCCATTGATGGCTATGGCTTGATTGGTCTATTATTTGTGATGTAATGCATGAGAGTGCTTAGATTACATGGATTGTAGGTCTAGGGATTGAAGGGAGTGTGTTCTAAGAGATTAGATCATCTCAATTCAAACATGGTTGCATGATTTCTCACTTGTGCATTTTATCGAACACTTGGTGTGCATTAGGATTTTCACTCAATTGAACTTTGATTAGTCTTTGGATGATTCTCTTAGTGTTAGGACATTGACATGAGAGTGTGGTGTTGTAACATCCCCGCTCAACCAAACGGTTTGGAACTCAAGATCGGTAGACTAGGGTACTGGAATCAGTGCTCTTAAGCTCCCCTTGAGTTTTGGGTCATTCGGGTTTAAGTTGGGTCGAAGTTGCAAAGAGGGGAGCGGTGATGCACCAAAAAGTGCCGATTTTGGGCCCTGAAGTGCGCAGGCGCACTTTTAGAAGTGTCAGGCGCACTTTTCAATTAATTCAGCAAACTTTCGGCGGAATATTCAAAATGTGCGCCTTTTAGGGGTCAATGTGCGCCGGCGCACTTTTTGACATACCAGGCGCACTTTTCGTGCATAAAAGGACGGATTTGCACGGAAATTCATAACTTCTTTCCCCTTTCTCTCTCCCCAAAAAGCCATTGACGAACCTAGTGCGAGCAATCTTCGAAGGGTGATTCCGGGAGCTGTAGAGGTCGGAATTGAGTTTCGTTTGTTGCTATGGATTTGTAGCGATGAGGAGAAGAGATCGCTAACCTCCATTTTGGGTTTCTGGGTGTAGGTCGTGAGTAGTAAGGAAGGGTAGAGCTACGAGTTTGGTGGTTGGGAATCGAGTTTCTGGGGAACTAGAAGACGATTAGAGCCTCGTCTTCTATTTCAGGTGAGGGCTTAGCGTTGTATAAGTAGTCTGGACAGCGTGAGGAGTTTCAATTGGACTTAGAACAAAACCTAGGTTATGCATGAAAATGATGAGCGTAAAAGGGGATAAATTGTTCTGTGAATGTACTTGATTGCTATTGATGATTGCCGTGGTTGATTGTTGTTGTTGATTGCTATGGTTTGGGGTTGGGTGTGAGCTGAAGTGAATTAAGTAATGAATTGACATAGAAATGAGAATTAGGATGGTTGGGAAATGAGTGCGGGTGCTATGATATTATGAATCGCTGGTTGTGGATGCAGGAGAGTTGCCCTGCCAATGTGGGGTCGCTCTGAATAAGAGGAACAGGTGGGTGACCCCTAGACTCATGACATGGTTTCCCCTGTACTTGCAGGTGGGGGAGGCCGGTGAGCTAGCCGGTTATCCTATTGATTGTGATGTGTGTGCTGTGAACATGACAGGGGCATGGAGGACGAGATGTGTTGTGAACTATGGACTATGAATGAGATGTGGCTGATTTGTGTTGTATGTTGGTAGTAGATGTGATGTATGAGTTGAGAATGTGATGTTGAGAATTGTATGTTGGAAATAGAACCGGAAGGAGCCCACACTACCCCACCCGAGGTACTGGTTGTTGAGTCTGATCCATTGGGGTGGATCCCCTTGACATGGGTGTCAAGGGAGTGATGATATTGATGATGATGATGATGGTTAATGAGAACGCGTTCCCCATGCGGTAGGGGAGCGCGAGGACTTCCCATGCGGTAGGGAAGTGCGTCGGCCGGCCGGTGGTGGTGTGGATAACTCCTTGGCGCCTAATAACTCACCTAGATAATATGAATGTGAATGTTTGTGTGCTTGTGGATGTGGTAGTGACTTGGTTGATGGATGTGATGTGATGATGTTGTGTGTGTCGTGGATTGATGTATTAATTCTGTGTGATTCTATTGTTATGAATTGTGCTTGAGAACCAGAACTGACCAACGTGATCACCTAGACTGCTTTTAGGGAACTAAAACATGGAAAGGGGGGTTGGGTTTGGTTCCATTGTTGGATGTCTTGTGCGGAGTTGGGACCGCTCCATAGAGTAGGACAACGTGTAGGTAGGCCCAGTGGGTTCACTCAATTTCAATAGGAAATTGATCCCTTTTCCCCTTTCAGGATCTCGTGGCTAGTAGAGCTAGCTGAGGAGTTTGAGTTCGAGGTTGTTTTCATGAAGTTCTGGACGGAAGCCATGAGGTGAAGACTGGGATCACGCGGAGTTGACTTTTCTGTTCATTTCAGTTGACTATGAGATTTTGGGGGTTTTTATGTACTTTCTGATTTATGTTGGATTGGAGGATTTATGATGGTTTGGATTGTACTCGGATTTCAGTTTCACATTTCTATGGAGGCCATCCATGTTTTTACTGTCTTTTGATCACCGCCAATTTCCCTGTTTTACCCTTGTTTTTACTCGGTAGTACCTGGGACCGGCTCAACCACGGGTTTACTCGGGTTGATTCGGAACGGGTGTTACAGGTGTCTAGCCTAGTGGTCATAGAGTCATAGGAGAGGGTTTTGTAGCTTGGCATTTCATCAAACACCTTTAATGCATCCTTAGTCACTTAGCTTGAGAGCGAGAGCCTAGGTTGAGTGGTTATCGGATAGGGATTTGGTGCGACGAGAGTGCAGTGAGTCTATAGAAGGGATTTGTGTGGTCATTCGATTGCATCCTCGATCATGTTTAGCTTGTTTGTGCATTTACTCCTCTTGAGCATGATGAACCTATCTTTCGAAGTTAACCTCCTTTACCTTTGATTTGCACCCTTTTGATTTGCTTTCTTGTTTAATTTCCTTTATGTTTTTATTTCCTTTCCAAACTAAAACCAATTTTAAAAGAATAGACCGTCCATGAACCGTATGAGTATTAGCTTTTGAGAGAGCCCTCGTGGAATACGACCTTGATAGTTGTGAGTTAAATCTCGCTTATCAAGTTTTTGGCGCCGTTGCCGGGGAACTTTCTCAATCCTTTGAAAGCATTTAGTAGTGGACCGTTCTATTCACTTCCTTCCGTTTTAGTTTGCTTCTTTGATTTTTGTTTTTGTGGTTTTGTTATCCCGCATTGTTATACTACTTGGTTGTGTTTGTTGTGCATGTTTGTAGGTCCCTTATCCACCTATCTAATTCATGGGAGCAAGGTTGCAAGTAAGATGAACTCGTGGAATGGAAGTAATGGTTATGGTACCTATCAAGGGTGGAATCCATCTCCTAACCCATACTATGGTCATCCTATTTCATCCAACTACTACCAAGAAACTTGTGAGGGAGATAGCCAATGGTGGGGTTAAGAACAACAAGCTTCAACACCCATGTGGAATGAGCAATGTCCCTATCCATCTCCACCCTACCATCAAGTCTTGCCGGAGTATTATCAAGAAAATTTCACAAGTCATGAACAACATTCTCCACCACCTTCCATGCTAGAGGAGCTCTTTAAGATGGTTAAAGAAAGCGAGCGTCCTCAAGAGGATTTCACAAACTATGAGCAACCCTCTCAACCTCCTTCTATGCTAGAGGAGCTCTTGAAAATGGTGAAGGAAAGTGAGCGTCCTCGAGAGGAGTTCGTAAGCTATGAGAAACCTTCTCCACCTCTTCCCACACTTGAGGAAGCTTTGAAGATTGCGGAAGACAATGCGAACCAACTTAATCGTTTAGCTCAAGGCGTGACGCTTATCAAGGAAGCTCTAGAGTATGAACAACACTCTCCACCTTCCCCCACAATTGATGAGATGTTGCAAATTGCGGAAGATAATGTGGCCCGGTTGGATCGTTTAACTCAAAGTGTGAAGCTCATCTCCGACACCCTTGAACCGGAAGTGCTAGTCATGGAAGAAGAAGAAAGTGAGTCTCCCCAAGAGGAATTCGTGAGTCATGAGAAACCTCTTCCATCTCCTTTCATGCTAGAGATCTTGCAAATTGCGGAGGATAATGCAAACCGAGTTAACCGCTTATCCCAAAGCATAGAGCTCGTCACGAAGATTCTTGAGAATGAGCGACATCCCAATCATTTGGAGCATGTTTATGATGATGAAGATGACACTTGTGAATCCGAAGAGCTTGACACGGAAGAAGATTTGGTAGTGGAGGAGATTGAAGAACATGTTTTTCCCATGGAAACACCATGTGACAATGATGTGAGGATAGAAGAATCAAGGAGACTTGAGGATGATGACCCTTTGGAGGAGGTGAGAGATTATTTGGAGACGCTTCAAGAAGAGGTGACACCGAGCATGGAGCACGAAAGTGAACAACACCACTCTATTGTGGTCCCACCAAAGATTGTTAGTGCTCTTCAATCTTCTTGCTTGATCATGAAGTATTTGTGCCAAGAACCCAAGGAGACATGCATCTCTACCCCTCCTAAGGTAACCGTGGAAGTGGAGCCACCTCTACGTGAACCGGAAGACTCCTTGAGTGGTATCACCAACATGGAGACGATGGAGCTCGATGGCATCCCCCTTCCATACATTCTTCCTCAAACTCCTAAGCTCAATGGTAGAAGGCCATGGCAAGGTAACAATTGGAACTTAAGCTTAGCTCATTGGTCATTCTACCATTTGCTTCTGTTGCTATTTGGAGCTCAATCTTCATCATGGAAGAAGCTACTTGACATCAAAGAGGTACTAAGTTGGACACCATAACACAGGTATCATCGAGCTTAAGACGGTAACCAAGCGCTTCTTGGGAGGCACCCCATGTTATCTTCAATTTTTCGCTTTTAATTTTTGTTTGAGGTTTTTGTGTTGTTTTAGCTTTTTGAATAAGGTTTAGCAAGCAATTGGGATCACTCTTCACCAAGGATCATCATGGAAATCTTTTCCTTCTATTACGCCCTATGCTCCTCTCTACCAACGCGGTAACTTCGTTCCACCTTACCCTCTTTCTCTTGATCATTGAGGACAATGCTCATGTTAGTCGTAGGGGAGTTTGAGGTTTGGTGTGATTATTTGTGGTAGAGATCTAAGGCTATGCTTTGATGAGTTGCATGATCTTGATTGAATGTCAATTTCCTCTATTGTAGAATCATTCGGTTCTTGACTTTTGGTGTTTAATTGGCTTGAATCTTTCACGATGATGTTTAGACTGTTCCACTTAGAACCTATAACCAGCATGTCTAGCGCTAATATCAAATGAGTCTAGGCCAGAACAGAGATTTTATCACTCTTGTATGTTGGTTGATTGGTTTGATACGTGTTTTTATACCACTCGATAACACCGGTCTATGATGATGAAGGCAATCAGATTTTCTTCCCCTTTTCCATGATTTTCTTCAACTTTTTGAACTTTTTGTTCCCTCGTGATTGTGGCTTGAGATTAGACGGAATCCAATTCAAAATCTTGTGTGGAAGTTGTAAAGAGCTAGGGATCAAGTGGCTATTTTGTGAAGAAAAAGAAAAAAAGAGAGAAAATGCTCAAAAGAAAAGAAAAGAAAAGCTAGGCAAGCTCGGCACCTAAGTGAAGTGTCGAGTTGAGCACTAGCAAAGGAAAAATCTGTGAGCTAGGCAGGTTCAACACCTAAGTGAAGTGTTGGATCGAGCACTAGTATGCAGTAGAAAAAAAAAAGAAGAAGAAGAGAAAAAAAATGAAAATGGAAAGAAAAAAAAAGAATTCTCAAATGTAGCCCTTGATCCTACGCCCGAGTTTGTAAAGTGCGGATCTAGAAGCGGATGAAGTCGAGTCGATAGCCACATCATAATTACTCACCACTTTCAACCATTTCCCTACCACCACCTAGCCATTTCATTTCCTGAGTTCAAGTCCTTTTGATTAGAGTCGGTGTTGTTGTGGTCGGTTTTGCTGTGTCTCAATCAACCACTACTTGAAGTGTGCAGAAAATAGTGAGGTTTAGACTTGTTTGGTTGACGTTCTTGCATGTGTAGGTTTAGTTTGTTCGTGGAACAGTTTAAGCCAAATTGTTATTGCTTGAATCTCAATGGGACAGATCTTGTTATTTGTGAACTTGGATGTTTTCTGATTCTTTTGCTTGAGGACAAGCAAAGCTTAGTCGTAGGGGAATTTGATGTGACTATATTTGGTGCATTTTAAGCCTTCGATTAGCCTATGAAATTCCCGTGTTTAATCCTTAAATGCCATGCTTAATATGCTTTTATTGAAGTTTTGTGCAAGGTGTCATTTTGTTGCCCGGTTGCCACTTTGAGGCCAATTCCATGTCTATTGGAGCTGTTTATGTGTATTTTCAGGTATTGGCATTGTAGTACTGGTGACAAGGAGCACGTAGGATCAAACGGGAGTTCAATCGGAGCTAGGACGGAGGAGATACGGCCGATGCAAGATCGAAGAAAATGCACTTTCAGCTAAAGGAATTTTCGGCGAGAACCTAGAGTTCTCGGACCGAAAATTCTAAGCAGTCGGCGGACATCTGATTATTGAAGATATTTTCGGCGAAAACATTCAAAGTTTTCACCGAAAACTTTAGAAGAAATGCCAAAGCCACCGGTGATTTTCAAGTATATTTTCGGCGAAAACTTCACACATTTTCGCCGAAAATTCCAGTGTTGTCCGGTGCAGTATATAAAGAGGAAGGAGGCGAATTAAAAAGGGAGGATATTCTAATTTTACACATCGCCGATCACTCACCCTTCCTCTCAACTTCTCAAACACTTTCTCCTCATCAACCAATCCTCCACAACCCTAGAGCAAGGTGCAAATCAAAGTAGAGGAGCTTGGATTGAAGCCCACAACCTTGGAGAGGAGCTTGCAAGAGGAGGATTGCCATGGTGTTCTTGGTGATCATCTCTCTTTCTTTCTCTTTTGTTTCCTTGGCCATGTGTGGCTGATTTCTTAGGTTTTCTTGGATTGATAGATGGTTGTGCTAGGATAGAGGTGAATTGTACAAACATGCTATGATTGTTCTTGGATTGTATGAGGATGGTCTCTATGACTTGTTGTTAATTCCATTGATGGCTATGGCTTGATTGGTCTATTATTTGTGATGCAATGCATGAGAGTGCTAGATTACATGGATTGTAGGTCTAGGGATTGAAGGGAGTGTGTTCTAAGAGATTAGATCATCTCAATTCAACCATGGTTGCATGATTTCTCACTTGTGCATTTTATCGAACACTTGGTGTGCATTAGGATTTTCACTCAATTGAACTTTGATTAGTCTTTGGATGATTCTCTTAGTGTTAGGACATTGACATGAGAGTGTGGTGTCTAGCCTAGTGGTCATAGAGTCATAGGAGAGGGTTTTGTAGCTTGGCATTTCATCAAACACCTTTAATGCATCCTTAGTCACTTAGCTTGAGAGCGAGAGCCTAGGTTGAGTGGTTATAGGATAGGGATTTAGTGCGACGAGAGTGCAGTGGTCTATAGAAGGGATTTGCGTGGACATTCAATTGCATCCTCGATCATGTTTGGCTTGTTTGTGCATTTACTCCTCTTGAGCATGATGAACCTATCTTTCCAAGTTAACCTCCTTTACCTTTGATTTGCACCCTTTTGATTTGCTTTCTTGTTTAATTTCCTTTATGTTTTTATTTCCTTTCCAAACTAAAACCAATTTTAAAAGAATAGACCGTCCATGAACCGTGTGAGTATTAGCTTTTGAGAGAGCCCTCGTGGAATACGACCTTGATAGTCGTGAGTTAAATCTCGCGCATCAGCTACTTGGAGACAGAATTTGGGCTGATGTCCAACATGAAAGTTGTAGCCCATGGAGTCTACTAGTGATCTGCAAAAGATCAGAATTTTACGAATTTGTTTATTATTTATTTGGCTAATATTTCCAGAACCCGTTTAGCTGTTTTTAGGGTTTTTCAGCCTCCTTTTTAGGAGTTCTTGTTTAGGTAGGATTCTCTTCCCTTGTACGGTTGGAGTCCGAATTTACCTTATTTTTAGTCTAGATTAGGATTAGTTAAAGTCCTCTTTAGGTTTTCTAATTAGGACTCTTTTTATTTCGTTATTTTATTATTATTTAGGAAGTAGGGTTTAGGGAGGAGAGCTTGTTCCCTCACCTATATAAGGAGGCCGCCGGCCACCTCTTGTACTCAGAACCCCCCTTTGATTAAATATATTTCAGAACTTATGTTCTTTTCCGTTCAAGTTAATGTGAGGATCATTGCTTAAGGTTGACTTATCATCAAGAGCATCCATCTCTTGGCGTGGCGTCTTCGACTGGACACTTCTGGTTCCCGGCTATTATATAGCCGACGGGTCAAAGTACTATTCCGCCCCGGTTCCCGAAGGTTTCTACCTCGTTGCACGGTCTCAACTTGCGGTGGTTAGGGTCGTCTGCCCACGGTTGCAGCGGTTCACATCAGTTGGTATCAGAGCACGGTTCAAACACACGGACCACAATCTATCCCAGTCTTCAGGTTTGAAACCCTGGATTCATATCCTTTACTTTTTGTTCTTGGAAAACTGTTTAGAAAATCTTCATCTATTTTCTTTCTGTTCGAGTTCCTTGTAAGGCAAGAAAAGATTGGTGGCCGACCAAGTCATCAAAAAAAAATTTCAAAAGAGTCAGAAAACAGAAAATCAAGCAAGGCCACCCTTGCCAAGTTCTTTATTTTCGTTATAATAGTGTGTTTAAGAAGAGGGGATAGATTAGCTTCTGTTGCTTGTGTTAAACCGAGCCACGACCCTACTTTTAGCCACTAGTTGTTGCATCGAGTCCTAGAAAAAGAGCATTAGAAAATTATATTAGAAAAAGTATTGGTGTTCGTTTGTTCCACTAACCATGGCAGGAGTAGATCTATGTCTGTTGAAGCTTCAGTGCCTGATAGCACTCTTACAACTAAACAACATAGAATATTCGTTCAAGAGGTTAGTCGAAGACAGGAGAGCCAGCACCGTGCCCAGCACCGAGCCGAGCGCCTGCCCAGCACCAGCCCAGCGCCTGCCCAGCACCAGCCCAGCGCCAGCACCAGCGCCCAGCGCACGAGCGGAGCCCAGCGCCCGACCGGAGCCCAGCACCTGACCGGCGCCCAGCGCCCGACCGGAGTCCAGCGCCCGACCGGAGCCCAGCGCCCGAGCGCCCAGCACCAGCGCCCGAGCAGCGCCCAACACACGAGCGGAGCCCAGCGCTCGAGCGGAGCCCAGCACCCGACCGGCGCCCAGCGCCCGACCGGAGTCCAGCGCCCGACCGGAGCCCAGCGCCCGACCGGCACCCAGCGCCCGAGCAGCGCCCAGGGCCCAGCACCAGCGCCCCCGCGCCCAGCCCCGGCACCAGCCCTGGCCTCAGCCCTAGCACCAACCCCGGCCCCAGCCTTGGCCCCTGTCCCGGCACCAGCCCTGGCACCAGCCCTGGCCCCAGCCCCGGCACCAGCCCTGGCACCAGCCCCGGCACCAGCCCTGGCCTCAGCCCCAGCACCAGCCCGGCACCAGCCCTGGCCCTAGCCCCGGCACCAGCCCCGGCCCTAGCCCCGGCACCAGCCCTGGCCCCAGCCCCGACATCAGCCCCGGCCCCAGCCCCGGCACTAGTCTCGGCCCCAGCCCCGGATCAGCAACCGGCCCCAGCCCCGACGCCTGACCAGTCCCCGGAGCCCGAGCAGCCCCCGGCGTCGCCTGACCCCGACGCCGCCCTGACCGACCCGGCCCGACACCGCCTGTCACCGACACCACCCAGACCACCCCCGTCCCGACGCTGCCCGGCATCCCCGGTGCCCCAGTGCCCCGCTCCGACGATGCCCGACCGGCCCCGACCGCCCCCGGCGCCCTAGCGCCCTACCCAGTCGCTGCCCGACACGGCCTCGGTGCCCCCGGTGCCCCAGCACTCCGCCCCGACGCACCACGGCCCGGCCCTGACGCCCCCGACAGGGCCCTATCCTGCTCTGACGCCGCAGCACCTGGCCCTGGCGTCCCACTGGCCGGCCATGACGCAGCTTTGCTTGGCCCCAGCCCCTCGTCACCTGACGCACCCTGGACGCAACACTGCCCGACGTTTCGGCGCGGGCCCTAGCCGGCCCCGACGTGCCACTACCTGACCCTCCCGATGAGCACCTGCCCGACGTTTCCGACGCGATGATGCCCAATGCCCCCGACCAGCCGACGCCCGACAGCACCAGCCACCCGACTCCACACTGCCCACCGCTCCCGGCTCCCCACTGCCCGCCGCCACAGCCTCCCCATTGCCCAGCGCACCACTGCCCGACGCGTCACTGCCTGACGTCGCCGCCGCCCAACTGCCCGAAGCTGCCGCCCCACCCGACGCGGCCTGGCCTACCCCCGGCACCTCCGGCACCCCAGTGCCCCGACCCGACGCTTCACCGCCGGTCCCCTGTGCACCCGAGATTCAATGGGAGATCACCTCCCGACGGATTTTAGGGGCTGCCCCGAGTGAAGAAGATCCGGATGCTGACCCGGATATAGAAATGAGTGAGAAACTCTCACCCGCTACCTTCCCGAGCTTTAACATTATTATTGATAGTTTTTCAGGAGAAGGATCTATGGAGACCGAAGGAGAAAGTACTGAAGGACCCGAGCCTTGGTCCGTTACTGACTCCAATGACACTCCTAGGTTTAAGGATGATGCTGAGTCTTCCCCGACCGTGGCCAACAAGATTGCTGAAGTTTGGGAGAGGGTGATGGCTGCTAGAAGAGACCCCGAGATGGATTTGGGGACAAATCCAAGGCAAGAAGAGGGGGATGATATGACCCAGCCAAGCTACCCTAGTACCATCCGGTACTTCTACACCCCACCCGGCTCACCTGGCCAAGGTAGAAAGACTCCAACAAATGGGATGCTACTCCAGGCCATGCTGCTGGCCAAGGACACAAGCCCTAGCACTGAAAAGAAGCTTCAGCCTGCCCCTAGCCTGACCTCCGAGAGCCTGAAGAAGCCCGGCCACCAGACCAGCCCGGAGCACCCGGCCCGCGACCGCCACCGTGGCCCAACTGGCCCAAGCAGCCCAACCAAGGCCGAATTAGGGTTCTTCTAAAGGACTTGGCTACTTTGAAGGCCCATGAATCAGCTCCAACAAACGGTGCTCAATTTGGAGCAGCACTGAAGGAGATAGAGCTAGGCCAAGCCCTAGTGAAGCTTGGTGGGAGCACCAAAGAGGAAGCCTCGGATGCTGATCCGAGGAGGGCTAAACAAGGAGCTGTGATCAGGCCACCACCTGAGCCTGATCCAATAGGAGAGGATCAAGGAGAATCCAATCTTGGAGAAGAGCCAAAAGGTCAGCCCATGACCGAGCAGCCAAGGGCCAAAGCTGGACTAATACTAAGCAAAGCTGGATTTCTGGACAGATTCGTAGCCCGACAAAGAGTGACGAATATGGGCTACTTGGAGACAGAATTTGGGCTGATGTCCAACATGAAAGTTGTAGCCCATGGAGTCTACTAGTGATCTGCAAAAGATCAGAATTTTACGAATTTGTTTAGTATTTATTTGGCTAATATTTCCAGAACCCGTTTAGCTGTTTTTAGGGTTTTTCAGCCTCCTTTTTAGGAGTTCTTGTTTAGGTAGGATTCTCTTCCCTTGTAGGGTTGGAGTCCGAATTTACCTTATTTTTAGTCTAGATTAGGATTAGTTAAAGTCCTCTTTAGGTTTTCTAATTAGGACTCTTTTTATTTCGTTATTTTATTATTATTTAGGAAGTAGGGTTTAGGGAGGAGAGCTTGTTCCCTCACCTATATAAGGAGGCCGTCGGCCACCTCTTGTACTCAGAACCCCCCTTTGATTAAATATATTTCAGAACTTATGTTCTTTTCCCTTCAAGTTAATGTGAGGAGCATTGCTTAAGGTTGACTTATCATCAAGAGCATCCATCTCTTGGCGTGGCGTCTTCGACTGGACACTTCTGGTTCCCGGCTGTTATATAGCCGACGGGTCAAAGTACTATTCCGCCCCGGTTCCCGAAGGTTTCTACCTCGTTGCACGGTCTCAACTTGCGGTGGTTAGGGTCGTCTGCCCACGGTTGCAGCGGTTCACATCACGTTCTAACTACCAAGATTAATTAGTCGCCCGGGTACGGTCGCCTCTCGCAACGACTTAACTAACTGGTGCAATTACTAATGATTTATGAGTTACTCTTTGAAGCGGATTAACCCTAACTGGTTCCTACGAAAGGCACACTCCAATGATTAGGTTAACTGGTTGAATTGATGTTTTAAAGAGAGGCGAGCGTTCGCTTCTATCCTCCACTTAACAAGAATCAAAACTAGGTGATCATGAAAGACAAGTTTATGCGCCAAAGCAGGGAGATGTCTGGCGACTAACCCTAGCTTGCAAAAACCTAATCTAGGCGACAACCAGAAAGGAAACATAAACAATCAAGAACGAAACAACCATGCAAGAGAAACTGATTGAACTTTGAATCTAATTACCGCCGATCCGTGACCGCTTTAAAGCCCTGGGTCACTTAGGGTTCATCTAATCTAAGCTCTATTAGTTTAGCTACTCATATTAGAAACAAGAGAATCGAAAACAAATAAGGAATACATCTCAGGTACGAAGAACAGAGAAGAACTGTAAAACCTAATTTGACGAATCCGTGAAGCTTCAGTCTCCTGTAATCTTCAATGCAAGCTCCGAGTCTCCGAGGAGAAGGGATGGCGTCACGATCTCTCCACGATTCTTTGAACTCTCTAAACTCTCTCTCTCGACTTCTAGGTCTGGAAATTATGATTGAAATTATGAGGTATCTTTTATTTGGGCCACCGGTTAAGTATTTATACTTAACCCTAATTCAGCCGGATTTCTTCTGATATTTTCGCCGAAAATATTGAGGAATTTTTGGCAAAAATTCCTTTGTAAATTGATGGTCCGCCGGCTGCTTCCTCCTGTAATTTTCGGTCCAATAGTTTTCGGTCGAAAACTTAGGGTTTTCGCCGAAAATTTCCTTCAGTCGGCATCAGTGATTTGTGAACATATTTTCGCTGAAAATCCTAGTGTATTTTCGGGGAAAATTCCTTTGTAAACCGGGGCAGGAATTGTTTCGACTTGATTGGCTCCTTTGATCGATTCCGGTGCAATTCCTCGAGGTTCCAACGCCTTAGACACGTCCTTGGCTACTTTATTTGACGGCAAAAACCTGTGCTAACATAAAAACACTAGAAAACCATCAAATAGACCCGAAACGGGCCAAGGTAACACAAATGGCACGAGATAGGGCAATTGATTGAATATTCGCTATTCTACCCTAAAAACCATGTCTTAAGCAATGAAATGCCATGGTGATGACACTCGATTTGACGTGATTATCAGCCTCATTTAAGCGACATTTCTTTGCTTAAGACATGGTTTTTAGGGTAGAATAACGAATATTCAATCAATTGCCCTATCTCGTGCCATTTGTGTTACCTTGGCCCTTTTCGGGTCTATTTGATGATTTTCTAGTGTTTTTGCATAAGCACAGGTTTGTGCCATCAAATAAAGTAGCCATGGACGTGTCTAAGGCATAGGAACATCGAGGAACGGAACCGGAATCGATCAAAGGAGCCAATCAAAGTCAAACCAAAAATCTGCCATTCACACTTACAGTTTCGGCGAAACCAAGCTCACATCTTCGGCGAAAATAACAGTGTAAATCAACTGATTCCAAGAGAAGGATGGTTTCAGCGAAAAGAGCCCAGGGTTTTCGGCGAAAATGCAAGGGAAAATCAATGGCGCCAACAGAAGGATGGTTTCGGCGAAACCATTCAACTGCTCGGACCGAAAATAATGAACAACCGGCGGATCCCCTGAACTCAAAGCCAGTTTCGCCGAAACCACCCCTATGGTTTCGGCGAAAACATCAGCTCGGCCCGGCCCAACTAGGGTTAAGTATTTATACTTAATCCGGCGGAAACCCTAAAACGTACCTATTTAAAGAAGCAGCCGGCAGAAGAAGAGGGAGAGAATGAACAACAAACACACAATTCATTATTCTTATTTCCTCAAATCAGACTTTTGAGAGTCAGCCGACCCTAGGGTCGATAGATAGAGTTTAGAGAGTTCGAAGATCCGTGGAGAGATCGTGACGCCATCCTTCCACCTCGGAGAACTCGGAGCGTAAAGTTAAAGATCCAGGAGATTGAAGCTTCGCGGGAGTCGTCAGAATTAGGTTTTTCAGTTCTTATCTGTTCTTCCTCTGTATGATGATCTTCATTGTTGCCTTTGATTCTCTTGTTTCCGATATGAGTAACTGAACTTGTAGAGCTTAGATTAGATGAACCCTAAGTGACCCAGGGCTTTAAAGCGGTCACGGATCGGCGGTAATTAGATTCGAAGTTCAATCAGTTTCTCTTTGCATGTTTGATTCGTTCTTCATTGTTCATGTTTCTTGTCTGGATTGATCCCCTAGATTAGATTCTTGTTAAGCTAAGGATAGAAGCGAACGCTAGCCTTACTTTAGAACATCGAATTAAACAATTAACCTTATAATTGGAGCGTGCCTTTCGTAGGAACCGGTTAGGGTTAATCCACTGCAAGAGTAACTCATAAATCACTAGTAATTGCACCAGTTAATTAAGTCGTTGCGAGAGGCGACCGTACCCGGGCGGCTAGTTAATCTTGGTAGTTAGAACGGATAGAGCGAACGTTCGCCGGTCTTAAACCTAAGGGTAAGGAGTTATGGTGGTGTATAGAAACCGATTGAATTAGAATTGAAAACCGCTGATCTTGTGATTGTCGTTGCTCTGGTGATCTAAGGGGGATTCGAAATCTAAATTCGTCTATCTTCCCGTTAGTCAATCTTTTAATCTTTCTGTCTTTTATTTTCCTTTGCTTAATAGATTAGAAGTCGTGGAACTCACACCACGCACAACGTGTTTTAACCTGAGTAATTTGCCAGCTTCTTCAAAGTAGTCGATTAGAAGAAACCTCGAGTTGAATACGATATGATATACGCTTTTTCTTAGCATTAGTAGTTATTTGGTTGAACGCATCACAACGAACGTTCACCAAATTGGCGCCGTTGCCGGGGACTCTTCTAATTGTTTGAAAGAAGAGTTGGCAAATTATTCTTCTACCTTTCCGCCTTACCATTTATTTTTCCTCCATACTTCCATGATTTACCTGGGTAGTGCTTCTTAGTTTTGATTATGCAGGATTACAGGTGGGATGACCGGTACCGAGAGTGGTACATCAATGAAGCACCATATCCCGAAGATTATCGAGAATTGCTACATCAACAACAACTACAAACGACGAGATTTGACTCCCTCTTTGATAAGATCTCTTCAATGCTATAAGGTTACCAAGAGATACACCAACAAGAACATCAAAGTGGCGCTAGAGATAACGAAGAGATCATTCTACAAGCTCATGAACATCAACAATGCTCGTCGAGAACCCTATCCGCCTTGGATGATATCTCTACAATATTACAAGCTCATCTCACGACGGACATCAAGCTTGAGCAACCAAAGCAGTTAATGATAGAAGACGCTCAAGAGCTGTTCGAAGAAGAAGATGATGATCCTATCCATGACTATTATGAGCTAGAAGCATCTGTTGAAGAATCCTTGGCGGTGGTGGTTGATGAAGACAAAGAGCCAATCCATCTTGAAGTTGAAGCCGAAGAGGAGCACGTAGAGATTGAGGAGATACCCTCACCTACACTTTCCGCCGAGTTAACCTGTAGAGAAGATGGAGCTCATTGAACATGCCGCGCCGTACTACCTGTTTCCTCCTCCAGAAGGAGAATTCAAGAAGAACTGGTCATCCAACCAGAACCACGATCTACTGGAACACTACCGGTTACATCACCCTGCTGGAGTGCTACATGGCACTCAACCGCTAACCTTGAAGAAGACGATTGACTTCAAGGAACTTCTGAGTTGGGGTCCCTAACAGGTATCGTCCGGCTCACGGACGTTAAACAAGAGCGCTTTGTGGGAGGCAACCCACGGCTGGAGTCAGTTATTTTTGTTTTGAGTCGTTTTGCTTTAAAAACCCATCTTGCATGTTTAAAAAAAAAAAAACCCCTCCGCCGTTTTCAAAACAGTTTCGGCGAAAACATGTCCACATTTTCGCCGAAACCGCTGTTCAAATTAGACCTGACCCTCCTGTCCATACCTTTCGAACCGAAGACCCCACCATTCTCGCCAAAACGATTTCTTCCATTCTAACCATTATTTTCGCCGAAACTGTCAACCTGTTTTCGCCGAAATTTTTGTTTGATTTCAACTTGATCCTCCTGTCCTCACTTTTCGATCCAAGAATACCATGACTTCGCCGAAAATTTTTCTTCATTTAACTTGGAATTTTCGCCGAAAATTTACCATCCTTTTCGCCGAAAATTTTTGGTCTTTTCACCGGTATTTAAGGCCCCCCTGGGTTTTCGTTTTCGCGACATTAATAAACCCCCCACCCGAAAACTTAAACCATCCTCCCTCTCTCCGTTTGTGGGTTCCGCCGCGCGCCTCACTGATCGCCGCCGCCCCTTGCCCGCCGATCAAACGCCGCCCACCCCCTTTTCCTAGCCCTGTTTCAAAACCCTAGAATCGGAGCTTTTCAACCCCGGTTCCGCCCGACCTAGTTTTCAAGTTTTCCCTGTTTTTCGTGGATTTCCAATCGTTTTCTCGAATCATGTCTTCACGGTTAGTTGTTCAACCTTTGATTGTGCATCATTTGGCTTGTTAACCTTCAGTTTTGACGTGGTTGACTGTGGTTCACTTTTTGGTTCTCCCTTATTCGTCTTGACTGCTTTGTCGGTATCAATTGGCTAGGTTCTGGTATTGTTTTGTAGCCTTTTCGGAAGTGTGACCTGTTGTCTGTGCGTTTGTGTTCTTGCCTCATTCCGTTATTCTTGCTTGCCTACTGAATTGACAAGTTCTTCAATGATATATCTTGATTCTATGATCTCTCGGTTGATTAGTCTACCCCCCACTTCTCCCATTAAGTGTGGGGTCAGAGTCTTGTAATCTAATGCTGGTCGTCTCTGAGTTGTATTTTACAGGGCTCCCAAGCGTTTTAGGACTACCAGTGCAGATAGAGCACAGCGATCCTCAACTCGCCAGAGTAGGACACCACCCCTCGTCGTCCCGCACCAGCTGCACAGAAATCGACGGCTGTAGCCATCATTCCCGAGGATTCGCCTACCCTTGTGACTCCCATCTCCTCTATTCCTACACCTGCCAATGGAGCCGTGCATCCTTTCATCGCCGCCCTGGAGCCGCACCAGTTCGAGGTCTTTCAGAAGATCAAAGACATCCCTCCGGCTAAGGTGGCAGTTCTGTCTCTTGACAGTCTCACAGCGCACAATCCGGCTTGGCACTCGACAATTGACACCGCTCTTAATAAAGCCGGATTGCGAGTGCTGACCACTCATGGATCCCCGTACCCGCTCGTCGCCCTCCAGGAGTTCTGGAGTTCATTTCGGCGCCTCACCCCGAAGCCCTTTCGTGAGCAGAAATTCGTTTCCTTTCGCCTCGGTGGTGTTCTTCATGAGAAGTCCCTTCGCGAGTTCGGCCGCTTGCTGGATCCACACGTCAATTTCGATACTGCATTAGCTGGCTTTGAGGACACATACTCCATCACCAGTGCTCCTTACCCGGATGTGTGGAAATGGGCATGCTGCGAGGATGAGAGCTCACCTATCGTCCACCCCACGGTCGGTGACATCTTTCACCCTGTTCTTAAATTCTTGCATTATGTTTGGGTGCAATCTTTGTGTTTTTGCAGCAAGACGAGCCGCCACCACGTTTCTCTGGAGGAGCTCGTTCTATTCCGTGCTTTAGAGGAGGATGCCAACCTTCACCCCGGCTGGTGGCTTGCACGATTCTTTCACAAGCGCACTACCACCAAGAAGCTTCCTAGTGAGCTTCCAGGAGGCCCCTTCATTTCTATTCTGATCGACAACCTCCAGCTCGGTGATAAATGGGGCCCCGATATTCCTCGTATCCCGATTGAGCATGTAGGCGCTGAACTTGCCATAGCACGGCGCATCGACCTTTCAAAAACTATTGAGCATTGCACTTCACTCCCTCATCGCACGGCCCAGCCAGTTGACCGCCCACCGTCGCGAGCACAGATCACCGCGGAAATGAATGAAAGGCTGGCGCGCATTGAGAATTGGCAGCTAGACTACTCGGCTGGTTCGTTGCAATGGCAGAAGGACCGAGTGGCACATGAGGAGACTCAGAATGAGCGTTGGTCCACTCTACAGCAATTCATGGCTAACCAATCAGCCAGACACATGGACGAGCTCGCATGGCGACGGCAGATGGAGCAGCGGTTCGCCATATCATCCATTCCCACTGCACCTCCACCTCCTCCTGCGGAGCAGTGATCAGGTTGTTTCTATCTTTTTCCTTTCTTTTCTTTCTTCTTTTCGGGACTCGACCCAATTTTATTCTGTGTGGATCCGGGGCACTTGTCCCGGTATCCTTTTGATCTTTTTGTTGTTTTTGTGTCTGTAGGAACTTGAGCAGCTACTCCGCTCCGCTCCGGACTCTCCGTGTTCATCCTCTACACCGACCATCACCTTCCAGGTTCTTCGTATAACTCTACTCTAGTTAGTTCTGTGAGGACACAGAACAGTTTAAGTGTGGGGTAGGGTGTTAGATAACCATGCATGATCTTGATTGCCTATATCTCTGTGTGTGCCTCGTGATTCCTATCCAGTTCTCTAGCATCGAATTGCTCAATTCTTGACTTTGGATGTTAAATTGACTTCAATTTTGAACAATGACGTCTAGACTTTTCCACTTAGAACCTGTAACCAACGTGTCAGAACTGATATTAAATGGGTCTAGGTCAGAACAGATCATAAATCACTTCTGTAGTTGGAACTGGAATTAATTGAATCAATCAACTTGTTAACAACAAAGCTCGATATCACCGTTCTAAGATGATAAATGCTAGCTTCTTCCATGTTTTTCACTCCATATTTGATCACCTGTGATTGTGGCTTGAGATTAGATGGAAATCCAATTCGAAATCTTGTGTAAAAGTTATAACTAGCTAGGATCAAGTGGCTAAATTGGTTAAATCAAGTAATTAAGTGTTGCAAATCAATGCTAAGTTTTTGAAGTGCTGAAAATAAAGCTAGGCAAGCCCGACACCTAAGTGAAGTGTTCGAGTTGAGCACTAGCAAAGGCACAAATACTGTGAGCTAGGCAGGTCCAACACCTAAGTGAAGTGTTTGGTATCGAGCACTAGTATGCAGTAAATCAATTGAAGGAAGAAATTGAACTTGAAACAAATTGTTGTTTAAATCGGTCCTAGCTAGAACATGTAACGCACAGATCTAGAAACGGATGAAGTCGAGTCGAGAGCCATGTCACTTTTCCTACCTCCGCGTCCACATCATGGCTAGAGCTTAGAGTCTTTTCTCATTAGAATTGGTGTTATCGTAGTCGGTTAATTGTGATTAATTGTTTTACCAAGAAAAGAGCTTTGTTAAAACCACTACTTGAAGTGTGCAGAAATTAGTGAGATCGAAAACTTGTTTCGTTGATGTTCTTGCATGTGTAGGTCACTCTTTCTACGTGGAACAGTCTAAACCAAATTGTTAGAATTGAATCTCGGTTTAATCTCTTGTCATTTGTGATTTTGAGTGTGTTCTAGTTCAGTTTGCTTGAGGACAAGCAAAAGCTTAAGTGTGGGGTATTTGATGACACTCGATTTGACGTGATTATCAGCCTCATTTAAGCGACATTTCTTTGCTTAAGACATGGTTTTTAGGGTAGAATAACGAATATTCAATCAATTGCCCTATCTCGTGCCATTTGTGTTACCTTGGCCCTTTTCGGGTCTATTTGATGGTTTTCTAGTGTTTTTGCGTAAGCACAGGTTTGTGCCGTCAAATAAAGTAGCCATGGACGTGTCTAAGGCATAGGAACATTGAGGAACGGAACCGGAATCGATCAAAGGAGCCAATCAAAGTCAAACCAAAAATCTGCCATTCACACTTACAGTTTCGGCGAAACCAAGCTCACATCTTCGGCGAAAATAACAGTGTAAATCAACCGATGCCAAGAGAAGGATGGTTTCGGCGAAAAGAGCCCAGGGTTTTCGGCGAAAATGCAAGGGAAAATCAATGGCGCCAACAGAAAGATGGTTTCGGCGAAACCATTCAACTGTTCGGACCGAAAATAATGAACAGCCGGCGGATCCCCTGAACTCAAAGCCAGTTTCGCCGAAACCACCCCTATGGTTTCGGCGAAAACATCAGCTCATCCCGGCCCAACTAGGGTTAAGTATTTATACTTAATCCAGCGGAAACCCTAAAATGTACCTATTTAAAGAAGCAGCCGGCAGAAGAAGAGGGAGAGAATGAACAACAAACACACAATTCATTATTCTTATTTCCTCAAATCAGACTTTTGAGAGTCAGCCGACCCTAGGGTCGATAGATAGAGTTTAGAGAGTTCGAAGATCCGTGGAGAGATCGTGACGCCATCCTTCCACCTCGGAGAACTCGGAGCGTAAAGTTGAAGATCCAGGAGATTGAAGCTTCGCGGGAGTCGTCAGAATTAGGTTTTTCAGTTCTTATCTGTTCTTCCTCTGTATGATGATCTTCATTGTTGCCTTTGATTCTCTTGTTTCTGATATGAGTAACTGAACTTGTAGAGCTTAGATTAGATGAACCCTAAGTGACCCAGGGCTTTAAAGCGGTCACGGATCGGCGGTAATTAGATTCGAAGTTCAATCAGTTTCTCTTTGCATGTTTGATTCGTTCTTCATTGTTCATGTTTCTTGTCTGGATTGATCCCCTAGATTAGATTCTTGTTAAGCTAAGGATAGAAGCGAACGCTCGCCTTACTTTAGAACATTGAATTGAACAATTAACCTTATAATTGGAGCGTGCCTTTCGTAGGAACCGGTTAGGGTTAATCCACTGCAAGAGTAACTCATAAATCACTAGTAATTGCACTAGTTAATTAAGTCGTTGCGAGAGGCGACCGTACCCGGGCGGCTAGTTAATCTTGGTAGTTAGAACGGATAGAGCGAACGTTCGCCGGTCTTAAACCTAAGGGTAAGGAGTTATGGTGGTGTATAGAAACCGATTGAATTAGAATTGAAAACCGCTGATCTTGTGATTGTCGTTGCTCTGGTGATCTAAGGGGGATTCGAAATCTAAGTTCGTCTATCTTCCCGTTAGTCAATCTTTTAATCTTTCTGTCTTTTATTTTCCTTTGCTTAATAGATTAGAAGTCGTGGAACTCACACCACGCACAACGTGTTTTAACCTGAGTAATTTGCCAGCTTCTTCAAAGTAGTCGATTAGAAGAAACCTCGAGTTGAATACGATCTGCTATATGCTTTTTCTTAGCATTAGTAGTTATTTGGTTGAACGCATCACAACGACACGTTCACCACATGGCTTGTGTGCTTTTAGAGTTGTTTTCCACAAAGTACACATTAGTTGTCTGGAAGGCACTTTTGGACCCAATTCGTTGTCTATCGGAGTTGTCTTTGTGTATTTTCAAGCCTTGGCATGGTAGTACGGATGACAAGTATACCATAGGAGCAAACGGGAACTCAATCGGAGCTAGGACGAGGGAGTTAGGGCCAAGGCAAGTTCGAGATTAATGCAAATTCTGCCAGCAGCATTTAGGAAGAAGTTCTCGGCGAGAACTTCAAGGTTCTTGCCGAGAACATGCGAAAGGAGTGAGTCATTATTCTCGTCAAGATTTCCAGTGGCTTCGCAAAGAGGTTCTCGGCGAGAACTCCAAAGTTCTCGCCAAGAACTTTGATCTTTTCCAGCATCCTATTTAAAGCAGCTGCTCGTCGAATTAGGGGGATGGATTATTCGATACACTACAAAATACACAGCTCGCGATTAATCACCGATCATCATCCATTCCCATCCCTCAACCCTATGAGCAATTGAAGATCAAGGTTGGAGCAAGTGAAGCTAGGAGTGAAGTCTTTCACCTTGGAGTAGCAAATTCAAGAGCAAGAGTGAAGAATCATCCATGGATGCTATGGTGATCTTCCCCTCTCCAATTCAGGTCTTCTCCATGGTTGTGCTAGGATAAACATATGGTTCAACTTAGTGGGGGTGATGATTCGTGCTAGGATAGATGGATGATTGATTGAGTTGAGTCCTCCATAGTCATTGTGTAAGAAGTTGGTCCTTAAGCCTTGTGCTTGTATGCCATGTGAGCTTGATTAGGTTTCTATGGTACATTCCTATGTCATTCAATGTATGAAAGTTGTTGGATGAGGTTGATTTAAGGTTTAAGGATTGTAATTGATGATTTGAGAGATTGAATTACTCAATTGTAACCATTTTCACTTGACTTCCTTGTTGGCATTTCTACAAGCACTTGGTGTGCATTAGGGTTTTTTGTTCAATTAATGTTTGAAAGACCTTGTAATTGCTATTCTAATGTTCTATGATTGATATGAAAGTATCTTGCAACATTGCCTTGTGTTAGAGATTGTTGATTAGGAGTTTAGGCGTGTGAGCATTTCATTGAGCTTGATTAAAGCACTCCATTCCTTTGTTTCTATAGCGAGTGATGACACTCAATTTGACATGATTTTCAACCCCATTTAAGCGACATTTCCTTGCTTGAAACATGGTTTTAGGAATAAAATAGCAAATATTCACTCAACTACCCTATTTCCTACCTATTTGGTTACTTTGGCCCTTTTTGGGTCTATTTGATGGTTTTCTAGTGTTTTTGTAAGAGCGTGGGTTTTTGCCGTCAAATACATAACCATGGACGTGTTCAAGACCTCAAGGAGCAAACCAGAAATCAAACCGGAGTCAGAACCGAAGATCCAACTGCCCAACACAATGTTTTTGGCAAAAACTATGAAAGATTTCGGCGGAAATACCTTCAGAAACCCACAGCCGGTCGAGAAGAAGTTTTCGGTGAAAAGTCAAAGTCTTTGCCAAAAACTATTGAAGAAATACACACAGGAGGATTGATGGGATCCGGGCCACCCGACCCGACCTGACTGATGCCGACCCGGCCCCAACCCTAATACCGGGCCGAGACTACACTAGGCCTAGGCCTATGCCAGCACCACCTCCGGAGCCTTGGAGAGACAAAGCCCCAGATCCAGACCCTGAACCAAGCCTAGGGCCAAGACCAGCCCTAAGCCGAGGGCCGCCGCTAGGCCCTACCCTGATTACCACGAGCCCTGGAGTTGAAGAGGAGCATTGGGAGTCTCTAGGAGCATTCCTAGAGCATCGGCGGAGGAAGAGAGGAAAGGGCCCGACTGGAACTCACTGGAGCCCGAAGTCAGGCCCCGGAGCCAACCGAGAACTAGGCCTAGTACCTAAACTAGGCCCCATAACCAGTGCCACGAGCCTCGGACTAGCACCAGCCATTAAAGACCCCTTGAGGGCATCCCTGAAGACCTGGATGAAGAAGAAAGCAGAAGGCTTGGCCAGGATCGACAAAGGCCTAGCACTGAGCCAGCTCCGTGCGCTGGACCAAGCGCCGGGCACCACAGAAGCGTGCTTTTGGCCCAGCCAAAAATTGGCCCGTGCCTTTTGGGAGTTTCCAGCATCATTGGATAGCTTGAAGTCTGAGGAGCACCCTCCAACAAACGGAGCTGAATTTGGAGGTGTATTGAAGGAGATACGGCTAGAACAAGTCCTAGTGATGCTTGGCCTAAGAACAATTCCACAGCACAAATCCACACTTATTACGGGCGGACTGCTAGCCTTACCGACCACCCCACCTGTATAGTAAAATTGAAGGGGGTGATCATGCCGCAAGGTCTAGGGTCACCCTCTTGTTCATTGTTCATAGGATGACCCCACATTGGCAGGGCCATCCTCCTGCAACCAACATTCCACAATTCCAATAATCGCCATATATATATATATAATTTGCACAAACAGGAATTAAACTCTCATTCTAGCCACCTAGTCAACCAATCATCCACCCAATTCAAGCCACACAATAGCACGTCAAAAATAAATAACCAAGACACATAATTAACCATTTTCAACTCTCCAGTTCATGCATCCTTATTAATTACTAAATCGGATTATAGTTCCTCACGTCTCCACCTATTGACGCTAAGCCTTCACCTTAGCCTAAATGGAGCCCCTAAATTCTGTCTGGAAACATCCCTCTCGTCATCCTGGTTCCACAAGTTCTGATGGTGCGTCGTTTGGACTTCAAACGAGCAAGATATGACCCAAAAGACTGATCTGCAACTCCACGAACCATCTGGTGATGAAATTCACATTTTCTCCAAATTCCAGCAGCAGTCCCCTGACTCCATCAGTTAAGCAGATTGGTCCAAGAACTTAATCAGTTAACGTAAATTGCCCAAGTCTTCATCAGTCACAGTTAGCCAAGTTAGGGACCAAACCAATAATTTTCACCAAACTACTAAACACACCCCCAAAGTCAGAATAAAGACATACTGGTCACTTAGCTTCACAAGAATGTTGTTTGAGCATCCAACTTTCGGAACTCTCAAACTGCTCCTTCTTCTTCCCCAATGAAGTCATCGCCAATACTCCCATCTTCTTGGAACACAGCAGAACGTCGTCGCCGCCGCTGATGCCTCCGTTCTCTCTGTCTCTCTCTCGACCGGCTGTGTTCTCTTCATCTCCTCTCTTTTCCAGCCATCGCCACGGGGAACAACCCTCGCTCCCTTTTCCTCTCAACGCCGAGATGTCATCGGTCACCATCGTTCCTCATTCTTTAATCAAAATCCCGCTACGCCAAACCCCACCTCGATTCCTATGCACGCCGCCAAACTCCCTTCCCTCGATTTCAGTGTGCCTTCCTTCTTGTATTTCCCCCCTGGAGCTAAACCCTCTCTTCCCTTAGTCAGTCCCTCCAAGTCGTAGTGGGCTTCGGCCCAGTAGTATAACCAACGCAGCAGCATCATGAGGTGGGCCTCGCGCCTACACTCACCTCTCATTCCTTCGCAACCCGGTCATACCCTCCATCACTAAAACCAAACGGGCCTACAGACCCTCTCTTTTTCTTTTGTTGATTGCCAACGCAAGCCGAAATAGTTAAATGGTGTGGCCTGGCTGGACCACATGGTTTAGCCAGGTGGTTCGGGATCTCGACCTAATGGTTAACTAGAAACTCCTTAACTCGAAAGGTCTGATTCTCTTCGATTGGGGTAAAATAAATTAGCGAATTAAATAATTTAATTTGCAATAAATTCTACCATGCTTTAATCAATGAGGAACCAATCAACTTTTTAAATCAAACCGATTAATCAGAATTGGGATGTTACAGTGTTCAGGGACGTAAACCCTAATGTGGACACTATTATGATCATGACATAGAGAACCCTTGACGAATGGTCCCTTAGAAGGCCGAGACAAGGGACAACTGGTCCTAACCGCCCTTTCAATTCCAGCTCGGTACCTAGTTCACCGCCTTTGGCTGCTTCCCATCAAGAGATTTTGTAACACCCATCCTGAATCACTCCTGATAACTCGTGGTTGAACCGGTAAAGAGCATCACTAGAAAGATAAACAATTAATGAAAATGGAAAATCAACATTAAAATTTAATAAACCGAGAGGGGGCTTCCAATACATCAAAATCCGAGTACAAACCGATAAACTAAAAATACAAAATCAATCTTAAAATTTACAAAATCCCCAAATGGTAAAGGTCACCAAGAATAGGATACTACAACTACACTTTGGGCGTTCATCCAAAACAATTTGTGTCGTCATCCACACGGTCCTCTCATTTATTCTAAACCTGCATCGAACCTTATACCGCAAAACAATGCTGTTCCCGACCATTGCCAACACGTGAATTGGAAACACTTGAAGGTTTTATCCTTCTTCCCATCTACTACATTACTGTCTTTCCCTCCAACATAGGACGATTTGGAATGCAAATTAGTTGTTTTGCATAAATGTTTAGGCACACTAGATGGGACACATGTCAAGGTTCGCACTAACATAATAGACCAACCAAGATATCGCAACAGAAAAGGCAAAGTCTCAACCAATGTATTAGCTGTTTCTAATCCAGACAGTGAGTTCATCTACTGTCTGTCTGGTTGGGAAGGTTCTACCCACGATGTGAGGGTGTTGTGTGATATGCTCTGTCCAGACCAAATGGCTTAACGGTCCCCAAAGGTAATCTCCCCTAGACATTTCTATCTTTACGTCCCGTGTTTGTTCAACAACTAACCAACACAGTAATATATTCTTTGTTTAGGATCATATTACTTGTATGACGCTTGCTACGCAAACTACGAGGGATTTCTAACCCCTTTTAGGTGTCAACGATACCATCTTAAAGAGTGGGGAAACAATCAACCACAAACAGCTGAAGAATATTATAACATGAAACATTCTAGTACAAGAAACATCATAGAGAGAACCTTTGGTGTGGTCAAAATGCGGTGGGCTATACTAAGCGACACCACCTGGTTCTCCCCTGATGTGCTTAGCAAAATTGTTCACGTCTTTTTCCTTCTCCATAACTTCATTCGACAAGAAGCCTGGATTGACGCACTATAGTGGAGCTCGTGTGAAGAGCACAGAGTGAATCGATGTCCATTGCAGATGCAGAAGAAATTGACGAAGGTTGTTCTACCATGCAACCGACTCCGGAGTGGACTAGTTTTTCGAAATGAAAAATCACAAGAAATGTGGAGAAATAGGACTAGGAGGTGAACATGAGATAATCTAACGTTGGGGAGGTGTTGTAACTATATGTTTGAAGAACTTTCATTTGTTTTATATAAAAGATTCCATATGCAAGATTTATGTTGGAACCTGTACGTTGTTGTGTTGTTATTTACCTATTTATGTAGAACCTGATTTTATGTGTTATTGTGTTGTTATACTTCCTTTTGTACATACCAAACAACCCCCTGTTTGATTAGAAGATTAAGCTCAATTTGGGTCGTAACTATTATTTTATTATTTTTAAATAATGTGGACTTGATGACATGGTAAATAGGACCACGTTGTAACAGAGTTTGTATTAATGGGACGAGTCTACAACAAAATGAAATTTCAGGACGAGTTTATAAATTTTATAACCCACCCCATAATTCTGGGACTACTTAAGTATTTGACCCTTTATTTTTACCAGGAAATATTTAGCAACTACAATATTTTTTTTGAGGATAAACAAGCCATTAAACACCATACAAGCTGCACAACTCGAGGTCATGAGCATATGTTCCCTTCACCAAGTTTGTGTACTTGATCAGCAGATCCAAGACATACATGTTCAGAAAGCACTTCTATATTCCAAAGCACGAAACAGCAACTTATCTGGCCCACTGTGATTCTTCCTGATCAGGATGTTCTTCTCCATAATGTTCATTCTGTTCTTCGTCTTCTTCGTAATACTCTAGAGGAGGATCAAATGGTAATGGTACTGGCAATGGTGTACTCGCTGGCCTGAATTGGTGAAATATATCTGGTCTACTCGCAGGCCTAGGCTTTTCCCATTCCTGCATTTCCAAGTTCAATATAGTAAATACTGATAAGAGTCTTCGGCCACTAGCATAGATATGAAAAACAAAAATTTTCATGAAACATCACAAGGAAACAACCATATCTGTTCATCTTTCTTTTGTATCACAACAAAGAGCGGGATTTAACTATGAACTAATTATAAAAACATCAATGGTACAAAGAGCGGGATTTAACTATGAACTAATTATAAAAACATCAATGGTATGAAACACATGCAGTTAATCATGGAAATTTTGTACAAGACTATTGCAGTCAAGGGTGAAAAGTTATGATTGTTCAACAGCACCATAAACGTCGACTATGTCCATTCACCTCAGGCATCTATCCAATAAAGTTGTGGTCATCACTCTACTGGTAAGCATGCTTGGGCCATTTGACTCATGGCTCAAAATAATCTTTGCATAGTCTACCGAAACTACTGGTAAGCAGGAACAAAATGGCCTGAATACATGCTGGAACGAGTGAAGCTCAAATGAAGTCTGCCAGCACAAGCTATTGAAGGTTAATTGATATGGAAACTCAAGAAGCTTATGCTACTTGGAGAATCACTGGACCGACAATATCAGTATGTAGTATCAATCGAAAGCAATATATATGAGAAGATTAAGATCTAATAATATAATGGTTCGACCTTCAACCTCGTTCATGACTACGTTTACCGCTGGAAACAGGGTGCAACAAACTAGTTGGTATTCACAAATAAGAAGCTCTGCTCAGAAGAACACAACGATGCATTTATCATTCATAACTTGTCTCCCAAATTCCACACAATAAAACGATTGAGGCCAGATGGAAGGAACAAGCTGATAAGCCCACCGGATTCTACGAACAAGTAACCGAGTGAAATACAGAAACAGAACGAGAGAAGAAAGCTAAAAGGAGACATACTATGGGCATATCAAAGGGATTGCGGTTATTGAATCGAACTTCCTCGGGAGCCATACGAACAACTTGTAAACGTCCCCTGTCAGTACTCGGGACACCGACTGAAGCAATCACATACTGAAAACTCTTTCCCGCTGCCGGTGGAAGAACAGCGAGCGGTCTGGATAAAGTAGTAGAACACGCGGTGAGACAAATCGATGACATCGTTACAGTCCGTGTGGAAACCCTAATTTGGGAGAGATAAGATTAAAGAGACACTGATTCAACAGACAGCAGACACCGTTAAGGAGAATTCGATTCTAGAGCAAGCTACACAGTCGCAACATTGGACGCAATACATTATGGCCGTCAGATTTGAGATCCTTGATCTAATGGTTAATAAAAATGAGAGGACAACGTTATTTACAACATGTACATAAAATAAAGTTGAGCTGTAAGACGTTAAGACTTTTTTCTTTTTCATTGAAAATCATTCAATTTCCCGAAAAGTAAGTTGAGCTGTAATCACGATTTCCCATTTGGATCGCATTTGTTTCCCTTATCTGATTGTAACTTGGCTTATTTTCCTTAGATACGATTGTCTTGGCATTTCGGAATGGCGTCACGTCTTAATTAATAATTAAAGCGCGTTGCGCGGCTTTACTACCAAAAAAAAAAAAAGTTGAGCTGTAACAGGTATCGCGATTAATCTGTAATGACGACGCTGATGAGATTCGAACGAGTTTTCGTCGAACTCGTTAATTAATCAAACAGATTTCGACGTCGACGAGCTCGGGATCTACTATTATGAGGACCCCTCTTAGTGTCCTTATATAAGGACTCTTTCTACCGTTGGATGGTGATCCACATCTAACGGCGTGGAACAAAGTAAGGGTAAATTTGGAAGCATGGAAAGTTTAGAACCGGTATATAAGGTAAAAAAATTAGGGTTTTGATAGAAACCCATTTCACATATCATTCTAAAAAATAGCCGCATTCTCTTTCTCTCTTTCTTCACTCTCTCGTCGGAAACCTACTCAACCCCGCCGCCAACCGCCAATCGACCCTCACCCTCTCATCAACCGACCACCATTCATCTCCAAATGGCCACCGCGCCGATCTCCAAACGGCAGCACGCCCATCTTCAACGGCCATCACACGCTCCTCGCCAATCATCCATCGGACGCCTCTTGCCAACCGGCAACCGGCAACCGTACTCTCGCCAAACGACCGCCGCATCGTCACAAACCGGAGGAAGGGACACATCCACCGCGTCTCTCAACAGGAGCTTCTTTCCGCTACTGGGTTGCGTAACTGGATCTCGTTTATTTTCGATCCGGGTTGAGATTTTGTTTGTTAGTGGTAGATATAGGTAGGATGAGATTGGGATGTTGTTCTAGGGTCTCTGTTTTCCATTTTGTGAGACAATGGGGGTGGAAGTCAGGTACGAAAGGGCTAATGTTGCTGGGTATTCTGTTTCTACCCATGTGCCCTGCTTCTACTTCTATTCTTAGGTCCCTTGGATTTTATGCTCTAGCTTGGCGTTTTTTCCCTGTTGTTGTTGCTAGGTTTTCTGTTCTAGTGTGTTTTGGGCAGATTGGAAGTGAGCTTGTACAATTTTTGCTTGTTCCTTTGTTTATAATACAACACAATTATCTAAAGGAAAACGGTTCCTTTTTGTTTATTTGGTACATGAATTGAAAATCAAATGTTTCTTTGTGGTTGATTTGGTACATGTTAGTGGGATGAAACCAGTTGTTCCTTCATGGAATTGCTAACCAATTGATACATTAATTCCAATCTTTAGCAACAAGTTGTACCAACATGATGATTTAGGAACATGTTCATCCTCTCGGATTAGGTTCCATTATGACGATTAGGAACATGTTATGAGTTGACGATATAGGAACGGTGAAAAAATAATATGATGATTCATAATTAATTTCCACGAGTTCATTCATGATTTTTCCAAAGAAGAAAATGGGCAAAAAGAAATAAAACCTTGTAACTGTCACAAAATAATTAATGAAAAAAAAGAAAATTACCCTAATACCCATCCTAATTTTAACCATTAGATCTTCATTAAAAAAATGAAAGGTATAGATTAGTGTCCTTATATAAGGACACTTAAAGAGGTCCTCATATTAGGAATTCCCGACGAGCTCTACCCAATACATGATTGAACATATTATGTTAGTTCTGATACTCTACATCTACGCCTCTATTTTTTCGAGTTTTAAATTGAAGTTTCATTATGATTCGGGAATCGAATACGGTTTGTATTTGTTCCATACTGGATGTATGTATTTCTTACTGAATCATATTACTACTTTTTTTGGAATGGTTGTGAATCTGTTGGGATACTCATACCATGAATATGAGTTTGAGTGTTGAACAAACTATTTATGGATTATCTTCTTCAGTCAACAATGACATTACAGTAAGTTGAAACAAAAATATATGAACTTATTTTTTAAGTATTACTATATGCATTCCACTCATGAAAAGTTTCACTATGTACAAACTATATTAATGTGTGCTCTTTACGACTTGTTGACCTGTACAATGTGTATAGTAGATTGTTTACAAGTTTTTATGTCATTTACACACCCTACACAACCTATATTCAACTATTGTGGGGTTGTAGTGTGTGTATAACGTTAGTACACACTATGTACGTACAAGTTGTACGGATTTTGTAACCACTATGCATTGTACGAACTTTTTATAATTTGTATACTATTTCTATAGTTTGTTTGGCATTTGTATAGACAAGTTGAAAATATGTATACTATTCATTACAAGTTGTATATACTATGTATAATGTGTATACTATTTGGTACATGAGGTATGATGTTTATAGAAACTCATGCATGTAGTCTTACAGCTTGTATAACATGTATGTGGTTTGTACATTCTTGATAATTTGTTTGTATATCAAATTATTTTAGGTGATCCATCAACATAGAAGAATTTAAAATTTTTAACGAAAATGATGCTCTAGCTTTTGCAAGAGATACACACTACGAGAGTTTCGAAGTAAAAAATAAACTTTCGCAAAAAAGTAGAAAAGAAGGCAATAATGTATTTTGATACTTGTTGTTCACCTACAAGTATCAAAATACATATAAACACTAAATAATGGTTCTGAAAATGGAGTGAAATAGATCTCACAAAGAAAGGGAAGACTAATACTAAAAAAAGTTACTAATAGACAAATTGAAACAAGAACAAGTTGCAAGACAAACATAAGGATGAGGTAAAGTAAGGTAAGCAACTAGTTTGTGATTATTGAGTTTAATTATGGCCGGAATCACTCATTCACAGAAAAACACAAGTTTATAATGTGTAAAGAGCAACACATTCCTATCGTTTACAAGCTTTTGACAAATTTGAATGAAGATTGTAGAATACCATAGAGAGCAAGTTACGACTCAATTAGAAAGTTTGTTAGATGGGCTGAAAACTTGAGGTTCGCGTATACGGATTTGAAGAACCACATACGAACTAGAAGGACACGAGCAATTGACGATGGAGATGTTTATGTTTTGCTGAATCACTTCTCCAGTTAATCAAATAGTAAACCCGATTACTTCTATGAAATGCAAGTTGATTGTGGAGATGAAATTGCAAGCATATATTGGGTGGATCGACAGATGCGCATGGATTACCAAAACTTTGGCGACTATATCAACTTCAACGCTACATCCAGAACCAACCGAACATGTCATCCGCTAGGTATTCAATTTGTTTTGGTTATCCCAACTTTATATTAGTGATCATAGAACATGTAATCCATGTTTACAAACTGTAAACACGCGAAGTATAGTTTGTACTAACATAATGTACAGACAAGTAGATCGCTTACATAGTGTACAAAAATTGAATTTACAGTCTCTATTTCATATGTATATTTATTGTAAAAAATATTTGTATAGTTTGTTCGGAATACATATACATTGTAAATACAAATTATAGAGTGCACTAATAAAAAAATTATTGCATCAATTCTTATAGCTCTATTTGTTGGAAAAAACCACCACCATCAACTTGTTATTTTTGGAGCAGCACTGCTATATGATGAGACATCAACAACATTTGAGAGGTTATTTAGTACATCCACAAAGTGTGTGGATGACAAAGAATCAATAAGCATTTTCATGGATCCGTTACGTGCCTATTTTTTAGGAATTAATTATTAGTTTTTTAATTACTATTGGTAGTAGGATATTATCTTAATTGGATGTTGAGTTTTTTTAAGGTTATTATTTAGAGAATTAGTCTAAGAGTTTAAAGGTTATATAATGCCTTTGATGTAAAAGAATGAAGGAATAAGAAAAGAAAATCCAATTTAATTATATATTATTATTATTATTTTTAGTACGTCCGCCTGTTCCTTCTTCCATCTTCATCATCCATCGTCATCTTCATCATATCCATCAGCAATCCATCATCATCATCACCGTCATCTTGATCATCCAATGAGCCCGTTACATGTGGTATCATAAAACCAAGCTTTCCAAGGTACGCGGGAATCGATAATCCACTGTCATGGATTTATCGTGTTGAAGAATATTTCGTCAATATGTCAGATGATTGGTGCAGGGTTATGATTGCACAAATATATTTGGAGGGAGAAGCTGAACGGTGGGTTTTAAAGTTCAAGAAAGAAGCTGACAACGAAATCACGTGGGAGGAGTTAAAAGTCGGGATGCGAACTAGATTCAAGGTCGACTTTCCACGATTTGTTGGTGATGAGGACTCTGTGATTTGGATCTGTCAGACCGATCAATACTTTCAGTTCTATTGATGTACGTTGTAATGCGTGCAATCAAATAACTGTCAAGCACAGAGCAGGACAGATCGTATTCCACGAGCCTCTTCTACTTCCTTACTCAAATATGTTGGCAATTTTTATTCAGGAAAGAGCAACTTGTGCATGGTGTGAGTTCCACGACTTCTATACTAGAATGCAAGGTAAACTGAAATGGAAATAAAATACAGAAAGATTGATTGTTTGACTTAGACAGACGACAGACAAGCTTAGACTTCGAATCCCCCTTAGATCACCAGAACATTAGCAATCAACAGACCAACGATTTTCAATTCTAGTTCATTCAGTTCACAGACACCACCATAACTCCTTACCATTAGGTTTAAGACTGGCGAACGTTCGCTCTATCCGATCTAGCTACCAAGATTAATTAGTCGCCCGGGTACGATCGCCTTTTGCGACGACAAAACTAACTGGTGTAATTACTAGTGATTAACGAGATACTCTTGCAATGGATTAACCCTAACTGGTTCCTACGAAAGGCACACTCTAATGAATAGGTTAATTGCTTGATTTGGTGTTTTAAAGCGAGGCGAACATTCGCTACTATCCTCGACTTAACAAGAATCTAATCTAGGTGGCCAAACCAGACAAGAAACATAGAGAACAAAGAACAAATCAAACATGAAGGAGAACTGAATGAATTTCGAATCTAATCTTCGCCGATCCGTGACCGCTTGGGTCACTTAGGGTTCATCTAATCTAAGCTCTACGAGTTTAGCTACTTGATGACACTCGATTTGATGTGATTATCAGCCTCATTTAAGCAACATTTCTTTGCTTAAGACATTGTTTTTAGGGTAGAATAATGAATATTCAATCGATTGCCCTATCTCGTGCCATTTGTGTTACCTTGGCCCGTTTCGGGTCAATTTGATGGTTTTCTAGTGTTTTTGTGTTAACACAGGTTTTTGCCGTCAAATAGCGTAGCCATGGACGTGTCTAAGGCGTAGGAACCTCGAGGAATCAAACCAGAATCGATCAAAGGAGTCAATCAAGTCAAACCGAAAATCTGCCATTCACACTTACAGTTTCGGCGAAGCCAAGCCCCCAGATTCGGCGAAACCAGCAGTTCAAATCAGCCAGTGCTAAGTGAAGAATGCTTTCGGCGAAAATACTCAACTGCTCGGACCGAAAATATTGAACAGCCGGCGGAGCCCTTGAACTTAAAGGAATTTTCGCCGAAATTCTTAAGGAATTTTCGGCGAAAATAATACACTGGTCCGACTAATTTAGGGTTAAGTATTTATACTTAACCCGGCGGCCCAAATAACATATACAATTCATAATTCGAAAAAACACAACTTTTCGAGATTTGAATCCTCTGAAGTTCTGGAGCGAAGAGTTGGAGTTCGAAGAGCCGGATAGAGATCGTGACGCCATCCCTTCCACCTTGGAGAACCGGAGCTAGGAGTGCAACTTACCGAAGATCGGAGTCTGTCAGAGTCGTCTGAATTAGGTTTTTCAGATCCTTTTCTGTTCTTCCTTTGAATGATGAACTCTTTCCTTGTCTTTGTGTCTTTTGTAATGATCATGAGTAGCTAAACCCTTTAGAGCTTAGACTAGATGAACCCTAAGTGACCCAGGGCTTTAAAGCGGTCACGGATCGGCGGTGATTAGATTTGAAATTCAATCAGTTCTTTTTCATGTTTGATTCGTTCTTCATTGTTTATGTTTCTTGTCTGGATTGATCACCTAGATTAGATTCTTGTTAAGCTAAGGATAGAAGCGAACGCTCGCCTTACTTTAGAACATCGAATTAAACAATTAACCTTATAATTGGAGTGCCTTTCGTAGGAACCGGTTAGGGTTAATTCACTGCAAGAGTAACTCATTAATCACTAGTAATTACACCAATTAATTAAGTCGTTGCGAGAGGCGACAGTAACCGGGCGGCTAGTTAATCTTGGTAGTTAGAACGGATAGAGCGAACGTTCGCCGGTCTTAAACCTAAGGGTAAGGAGTTATGGTGGTGTCTTAGTAATTGATTGAATGAGAATCGAAATCCGCTGATCTGTTGATTGCCAATACTCTGGAGAACGAAGGGGGATTCAAAGTCTAAGTTCGTCTGTCATTCTTGTTTCCAAACCCTAATTCTCAATCTGCTTTAGTTTAATCTTTTTAACTTTTCTGCATTTCTTAGAAGTAGAAGTCGTGGAACTCACACCACGCACAACGTGTTTTTCCTTGAATAATTTGTTAGTTCTGAAGTAGCCAATCATTCGAAGGCCCGTGGAATACGATCTGCTATACGCTTTTTCTTAGCATTAGTAGTTTTTATTTGGTTGAATCCCGAACAACGACCGGGGCGTTCACCAAATTGGCGCCGTTGCCGGGGACTTCTTTTGATTGTTGAAAAAGATCTGGCAATTTATTCTTTTATTTTCCATCTTTCATTTTTTTTCCACCCACTTCGATTTTACGCCGGTATGTTTGCTTTTGTTGCTTGTAGGTTGTTCTGCAGGTTCATGAACCGCTCGATTGCTCATTCTCAGTTTAAGCCGGGTAATTCTGCTTCGCCGAAGAAACCGCGAGCTCAGAAGCAAGTCATAACCACACCGCCTACACCACCTATCCCTCAAAAGATTGAGGAGTTGAAGGAGAACTCCTCATCTTCATCCGCTTCATCCACTACTTCAGATTCACCACCACCTTCTCCTCCTAGTTGCTCAGCGCACCGTGGCGGATTACTGCAGACCAAGTGCAGCTCACCTCCGAGCTAGCGTTGTCGTGCCGCACAACGATGACGATCCTGATTATGATATCACAACCTTCGTCCTGAACATGGTCACTAAGAATCTTCGATTCGAAGGGAAGCTGCAAGAAAACCCCTGCACACATTTGGCGAACTTCCTTGACATGTGCGAGACGTTTAAAAAAGGGAATCTCAACAAGAACAATCTTTGCTTGCGGGCATTCCAATTCTCTCTTAAAGGCAACGCCAAGGTATGGCTCAGCTCGAAACCACCTGGCTATTACACTGACTGGGATCATCTAGCTCAAGACTTCATAGAAGAATACTACCCCCTTCAAGAACTACATTCTACAAGGATAGTATCGCTAGGTTCTCTCAGAAGGAAGGAGTCAGTTTACACGATGCTTGGAACGATTTCCAAACACTCCTATCTGAATGCCCTCATCATGGATTCAACCAGAGTCAGCTAGCTGAAATCTTTGCCCAAGGGATGAATGAAGAAACAGCTGAATGGGTCAACATCTTAGCTGATGGCGACTGCACAGCACTTGAACCAGAAGCTGCTCTACTTCACTTTGCGAACTGCGCATCTAAGTCCAGAAATAGGGAAAGACAGTTTGGAGTAGCCAAGAGTCAACCAAGCAGTGAAGATCAGATTAAGATCGCAGTACATAAACAAATGGAAGAGATCCTCGATACAACTAACTGGCCTAACAAGGAAGTCAACTTTATTGACCACAGCTTCACCAGGGATCAAAGAGGCTACTCCGACTACCGTCAGTTCAGAACACCTCCTCAACAACGGGAAGGCTTCTATGAGCGCCCTCCCTACAACTTCCAACTCGACCAGAGCCGAAATCAATACATGGACAATGGTTATCAAGATCCTTCCAGATTCACCAGAGTACAGCAGCCTCCGAATCTTGTATATGAGGACAATTGGGAGAGGAGAATAGCTAGGAAGTTTGATCTAATTACAACAAGACTTGATGATCACGAGGAAAGATTCAAAGCGCAAGCTCTTCTCAATCAAGAACAGATAGCATCTGGACAGAGAATAGAGGATATGATAAATAAAATTGCTAGTGCGATGGCTCGTCTTCCCATTTTCAATCAGGCTCCGTCTCCAGACAGCTCCACCGTGAAGAACGAGCACGCTAAGGCCGTAACAACCAGGAGCAGTGAGCAGACCAACCCATCTGAGAAGGAAGAAATTCCCGTTTCCAATAAGGGAGAGTGCTCGGCTATCGTCGCTCGACCACCACCCATACCTATTCCAGCTAAGTGCCCCGACCCTGGTCCTTTTACTTTACCTTTGAGCATTAATGGCATTGAAATCGAGCGTAGCATAATAGACCTAGGTGCTTCTATAAATGTCATGCCTATGTGTTTATATAAGAAACTGAACCTAGGGGAATTACAACCTGCCAACATGAATTTAGTGTTCGCTGACAAAACTCTAAGAGAACCTAAAGGAATGATCCAGGATGTAATCACTTGCTGTGGCCCGTTCCAGTTTTTCGTTGATTATATAGTTATGGATACTCAAGAGACATATTCTACCCTTCTCTTGGGTCGGTCATTCATGGCGACAGCCGGAATTAATGTCAATGTTCCTAATGGCTCTCTAACTGTAAGGGTGGGGAAGGATACTGCAACATTCCGTCTCAAGGACGGGATGAAATACATTCCTAAGGAAGAATTAAATTGTTTATCTGTAGAGATTGTGGAGTTGGCCTCGGTCAACTTCATTTCTAATGTTTCTTCCAGTGTTTCGAGATCAATTGACACTGCAGGTGCTGGACAGGGTACCGAGAAGAAGCCAGAAGCTTCAGTTCAGAAGCCACCTAAAAAGAAGAAGGAACTGCAAGCCTCTTCTAAATCACCGAGCAGACCTCGAGGAAAGAACAAGAAGACAAAGACCCAAATGGTCTGGAGACCAAAAGCTCCACCGTCTTCCACCGAGACAGCTGCACCACCTGTTAGTTCTGAGAAACCGGCGCCGGAACAAGTATGGAAGGAGAAGCCGAAAGCATCTCCTAAAGAAGTACTAACGATCACCGATCCTGGTGATAACAAGCCGAAGAAGAAAGAAAAAGAGAAACCGACAGTCCTCATTCCTTCCATCGTCACACTAAATAAGGATGACCTCTCTAGAGAGCTGTTCGGACCATTCAAGTTCGTTGATCATCTTCCCGACGGACGTACCAAACTACTACATGCAAACGGGAAGAGATTCACGCTTACCGGAGAAGTCCCGAAGCTGTACTTTATGAACTCTGACGCGAGCGTGAAGGAGAATCTAAGTTGGGATGTCTCCTAATACCGTCCAGGTATCGTCCAGCTCAAGTACGTTAACAAAAGAGCGCTTCGTGGGAGGCAACCCACGGCTGGAGTCAGTTTTTGTTTTGTTTCAACCTTGGTATTTTAGAGTTGGTTTGGGAGAGCCAAAAGTATCAGTTTGTTTGATTTATTATTTTTCGTGTAGAGTCTGCGTGTCATAGAGTCAGTTGCAAGTTGATTGAGGTCGTTCCGATTTTTTTGGATTTAACTGTGATTTTCTGAAGTTGGCCAGATTTACGAAAATATTTAAAACCCGAACAGTTCAAAATTTTCGGCGAAACCACCCTTGTTTTCGGCGAAACCGATTTTCAAATTTCAAACCTGTTTCTCCTGTTCCTTATTTTCGGTTCAAAAATTTTCTGATTTCGGTGAAACCATCCCAACTAAAATTTTCGGCGAAACCGAGCTTCCATTTTCGGCGAAACTGCCTGTTCAAATCGGTCAATCCATTTTAACTAGTAGTTTCGGCGAAACCACCCCCCTACTTTCGCCAAAACTGATTTGCAAAATCACTTAATTTATCCATTAAAAATCCGGTCCCCTTCCTCTCTCCTTCTCTTATTTTCGCTCAGCCTACCCGAAACCCCCTCTCCTTTTGAAATCGCCAAACGCCCCACTTTCAACACCCGCCGCCGCCGCCGTTTCACTCGCCGCCGTCACCGACCGCCGCCGCACCTCTCCCCTCCTCATTCCGATCCCAACAAGCCCTAGAACGTTCGAATCGGAGCTTTGCAGCTCCAGTTCTCCGAAACCCCAGTTTTCAAGTTTTTCACCGATTCCTCCCAACCCGTTCAGTTTTTGCTTCCATGACTTCAAGGTAAGTTGTAGAACTTTCCGATACGAATCTTTTGACATATGGATTGCTGAATTTCGCCAGGGTTGACTTTCGGTTTACTTCGTTTTACATGCCGACTGTTTCGTGTGAACTAGGATTGACTGAACTTATAGAACTGTTCTAGGATGCTTAGGGAGTTCCGTGCTTAATTTCCATATCATTTGGTCATGTGTTGCTATGCATACGATTGTTTCTTTGTTATGTTGACTTGTGAGATATGTCGGTTTGACGTTGAATTGTTGTTGATCGTTTGGCTGTCATAAGTGTTCATTCTTGTTCATATTATCGTGCCGCCATTTGAAATCATATGCTGCCGTCAATTTCCAAGTTGTGATAGTCTTGCCATGATTAGGGTTCAATATGACTTAATGTTGACTTTCTAAAATGTCGGTTTGACTTTTTGAACTCTGATTGTGCTTACCTGATTATAGCTGTTCTTAAGACATGTGTTCTATTGTCTATGATTACCGGTTACTCCGCTTTACTTACCCCACTTAGTTTCCCTCATTTCTTTGTGAAATTGAGTTTTTCTACTAAGTGTGGGGTAGGATCTTAGTTGACTAATCTGGTTTCACTTCTGGTTTTAGGAACACTTTTGAGCGCAGGACTATGGCACGCCTTGATGGCGCCTCGAGCTCAGGAGCTGCCGCTCCCGTCACACCTGCCATTCTGGGTCCTCCACCTGCACTTCCTCGCCATGCTGGATACCATCCCACCATCACCCGTCTACCGGACTTCTACTTTGAGAACTTCTAGAAGATCGAACACATCCGTGGAGCTGCCGTGCGTCCTTTATCCATGAAGTCACTCCAGGAGCATAACGAGGATCCGTGCTTACCCTCTGAAATCAACCGTCCTCTTCCAGGTTCTTCCATTCCACTTTGAACTCTAGAATTAGTCCTGTGAGGACACAAGTCCGATTTAAGTGTGGGGTAGGATGCTAGAGAACCTTGCATGAACTTGATTGCCCTTGATTGTGTTTTGTGTGCCTCGTGATTCCATTCCGGTCTCTCTAGCATTAGAATGGCTCAGTTCTTGATTTTTGATGTTAAGTTGTTGTTCAAACTTTCATAATGATGCTTAGACTGCTTAACCTAGAACTTGAGAACCAACTTGTATGCTTTGATGCTAAATTGCCTGGTCAGAACAGAATTTTAAAATCACACTTGTAGTTAGCCTTGATTGCTTGAAAATGACCGAATCCGACTAGCAAACCAACTGTGAGCTTTTGATCCATTGCACGTAACTTGCAATTTAAATTCTTTCTGAGTGGTTTTCTGTTTACTTGAATGAGTTAGAATTTGCATGAGACCTACTCGAGACCACACGATGACACGAGTTCTACAAGGATAGGGGCACCTAGATTCAGCTACTAAGCCAGATAGCCTACCAAACGATAAAATCCACTAGGTTTAGACCCTTGAGCTTGGCCTGTTCTTTCGGTTCGATAATACATTACAGCCATTTCCCATTTCTTTCACTCCCCATTGATCCCCTGTGGTTGTAGTTCTAGATTGACCTACCGGAAGTCGGTTTGTGGTAACCTGCCTATAGCCATTCAACAGGTGGTCTTAGCTAATATGTCCAGACGTGTAAATCCCTCTAGCAACTAAAAGAAAAATCGGCACAAAAAGAAAAAAAAAGTAAAGTAAGAAAAGAAGCAAGCTTCAGAAAAAAAATGAAGAAAGAAGAAAATCAGAAAAAATTCAAAGTTTAGTTCAAATAAAACGTTCTTCTCCCTACAAATGGAAGAACGAAGTCGTAAGAAAAGTTGAAAAGAAAAATGTGTATGCAAAAGAAAAAGAATAAGTGCTAGGTTGCTTGAGGGTATCATAGGACGAGCGTTCATTATTCCACCCGTGTTTGGTTAGACGGTAGGAAGCCATAGATTAGATTCGAGGGAAGTTAGTCGAAAGCTACACCGCACCAAGCCATCATCATTCATTCCCATCATCCATCTCATTATAAACCCGAGTAGTGTAGAATTCATTACGGTCCTAGCAGGGAAGTCCTTCTTGACTAGATACTCGTGTTGTCACAGTGGTGGAGATGTGGTCGAAATACAAACCTATGACAGAATTCGGTAACAAAAAATGATCGAGAGCAGAAACACGTCCTTAAACACAGAGAGTGAGAGTCCCCATTGTACTAAATATATCCTGTGTGAGAAGTCTGGTCGGTCAGGTCAAATTCGTGCATGATTGATTGCTAATTACTTGTCGTGTGTAGTTTATTAGTGAGACCAGGTAGTTTGGCTGATCAGTATGCATGTTAGGTTTCTTGTTCTAGGATCGATCTGTCTAATAATTCATTGTGCTTGATTGAGCTCCAATTTAATCGATCTTATCATTTATGAACATGAGCGTTTCTATTCAGTTTGCTTGAGGACAAGCAAAAGCTTAAGTGTGGGGTATTTGATGACACTCGATTTGACGTGATTATCAGCCTCATTTAAGCAACATTTCTTTGCTTAAGACATTGTTTTTAGGGTAGAATAACGAATATTCAATCGATTGCCCTATCTCGTGCCATTTGTGTTACCTTGGCCCGTTTCGGGTCTATTTGATGGTTTTCTAGTGTTTTTGTGTTAGCACAGGTTTTTGCCGTCAAATAGCGTAGCCATGGACGTGTCTAAGGCGTAGGAACCTCGAGGAATCAAACCGGAATCGATCAAAGGAGTCAATCAAGTCAAACCGAAAATCTGCCATTCACACTTATAGTTTCGGCGAAACCAGGCCCCCAGATTCGGTGAAACCAACAGTTCAAATCAGCCAGTGCCAAGTGAAGAATGCTTTCGGCGAAAATACTCAACTGCTCGGACCAAAAATATTGAACAGCCGGCGGAGCCCTTGAACTTAAAGGAATTTTCGCCGAAATTCTTAAGGAATTTTCGGCAAAATAATACACTGGTCCGACTAATTTAGGGTTAAGTATTTATACTTAACCCGGCGGCCCAATAACATATACAATTCATAATTCGAAAAAACACAACTTTTCAAGATCAGAATCCTCTGAAGTTCTGGAGCGAAGAGTTGGAGTTCGAAGAGCCGGATAGAGATCGTGACGCCATCCCTTCCACCTTGGAGAACCGGAGCTAGGAGTGCAACTTACCGAAGATCGGAGTCTGTCAGAGTCGTCTGAATTAGGTTTTTCAGATCCTTTTCTGTTCTTCCTTTGAATGATGAACTCTTTCCTTGTCTTTGTGTCTTTTGTAATGATCATGAGTAGCTAAACCCTTTAGAGCTTAGACTAGATGAACCCTAAGTGACCCAGGGCTTTAAAGCGGTCACGGATCGGCGGTGATTAGATTCGAAATTCCATCAGTTCTTTTTCATGTTTGATTCGTTCTTCATTGTTTATGTTTCTTGTCTGGATTGATCACCTAGATTAGATTCTTGTTAAGCTAAGGATAGAAGCGAACGCTCGCCTTACTTTAGAACATCGAATTAAACAATTAACCATATAATTGGAGTGTGCCTTTCGTAGGAACCGGTTAGGGTTAATTCACTGCAAGAGTAACTCATTAATCACTAGTAATTACACCAATTAATTAAGTCGTTGCGAGAGGCGACCGTACCCGGGCGGCTAGTTAATCTTGGTAGTTAGAACGGATAGAGCGAACGTTCGCCGGTCTTAAACCTAAGGGTAAGGAGTTATGGTGGTGTCTTAGTAATTGATTGAATGAGAATCGAAATCCGCTGATCTGTTGATTGCCAATACTCTGGAGAACAAAAGGGGGATTCAAAGTCTAAGTTCGTCTGTCATTCTTGTTTCCAAACCCTAATTCTCAATCTGCTTTAGTTTAATCTTTTTAACTTTTCTGCATTTCTTAGAAGTAGAAGTCGTGGAACTCACACCACGCACAACGTGTTTTTCCTTGAATAATTTGTTAGTTCTGAAGTAGCCAATCATTCGAAGGCCCATGGAATACGATCTGCTATACGCTTTTTCTTAGCATTAGTAGTTTTTATTTGGTTGAATCCCGAACAACGACCGGGGCGTTCACCACTACTCATATTCAATACAGGAGAATCAAAGACGAACAAGGAATACATCTCAGGTAGGAAAGACAGAGAAGAACTGTAAAACCTAATTGCGACGAATCCTTGAAGCTTCAATCTGCTGGATCTTCAACTCCTAGTACTGGTTCTCCGAGATGGAAGGATGGCGTCACGATCCTTTCCTGGCTCTTCGAACTCTTTTCAGTCTTTCTGTCTCTAGTCTAAGTCTTGGAATTTTTCATTCAAAGTGTAAGTTATGAGATGATCTATTTTCAGCCGGCGATTTTCCTTTTGTACTCGTCCGCGTTTTGGCTGGAAATCAGCCAACTTTTCATTGAAAACTTAGGGAGTTTTCGGCGAAAACTCCCTTTAAAAACTTGGCTTGCTCCGTCTGTTTCTTCTGTTCGAAATTACTTGGAGTTTGCGGCGAGAACTTTGGAGTTTTCGCCGAAAACTCCTTGTAATGGTCTGCTGATCTCTTCTTGAGTTTTCGACAAAAACTCAAGATCTTTTCACCGTAAACTGCTGTGTAATTCGGGCAGGGATGTGTTGACTTTAATTGACTCCTTGGTTGATTCTAGTGCGGTTCCTTGAGGTTCCAGTGCCTTAGACATGTCCTCGGTTACATTATTTGACGGCAAAAACCCGTGCTATCATGGAAACACTAGAAAACCATCAAATAGACCCGAAAAGGGCCAAGGTAACACATATGGCACGAGATAGAGCAGTTGAGTGAATATTCGCTATTATTCCATAAAAACCATGTCTTAAGCAAGGAAATGTCGCTTAAATGAGGCTGATAATCACGTTAAATCGAGTGTCATCAAAATACCCCACACTTAAGCTTCTGCTTGTCCTCAAGCAAACTGAATAGAACCCGCTCACGTTCACAAATGATGAGATCGATTAAATTGGAATTCAAGCAGACACAATGAATTATTAGACAGATAATCCCAGGAACAAGATACCTAACATGCATACTGATCAACCAAACAACTTAGTCTCACTACAAATTGCACACGACAAGAAGTAGTAACCAATCATGCACGAATTTAACCTGACCGAACAGACTCCTCACATAGGAAATATTTAGTATAAGGGAAACTCTCACTCTCTGTGTTTAAGGACGTGTTTCTGCTCTCAATCAATTTCTGTTACTGAATTCTGTCATAAGTTTGCAATTCGACCACATATCCACCACTATGACAACACGAGGAACTAGTCAAGAAGGACTTCCCTGCTAGGAACTGTGACGAATTCTACACTACAAGGGTTTATAATGAGATGGATGAAGGGGATGTATGATGATGGCTTTGGTGCGTGATGACACTCGATTTGACGTGATTATCAGCCTCATTTAAGCGACATTTCCTTGCTTAAGACATGGTTTTTAGGGTAGAATAACGAATATTCAATCAATTGCCCTATCTCGTGCCATTTGTGTTACCTTGGCCCGTTTCGGGTCTATTTGATGGTTTTCTAGTGTTTTTATGTTAGCACAGGTTTTTGCCGTCAAATAAAGTAGCCAAGGACGTGTCTAAGGTGTTGGAACCTCAATGAATTGCACCGGAATCGATCCAAGGAGCCAATCAAGTCAAACAAATTCCTGCCCGGTTTACAAAGGAATTTTTGCCGAAAATCCCTCAGTATTTTCGGCGAAAATACATGCACAAAATCACTGATGTCAACTGAAGGAAGTTTTTGGCGAAAACTCTAAGTTTTCGACCGAAAACTATTGGACCGAAAATCATAGGAGATAGTAGCCGGCGGACCATCCATTTACAAAGGAATTTTCGCCAAAAATTCTTCAATATTTTCAGCGAAAATATTAGGCAAAATCCGGATGACTTAGGGTTTAAGTATAAATACTTAAACCGGCGGCCCAAAGGGAGGCAATCATTATTCATATTTTCACAAATCATACTTTTGTGAGTCAGCCGACTCTAGGGTCGATAGATAGAGTTTAGAGAGTTCGAAGATCCGTGCAGAGATCGTGACGCCATCCTTCCACCTCGGAGAACTCGGAGCTTAAAGTTGAAGATCCAGGAGATTGAAGCTTCGCGGGAGTCGTCAGAATTAGGTTTTTCAGTTCTTATCTGTTCTTCCTCTGTATGATGATCTTCTTTGTTGCCTTTGATTCTTCTGTTATCGTTATGAGTAGCTAAACTTGTAGAGCTTAGATTAGATGAACCCTAAGTGACCTAGGGCTTTAAAGCGGTCACGGATCGGCGGTAATTAGATTCGAAGTTTAATCAGTTTCTCTGTGCATGGTTGTTTTGTTCTTGATTGTTTATGTTTTTTTCTGGTTGATCGCCTAGATTAGGTTTTTGCAAGCTAGGGTTAGTCGCCAGACGTAGTCACTAGACGTAGTCGTTAGACAGTTCCCTGCTTTGGCGCTTAAACTTGTCTTCCTTGATCACCTAGTTTAGATTCTTGTTAAGCTGAGGATAGAAGCGAACGCTCGCCTCTCTTTAAAACATCAATTCAACCAGTTAACCTTATAATTGGAGTGTGCCTTTCGTAGGAACCGATTAGGGTTAATCCACAGCAAGAGTAACTCATAAATCATTAGTAATTGCACCAGTTAATTAAGTCGTTGCGAGAGGCGACCGTATCCGGGCGGCTAGTTAATCTTGGTAGTTAGATCGGATAGAGCGAACGTTCGCTAGTCTTAAACCTAAGGGTCAGGAGTTATGGTGGTGTATAGAAGCCGATTGAATGAGAATTGAAAACCGCTGGTCTTGTGATTGCAGTTTCCTTGGTGATCTAAGGGGATTCGAAGTCTAAGCTCGTCTATCGTCCTGTTAGTCAACCTTTTTACTTTTTGTCTTTTGTTTTTCCTTTGTTTATTAGATTAGAAGTCGTGGAACTCACACCACGCACAACTTGCTTAAATCGAGTAATTTGCCAGCTTCTTTGAGTAGTCGATTAGTAGAAACCCTGTGGAATACGATCTAGTCTACTTCGGTAGGTTAGTTATTTGATACCGCTAAAACTGCAGCATCAGTGCGGTGTAGCTTTCGACTAACTTCCCTCAAATCTAGCCTATGGCTTCCTACCGTCTAACCAGACACGGGTGGAATAGTGTAGGCTCGTCCTATGATACCCTCAAGTAACCTAGCACTTTATTTTCTTACATACATTTTTTTTCTTCAATTTTCTTTTGACTTCATTCTTCCATATGTAGGGAGAAGAACGTTTATTAAACTGAACTATACACTTAAAACCTTTTTGAACTCTTTTTCTGTATATATATAAAATATGGTGAATGCTCCGGTACCCATTGGGTACCGATACCCTATCACTAAAATTTTATCATAGTTATGTTTGAATTTTAAAGTTTGAGAGTCTTAGTTGAGTTTTCAGGGTTTAGGATATAGTGTTTGGGGTTTTGAGTTTATTTTGGGGGTTTATGATATTTTAATTTGAACTTTAGGACTCATGGTTTATTATAATGGATTTAGGACTCATTATTTAAATTTTAAGCATTTAAAAATGTGAATTTAGAGTGCTAAGGTACCTATACCCTATGGGTACCGGAGCGCTTGCCATATATATTATTTAATATATTATATATATAATATATATATATATATATATATATATATATATATATTGTGCCGAGTTTTTCTTTTAGTTGCCAGAGGGTTTTACACGTCTGGACATAATAGCTAAGACCACCTGTTTAATGGCTATAGGCAAGTTACCACAAATCAACTTCCGGTAGGCTAATCTAGAACCACAACCACAGGGGATCAACGGGGAATGAAAGAATGGGGATTGGATGTAATGTATATCAAACCAAAAGAACATGCCAAGCTCAAGGGTTTAAACCTAATGGATTTAACGTTAGGTAGACTATCTGGCTTGGTAGCTGAATCTAGGTGCCCCTATCATTCTAGAACTTGTGTCATCGTGTGGTCTCGAGTAGGTTCATGCAAATTCTAACTCATTCAAGCACACAGAAAACCACTCAAAATGAATTGAAATTGCAAGTTACGTGCAATGGATCGAAAGCTCACAGTTGGTTTGCTAGTCGGATTCGGTCATTTTCATGCAATCAAGGCGACAAACTACAAGTGTGATGTTAAAAATCTATTCTGAACAGGCAATTTAGCATCAAAGTACACACGTTGGTTCTCAGGTTCTTGGTTAAGTAGCCTAAGCATCATTGTGACAGATTGAAAAAAAACTTAACGTCAAACATCAAGAACTGAGCAATTTTAAAGCTAGAAGAATCGGTCAAGGCACCATGAAACACAAAGAAAGGACAATCAAGATCATGCATGGTTCTCTAACATCCTACCCCACACTTAGACTGTTCTGTGTCCTCACAGGACTAAAAAGAGATTGAGAGGAACGGAAAACCTGGAAAGGAGGGGTGTAGTGGACGGATTCGGAGAGCGTGCCACGGAGCAGAGTAGAGTAGCTACCAAAAGATACCTACAAAACAAAAACAACCAAAAGATCAAAAGGAAACCGGGACAAGTGTCCCAGAACCACACATAAAAAAGTTGGATCGAAATCCAAAAAGAAGAAAGAAAAATAAAGGGAAAGGATAGAAACAACCTGATCACTGTTCCGCAGGTGGGGGTGGAGGTGGAGTCGGGAGAGGGGAAACACCAAGTCGCTGCTCAATCTGTTGTCGCTATGCGAGCTCATCCCTGTGTCGAGCGTCCTGGTTGGTCATGAACTGTTGCAGAATGGTCCATCGCGCATTCTGTGCCTCCTCATGGGCCACTCGGTCCTTCTACCATTGAAGGGTACCAGCAGAGTAGTCGAGCTGCCATTGCTCAATAAGCGCCAGCCTCTCGTTAATCTCATCGGGCATCTGTGGCTGTGGTGGAGGTGGCAAGGCCAGCACTGGGGCGCAAGGTCTTATAGCTGCAACTGGCGGAGTCCTTACCGGGCGGCGAGGAAGCGGTCTGCAATTGTCGATACCCTTCGAAAGGTCGATGCCCCGTGCTATGGCGAGCTCGGAACCTATGTGCTCAATATGGATACGTGATAGCTGCAGTTTTAGCGGTATCAAATACTACCAAGCTGTGAAGCTAGGGTAGATCGTATTCCAGGGGTTTCTTCTAATCGACTACTTCGAAGAAGCTGACAAATTACTCAGGTTTAAGCACTTAGTGCGTGGTGTGAGTTCCACGACTTCTAATCTAATGAACAAAGGAAAATAAAAGACAGAAAGATTTAAAGGTTGACTAACGAGAAGATAGACGAGCTTAGATTTCGAATCCCCCTTAGATCACCAGAGCAACGACAATCACAAGATCAGCGGTTTTCAATTCTAATTCAATCGGTTTCTATACACAACCATAACTCCTTACCCTTAGGTTTAAGACCGGCGAATGTTCGCTCTATCCGTTCTAACTACCAAGATTAACTAGCCGCCCGGGTACGGTCGCCTCTCGCAACGACTTAATTAACTGGTGCAATTTCTAATGATTAATGAGTTACTCTTGCAGTGGATTAACCCTAACCGGTTCCTACGAAAGGCACGCTACAATTATAAGGTTAATTGTTCAATTCGATGTTCTAAAGTAAGGCGAGCGTTCGCTTCTATCCTTAGCTTAACAAGAATCTAATCTAGGTGATCAATCCAGACAAGAAACATAAACAATGAAGAACAAATCAAACATGAAAGAGAAACAGATTGAACTTCGAATCTAATCACCGCCGATCCGTGACCGCTTTAAAGCCCTGGGTCACTTAGGGTTCATCTAATCTAAGCTCTACAAGTTCAGTTACTCATATCGGAAACAAGAGAATCAAAGGCAACAATGAAGATCATGATACAGAGGAAGAACAGATAAGAACTGAAAAACCTAATTCTGACGACTCCCGCGAAGCTTCAGTCTCCTGGATCTTCAACTTTAAGCTCCGAGTTCTCCGATGTGGAAGGATGGCGTCACGATCTCTCCACGGATCTTCGAACTCTCTAAACTCTATCTATCGACCCTAGAGTCGGCTGACTCTCAAAAGTCTGATTTGTGAAAAGATGAATAATGAATTAATTCCTCCCTTTGGGCCGCCGGGTTAAGTATTTATACTTAAACCCTAAGTCGCCGGATTCCTTCTGTTATTTTCGCCGAAAATAATGAAGTATTTTTGCCGAAAATATTCTTTTAATTGAAGACACCGCCGGCTGATTTCTCTGTACTCTATTTTTGGATCGAAGAGTTAATCAATTTCGCCGAAAATACCTTTGACTCGGCATCAGTTGGTTTGTACTATTATTTTCGCCGAAATCAATAGGGTATTTTCGGCGAAAATATCTTTGTAGTCGGGTAGGGATTTTCTTTGACTTTGATTGGCTCCTTTGATCGATTCCGGTTTCGTTCCTCGAGGTTCCAATGCCTTAGACACGTCCATGGCTACTTTATTTGACGGCGAAAACCTGTGCTAACACAAAAACACTAGAAAACCATCAAATAGACCCGAAACGGGCCAAGGTAACACAATTGGCACGAGATAGGGCGATCGATTGAATATTCGTTATTCTACCCTAAAAACAATGTCTTAAGCAAAGAAATGTCGCTTAAATGAGGCTGATAATCACGTCAAATCGAGTGTCATCAAATACCCCACACTTAAGCTTTTGCTTGTCCTCAAGCAAACTGAACTAGAACACACTCAAATTCACAAATGACACGAGATTAAACTGAGGTTCAATTCTAACAATTTGGTTTAGACTGTTCCACGTAGAAAAAGTGACCTACACATGCAAGAACATCAACCAAACAAGTTTTCGATCTCACTAATTTCTGCACACTTCAAGTAGTGGTTTTAACAAAGCTCGTTTCTTGGCAAAACAATTAATCATAATTAACCGACTACGATAACACCAATTCTAATCAAAAAGACTTTAAGCTCTAGCCATGATGTGGATGCAGAGGTAGGAAAAGTGACGTGGTTATTGACTCGACTTCATCCGTTTCTAGATCTGCACGTTACATGTTCTAGCTAGGACTGATTTAAACCACAATTTATTTCAAGTTTCAACTTCTTCCTTTAATTTATTTACTGCATACTAGTGCTCGATACCAAACACTTCACTTAGGTGTTGGACCTGCCTAGCTCACAGTATTTGTGCCTTTGCTAGTGCTCAACCCGAACACTTCACAAAGGTGTCGGGCTTGCCTAGCTTTATTTTCAGCACTTTAAAGAACTTAAAATTGATTCGATTAACTCAATTACTTGATTTAACCATTTAGCCACTTAATCCTAGCTAGTTATAACTTTTTACACAAGATTTCGAATTGGATTTCCGTCTAATCTCAAGCCACAATCACAGGTGAACAAATATGAAGTGAAAAACATGGGAGAAGAATTGAGATGTCAGTTCTTGCCTTGTCGAATTGGATTTCCGTCTAATCATGACAGTCAGTTCAAAGCTCAAGCTCTTCTCAATCAAGAACAGATCGCACCCGGTCAAAGAATTGAGCAAGCTGTCAACCACATCTCGAGCATGCTAGCATCTGGACGACCATTTGGCCAACTCCCGAGCCAGACAGAGCCGAATCCGAGAAAGGAGCAAGCCAAGATGGTAACTGTTCAAAAGTTTATAAGCTTATCTGCTGATGCTTCTTCTGTTTTACGCAGGATCACTGAATCTCCAGAGAAGAAGGAAGCATAGGAAGTGGCACCTAAGGAGAATGATCCTCCTCTTGCACCGTACTATGTGAAGCCTGCTTTTCCAAGAGCATTGCTGCCGAATGCAAGGATCGAGACTGGCATGAAGGGGATTAAAGAAGGATACCCTGATGCTCGTAGCAAGAAACCTTCCTCTCCATATCCAGCTAAGTGTTCTGATCCTGGCTCTTTCACTCTACCTCTTGTCATTAATGATGTTGAGATAGAACGTTGTTTGGTTGATCTTGGTGCGTCTGTTAATGTTATGCCTATGAGCTTATTTGAAAAATTGAACCTAGGAGAACTTGAACCAACTAGTATGCAACTTGTCTTTGCTGATAGATCACTTAAAACCTCTAGGGGAGAGATAAAAGACGTTGTTACTAAATGTGGTCCTTTCATGTTCTTAGCTAACTATGTTATCATTGACACTAGTAAGGATGATTCTACCATTCTCATAGGACGACCCTTCATGGCTACTACTGGAATGCAAATTAACGTTCCAAATGGTTCTTTAACTTTGAGGGTTGGTAAAGACACGATAACGTTCCGCCTTAAAGACAGAATGAAATATAATCCTAAGAATGAAGAATTTCATTGTCTAGCTGTTGAAACTGTGGAGTTGACTCCGGTCAACTCCGTCACTGACGTCTCTTCTAGTGTTCCTAGCTCAATTTTACTGCAGGTGCTGAACAGATTACCAAGTAGAAACCAAAATCTGTTCTTCAGAAGCCGTCAAAGAAGATGGAACTGCAAGCCTCTTCTAAACCACCGAGCACAAAACCTAGCAGACCCCGGGGAAAGAACAATAAAATGAAGACTCAAATGGTCTGGAGACCAGTTGTGCCGCCACCTTCATCTGAGCCAGCTGCACCGCCAATTCATTCTGAGATACCGGCGCCAGAACAAGTATTGAAGGAGAAGCCGAAAGCATCTCCTAAGGAAATACCTACGATCACCGATCCTGGTGATACAAAGCCGGAGGATAAAGAGAAGATGAAGCCAATCAGTCTCATCCCTTCCACCGTCTTCCTCGTAGATGATGATCCCTTGACAGAGCTCTTTGGTCCGTTCAAGATCACTGAGCACCTTCCCGACGGACGTACCAAGCTCATACATGCTAACGGGAAGAAATTTATCTTTAACGGAGATACCCCGAAGCTCTACTTCATGAAGTCCGATGCTAGCATTAAGGAGAACCTGAGTTGGGATGTCTCCTAATACCGTCCAGGTATCGTCCAGCTCAAGGACGTTAATCTAGAGCGCTTCGTGGGAGGCAACCCACGGCTGGAGTCAATTTCTCATTTGTGTCAGACTTAGTGTTTTAGAGTCGGTTCGGGGGTTCCAAACGTGTCAGTTTGTTTGATTTCTTATTTTTCGTGTGTAGTCTGTGTGTCATAGTGTCAATCGCAAGTTGTTTGAGGTTGTTTCGATTTTTGTGGATTTAACTGTGATTTTCTGAAGTTTGCCGGGATTGCAAAAATATTTTCAATCGTACAGGTCAAAATTTTTGGCGAAAATATACCCTATTTTCGGCGAAAACTCACTTTGAAATCCCACTGTGTTTCCAGACGATTTTAGTTAAACTTTTCACTGAAAAAAATCAAGGAGTTTTCGGTGAAAATGTATTTGAAAAACCGGCAATGCTTTTTAACTGATGTTTTCGGCGAAAAAATTGCACTAGTTTTCGCCGAAAACTCAAGGCAAAATTTTTGGATTATCCCTTTTAATTCTCGGTCACTTCTTCTCTCTCTCCTCACTTCATTTTCGAAAATTTTGTAAAACCTCCCCCAGTTTAGAACAAACCAGCCGCCGCCGATACTACTTTCGCCGCCACCGCCCGTTGCCGACCACCTCCACCGTTGCCGCCGCACATCTCCCCTTCCATTTCCGATCAACTCGAGCCCTAGAACAGTCAAATCGGAGCTCTAGAGCTCCCGTTCAGCCAAAACCTAAAATTTTCGGTTTTTCTCCGATTTCTCTTTCTCCATTCATTTTCAGCACCCATGTCTTCAAGGTAAGTTGTAGAACTTTTCATTACGAATCTTTTGACATGTTGAATGCTGAATTTCGTCGGGGTTCACTTTCAGTTGACTTTTTGGTTTACCTTGATTTGTGTGCCGACTGATTTCGTGTGAACTAGGTTAGCTGAACTCTTTGGACTGATCTAGCATGATTAGGGAGTATTGTGCTTAATTTTAATATCGTTTGATCATGTGTTGCTATAAACAAGATCGATTCTTTGTGGTGTTGACTTTTGAGAAATGTCGGTTTGACCATGAACTGTTTATGATCATTTGGCTGCCTTATGTGCTCATTTACGTTCATATTATTGTGCTTGCCATCTGAGATCATATTATGCCGTCATTTCCCGCTTTGTGATAGTCTGGCCATGATTAGGGTTCAATGTTCTATTATGTTGACTTTTTGAATGTTGGTTTGACTTCTGAACTCTGATTGTGATAATTCCATTCTGGCTGTTCCTAAGCATGTATTTTAATTGTTTGTGATTACCGGTTAATCTGCTCTGCTTACCCCCATTCGATTTTCCTCATTTCTTTGTGAAATTGAGTTTTTCTACTAAGTGTGGGGTAGGGTTTTAGTTTGACTAATCTGGTTTCGTTTCTGGTTTTAGGAATGTCACTCATGAGCACAGGACCAAGGCGCGACTTGATACCGCCTCGAGCTCCAGAGTTCCCGCTCCCGTCACACCCGCCGTCCAGGGCCCTCCACCAGCATTCCCTGGCTGTGTCGGGTACCACTCCACTGTAGCTCGCCTACCCCAGTACTACTTCGAGCGCTACCAGCGGCTCGAGCATATTCCTGGAGCTGATGTTCACCCACTTTCCATGGATTCACTCTTCGACCACGATGAGGACTAGCACCGGAACGTGCTCGACGCCCTGGTACCCGCCGAACTCTTGGAGCTGACCACCATAGCTTCCGACTTCCCAGATGTTGCTCTACAGGAGTTTTGGGCGACATTCGATCTGGACGAGCACAAAAGAAGGCAAGGCAAGAAGGTGGTCTCCTTTTATCTGGGCGGGGTGCGCAGGATACTCACCTATGATGAGTTTGCAGCTCGTCTCGGGATTCCCCACGAGCACTACGAGGGTCATCACCTTGGCTGGGACACAGATGACGACGAGGAGCTGTACGACGCACTCTGGAGCCACATGACTGGAGTGCCCGGCGATCGTACCACGCAACATAACTCAGTTAAGTCCCTCTCTCACCCTCTCTATAAATTCATTCATATGGTTTGGCGGAGATCACTACTATATGCTCCAGAGAAGGACCGCCACCATATCAGCAAGGAGGAGCTTCTTCTTCATCGCGCCATCTGGGCGAGTTACCCTCTTCATCCCGGATGGGTGCTTGCTCGTTTATTCCGCCAGAAGACTCAGAGGTCGAGGCCACCACGCTCACTCCTGGGAGGCAACTTTGTAGGCCGACTCATCATCTCATTCGGGCTGAGCCAAGAATATGGCCCGGACATCCCACGCCGCAGAGTACGCACCGTCGGAGGTGATTTGGCGGTCGAGTACGACCTCGAGCTGGACCTCAGTCCCCAGGTAGCAGCAGATCCTCCCCTCCAGCATATGGATGAGTCGGAGGAAGAAGATGATTCTGAGCAGCTATAGCCAGAGTTTCATGATCATATACCCTTGCCATATCATCAGGCAGGGTATGCACACCAGTCTCCGCCGCCCATTCCAGAGCCATACCAGACGCCTCACCAGCAGTACCGACCGCACCCCGCGGATGTTGGAGAGCTGTATGAGCGACTGCAGGAGTGGCGCATCACCGACAACGCCACTCAAGAGGCGAGATGGACTATTATGCAGCAACATATGCACCGCTCCAACGAGCGGTATGAGGCACAACTGGCATGGCAACGTCAGCTCGGCGACTTCCTCCACTTTCCACCTCCTGACGCGCCTGACGAGCAGTGATCGGGTTGTATCCTCTTTCTTGTCCCTTCTTTTTATTTCTTCTTTTCGGATTTCGATCCAACTTTTTTTCAGTGTGGATCCGGGACACTTGTCCCGGTTTCCTTTTTATCTTTCATTTGTTTTTGTTTTGTAGGCAGTTGGGAGATTCCCTTTGCTTCGCTTTGGTAGAGTGCCTCTGCTCCTAGAATCCGTGCCCATCCCCTACGCCAACCATCTCGGTCCAGGTTCTTCTACTTCACTCTGAACTCTAATTTTAGTCTTGTGAGGACACAGTCCAATTTAAGTGTGGGGTAGGATGCTAGAGAACCTTGCATGAACTTGACTGCCCTTGATTGTGTTTTTTGTGTGCCTCGTGATTCCTGTCCAGTCTCATTAGCATTAGAATGGCTCAGTTCTTGATTTTTGATGTTAAGTTGCTGTTCAAACTTTCATAATGATGCTTAGACTGCTTAACCTAGAACTTGAGAACCAACTTGTATACTTTGATGCTAAACTACCTGGTCAGAATAGAATTTTTAAAATCACACTTGTAGTTTGTAGCCTTGATTGCATGAAAATGACCGAATCCGACTAGCAAACCAAATGTGAGCTTTTGATCCATTGCACGTAACTTGCAATTTTAAATTATTTCTGAGTGGTTTTCTATTTGCTTGAATGAGTTAGAATTTGCATGAGACCTACTCGAGACCACACGATGACACGAGTTCTAGAATGACAGGGGCACCTAGATTCCGCTACTAAGCCAGATAGCCTACCCAACGATAAAATCCATTAGTTTTAAACCCTTGAGCCTGGCCTGTTCTTTCGGTTCGATAATACATTACGGCCATTTCCCATTCTTTCATTTCTCCGTTGATCCCCTGTGGTTGTAGTTCTAGATTGACCTACCGGAAGTCGGTTTGTGGTAACCTGCCTATAGCCATTAAACAGGTGGTCTTAGCTATTATGTCCGAATGTGTAAACCCCTCTAGCAACTAAAGGAAAGAATCGGCACAAAGAAAAAAATAAAAGAAAAGAAGAAAAATAAGAAAAATTCGAAAAAGCAAAAATTCAGAAAAGTTTCAAGTTTTTTTTTAGTTCAATAAAACGTTCTTCTCCCTACAAATGGAAGAACGAAATCAAAAGAGAAGTCAAAAGAAAAAAAATTGTGTAAGAAAAATAATAAAGTGCTGGGTTGCTTGAGGGTATCATAGGACGAGCGTTCATTATTCCACCCGTGTCTGGTTAAATGGTAGGAAGCCATAGGCTAGATTCGAGGGAAGTTAGTCGAAAGCTACACCGCACCAAAGCCATCATCATACGTTCCCATCATCCATCTCATCATAAACCCTTGATAGTGTAGAATTCGTTACAGTCCTAGCAGGGAAGTCCTTCTTAACTAGTTACTCGTGTCGTCACAGTGGTGGAGATGTGGTCGAATTGCAAACTTATGACAGAATTCAGTAACAGAGAATGATTGAGAGCAGAAACACATCCTTAAACACAGAGAGTGAGAGTTCCCAGTTTACTAAATAATTCCTATGTGAGGAGTCTGGTCGGTCAGGTCAAATTCGTGCATAATTGGTTGTGATTACTCGTCGTGTGCAGTTTATTAGTGAGACCAGGTTATTTGGCTGATCTATATGCATACTAGGTTTCGTGTTCTAGGAATTATCTGTCTAATAATTCATTATGTTTGATTGAGCTTCAATTTGGTCGTTCTTATCATTTGTGAACATGAGCGTTTCTATTCAGTTTGCTTGAGGACAAGCAAAAGCTTAAGTGTGGGGTATTTTGATGACACTCGATTTGACATGATTATCAGCCTCATTTAAGCGACATTTCCTTGCTTAAGACATGTTTTTAGGGTAGAATAGCTAATATTCAATCAATTGCTCTATCTCGTGCCATTTGTGTTACTTTGGCCCGTTTCGGTCTATTTGATGGTTTTCTAGTGTTTCTATGTTAGCATAGGTTTTTGCCGTCAAATAAGTAGCCAAGGACGTGTCTAAGGCGTTGGAACCTCGATGAATCGCACCGGAATCGATCCAAGGAGTCAATCAAACCGAACCAATTCCTGCCCGTTTTACACTGAAGATTTCGCCGAAAATACCTTCACATTTTTGGCGAAAATGCATGCACAAATCGACTGATGTCAGCCAAAGGAAGTTTTCGGCGAAAACACTAAGTTTTCGCCGAGAACCAATGGTCCGAAAACCACAGAAGAAATCAGCCGGCGGTCATCCCTTTTGCACTAAGATTTTCGGCAAAAATTCCTTATGATTTTCGGCAAAAATTCTAGAGAAAATCTGGCGGTATTAGGTTAACTGTAAATACTTAACCGGCGGCCCAGATACAGACACACATCATAATTTTGAACTAATACCGATTACTTCAGAATTCTCTCAAGTTCTGGAGCAGAGTTAGAGTTCGAAGAGCCGGAAAGAGATCGTGACGCCATCCCTTCCATCTCGAAGACTCGGAGCTAGGATTGCAGCTTACCGAAGATCGAAGTTCTGCCGGAGTCGTCTTAATTAGGTTTTTCAGATCCTTTTCTGTTCTTCCTCTGTATGATGAACTCTATCTTTGTCTTTGATTCTTTTGTGATAAACATGAGTAGCTAAACTCTTAGAGCTTAGACTAGATGAACCCTAAGTGACCCAGGGCTTTAAAGCGGTCACGGATCGACGGTGATTAGATTCAAAGTTCAATCAGTTTCTCTTTCATTGTTCATGTTTCTTGTCTGGATTGATCACCTAGATTCGATTCTTGTTAAGCTAAGGATAGAAGCGAACGCTCTCCTTACTTTAAAACATCAAATCGAACAATTAAACTAATCATTAGAGTGTGCCTTTCGTAAGAACCAATTAGGGTTAATCCTCTGCAAGAGTAACTAATAAATCGTTAGTAATCACACTAGTTAAGTTAAGTCGTTGCGAGAGGTGACCGTACCCGGACGGCTAATTAATCTTGGTAGCTAGATCGGATAGAGCGAACGTTCGCCAGTCTTAAACCTAAGGGTAAGGAGTTATGGTGGTGTCTTAGAAACCGATTGAACGAGAATTGAAATCCGCTGATCTTTTGATTGCCAATGCTCTGGTGAATGAAGGGGAATTTGATGACACTCGATTTGACGTGATTATCAGCCTCATTTAAGCGACATTTCCTTGCTTAAGACATGGTTTTTAGGGTAGAATAGCGAATATTCAATCAATTGCCCTATCTCATGCCATTTGTGTTACTTTGGCCTGTTTCGGGTCTATTTGATGGTTTTCTAGTGTTTTTATGTTAGCACAGGTTTTTGCCGTCAAATAAAGTAGCCAAGGACGTGTCTAAGGCGTTGGAACCTCGAGGAATTGCACCGGAATCGATTCGAGGAGTTAATCGAGTTGAACCAAAGTCTGCCCCGGTCTACCTCGAGGAATTAGTCCTGTGAGGACACAGTCCGATTTAAGTGTGGGGTAGGATGCTAGAGAACCTTGCATGAACTTGATTCCATTCCAGTCTCTCTAGCATTAGAATGGCTCAGTTCTTGATTTTTGATGTTAAGTTGTTGTTCAAACTTTCATAATGATGCTTAGACTGCTTAACCTAGAACTTGAAAACCAACTTGTATACTTTGATGCTAAATTGCCTGGTCAGAACATAATTTTTAAGATCACACTTGTAGTTTGTAGCCTTGATTGCATGAAAAATGACCGAATCCGACATGCAAACCAACGGTGAGCTTTTGATCCATTGCACGTAACTTGCAATTTTAATTCTTTTTGAGTGGTTTTCTGTTTAATTAAATGAGTTAGAATTTGCATGAGACCTACTTGAGACCACACGATGACACGAGTTCTAGAATGATAGGGGCACCTAGATTCAGCTACTAAGCCAGATAGCCTACCTAACGATAAATCCATTAGGTTTAACCCCTTGAGCTTGGCCTGTTCTTTCAGTTCGATATATATTACAGCCATTTCCCATTCTTTCATTCCCCGTTGATCCCTTGTGGTTGTAGGTCCAGATTGACCTACCGGAAGTTGGTTTGTGGTAACCTGCCTATAACCATTAAACAAGTGATCTTAGCTATTATGTCCAGACGTGTAAACCCCTCTAGCAACTAAAAGAAAAAGAATCGGCACAAAAGAAAAAAGAAAAAAAAAGAAGAAGAAAAGAAGCAAGTTTCGAAAAAAATGAAAAGCAGAAAAAGAGAAAAGCCAAAAAGTTTTTAGTTCAATAAAACGTTCTTCTCCCTACAAAGGGAAGAACGAAGTCAAAAGAAAAGTCAGAAAAAATTGTGTAGTGAAAAATAAAAGTGCTAGGTTGCTTTAGGGTATCATAGGACGAGCGTTCATTATTCCACCCGTGTCTGGTTAGACGGTAGGAAGCCATAGGCTAGATTCGAGGGAAGTTAGTCGAAAGCTACACCGCACAAAGCCATCATCATACATTCCCATCATCCATCTCATTATAAACCCATGTAGTGTAGAATTCGTTACAGTCCTAGCAGGGAAGTCCTTCTTGACTGGTTACTTGTGTTGTCACAGTGGTGGAGATGTGGTTGAATTGCAAACTTATGACAGAATTCAGTAACAGAAAATTATTGAGAGCAGAAACACGTCCTTAAACACAGAGAGTGAGAGTTCCCCATTGTACTAAATATTTCCTGTGTGAGGAGTCTGGTCGGTTAGGTCAAATTCGTGCATAATTGGTTGCTACTACTTGTCGTGTGCAGTTTATTAGTGAGACCAGGTAGTTTGGCTGATCTGTATGCATGTTAGGTTTCTTGTTCTAGGATCTATCTGTGTAATAATTCATTGTGTTTGATTGAACTCCAATTTAATCGATCTTATCATTTGTGAACATGAGCGTTTCTATTCAGTTTGCTTGAGGACAAGCAAAAGCTTAAGTGTGGGGTATATTGATGACACTCGATTTGACGTGATTATCAGCCTCATTTAAGCGACATTTCCTTGCTTAAGACATGGTTTTTAGGGTAGAATAGCGAATATTCAATCAATTGCCCTATCTCGTGCCATCTGTGTTACTTTGGCCCGTTTCGGGTCTATTTGATGGTTTTCTAGTGTTTTTATGTTAGCACAGGTTTTTGCCATCAAATAAAGTAGCCAAGGACGTGTCTAACGCGTTGGAACCTCGAGGAATTGCACCGGAATCGATCTGAGGAGTCAATCGAGTCGAACCAAAGTCTACCCGGTTTACAAAGGAGTTTTCACCGAAAATACCCTAGTGTTTTCGGCGAAAATGCAAGAACAAATCGACTGATGCTCATCAAAGGAAGTTTTCGGCGAAAATCCTAAGTTTTCGCCGAGAACAATTGGACCGAAAATCACAGGAGAAAAGCAGCCGGCGGACCATCCATTTACACTAAGATTTTTGGCAAAAATTCCCTAACATTTTCGGCGAAAATATCAGGCAAAATCCGGCGGTATTAGGGTTAAGTATAAATACTTAACCGGCGGCCCAAATCAAATATACTTTTCACACACATCATAATTACCAACTAATTCCTAACTTCAGAATTCTCTCAAGTTCTGGAGTAGAGAGTTTAGAGTCCGAAGAGCCGGAAAGAGATCGTGACGCCATCCCTTCCATCTCGAAGACTCGGAGCTAGGATTGCAGTTTACCGAAGATCGAAGTCTGCCAGAGTCGTCTTAATTAGGTTTTTCAGATTCTTTTCTGTTCTTCCTCTGGATGATGAACTCTTTCTTTGTCTTTGATTCTTTTGTGATAAACATGAGTAGCTAAACTCTTAGAGCTTAGACTAGATGAACCCTAAGTGACCCAGGGCTTTAAAGCGGTCACGGATCGGCGGTGATTAGATTCGAAGTTCAATCAGTTTCTCTTTCATGTTTGATTTGTTCTTCATAGTTCATGTTTCTTGTCTGGATTGATCACCTAGATTAGATTCTTGTTAAGCTAAGGATAGAAGCGAACGCTCGCCTTACTTTAAAACATCAAATTGAACAATTAACCTTATAATTGGAGTGTGCCTTTCGTAGGAACCGGTTAGGGTTAATCCACTGCAAGAGTAACTCATAAATCGTTAGTAATTCCACCAGTTAAGTGAAGTCGTTGCGAGAGGCGACCGTACTCGGGCGACTAATTAATCTTGGTAGCTAGAACGAATAGAGCGAACGTTCGCCGGTCTTAAATGTAAGGGTTAGGAGTTATGGTGGTGTCTTAGAATTGATTGAATGAGAATCGAAATCCGCTGATCTGTTGATTGCCAATGCTCTGGGGAACGAAGGGGGATTCAAAGTCTAAGTTCGTCTGTCATCTCTGTTTTCAACCCTAATTTCCAATCTGTCTTTAGTTTCAATTTTTAATTTCTCTGCATTTCTTAGAATTAGAAGTCGTGGAACTCACACCACGCATGAAGTGCTTAAACCTGAGTAATTTGCTAGCTTATTTGAGTAAACAATTAGAAGAAACCTTGTGGAATACGATCTAGTCTACCTTGGTAGGTTAGTTATTTGATAATCACGTCAAATCGAGTGTCATCAAAATACTCCACACTTAAGCTTTTGCTTGTCCTCAAGCATACTGAATAGAAACGCTCCTGTCCACAAATGATAAGATCGATTAAATTGGAGTTCAATCAAACACAATGAATTATTAGACAGATAGATCCTAGAACAAGAAACCTAACATGCATACTGATCAGCCAAACTACCTGGTCTCACTAATAAACTGCACACGACAAGTAGTAGCAACCAATTATGCACGAATTTGACCTGACCGACCAGACTCCTCACACAGTAAATATTTAGTAAATTGGGAACTCTCACTCTCTGTGTTTAAGGACGTGTTTCTGCTCTCGATCATTTTCTGTTACTGAATTCTGTCATAAGTTTGCAATTCGACCACATCTCCACCACTGTGACAACACGAGTAACTAGTCAAGAAGGACTTCCCTTCTAGGACTGTAACGAATTCTACACTACTTGGGTTATGATGCGATGGATGATGGGAAAGTATGACGATGGCTTTGGTGCGGTGTAGCTTTCGACTAACTTCCCTCGAATCTAATCTGTGGCTTCCTACCATCTAACCATACACGGGTGAAACAGTAATTGCTCGTCCTAAGATACCCTCAAGCAACCTAGCACTTTTTTATTTTTTTTAACACACATTTTTTTCTTTTTCTGACTTTTCTTTTAACTTCGTTCTTCCATTTGTAGGGAGAAGAACGTTTATTGACCTTAAAACTTTTTTGGCTTTTCTGATTTTTTTCTTTCTCTTTTTTTTTGAAACTTGCTTCTTTTTCTAATTTTTCTTTTGTGCCGATTCTTTCTTTTGGTTGCTAGAGGGGTTTACACGTCTAGACACAATAGCTAAGACCACCTGTTTAATGGCTATAGGCAGGTTACCACAGACCGACTTCCGGTAGGTCAATCTAGAACTACAACCACAGGGGGAATGAAAGAATGGGAAATGGCTGTAATGTATTATCGAACCAAAAGAACAGGCCAAGCTCAAGGGTTTAAACCTAATGGATTTTATCGTTGGGTAGGCTATTTGGCTTAGTAGCTGAATCTAGGTGCCCCTATCATTCTAGAACTAGTGTCATCGTGTGGTCTAGAGTAGGTCTCATGCAAATTCTAACTCATTCAAGCAAACAGAAAACCACTCAAAAGGAATTGAAATTGCAAGTTACGTGCAACGAATCAAAAGCTCACAGTTGGTTTGCTAGTCGGATTCGGTCATTTTCATGCAATCAAGGTTACAAACTACAAGTGTGATTTTAAAAATTCTGTTCTGACCAGGCAATTTAGCATCAAAGTAAACACGTTGGTTCTCAAGTTCTAGGTTAAGCAGTCTAAGCATCATTATGAAGGTTTGAACAACAACTTAACATCAAAGATCAAGAACTGAGCCATTCTAATGCTAGAGAAATTGGACAGGAATCACGAGGCACACAAAAACACAATCAAGGGCAATCAAGTTCATGCAAGGTTCTCTAGCATCCTACCCCACACTTAACTCGTACTGTGTCCTCACAGGACTAAAAATTAGAGTTCAGAGTGAAGTAGAAGAACCTGGACCGAGATGGTTGGCGTAGGTGATGAGCTCGGGTCCTCAGAGCGGAGGGAATCTACCCAAGCGAAGCAAAGGGAATCTCCCTACTGCCTACAAAACAAAAACAAATGAAACATAAAAAGGAAGCCAATACAAGTGTCCTGGATCCACACAGAAAAAGTTGGATCAAAATCCGAAAAGAATAAATAAAAAGCAGGGACAAAAAGAGGATACAACCCGGTCACTGCTCGTCAGGCGCGCTGGGAGGTGGAAAGTGGAGGAAATCGCCGAGCTGACGTTGCCACGTCAGCTGTGCCTCATACCGCCTATCAGCGCGGTGCATATGTTGCTGCATAATAGTCCATCTCGCCTCTTGAGTGGCGTTGTCGGTGATGCGCCACTCCTGCAGTCGCTCATACAGCTCTCCAACATCCGCGGGATGCGGGTGGTGCTGCGAGTGAGGCGCCTGGTATGGATCTGGGATGGCCGGCGGCGACTGGTGTGCATACCCTGCCTGATGGTGTGGTGAGGGAGTATGGTCATGAAACTCTGGTTCGTACTGAGGCTGGAACTCCTCAGAATCATCTTCTTCCTCTGACTCATCCTCGTTCTGGAGGGGAGGATCTACTGCCACCTAGGGACTAAGGTCCAGCTCGAGGTCGTACTCGACCGCCAAATCTCCTCCAACGGTGCGTACTCTGCGGCGTGGGATGTTCGGGCCATATTCGTGGCTGAGGCCGAAGGAGATGATGAGTCGGCCGATGAAGTTGCCTCCCAGGAGTGAGCGAGGTGTCCTCCTCCTCTTGGTCTTCTGACGGAAGATGCGAGCAAGCACCCATCCGGGGTGAAGAGGGTAGCTCTCCCGGATGGCACGAAGAAGTAGAAGTTCCTCCTTGCTGATATGGTGGCGGTCCTTCTCTGGAGCATATAATAGCGATCTACGCCAAACCATATGAATGTATTTATAGAGAGGGTGAGAGAGAGACTTAACTGAATTATGGTCCGTGAGACGATCGTCGGGCACTCCAGTCATGTGGCTCCAGAGTGCATGGTACTCCTCTCCGTCATCCTCATCCTCATCGTTCGCCCAGCCGAGGTGATGACCGTGGTAATGCTCGTAGGGAATGCCTAAATGAGCTGCAAACTCATCATAGGTGAGGGTCCTATACACCCCGCCCAGATAGACGGAAACGACCTTCTTGCTCTGCCTCCTCTTGTGCTCGTCCAGATCAAAAGTCGCCTAGAACTCCTATAGAGTGACGTCTGGGAAGTCGGAAGCTATGGTGGTCAGCTCTAGGAGTCCATCATGTACCAGGGCGTCGTGCACGTTCCGGTGGTAGTCCTCATCGTGATCGAAGGGAGACTCCATGGAAAGTGGTCGAACATTAGCTCCCGGAACATGCTCGAGCGTCTGGTAGCACCCAAAGTAGTAGTCAGGTAGACGAGCAACAGTGCGATGGTACCCAGCACGGCCAGGGAATGCTGGTGGAGGGCCCTGAACGGCGGGCGTGACGGGAGCGGGGGCTCTGGAACTCGAGGCGGTGTCAAGTCTCTGCTTGGTCCTGCGCTCATAAGTGGTGTTCCTAAAACCAGAACGAAACCAAATTAGTCAAACTAAAACCCTACCCCACACTTAGTAGAAAAACTCAATTTCACAAAGAGATGAGGAAAACCGAGTGGGGGGTAAGCAAAGCAGATTTAACCGGTAATCACAAACAATAAAATACATTCCCAGGAACAGCCAGAATGGAATTAGAACAATCAGAGTTCAGAAGTCAAAACGACATTCATAAAGTCAACAGAATCGAACATTGAACCCTAATCATGGCAAGACTATCACAAAGCGGGAAATGACGGCAAAATATTATCTCAGATGGAATGCACAAGAATATGAACGTAAATGAGCACATAAGGCAACCAACTGATCATAAACAGTTCATGGTCAAACCGACATTTCTCAAAAGTCAACATCACAAAGAATAAGTCTTATTTATCGCAACACATGATCAATCGATATGAAAATTAGGCACGAAGCTCCCTAAGCATGTTAGAACAGTTCAACAAGTTCACCTGACCTAGTTCACACGAAATCAGTCGGCACGCAAATCGAGGCAAACCAAAAAGTTAACCGAAAGTCAACCCCGACGAAATTCAACATTCAACGAAATGTCAAAAGATTAGCAATGAAAAGTTCTACAACTTACCTTGAAGCCATGGATGGTAAAAATGAACGGATTGGGAGAAATCGGTGAAAAATTGCAAATTTTAGGGTTTGGGTGAACTAGAGCTGTAGAGCTCTGATTCGGCTGTTCTAGGGCTCGAGATGATCGGAATTGGAAGGGAAGGGAGGGGCGGCGGTCGGCGACGACGGCGGCAACGGGCGGCGGCGGTGAAGGTAGGTGGCGGCGGCGGCGGTGAAGGTAGGTGGCGGCGGCGGCGGTCGGCAACGGGCGGCGGCGGCGAGTTTTCGGAAACAAATGGGGGAGGCTTTTGAAAATTTTCAAAATGGGAAAGTGAGGAGAGAGAGGGTAAGTGTCTGGAAATTAAAAGGATAAGGTCCAAAAATTTGCCTTAAATTTTTGGCGGAAATGAGTGCAAGTTTTCGCCGAAAATATTAGTTAAAAAGTACTGCCGGTTTTTCAAAAGTATTTTCGCCGAAAACTACTAGTAGTTTTCGCCAAAAATTGGAGTTAAAATCGACCAGAAATACAGTGAGATTTGAAAGAGAGTTTTCGCCGAAAATAGGGAGCATTTTCGCCGAAAATTTTGAACTGCACGATTGAAAATATTTTCGCGAATCCGGAAAACTTTAGAAAATCACAATTGAATCCACAAAAATCGGAACAACCTCAATCAATTTGTAAATGACACTATGACACACAGGCTACACACGAAAAATAAGAAATCAAACAAACTGACACTTTTGGCTCCCCCGAACTGACTCTAAAATACTAAGTTTGACACAAATGAAAAACTGACTCCAGCCGTGGGTTGCCTCCCACGAAGCGCTCTTTTATTAACGTCCTTGAGCTGGACGATACCTGGGCGGTATTAGGAGACATCCCAACTCAGGATTTATCTTAGGCCCGAGCCGGAGTTCATGAAATATGGCCTTGGGGATCCTCCGGCATGTGTGAACTTGTTCCCGTGTGCGTGAATTAGCTTGATTCGTCCATCGGGAAGGTGACCAGAATTTTTATAAGGCCTGAACAGTTCTTTCGAAGAAGCGTCCTTCAGAGGATCATTCTTCTCCGGTGGCTCGGTAGACGGGGGCTGAGCAATCGGCTTCCAAACCTCCTTGGTCTCTCCTGTTCCTTTCTTCTTCGTCTCGCCAGGATCCTTAACTTTTGGTGATTCATGGGGGAATGCCGTCGGATCTTCCTTCTTTCTTGGCTCTTGTGCCGGTAGCTCATTCTTCAGATTAGGGACCTGTCCAACACTTGGCAAGAAGATTTCTGCAGAAACTCTAGATTTTTCATTAGTAACGGAGTTGACCGAAGCCAACTCCACAACTTCAACAGATAAGCAATGCGCCTCTTCTCTGAAAGGAATTTGCATACCGTCCTTTAGACGGAATGTCATGGTATCCTTGCCGACCCTTAATGTCAACGAGCCATTTGGGACATTAATGGTAATACCGGTTGTTGCCATGAACGGTCGGCCTAGGAGAAGAGTGACATCTTCCCCTCGGGTATCCATAACAATAAAATCAGCCAGAATAGTAAAAGGACCACAATTGACAACCACGTCTTCTATCAATCCCCTAGGTAATTTCACAGATCTATCGACAAACACTAAACGCATGCTAATCGGTTTCAATTCTCCTAGGTTCAATTTCTCATACAAGCAGGTAGGCATGACATTAATGGAAGAACCTAGATCAATTAAACTACGATCAATTTTCACATTTTTAATAGTGCAAGGCAAAGTAAAAGCACCAGGATCGCGACACTTATCTGGGGGAGGTATGGCGGTCGTCTGGCTGTGGATCGCGGAGCATTCTTCCTCGAGGGAGACGGAAGACAACTCTCCCTTCTTCTTGTCCTTCGCAAGATTTTTCGCAACTTTTCCAGCCTCCGGTATCATCTGGATAGCATCAGTAACTGGTATCTTAACATCTGTGTTCTTCAAGTATCCATGCCACTTTCTGTACCGGGTATCATGATCTTTCTTCTTTGATTGCGCAACCTTAGGAAACGGAATCCGAGGCTGATATGGAGGGAGAGGTGGCGCAGGTGATGTCTTTGTCAAGGGAGGCGGGGCAGTCACCTCCTCCTCTTCTTCTTTACCCTCCTCCTTGATCTCTGGCTTGTCAATGGTTATAGCATTAGGATTTATGGCCGGATCAGGAGCTACAGTATCAGCTGATTGCTTGTCGCTTATTGTGGAGATGGCCTTGACGTGCTCCTTCCTAATGGTAGAGTCGACTTGAACCAATGATTGATTAAGGAGGGGGCTACTAGTTAGCAAGCTAAACATGTTATTAATCATGCTCTCCATTCGTTGACCTCGAGCTTCATGTTCTTGATTTATGACGGCTTGAAGCTTGAATTTCTCCTCATAGTTATCGAGCCTTGCCATGATCAGGTTGAGCTTCTTATCTATCTCGATTTCCCAAGTATTCTCGAATGTATAACTCTGAGGTTGCTGTCCTCCGGTGAATCTAGGGGGATCTTGATCAATAAAATTCACTTCCCCTATAGGCCAGTTATTTGCTGTACCAAAAATCTTCTTCATTTCTTTCTGTACTTCGCTCTTGATTTGGTCTTCACGGCTTGGTTGGCTCTTAGCTGCTCCCAACTGTCTGTCCCAACTTCTAGATTTAGATGCGCAGTTTGCAAAGTGAAGAAGAGCAGCTTCTGGTGTGAATGCGGTGTAGTCTCCATCAGCTAAGGAGTTAACCCATTCAGATGATTCTTCATTCATACCCCAAGCAAAGATCTCGGCTAGTTGCATCTGAGTGAAGCCATGATGAGGGCAATCGTAGAGGAGTCCCTGGCATTCATTCCAAGCATCATGTAAACTTACTCCTTCTCTCTGTCTGAACCTTGAGATGTTTTTCTTGTAAGCAGTTGTTCTGGAAGGAGGGAAGTATTCCTCTATGAATTCCTGAGCAAGATCATCCCAGTTGGTGTAGTGTCCGGGTGGCTTGCTAGTGAGCCATCTCTTTGCGGCGCCTCGGAGTGAGAATGGAAAGGCTCGATGGCATAGATCGCTCTTGTTGAGGTTCTTAGACTTGAAAGTTTCACAGATAGCCAGAAAGTTAGATAGATGTGTGCAAGGATTATCATCTGGCTTTCCCTGAAATTGCACGTCCCTAGAGATTAGTCCCAGAAAGGGGATCTTGATCTCATAGTCGGGATCGTCGTCATTAGAAGGCACGGTGATGGGAGACTGAATGTTAGATGCGCTCGACTTACTGTAGTCCGCAAGACTCTTTGGAGCAGACATTGCGGTAGGGAAGATGGAACGGAAGTGATTCGATTCTGTACCTGCTATGATCTGGAAGGGACAAAGACAAGCACAACCGGTGTAAAATCGAAGTGTGACGGGAAATGAAAAATGGAAAGTAGAAGAATAAAATGCCAACTCTTCTTTCAAACAATATAGAAGAGTCCCTGGCAACGGCGCTAATTTGATGTTGCAGTTTTAGCGGTATCAAATAACTAACCTACCAAGGTAGACTAGATCGTATTCCACAGGGTTTCTTCTAATCGTTTATTCAAATAAGCTAGCAAATTACTCAGGTTTAAGCACTTCGTGCGTGGTGTGAGTCCCACGACTTCTAATTCTAAGAAATGCAGAGAAATTAAAAATTGAACCTAAAGACAGATTGGAAATTAGGGTTGAAAACAAAGATGACAGACGAACTTAGACTTCGAATCCCCCTTCGTTCCAAAGAGCATTGGCAATCAACAGATCAGCGGATTTCGATTCTCATTCAATCAATTCTAAGACACCACCATAACTCCTAACCCTTAGGTTTAAGACCGGCGAACGTTCGCTCTATCCGTTCTAGCTACCAAGATTAATTAGTCGCCCGGGTACGGTCACCTCTCGGAATGACTTAAACTGGTGGAATTACTAACGATTTATGTGTTACTCTTGCAATGGATTAACCCTAACCGGTTCCTAAGAAAGGCACACTCCAATTATAAGGTTAATCGTTCAATTTGATGTTTTAAAGTAAGGCGAGCGTTCGCTTCTATCCTTAGCTTAACAAGAATCTAATCTAGGTGATCAATCCAGACAAGAAACATGAACAATGAAGAACAAATCAAACATGAAAGAGAAACTGATTGAACTTCGAATCTAATCACCGCCGATCCGTGACCGCTTTAAAGCCCTGGGTCACTTAGGGTTCATCTAGTCTAAGCTCTAAGAGTTTAGCTACTCATGTTTATCACAAAAGAATCAAAGACAAAGAAAGAATTCATCATCCAGAGGAAGAACAGAAAAGAATCTGAAAAACCTAATTAAGACGACTCTGGCAGACTTCGATCTTCGGTAAACTGCAATCCTAGCTCCGAGTCTTCGAGATGGAAGGGATGGTGATGAACGTCGCAGAAGCGGTTGATCAAATAACTACCAAGCTAAAAGCTAAGCAGTTCGTATTCCAGGGGTCTTCCAAGATTGACTACTCCTAAAACTAGCAAAATACTCGAATGTAAACACTTCGTGCGTGGTGTGAGTTCCACGACTTCTAATTCTAAGAAATGCAGAGAAAATTAAAAATTAAACTAAAGTAGATTGGAAATTAGGGTTTGAAAACAAAGATGACAGACGAACTTAGACTTTGAATCCCCATTCGTTCCCAGAGCATTGGCAATCAACAGATCAGCGGATTTCGATTCTCATTCAATCAATTACTAAGACACCACCATAACTCCTTACCCTTAGGTTTAAGACCGGCGAACGTTCGCTCTATCCGTTCTAACTACCAAGATTAACTAGCTGCGCGGGTACGGTCGCCTCTCGCAACGACTTAATTAACTGGTGCAATTACTAATGATTTATGAGTTACTCTTTCAGTGGATTAACCATAACCGGTTGCTACGAAAGGCACGCTCCAATTATAAGGTTAATTGTTCAATTCGATGGTCTAAAGTAAGGCGAGCGTTCGCTTCTATCCTTAGCTTAACAAGAATCTAATCTAGGTGATCAATCCAGAAAAGAAACATGAACAATGAAGAACGAATCAAACATGAAAGAGAACTGATTGAATTTCGAATCTAGTCACCGCCGATCCGTGACCACTTTAAAGCCCTGGTCACTTAGGGTTCATCTAGTCTAAGCTCTAACGAGTTTAGCTACTCATGTTTATCACAAAAGAATCTAAGACAAAGAAAGAGTTCATCATCCAGAGGAAGAACAGAAAGGAATCTGAAAAACCTAATTTAGACGACTCTGACAGACTTCAATCTTCCGTAAATCGTACTCCTAGCTCCGATTCTCCGAGGTGGAAGGGATGGCGTCACGATCTCTTTCCAGCTCTTCGAACTCTAACTCTTCACTCCAGAACTTCAGAGAATTCTTCAAATTCTGATTTCAAAAAGTATATTATGATGTATGTTATGTTGTTCTTTGAATTTGGGCCGCCGGTTAAGTATTTATACTTAACCCTAGATTGGCCGGATTTGCCTGATATTTTCGCCGAAAATCTTGAGGAATTTTTGGCGAAAATTCCTTTGCAAATGAAGGGTCCGCCGGCTGATTCTCCCTGAACTTCCTTCTCGATTTGAAAACTTAATCCTTTCGTCGAAAGTTTCCTTAAGTTAACAACACCGATTTGTGAACATATTTCCGCCGAAAATACAAGGGTATTTTCGGCGAAAATTCCTTTGTAAACCGGGCAGGATTTGTTTGAATTTTGTTGGCTCCTTTGATCGATTCCGGTGCAATCCCTCGAGGTTCCAACGCCTTAGACACGTCCTTGGCTACTTATTCGATGGCAAAATCCTGTGCTAACGTAAAAACATTAGAAAACCATCAAATAGACCCGAAACGGGCCAAGGTAACACAAATGGCACGAGATAGGGCAATCAATTGAATATTCGTTATTCTACCCTAAAAACCATGTCTTAAGCAAAGAAATGTCGCTTAAATGAGGCTGAAATCACGTCAAATCGAGTGTCATCAAATACCCCACACTTAAGCTTTTGCTTGTCCTCAAGCAAACTGAATAGAAACGCTCACGTTCATAAATGATAAGATCGATTAAATTAGAGCTCAATCAAACACAATGAATTATTAGACAGCTAATTCCTAGAACAAGAAACCTGACATGCATACAGATCAGCCAAACAACCTGGTCTCACTAGTAAACTGCACACAACAAGTAATTAGCAACCAATTATGCACGAATTTGACCTGACCGACCAGACTGCTCACACAGGAAATATTTAGTACAATGGGAACTCTCGCTTTCTGTGTTTAAGGACGTGTTTCTGCGCTCGATCATTTTCTGTTACTGAATTCTGTCATAGGTTTGTAATTCGACCACATCTCCACCACTGTGACAACACGAGTATCTAGTCAAGAAGGACTTCCCTGCTAGGACCGTAATGAATTCTACAGTACTTGGGTTTATGATGCGATGGATGATGGGGATGTATGATGATGGCTTTATGCGGTGTAGCTCTCGACTAACTTCCCTCGAATCTAATCTATGGCTTCCTACCGTCTAACCAGACACGGGTGGAATAATGAACGCTCGTCCTATGATACCCTCAAGCAACCTAGCACTTATTCTTTTTTTCTTCTTTACACGATTTTTTTCTCTTTTGAACTTTTCTTTTGACTTCGTTCTTCCATTTGTAGGGAGAAGAACCTTTTATTGAACTAGAAACTTTGAAACTTTTCTGATTTTTCTTTTCTTCATTTTTTTCCTTCATTTTCTTTCTTTTCTTACTTTACTTTTTTTTCCTTTTGTGCCGATTTTCTTTTAGTTGCTAGAGGGGTTTACACGTCTGGACATAATAGCTAAGACCACCTGTTTAATGGCTATAGGCAGGTTACCACAAACCGACTTCCGGTAGGTCAATCTAGAACTACAACCACAGGGGATCAACGGGGAATGAAAGAAATGGGAAATGGCTGTAATGTATTATCGAACCGAAACAACAAGCCAAGCTCAAGGGTCTAAACCTAGTGGATTTATCGTTTGGTAGGCTATCTGGCTAAGTAGCTGAATCTAGGTGCCCCTATCCTTCTAGAACTCGTGTCATCGTGTGGTCTCGAGTAGGTCTCATGCAAATTCTAACTCATTCAAGTAAACAGAAAACCACTCAGAAAGAATTTAAATTGCAAGTTACGTGCAATGGATCAAAAGCTCACAGTTGGTTTGCTAGTCGGATTCGGTCATTTTCATGCAATCAAGGCTACAAACTACAAGTGTGATTTTAAAAATTCTGTTCCGACCAGGCAATTTAGCATCAAAGTACATAAGTTGGTTCTCAAGTTCTAGGTTAAGCAGTCTAAGCATCATTATGAAGGTTTGAACAACAACTTAACATCAAAAATCAAGAACTGAGGCATTTAATGCTAGAGAGACTGGAATGGAATCACGAGGCACACATAAAACACAATCAAGGGCAATCAAGTTCATGCAAGGTTCTCTAGCATCCTACCCCACACTTAAATGGGACTGTGTCCTCACAGGAATTATTTTAGAGTTCAGAGTGAAGTAGAAGAACCTAGACCGAGATGATTGGCGTAGGGGATGAGCACGGGTCCTCGGAGCGGAGGGAATCTACCAAAGCGAAGCAAAGGGAATCTCCCTACTGCCTACAAAACAAAAACAAATGAAACATAAAAAGGAAACCGGGACAAGTGTCCCGGATCCACACAAAAAAAAGTTGGACCAAAATCCGAAAAGAATAAATAAAAAGAAAGGACAAGGAAAAGGACACCACCTGATCTTTGGCTGGTCAGGGGTGTCGGGGGTGGAAAGCGGAGGTGCTCGCCGAGCTGGCGTTGCCACGCCAGCTGTGCCTTGTACCGTCTGTCAGCGCGGCGCATATGCTGCTGCATAATAGTCCATTTCACCTCTTGAGTGGCATTGTCGGTGATGCGCCACTCCTGCAGTCGCTCATACAGCTCACCAATGTCCGCGGGGTGCGGTCGGTGCTGAGGGTGAGGCGCCTGGTATGGATCAGGAATGTGCGGCGGCGACTGGTGAGCATACCCTGCCTGATGATGTGGCGAGGGTCAATAGTCATGGAATTCTGGCTGCGGCTGGGGCTGCTGCTGCTCAGTGTCATCTTCTTCCTCCGACTCGGCTACATGCTGGAGGGGAGGATCTGCTGCCACCTGGGGACTGAGGTCCAGCTCTAGGTCGTATTCGACCGCTAAGTCTCCTCCAACGGTCCTAACGTGGTGTCGTGGAATGTTCGGGCCATATTCATGGCTGATGCCGAAGGAGATGATGAGCTGACCTATGAAGTTACCTCCCAGGAGTGCACGAGGTAGCGTCCGCCTCTTGGTCTTCTGGCGGAAGATGCGAGCAAGCACCCATCCGGGGTGAAGAGGGTAGCTCTCTCGGATGGCTCGGAGAAGCATAAGCTCCTCCTTGAGGATATGGTGGCGATCCTTATCTGGAATATACAAAAGCGATCTACGCCAAACCATATGAATAAATTTAAAGAGAGGATGAGAGAGGGACTTAACTGAGTCATGGCCCGTGAGGCGATCGCCAGGTACTCCAATCATGTGGCTGCAGAGCGCGTGGTATACCTCCTCGTCATCATCGTCGCCCCATCCTAGGTGATGGCCATGATAGTGCTCGTAGGGGATACCTAGATGAGCAGCAAACTCATCGTAGGTGAGCTGCCTGTATACTCCTCCCAGATAGAAGGTAACAACCTTCTGGCCTTGCCTCCTCTTGTGCTCATCCAGATCAAAGGTCGCCCAGAACTCCTGAAGGGCGATGTCTGGGAAGTTGGCAGCTATGGTGGTCAGCTCTAGGAGGCCGGCCGGTGCTAGGGCGTCATGCACGTTCCGGTGGTAGTCCTCGTCATGCTCGCTCAGGGACTCCATGGAAAGAGGGCGTACCTTAGCTCCCCGGATGTGCTCAATCTTCTGGAAGCACTCGAAGTAAAAGTCAGGTAGACGAGCGATAGTGCGATGGTATCCAGCCCGGCGAGGTAGTGCTGGAGGAGGGCCCTGAACGGCGGGTGTGACGGGGGCGGGGGCTCTGGAGCTCGAGGCGGCATCAAGTCGCGCCTTAGTCCTACGCTCATAAGTGGTGTTCCTAAAACCAGAATGAAACCAGATTAGTCAAACTTAAACCCAACCCCACACTTAGTAGAAAAACTCAATTTCACAAAGAAATGAGGAAAACCGAGTGGGGGTAAGCAAAGCAGAGTAACCGGTAATCATAGACAGTAAAATACAGGCTCAGGAATAGCCAAAATTGGATAAGCACGATCAGAGTTCAAAGAGTCAAACCGAAATTTAGAAAGTCAATACTATAGCATAATGAACCCTAATAATGGCAAGACTATCACAAGGCGGAGAATGACGGTAATATATGATCTCAGATGGCAAACACGATAATCTGAACGAGAATGAACACATACGGCAGCCAAATGATCAAAGACAGTTCATGGTCAAACCGACATTTCTCACAAGTCAACATAACAAAGAATCAATCGTATGCATAGCAACACATGATCAAATGATATGAAAATTAAGCACGACACTCCCTAAGCATGCTAGAACAGTTCAACAAGTTCAGCTAACCTAGTTCACACGAAATCAGTCGGCACGCAAATCGAGGCAAACCGAAAAGTCAACCGAAAGTCAACCCCGAAGAAATTCAGCAATCAATATGTCAAAAGATTCGTAATCAAAAGTTCTACAACTTACCTTGAAGCCATGGATGCTAAAAACGAACGGTTTGAGAGAAATCCGTGAAAAACTCTGAAAACAAGGGTTGCAGTGAATTGGAGCTGTAGAGCTCCGATTCGAACGTTCTAGGGCTCAAAATGATCGGAAGAGGACAGGGAAGGGAGCGGCGGCGGTCGGCGGCGGCAAACGGCGGTGGTGGCGGTTTAAAAAAGGGTGGCGGTCGATGGTGGTCGAAAATAGTAGGGGAGGGGTTTTTGGTTTGAAATTTTCGAAAATAGGAAAGTGGGGAGAGAGAGAGGGTAGACCGGATTTTTAAGTGGAGGATTGGGTGATTTTTGAAAGGATTTTCGGTGAAAATAATAAGGAGTTTTCGCCAAAAATTTACGTTCAAATGCACTGCTGGTTTTCAAATGGATTTTCACCGAAAACGCCATAAATTTTTGGACCGAAAATATGAAACAGGGGAATGGCTTCGAAAATTCAAAAAGGCGATTTCGCCGAAAATAGGGGTGTATTTCGCCAAAAATTTTGAACTACTCGGGTGAAAATATTTTCACAAATCCAGCAAACTTCAGAAAATCATAGTTAAATCCACAAAAATCGGAAAGACCTCAATCAACTCGCGACTGACACTATGCCATGCAGACTACACACGAAAAATAAGAAAACAAACAAACTGACACTTTTGGCTCCCCCGAACCGACTCTAAAACACTAAGTTCGACAAAAATTAAAAACGGACTCCAGCCGTGGGTTGCCTCCCACGAAGTGCTCTTTTATTAACGTCCTTGAACTGGATGATACCTGGACGGTATTAGGAGACATCTGATGACACTCGATTTGACGTGATTATCAGCCTCATTTAAGCGACATTTCTTTGCGTAAGACATGGTTTTTAGGGTAGATTAACGGATATTCAATCGATTGCCCTATCTCATGCCATTTGTGTTACCTTGGCCCGTTTCGGGTCTATTTGATGGTTTTCTAGTGTTTTTACGTTAGCACAGGTTTTTGCCATCGAATAAAGTAACCAAGGACGTGTCTAAGGCATTGGAACATCGAGGAACTGAACCGAAATCGATCAAAGGGGCCAATTAAGTTCAAACCAAATTCCTGCCCGGTTCATACATATATTTTCGGCGAAACTACCCTTTGGTTTTCGCCAAAAATGGAAGAAGAAATCACTGGCCGATTGAGAGGAAGTCTTCGGCGAAGACACCCTTGGATTTTCTCCGAAACCGTAGGAAGGAATCAACCGCTTCGAGTATGAAGAAATTTTCGCCGAAACCACTATACTATTTTCGGCGAAAATCCCAGTTCAAATCAGGAAATTCCGGGTTAATATAAATAGAGTACTCGACGGCTGATAAAAGAAAATAATCACTTTTACAACAACACAGACACACACAAACGACGACAGAGAGAGAGGCAGAGCGAGTAGATAGAGTTCGAGGAGCAGGAACGGATCGTGACGCCATCCATCCATCTCGGAGAGCCAGTGCGAGGAGTTGAAAATCCAGCAGATTTGAGCTGCCAGGAAACAACGAAATTAGGTTTTGCAGTTCTTCTCTGTCTTCCTACCTGAGATGTATTTCTTGTCTGTCTTCGATTGTTCTGTATTGAGTATGAGTAGATAAACTCGTGTAGCTTAGATTAGATGAACCCTAAGTGACCCAGGGCTTAAAGCGGTCACGGATCGGCGGTGATTAGATTCGAAATTCATTCAGTTTCATCTTGCATGTTTGATTTGTTCTTTGTTTTCTGTGTTTCTTGTCTGGTTTGGCCACCTAGATTAGGTTCTTGTTAAGCTAAGGATCGAAGCGAACGCTCGCCTTACTTTAAAACACCAAATCGAACAGTCAACCTTATAATTGGAGTGTGCCTTTCGTAGGAACCGATTAGGGTTGATCCATTGCTAGAGTAACTCATTAATCACTAGAATTTGCACCAGTTAAGTTAAGTCATTGCGAGAGGCGACCGTACCCGGGCGGCTAATTAATCGTGGTAGCTAGATCGGATAGAGCGAACGTTCGCCAGTCTTAAACCTAAGGATCAGGAGTTATGATGGTGTCTGTGAACTGAATGAACTAGAATCAAAAATCGCTGGTCTGTGACTGTTGTTGCCTTGGTGATCTAAGGGGAATTCGAAATCTAAGCTTGTTTGTCATCTTTCTAGTCAATTAATCAATCTTCAATCTTTCTTCGGTTTAATTTTCATTTCCTCTTATTTTTGCATTCTTAGTAAAGAAGTCGTGGAACTCACACCACGCACAACTTGTGTTTGAACTTGAATTAAAACTGTCAACTCCTTGGAGTAAGGAAGTAGAGGAAACCCCTGGAATACGATCTGCTATAGCCTTTTATTAGCATTAGTAGTTATTTGGTTGAACGCATCACAACGACACGTTCACCAAATTGGCGCCGTTGCCGGGGACTCTTCTACTTCGTTGAAAGAAGAGTTGGCATTTTTATTCTTCTACCTTTCCATCTTTCATTTTCCATCACACTTCGATTTTACACCGGTTGTGTTTGTTTTTGTCTCGTGCAGATCATAGCAGGTACAGAAGCAGATCACATCCGTTCCGTCTTCCTTTACCACAATGGTTACTCTTAAAAGTGTTGCGGACTATAGTAAGCCGCGTGCTTCTAATCTTCGATCACCCATCACTGTGCCCTCTAATGACAATGATCCTGACTATGAGATTCAGATTCCTCTCCTGGAGCTAATTTCTAGGGACATACAATTCGAGGGAAGACCAGAAGATAACCCTTACACACACATAACCACCTTTCTGGCTGTTTGCGACACCTCCAAGTCTGGGAATCTCAATAAGAATGTGCTATATCTCCGAGTTTTCCCATTTTCTCTCAGAGGTGCAGCTAAACAATGGCTTAGCAGCAAACCGCCAGGTCATTACACTGAATGGGAGACATTAGCTCAAGATTTTGTTGAGGAATACTTTCCTTCTGCAAGAACAACTGCTTATAAAGACCGCATCTCCAGGTTCACTCAGAGAGAGGATGCAAGCCTGTATAACACTTGGAACGAATTTCAGTCTCTTCTCTTCGACTGCCCTCACCATGGGTATGAACAGAGACAGCTGGCTAAATTCTTTACTCGAGGTATGCGCAAAGAATCTGCAAACTGGGTCAACACCTTAGCCGGCGGAGATTGCATCGCTCTCACTCCTCAGGATGCTCTTCTGCATTTTGCTGACTGTGCGTCGAAATCTAGAAACTGGGAGAGGCACATAGAAGGAACCAAGAGTCAGAGCCAGAGTCAGATAAATGTTGCAGAGCAGATCAAGGCAGAAGTTCAGAAGCAGCTGGTATCCCTCTCGACTCTCCGTCAGCTACCGTCTTTTCGGTTGACTGTGGATGGTGTGGATCATGTGCTCATAGCGGCGGAAGTTGCCTCAATTTCGGTGCAGCAGAAGTCTTGTCTACTGAGGAGGTAAACTTCATTGATCAAGGTTTTGCCAACAATCAGAAAGGCTATGCCGGTTACAGAAACTACATGCCACGGAAGCAAAGCAACCGATTGGTAGATCCTTATTATAGACCTCCGGGATTCATTGGAGGGCAACACCAGTTTCAGGCGAAGCCGTGCTACAATAGAGATATGGACTATGAGAGGAAGTTTGATCAGATCATGAGCCGACTTGACGACCATGACATTCAGTTAAAAGCCCAAGCCGCACTTAATCAAGGAACAAAGGCTCAAACCCAGAGGATAGAAGATGCGGTACTCAATATGGCGAAACTTTTTACTAGCAATCCTCTCCTTAATCTAGAAGCATTTCAAGCAGACTCCGATATAAGGAGTGAACACGCTCAAGCTATTACCACTAGGAGCGGCAAGCAAACAACTGATCCAAAAGCCCTGAAACCTGACATAATACCAGAAACTAGTGCTGCCATGGATATGCCAGAAATAGAAGATATCACAGAAGAGGAAGAAGAAGCACCTGCTCCTCCTCCGCCGCCCAAGACAGCCCCTGAACCTGTCTTGGCACCATATGTACCTAGGATTCCTTTCCCAAAAGCTGCAAGGAGCACAGCCAAGGATCACGACACTCAGTATAAGAAATGGTACAATGTTCTTAAGACTACAGAAATCAAGATACCAGTGACAGACGCTGTAGAGATTATACCACCACTTGGGAAGTTCTTTAAAGACCTCGTGAAAAAAGTGAAGAGTGGCGAGGTGTACT